>OX235264.1:923799-2123799 GCA_944472135.2 Trichobilharzia regenti | reverse complement strand
TGTGTGTGCGTCCACTCCTAGATTACTGCTCATTCATATTTAATAGTACACGCATAGAAGAAAAACTGAAAGTAGAAGGAGCACAGAGGTACTTCACGCGAAAAGTACTCGGAACCTATAACGACACAAACTACTCTGCCAGATGTGAAATCCTAGGACTAAAAGCATTATGGTTAAGGCGACTGCGACTAAATCTGTTATTTTTCTATAAGCTTCTTAACCAAATAGTGTATACCCCTGCTAATTATACTCGGTTCTCAGGAGACACAGGATACAACCATAGACACACTAAAGGTACAGTGGCTATAGAACCATGTAAAACAGCCACCAGGCAAAAGTTTTTCTTGATTAGGTATGCCCAAATATGGAACAAACTGCCTGAGAAAATGAGACTAGCAAGCACATTGGCCTCCTTTGAAAAGGCACTTCATGACACACTAAGTGAGTTTGTAATTGATACCAGTGCTAATTCCCATGTAAGAGTTTCACAGATCATAGGCCCATTTAATGTATGAACTTGGAGACTACATCTGTTGTTTGTCTTGCCTCTATTTATAATTCCAGACAGAAAAGCAGCAGTCATGACAATAACACCCATTCAATTAAGAGTCGATCGAACTATGTCTACCTGATGCAAAGGGCGAACCATAACCAACATACGAATGAAATATGAGAAAACAAGGTAGAAACTTACCGCAACACCACATGAAAAGATAAAAGTTACTTGGATATCATTTATAATCCACCAACTGGTCTCCTACCCAAAAAGAATGCGGCGATGTTTTATCCAAAAAGGCGAGGAAATACATAAACCCACAGCAGCTGTTGTTAACACTCAGTGGGGGTAGGAGCCAACAAAGTAATCCTTTCAAAGCATATGTATACTTCAAATGGACACGGAGACTTTGTAGATTACGTTATAATCCAAATCACCGCCTCTACAGCGCCAATAAACCTGGATATCTATGATGTAACGAAAACATGCTGAAAGCTGCATCTCAGATCAAGTTGACTCATTCCATGGTAATGATCTCCTCCTGCGTGCCTTATTCGACATATTGAATGGAATGGTTCGCAGTTATTCTGGTACTAGATCGAAAAGAATAAAAAATTCACCGGTTGCTGAATCAAAAGTACTTCTCTGCATGTTTAACTGTATTCTAACTGCTATGATTAATTCCAAACCATTTATCCCATAATCACTCAAATTCCAGGAACGATCCAATTCTACCATTTAAAGAAGCTGGCGGACACGATGTAAATGAGTATTCATGATCTGAAATAAAGAAGCAACTGGTTTTCAACATTTTACTCAACTTACGAGTACAGTCCGCCATGCAGACACAAATGGCGCAAATGGAGAATTCTGGAATCGACCTCGGGACCATTTGATGCAGTAAAACAACCCAACATGACCTTATCTAATTTTCGCCTCCACGATCAAATTTCTTTCCTGTTATGAAACTACGATAAGACTGCTGAAAAATGGAATAAATATATCACTGATCTCAACATAATACATCAATAATCTTTAAGCCAAGGGTGCTGTTCACAACAAAGTTATATAGGAGAATTGACTTCAAGCTTTATTTTTCCCAGATATCTGTATTACATTCATGTGATGTCTGGGTTTTTTGTTAATGCGAAGACAATATTTCTATATCTCTTTATGTGCTACACAAACAGACTTTAAAGCAGACTGTTCCGACTGACTCTAATGTCAGAAAGAACAACCAAACTGTAAGTCCATTATACATCAAATTATGTGTAATTTATATAATAACTTATCAATGCCTGTACAATAGGTATGTTCCTGCATAAACAGGAAGGAATATATTATTATTATTAAAACAATATTTATGCATGCCTATACAATTGGTGTGCCCTACATAGCTAGGGAAAAAATGTACTTTATTATATTATCTTTACTAAATATGCTTATTAATATTATGTGTAAATTATCGAATTGATGATGCCTGTAAACTGGCGTCCCTCATGTAAAAAATGAGAATATATATTATTATTATTATTATTATTAAATTGTGTGTAATTTATATAATAACTTATCCATGCCTGTACAATTGGTATGTTCCTGCATAAACAGGAAGAAATATATATATATATATATACCTGCACAAATACAGATATTGGCCCAACTATGACCTCCATACATGAAGAATTAATAACAACGGATAGATGGTGTGACACGTGGAGACTCGAGTTTAATGTTGAAAAGTGTGGATTGCTCTGCATAGGCTGTTCCAACCTTCAACTCGACCTAGCGATTCAGGGCCACAAAATCCCCAGACCCAAATCTGTACTAGACCTAGGAATGAAATATTCACACAATCTATCATTTTCAGAGCATATCTCGAATCAAGTATCGAAATCACGCAGGCTTATTGGTTTCCTACTCAGGAACTTCTACAGAAACGAATCCAGAATACTACTGTAAAAGGTGTGTGTGCGTCCACTCCTAGATTACTGCTCATTCATATTTAATAGTACACGCATAGAAGAAAAACTGAAAGTAGAAGGAGCACAGAGGTACTTCACGCGAAAAGTACTCGGAACCTATAACGACACAAACTACTCTGCCAGATGTGAAATCCTAGGACTAAAAGCATTATGGTTAAGGCGACTGCGACTAAATCTGTTATTTTTCTATAAGCTTCTTAACCAAATAGTGTATACCCCTGCTAATTATACTCGGTTCTCAGGAGACACAGGATACAACCATAGACACACTAAAGGTACAGTGGCTATAGAACCATGTAAAACAGCCACCAGGCAAAAGTTTTTCTTGATTAGGTATGCCCAAATATGGAACAAACTGCCTGAGAAAATGAGACTAGCAAGCACATTGGCCTCCTTTGAAAAGGCACTTCATGACACACTAAGTGAGTTTGTAATTGATACCAGTGCTAATTCCCATGTAAGAGTTTCACAGATCATAGGCCCATTTAATGTATGAACTTGGAGACTACATCTGTTGTTTGTCTTGCCTCTATTTATAATTCCAGACAGAAAAGCAGCAGTCATGACAATAACACCCATTCAATTAAGAGTCGATCGAACTATGTCTACCTGATGCAAAGGGCGAACCATAACCAACATACGAATGAAATATGAGAAAACAAGGTAGAAACTTACCGCAACACCACATGAAAAGATAAAAGTTACTTGGATATCATTTATAATCCACCAACTGGTCTCCTACCCAAAAAGAATGCGGCGATGTTTTATCCAAAAAGGCGAGGAAATACATAAACCCACAGCAGCTGTTGTTAACACTCAGTGGGGGTAGGAGCCAACAAAGTAATCCTTTCAAAGCATATGTATACTTCAAATGGACACGGAGACTTTGTAGATTACGTTATAATCCAAATCACCGCCTCTACAGCGCCAATAAACCTGGATATCTATGATGTAACGAAAACATGCTGAAAGCTGCATCTCAGATCAAGTTGACTCATTCCATGGTAATGATCTCCTCCTGCGTGCCTTATTCGACATATTGAATGGAATGGTTCGCAGTTATTCTGGTACTAGATCGAAAAGAATAAAAAATTCACCGGTTGCTGAATCAAAAGTACTTCTCTGCATGTTTAACTGTATTCTAACTGCTATGATTAATTCCAAACCATTTATCCCATAATCACTCAAATTCCAGGAACGATCCAATTCTACCATTTAAAGAAGCTGGGGGACACGATGTAAATGAGTATTCATGATCTGCAATAAAGAAGCAACTGGTTTTCAACATTTTACTCAACTTACGAGTACAGTCCGCCATGCAGACACAAATGGAGCAAATGGAGAATTCTGGATTCGACCTCGGGACCATTTGATGCAGTAAAACAACTTAGCATGACTTTATCTAATTTTCGCCCCCACGATCAAATTTCTTTCCTGTTATGAAACTACGATAAGACTGCTGAAAAATGGAATAAATATATCACTGATCTCAATATAATACATCAATAATCTTTAAGCCAAGGGTGCTGTTCACAACAAAGTTATGTAGGAGAATTGACTTCAAGCTTTATTTTTCCCAGATATCTGTATTACATTCATCTGATGTCTGGGTTTTTTGTTAATGCGAAGACAATATTTCTATATCTCTTTATGTGCTACACAAACTGACTTTATAGCAGACTGTTCCGACTGACTCTAATGTCAGAAAGAACAACCAAACTGTAAGTCCATTATACATCAAATTATGTGTAATTTATATAATAACTTATCCATGCCTGTACAATAGGTATGTTCCTGCATGAACAGGAAGGAATATATTATTATTATTAAAACAATATTTATGCATGCCTATACAATTGGTGTACCCTACATAGCTAGGGAAAAAATGTACTTTATTATATTATCTTTACTAAATATGCTTATTAATATTATGTGTAAATTATCGAATTGATGATGCCTGTAAACTGGCGTCCCTCATGTAAAAAATGAGAATATATATTATTATTATTATTATTATTAAATTGTGTGTAATTTATATAATAACTTATCCATGCCTGTACAATTGGTATGTTCCTGCATAAACAGGAAGAAATATATATATATATATATACCTGCACAAATACAGATATTGGCCCAACTATGACCTCCATACATGAAGAATTAATAACAACGGATAGATGGTGTGACACGTGGAGACTCGAGTTTAATGTTGAAAAGTGTGGATTGCTCTGCATAGGCTGTTCCAACCTTCAACTCGACCTAGCGATTCAGGGCCACAAAATCCCCAGACCCAAATCTGTACTAGACCTAGGAATGAAATATTCACACAATCTATCATTTTCAGAGCATATCTCGAATCAAGTATCGAAATCACGCAGGCTTATTGGTTTCCTACTCAGGAACTTCTACAGAAACGAATCCAGAATACTACTGTAAAAGGTGTGTGTGCGTCCACTCCTAGATTACTGCTCATTCATATTTAATAGTACACGCATAGAAGAAAAACTGAAAGTAGAAGGAGCACAGAGGTACTTCACGCGAAAAGTACTCGGAACCTATAACGACACAAACTACTCTGCCAGATGTGAAATCCTAGGACTAAAAGCATTATGGTTAAGGCGACTGCGACTAAATCTGTTATTTTTCTATAAGCTTCTTAACCAAATAGTGTATACCCCTGCTAATTATACTCGGTTCTCAGGAGACACAGGATACAACCATAGACACACTAAAGGTACAGTGGCTATAGAACCATGTAAAACAGCCACCAGGCAAAAGTTTTTCTTGATTAGGTATGCCCAAATATGGAACAAACTGCCTGAGAAAATGAGACTAGCAAGCACATTGGCCTCCTTTGAAAAGGCACTTCATGACACACTAAGTGAGTTTGTAATTGATACCAGTGCTAATTCCCATGTAAGAGTTTCACAGATCATAGGCCCATTTAATGTATGAACTTGGAGACTACATCTGTTGTTTGTCTTGCCTCTATTTATAATTCCAGACAGAAAAGCAGCAGTCATGACAATAACACCCATTCAATTAAGAGTCGATCGAACTATGTCTACCTGATGCAAAGGGCGAACCATAACCAACATACGAATGAAATATGAGAAAACAAGGTAGAAACTTACCGCAACACCACATGAAAAGATAAAAGTTACTTGGATAACATTTATAATCCACCAACTGGTCTCCTACCCAAAAAGAATGCGGCGATGTTTTATCCAAAAAGGCGAGGAAATACATAAACCCACAGCAGCTGTTGTTAACACTCAGTGGGGGTAGGAGCCAACAAAGTAATCCTTTCAAAGCATATGTATACTTCAAATGGACACGGAGACTTTGTAGATTACGTTATAATCCAAATCACCGCCTCTACAGCGCCAATAAACCTGGATATCTATGATGTAACGAAAACATGCTGAAAGCTGCATCTCAGATCAAGTTGACTCATTCCATGGTAATGATCTCCTCCTGCGTGCCTTATTCGACATATTGAATGGAATGGTTCGCAGTTATTCTGGTACTAGATCGAAAAGAATAAAAAATTCACCGGTTGCTGAATCAAAAGTACTTCTCTGCATGTTTAACTGTATTCTAACTGCTATGATTAATTCCAAACCATTTATCCCATAATCACTCAAATTCCAGGAACGATCCAATTCTACCATTTAAAGAAGCTGGGGGACACGATGTAAATGAGTATTCATGATCTGCAATAAAGAAGCAACTGGTTTTCAACATTTTACTCAACTTACGAGTACAGTCCGCCATGCAGACACAAATGGAGCAAATGGAGAATTCTGGATTCGACCTCGGGACCATTTGATGCAGTAAAACAACTTAGCATGACTTTATCTAATTTTCGCCCCCACGATCAAATTTCTTTCCTGTTATGAAACTACGATAAGACTGCTGAAAAATGGAATAAATATACCACTGATCTCAATATAATACATCAATAATCTTTAAGCCGAGGGTGCTGTTCACAACAAAGTTATGTAGGAGAATTGACTTCAAGCTTTATTTTTCCCAGATATCTGTATTACATTCATCTGATGTCTGGGTTTTTTGTTAATGCGAAGACAATATTTCTATATCTCTTTATGTGCTACACAAACTGACTTTATAGCAGACTGTTCCGACTGACTCTAATGTCAGAAAGAACAACCAAACTGTAAGTCCATTATACATCAAATTATGTGTAATTTATATAATAACTTATCCATGCCTGTACAATAGGTATGTTCCTGCATGAACAGGAAGGAATATATTATTATTATTAAAACAATATTTATGCATGCCTATACAATTGGTGTACCCTACATAGCTAGGGAAAAAATGTACTTTATTATATTATCTTTACTAAATATGCTTATTAATATTATGTGTAAATTATCGAATTGATGATGCCTGTAAACTGGCGTCCCTCATGTAAAAAATGAGAATATATATTATTATTATTATTATTATTAAATTGTGTGTAATTTATATAATAACTTATCCATGCCTGTACAATTGGTATGTTCCTGCATAAACAGGAAGAAATATATATATATATATACCTGCACAAATACAGATATTGGCCCAACTATGACCTCCATACATGAAGAATTAATAACAACGGATAGATGGTGTGACACGTGGAGACTCGAGTTTAATGTTGAAAAGTGTGGATTGCTCTGCATAGGCTGTTCCAACCTTCAACTCGACCTAGCGATTCAGGGCCACAAAATCCCCAGACCCAAATCTGTACTAGACCTAGGAATGAAATATTCACACAATCTATCATTTTCAGAGCATATCTCGAATCAAGTATCGAAATCACGCAGGCTTATTGGTTTCCTACTCAGGAACTTCTACAGAAACGAATCCAGAATACTACTGTAAAAGGTGTGTGTGCGTCCACTCCTAGATTACTGCTCATTCATATTTAATAGTACACGCATAGAAGAAAAACTGAAAGTAGAAGGAGCACAGAGGTACTTCACGCGAAAAGTACTCGGAACCTATAACGACACAAACTACTCTGCCAGATGTGAAATCCTAGGACTAAAAGCATTATGGTTAAGGCGACTGCGACTAAATCTGTTATTTTTCTATAAGCTTCTTAACCAAATAGTGTATACCCCTGCTAATTATACTCGGTTCTCAGGAGACACAGGATACAACCATAGACACACTAAAGGTACAGTGGCTATAGAACCATGTAAAACAGCCACCAGGCAAAAGTTTTTCTTGATTAGGTATGCCCAAATATGGAACAAACTGCCTGAGAAAATGAGACTAGCAAGCACATTGGCCTCCTTTGAAAAGGCACTTCATGACACACTAAGTGAGTTTGTAATTGATACCAGTGCTAATTCCCATGTAAGAGTTTCACAGATCATAGGCCCATTTAATGTATGAACTTGGAGACTACATCTGTTGTTTGTCTTGCCTCTATTTATAATTCCAGACAGAAAAGCAGCAGTCATGACAATAACACCCATTCAATTAAGAGTCGATCGAACTATGTCTACCTGATGCAAAGGGCGAACCATAACCAACATACGAATGAAATATGAGAAAACAAGGTCGAAACTTACCGCTGGAGACAATAGGTGACATGGCTCAAATTCGTTGTCAATTGCGCAGATGTATTCAGTCTCTGTAATCTTTCATATTCCTTTCTACCATTACCCATTCTGTTTCACTCGTATACTTGTCAAACTCTATTGATTCTCTTTACTCATCTTCTTGTCTACCTCTGTGTGCTAATTGAAACGTGGCAACTTGAACTGCTGCACTTCGGTGCCAAGTTCTATGTTGAATCCAGACAGACAGACTAGGGCACCACATGAAAAGATAAAAGTTACTTGAACATCATTTATAATCCACCAACTGGTCTCCTTCCCAAAAAGAATGCGGCGATGTTTTATCCAAAATGGCGAGGAAATACATAAATCCACAGCTGCTGTTGTAAAACCTCAGTGAGAGTAGGGGCCAACAAAGTAATGCATTCAAAGCACATGTATACTTCACATGGACACGGAGACTCTCTGTGGAATACGTCATGATCCAAATCACTGCCCATACAGCGCCAATAAACCTGGATATCTATGATATAAAGAAAACATGCTGAAAGCTGCATCTCAGATCAAGCTGATTCATTCGATGGTAATGATCTGCCCCTGCATGCCTTATTCGACATATTGAATGGAAAGGTTTGCGGTTATCCCGGTATCAGATCGAAAAGAATAAAAATTCACCGGTTGCTGAATCAAAAGTACTTCTCTGTATGTTTAACTGTATTCTAACTGCTATGATTAATTCCAAACCTTTTAATAATAATAATAATAATGTATATTCTCATATAAACATATAAATTTACATGAAAATGCATGCCATTTTTACAGGCACGATCAAATATGATATAATATCAAATCTTAGATTGTCTACAAGTTAATAATGTTTCAACAGTTAAATATTTTGGGGAGAGGCATATAATTGTAAGATTAATAGACGAATGTAAAATGTTACGTAATATGGTGTGAAATTTGATAACATAGAATTTAATATTGTAAAAATAAAGATAAAAAGTATACACATGAATAATTTTTGGTTTAAAATGTCAAGTAGATCAAGTGGAAAAGATTCAGAATGAGAGTCGTAATAATAATAATAATGATAATAATAATAATCGAAGTAATAAGAGAAAAGGCTCGCATACGTCCCCGTCACTAGAACTGAGGCAGAATGAGTGACAAGCGATTTCAGTGGTAATTGGTAGTGAGTAGATAAGAGGATGTGCGTAGAGTATCGTGGGGTGGTGCTATGGTCACGTTGCATTCTGCAAGAGTCATTCTAGCAAGTGGCGATTGTGTTGCAAGATGTCAGAAGGATCTCTTCCACTGGAAGGCATAGGTCGTCGACGAGTTTGATTGTGCTGTGAGTATGCTTGTGGTGTGTTGGCTTTTCTGTTTGTTTTCCATTTCAGCTCTGTCCGTGTGACTCAGGTTCTCTCAATGGCATCCAAGTCAACGTGGATTGGTCGTGATGGAAAAAGGGTTGGATCCCTTTTTTGCCGGGGAGTGTCAATGTAGTTGAAGATTGAACGATCAATTCATGGTTGTTTGCTCAATACGGTAGTCATCGTCTCATCGTTCGCTGTTCAGTGGAAGATAAAAAACTATCAGAAGTATTATCGTGATTTACTGTTATAACATTTATTCTTAGACCTTTTGCAATAACCTTATAGTTGGTTACATATTAGCTTAAGAATAAAGGATTCTCGAGTCGACAATTTGTGTTCTGGTTTTTCCTTCGGTTATAACGCATAGTTCCCGAAGGTCTTACAAGAGCAGTGTGAAGTTCAGCGTAGTTAGACCTGAACATCAACACAGGCATCATGACAGTGATAATAATGTTCATATGGAGGAAGCATATTTAAAAGTTTTGACTGGCACAGGATATATATATAAAGGAAGTTAACGGAATAACTACAATAAGTACACTATGGATATAATAATAATGTATATTCTCATATAAACATATAAATTTACATGAAAATGCATGCCATTTTTACAGGCACGATCAAATATGATATAATATCAAATCTTAGATTGTCTACAAGTTAATAATGTTTCAACAGTTAAATATTTGATATATATATATAAATACACATTGTCAGAACTAGGCTGTATAGTTATTGAAATGTACAATTGTCCTCCAGGTTGAGCGGGAAAATCAACTTCGTTTCGTTTTCATCCCGTGGTTGTCGGCATACGATAACCAACCAAAATTGAGGTAAGTACAACGTTTACAGGGGATTGAAAGCTGTTTTAGAAAAGTAAAAGTGCTAAGGTGAATCAATAAAATGTAATGAAATAGGTAAGTGCAAGTATCACTAATAAATGCATTAAAAAAAAAGAAAACTCCCTAGGCTGACAACGTTCATTTGCAATGTATAATGCTACACGTATATCTCGTACTATCATGATGTCCACTTTTGGTTTTAATACATTTTTTCCTAATGTCGGTTTTTTTATTTAATGCCTTTTTGTGCATTTGGTGCACAACCGTACCCTATAGAGATTAGGAATAGAATGAGTCGAATCAAATTCATAAAGAGCTATAAAATGTTAGGTTTAATGGAATATAATGAGGATCAAGTAAAGACGTTATTAGAAAATAAATGAGATAAGACATTGTGAAGTGATATTTAAAGATCCAACAATGGACAGCAAGTTAGTTTATAAGATGTCTCATAAATCTGTTCAGAGCCCACATGGTCGCATCTCATAACCACTGAAATTCCATGAACGATCCAATTCTACAATTTGAAGACGCTGGCGAACATGCTGTAAATGAGTATTCATGATCTGAAATGAAGAAGCAACTGGTTTTCAAACAGTTTTTCATTATTTTACTCAACTTACGAGTACAGACCGCCATGCAGACACAAATGGAGAATTCTGGAAATGACCTCGGCACCATTTGATGCAGTAAAACAACCCAACATGACCTTATCTAGTTTTCGCCTCCACGATCAAATTTCTTTCCTGTTATAAAACTACGATAAGACTGCTGAAAAATGGAATAAATATATCACTGATCTCAACATAATACATCAATAATCTTTAAGCCAAGGGTGTTGATCACACCAAAGTTATATAGGAGAATTGACTTCAAGCTTTAGTTTTCCCAGATATCTGTATTACATTCATCTGATGTCTGGGTTTTTTGTTAATGCGAAGACAATATTTCTATATCTCTTTATGTGTTACACAAACTGACTTTATAGCAGACTGTTCCTACTGACTCTAATGACAGAAAGAACAACCAAACTGTAAATTCACCTTACATGAAATTATGTGTAATTTATATAATAACTTATCCATTGAATTTCTGGATTCAAATGACAATTACAGGGGGTTTGTGTATTACTGTGAGTGCTCTGAGCATAGGCTATTTATTTAGAACAGATTTAGCATTTATGAGGATTAGGTAAAATGATAGTTGAAATAGCATTTGAAGTATTTAAGCTCGTTAGTCAGCCCCGAATATGGTTCGGCATCCAGTAGTTCTTCTTGACACTACGACCCTATGTTATGAGGAGTTTCAGCATCATGCCATCTGAGAAATCAAGGTCGAATCCTACCACAACATCACATGGAAAGATATAAGTTACTTGGATATCATTTATAATCCAAGAACTGGTCTTCTTTCCAGGATGAATTCGATGATGTTTTATCCGCAGTGGCGAGAAAATTCGCGGAGACCTATTGGATGCACTCATTAAGAAAGCTAGGGAGATGAAATATGAGGTACGAACATGTCTGGTACGAAGCAATATATTTGCGGTAGCCATAATAATCATAGTCTCAGAGCTTAACATCAAAAAAGGAGGGAGGGTGGCGTTAGCTGATCAGTAGATATGGTGGTGGTCACTAAGGTGAATCGCCCCATTCTGCAGGAACAGCAATATACAAATTGAAGGCTCGAGATATTTCTGATTTTTATGAGGGCTTAGATCTTTATCTTGAAAATGATAATAATGAACGCCTTGACAGATCATGCTTCTACCTTTAAATATATACCATTCGCTCAGCCTATTGTTGAGACGCGACCACGCGGGATCTGCACAGATTTATGGGGCATCTTATGAACTAACTTGCTGTCCATTGTCGGATCTTTAAATACCACTTCACAATGTCTTATCTCATCCATTTTCCAATAACGTCTTTACTTGATTCGCGCGCGCTCCTTGAATACGACGTGCTTTTTCCTCTCCAACCGGAAAATACCAATTCTGTGAATTATCCGTTTGGGAAACCTGATCTTCCTAGCCGGTGAATTTAATTCAACCATTACTTACATAGTAAATCTCTGTGTGGTAAGTCCAGCTGTCTCGAACTACTGCCAAAGCTTCAGGTGCTACTTTTGTAGCAGCATCTTCCTCACTCGTTCAGAGAAACAAGACTTGTTGGTCTACCACGTGATTGCCGTGAAGCCGATCATTCAGAAAGTACTAGGTAAAGTCGAAAACCTTTTCTTTTCCTTGCCTTATACTTTTTCAGTCTTATTCTTGCTCTTTTGGTTAGAAACTGTTGCTCTCTTAGACGTACATAGCATAATTTATAGTGATTGTTAATATGGTTGTTGAAAGCAGCCTTAAAAAAGCCACTAGAATACCGTACTCTGTAGTCACAAGGGCTTCAGCCAGGGAAGGAAAAAATCCAGGGATTTCAACCCCTTCCCGCATACCGATCCTAAAGACTCGTGTAGCTTTAGTCTGCCCTGATACAACGCCTGCATTGCCACAGTCTAGTACTGAAACGGCACAGGCAATACCAGAAGGACAGAATTCTACACCTGCATCAACTGTAGGCCAGTGTGTGAAACACATCAAGCCTAAAAGGAAACGTTCAAGACGTCATAAGACCTCGAAGGCGTCATCAAGGAAAGGGGATGAATGCCAGGCGTGCAGCATCACAGTTTCTAAAACTGATTCAGCGTTTGAATGTAATTTTTGCAAACGATGGGTGCACTGCCGTTGTGACAAAGAAGTACCGAAAGCATACTATGAGTTTATGAGAAATAACCCATGCCCATGGTTTTGGTACGTGTGTCCACTTTGTCGCCCTGGCATAGTCCCACAAAGCGTGTCTGCGGATAGCAGAAATAACATGCTCTTGTGCCCCAACACAGTATCATGCAGCTCCCCCTGCTAAACTCGCACTGCCGAAACTGGTCAAAGACTTAAAGAAGGACACACCAGCCCTACTGACTGGAAATGCCAATTCTCACAAGGTGAAGATTAGCAAGGTTCCATCCACATCAGGGGAAGGCAAAATTACAAAGGCACCACTTGCATCCACTAGCAAGCCTGGCAACACAAAAAAGGCTGTCCAGGTACCGACGAAGCCTAATGTTGCTAATGATGCAAAGGACTGCAAGAAGCCGAAGGCAAAACCTAAGTCTGAGGGTAGTCGGTCTAACTCTCTCATCCTCTTTAACGTACCTGTGAGCACGGATAGCTTGCTCGAACAACGGGCCCTGTTTGATCAGGAACAGTGGTCCAACCTGTGCGGCAAACTAGGTCTGAACATTAGTTCAGCAAAACTGTGCAGACTGTACAGGGGTGTCCACACGCCTCAGGGTAAGCCACCCCCATTACGGGTTACACTGGACTCTGCCGAAGAGGCCGAAAAAGTACTGTTAATGGCTCAGGTACTAGCCCTGGACAGAAGTTCTAACATAAGAGCGCGGCAAGATAGACCATGGGCCGTCAGAAATATGGCGAGGGAGTCACCGGAACTGATGCCTTCCACCTCTATGGTGGTACACGGTGTTCCGGAGCTGGAAACCGGCACTGCTTGTGAAAAACACATGCACGACGTACAACAATGGAGATGGCTGTCATCTCAGATGGCCCCTGGCGCTTCTGGAGCCATCTCCATTTTCCGACTACCTCGTCCCGCTCATCTAACATTGATTAACTCTCCAAAGCTGCTGTGTGTCACATTCAACTCCCCGGAGCAGTTGTCCATATCACTTCAACGGTGGTATGAGACCAAGGGAAAAATTGGAGGACACATCCGATGCTGTGAAAGCAGACCCAGAAATATAAGGAGGCAGCAAACTGAGGCTTTAATACGACCCCAAGCTTCGGTGACACTAGAGCGATGCAGCTCTGAGAATAATAGTCTGTGTCTCCCAAGTGTCCTGCCTAAATCCATTGAAAAAAACTACAACGGGCCGGTTCTATCGGAATCGGCCAACTAGTTCCAACATCAAGTCCCCCACCAGCAGACGGTTTCACGTCAACTACCCCACAACACTCTGAGGTTGTTAGACTCACTGTCAGTTGCCTATATAGCAATGTGAGGGGGCTGAGAGGGAAAGTAGGTGAACTTCGAAATCTCCAAGCACACCTTCAACTGAAAATAATCATTCTTACTGAAACGTGGCTAAACCCCACTATCGCCGACAATGAAATCAGTATAGGTGATATGGTACTGGTCAGAAGAGACAGGGATAATAAGGAAGGAGGGGGAGTTGCTATATACTTTGATAGGCAACTTAAATGTGTGCGCGCAACGGACCCACCACTTATCGAACTCCCAGACTCCATATGGTGTCATTTCACCGTAGGCCACACCAAGCACTTACTGGGTGGCATCTACCGATCTCCCACCTGTGGGGCAGAGCACAATCAGCTACTGCTCAGCACTATCACAGGAATACGAGATTTGGGCTACGACCAAATCACCATAGCTGGAGATTTCAATGCTCCATCACTGAACCTCGGCTCCGGGTGTGCTAAGGGAAAATTTGGCCGAAACCTACTGCAAACTATTCGAAACACGGGACTGACTGAGAATGTTGGAGACGACACTAGGTGGGGCCCTAGTGGAAAGTCATCAAAACTAGATTATATTCTAACTAGTGACCAGCTACTCGTCGAAAAGGTCCAGATCATGACTCCTCTGGGAAGCAGTGACCATGCAGTCATAGGTTTCGATCTTGTCCTCCGTGAGCGTTTGCAATGGGATGTTACGCGACCATGTCTGTGCTACAGCAAGGCTGACTATGCTGAAATGCGGAGGCTCTTGTCCGACGCAGACTGGCCCTTAGCATGGGACGACCTATCTGTGGATGAACACTGGGAAGTGGTAAAAAAGATTATCCATACAGCAATCTCGGATACCGTCCCTTTAGTCACAACACAGCCTAAGAGAAAGACGTCATGGTTGAAGAGAGGCACGCAACGTATTCTGCAAGCAAAGCGGAAGGCTTGGTTTACGTGGCGTGTATCTAAGAGTCAGACCGACCATGATGCATACCTCGAACTCAGGAACCGGTGTAATGCAAGAGTTAGGAGGGACAGAAGGTCATTCCAGGCTAACCTTGCTAAAAAACTCCTATCAAACCCTAAAAACTTGTACCGATTCATGTCGGAAAGAAAACCGACAAACCAAGGGGCATGCGCCTTAGTAGGCCCAAACGGTCAATATCTCACTAGTCTGGAGATGGCTGAAACATTCAGTTCAGCCTTCGCTAAACAGCTAAACAGCAATGTGGATATTACAGTTACGGACCAAAATGGTGGCACCACTATTTCAGAGGAGGAAGACCTAGCGACTACTCCCCAAATAAACCCCGCAATAGTACTAAGGAAGCTACAGCGACTCATACCTGGGAAGTCCCCAGGTTGTGATGACATCAGGCCATCTGTTCTGAAACAGTGCGCCGAGGCTCTCTGTAGACCCCTGTGCGACTTGTTCCAACACTCAATGGATTCGGGGACCCTGCCAAGGGAGTGGAAAAGAGCCATCCTTTCTCCAATCTTCAAGGGTGGGGACAGGCAAAACGCTGCTAGCTATAGACCAGTAGCTCTACTCCCAGTGGTATCAAAAGTACTGGAAAGTATTATTGACGACCACATCAGGGAATATTTCGATAGGACTAATATACTACATGAAGCCCAACATGGTTTCAGAAAAGGCAGATCCTGCGTCACTAACCTACTGTCAGCTTGGGACGACTGGACATCATGCTGGGACTTGAACGTACCAGTCCATGTGGTCTTCCTAGACTTTGAGAAGGCATTTGACACTGTTCACCATGACCTTCTCCTACATAAAATAAGGCAGGCAGGCATAGGTGAGCCACTTCTGTCATGGTTGAAGGACTACCTAGCCGACAGGCAATTTTGCACTAAGGTTAACCGAGTCCGATCATCTTGGCACAGATCGTCATCAGGAGTGTCGCAGGGTTCTATCCTAGGACCACTGATGTTTTTGATTTTCATCAATGATCTACCACGCCGTCTGAGCTGCCCGACTCTCCTGTACGCTGACGACGTAAAAATATGGAGGGCGATAAAGTGTCCGGAGGACTCAGATAGGCTACAGGAAGACCTAAACCTTCTGGAAGACTGGGCGGTGGCCAGTGGCATGACTTTCAACTTGAAAAAGTGCAAAGTAGTGAAGTTGCGCACCTGTAGACTGCAGAATGCAAGTTACACCCTGTGCAATGAAAGCTTGTCCTGCACAACGTCGGAACGCGACTTAGGTCTAGTTCTAACGGAAAAAATGGACACAAGCGTAAATTACACAGGGGATGTAGCGAGGGCATATGCGGTCATACACTTTACGCATAGACAGTTAGGTGCACTCACTCCTGAGCTCTTTCTAATGTTGTACAAAACATACGTCAGGCCACACCTTGAGGTGCATAATATTATTGCACCCCCAATGCTGAGAAGAGATGCCAACCTCTTGGAAAGAGTCCAACGACGGGCAACAAAAGGAGTGGTTGGTCTCCGAAACAAACCATATGATGAAAGGCTGAAGAAATTAGGCCTGTTCACACTTAGTTACCGTCGGCTTAGGGGGGATTTGATTACTGCCTACAAAATAACAAATGACCAGAATCACCCAAACAAAGGTGTTCTGCCATTGAGTAGGTATAGGCTTCCACGTGGAAATCCCAGAAGGATAGCTCACCAGAGGGCAAGGACCCGGGTGCGCTCCCACTTCTTTTCACTGCGGGTTTGTCGTCCCTGGAATTCCTTACCGGCAGATGTAGCTATGGCACCGTCTTTGGACGCCTTTAAGCGAAGGCTGGACAACCATGCAGCGATACAAGGACTGCATCCAAATGGCCTATCTCCTTAAAATCGCATTTACCAATCAGGGTAGATAATTAAACTCGTCATTTTACTTCTTTACATTCTCTCCCGTCTTACTCTCCTGACAACTTATTAATATTATAATTACTATTATTATTATTATTACTATTACCGATATATATATTATTCTTCAAACTTAATGAGCTGACTGTTGTTACGTTTCCTATTTTCGTTTCTGTCTCTTAGTCTGAATAGCTTCACTAATTATATCTATTATTATTATTATTACTATCTCTTTTCTCTTGTCGACAATACCGAAGGACTAACTGGCGAAAGGATCAACTCCAATCACAGTAGTAACAGTCTTAACATACCTCATACTACAAACCACATATAATTAATCCCAGCACTACTCCCTTTGGAGTCAACCAAAGCTACGACAGTCGAGTGGCGGGACAAGCTACGCAGAAGTTTACCGAAGATCAAGAACCTATACCTCACAATCAAGAAGCGAGCACAAAGAAATCAAATTGGTTTATACTAGCTCGTAAAAACGATATTGGATATTGGATCCTCATTATATTCCATTAAACCTAACATTTTACAGCTCTTTATGACTTATTATATTCCTACTCTCTGAAGGGTACGGTAGTACACTAAATGCACAAAAAGGTATAAAACAAAAACAACTGGCACAACTGAGGATAAATGTATTAAAACCAAAAGTGGACATCAGGATAGTACGAGATATACGTGTAGCATTATACATTGCAAATGAACGTTGTCAGTCTAGGGAGTTTTCTTTTTTTTAATGCATTTATTAATGATACTTGCACTTACCTATTTCATTACATTTTATTGATTCACCTTAGCACTTTTACTTTTCTAAAACAGCTTTCAATCCCCTGTAAACGTTGTACTTACCTCAATTTTGGTTGGTTATCGTATGCCGACAACCACGGGATGAAAACGAAACGAAGTTGATTTTCCCGCTCAACCTGGAGGACAATTGTACATTTCAATAACTATACAGCCTAGTTCTGACAATGTGTATTTATATATATATCAAATATTTAACTGTTGAAACATTATTAACTTGTAGACAATCTAAGATTTGATATTATATCATATTTGATCGTGCCTGTAAAAATGGCATGCATTTTCATGTAAATTTATATGTTTATATGAGAATATACATTATTATTATATCCATAGTGTACTTATTGTAGTTATTCCGTTAACTTCCTTTATATATATATCCTGTGCCAGTCAAAACTTTTAAATATGCTTCCTCCATATGAACATTATTATCACTGTCATGATGCCTGTGTTGATGTTCAGGTCTAACTACGCTGAACTTCACACTGCTCTTGTAAGACCTTCGGGAACTATGCGTTATAACCGAAGGAAAAACCAGAACACAAATTGTCGACTCGAGAATCCTTTATTCTTAAGCTAATATGTAACCAACTATAAGGTTATTGCAAAAGGTCTAAGAATAAATGTTATAACAGTAAATCACGATAATACTTCTGATAGTTTTTTATCTTCCACTGAACAGCGAACGATGAGACGATGACTACCGTATTGAGCAAACAACCATGAATTGATCGTTCAATCTTCAACTACATTGACACTCCCCGGCAAAAAAGGGATCCAACCCTTTTTCCATCACGACCAATCCACGTTGACTTGGATGCCATTGAGAGAACCTGAGTCACACGGACAGAGCTGAAATGGAAAACAAACAGAAAAGCCAACACACCACAAGCATACTCACAGCACAATCAAACTCGTCGACGACCTATGCCTTCCAGTGGAAGAGATCCTTCTGACATCTTGCAACACAATCGCCACTTGCTAGAATGACTCTTGCAGAATGCAACGTGACCATAGCACCACCCCACGATACTCTACGCACATCCTCTTATCTACTCACTACCAATTACCACTGAAATCGCTTGTCACTCATTCTGCCTCAGTTCTAGTGACGGGGACGTATGCGAGCCTTTTCTCTTATTACTTCGATTATTATTATTATCATTATTATTATTATTACGACTCTCATTCTGAATCTTTTCCACTTGATCTACTTGACATTTTAAACCAAAAATTATTCATGTGTATACTTTTTATCTTTATTTTTACAATATTAAATTCTATGTTATCAAATTTCACACCATATTACGTAACATTTTACATTCGTCTATTAATCTTACAATTATATGCCTCTCCCCAAAATATTTAACTGTTGAAACATTATTAACTTGTAGACAATCTAAGATTTGATATTATATCATATTTGATCGTGCCTGTAAAAATGGCATGCATTTTCATGTAAATTTATATGTTTATATGAGAATATACATTATTATTATTATTATTAAAAGGTTTGGAATTAATCATAGCAGTTAGAATACAGTTAAACATACAGAGAAGTACTTTTGATTCAGCAACCGGTGAATTTTTATTCTTTTCGATCTGATACCGGGATAACCGCAAACCTTTCCATTCAATATGTCGAATAAGGCATGCAGGGGCAGATCATTACCATCGAATGAATCAGCTTGATCTGAGATGCAGCTTTCAGCATGTTTTCTTTATATCATAGATATCCAGGTTTATTGGCGCTGTATGGGCAGTGATTTGGATCATGACGTATTCCACAGAGAGTCTCCGTGTCCATGTGAAGTATACATGTGCTTTGAATGCATTACTTTGTTGGCCCCTACTCTCACTGAGGTTTTACAACAGCAGCTGTGGATTTATGTATTTCCTCGCCATTTTGGATAAAACATCGCCGCATTCTTTTTGGGAAGGAGACCAGTTGGTGGATTATAAATGATGTTCAAGTAACTTTTATCTTTTCATGTGGTGCCCCTTAAGTCTGTCTGTCTGGATTCAACATAGAACTTGGCACCGAAGTGCAGCAGTTCAAGTTGCCACGTTTCAATTAGCACACAGAGGTAGACAAGAAGATGAGTAAAGAGAATCAATAGAGTTTGACAAGTATACGAGTGAAACAGAATGGGTAATGGTAGAAAGGAATATGAAAGATTACAGAGACTGAATACATCTGCGCAATTGACAACGAATTTGAGCCATGTCACCTATTGTCTCCAGCGGTAAGTTTCGACCTTGTTTTCTCATATTTCATTCGTATGTTGGTTATGGTTCGCCCTTTGCATCAGGTAGACATAGTTCGATCGACTCTTAATTGAATGGGTGTTATTGTCATGACTGCTGCTTTTTTGTCTGGAATTATAAATAGAGGCAAGACAAACAACAGATGTAGTCTCCAAGTTCATACATTAAATGGGCCTATGATCTGTGAAACTCTTACATGGGAATTAGCACTGGTATCAATTACAAACTCACTTAGTGTGTCATGAAGTGCCTTTTCAAAGGAGGCCAATGTGCTTGCTAGTCTCATTTTCTCAGGCAGTTTGTTCCATATTTGGGCATACCTAATCAAGAAAAACTTTTGCCTGGTGGCTGTTTTACATGGTTCTATAGCCACTGTACCTTTAGTGTGTCTATGGTTGTATCCTGTGTCTCCTGAGAACCGAGTATAATTAGCAGGGGTATACACTATTTGGTTAAGAAGCTTATAGAAAAATAACAGATTTAGTCGCAGTCGCCTTAACCATAATGCTTTTAGTCCTAGGATTTCACATCTGGCAGAGTAGTTTGTGTCGTTATAGGTTCCGAGTACTTTTCGCGTGAAGTACCTCTGTGCTCCTTCTACTTTCAGTTTTTCTTCTATGCGTGTACTATTAAATATGAATGAGCAGTAATCTAGGAGTGGACGCACACACACCTATTACAGTAGTATTCTGGATTCGTTTCTGTAGAAGTTCCTGAGTAGGAAACCAATAAGCCTGCGTGATTTCGATACTTGATTCGAGATATGCTCTGAAAATGATAGATTGTGTGAATATTTCATTCCTAGGTCTAGTACAGATTTGGGTCTGGGGATTTTGTGGCCCTGAATCGCTAGGTCGAGTTGAAGGTTGGAACAGCCTATGCAGAGCAATCCACACTTTTCAACATTAAACTCGAGTCTCCACGTGTCACACCATCTATCCGTTGTTATTAATTCTTCATGTATGGAGGTCATAGTTGGGCCAATATCTGTATTTGTGCAGGTATATATATATATATTTCTTCCTGTTTATGCAGGAACATACCAATTGTACAGGCATGGATAAGTTATTATATAAATTACACACAATTTAATGTATAATGAATTTACAGTTTGGTTGTTCTTTCTGACATTAGAGTCAGTAGGAACAGTCTGCTATAAAGTCTATTTGTGTAGCACATAAAGAGATATAGAAATATTGTCTTCGCATTAACAAAAAACCCAGACATCAGATGAATGTAATACAGATATCTGGGAAAAATAAAGCTTGAAGTCAATTCTCTTATATAACTTTGTTGTGAGCAGCACCCATGGCTTAAAGATTATTGATGTATTATGTTGAGATCAGTGATATATTTATTCCATTTTTTCAGCACTCTTATCGTAGTTTCATAACAGGAAAGAAATTTGATCGTGGATACGAAAACTAAATAAGGTCATGTTGGGTTGTTTTACTGCATCAAATGGTGCCGAGGTCGATTCCAGAATCCTCCATTTGCTCCATTTATGTATGCATGGCGGACTGTATTCGTAAGTTGAGTAAAACGTTGAAAACTGTTTGAAAACCAGTTGCTTCTTCATTTCAGATCATGAATACTCATTTACAGCATGTTCGCCAGCGTCTTCAAATGGTAGAATTGGATCGTTCATGGAATTTGAGTGGTTATGAGATAGACGGTTTGGAATTAATCCTCATTTCAGTTTAGATGCAGGGTTGTTCGACCTCGACCAGAAGATGAATAGGAGCAGCAAAATACCAGAAAGAGAAAGTATGTGAACAGTAGTATTCTGGATTCGTTTCTGTAGAAGTTCCTGAGTAGGAAACCAATAAGCCTGCGTGATTTCGATACTTGATTCGAGATATGCTCTGAAAATGATAGATTGTGTGAATATTTCATTCCTAGGTCTAGTACAGATTTGGGTCTGGGGATTTTGTGGCCCTGAATCGCTAGGTCGAGTTGAAGGTTGGAACAGCCTATGCAGAGCAATCCACACTTTTCAACATTAAACTCGAGTCTCCACGTGTCACACCATCTATCCGTTGTTATTAATTCTTCATGTATGGAGGTCATAGTTGGGCCAATATCTGTATTTGTGCAGGTATATATATATATTTCTTCCTGTTTATGCAGGAACATACCAATTGTACAGGCATGGATAAGTTATTATATAAATTACACACAATTTAATGTATAATGAATTTACAGTTTGGTTGTTCTTTCTGACATTAGAGTCAGTAGGAACAGTCTGCTATAAAGTCTATTTGTGTAGCACATAAAGAGATATAGAAATATTGTCTTCGCATTAACAAAAAACCCAGACATCAGATGAATGTAATACAGATATCTGGGAAAAATAAAGCTCGAAGTCAATTGCAAAAGGTCTAAGAATAAATGTTATAACAGTAAATCACGATAATACTTCTGATAGTTTTTTATCTTCCACTGAACAGCGAACGATGAGACGATGACTACCGTATTGAGCAAACAACCATGAATTGATCGTTCAATCTTCAACTACATTGACACTCCCCGGCAAAAAAGGGATCCAACCCTTTTTCCATCACGACCAATCCACGTTGACTTGGATGCCATTGAGAGAACCTGAGTCACACGGACAGAGCTGAAATGGAAAACAAACAGAAAAGCCAACACACCACAAGCATACTCACAGCACAATCAAACTCGTCGACGACCTATGCCTTCCAGTGGAAGAGATCCTTCTGACATCTTGCAACACAATCGCCACTTGCTAGAATGACTCTTGCAGAATGCAACGTGACCATAGCACCACCCCACGATACTCTACGCACATCCTCTTATCTACTCACTACCAATTACCACTGAAATCGCTTGTCACTCATTCTGCCTCAGTTCTAGTGACGGGGACGTATGCGAGCCTCGGTAGTTTACACTCTTTCTCCCCGGCGTGTGGGACCGCGGCTAACAATTATCTCCGTATGCATTTCATTCTCAGCAATAGCCTAGCCTCCACGGCGTATACGACCCATCTGCTGTCCTTAACATCAATCAATTCATTCACGGATGTAGAAGACTCGAAACAACTTCAGAAGTAAGCACGACGAAAATTTTAACAAAATTACGCAATAACATTAAGGTACGACAACAACAAGTAAACACAATGAATCCAAGAAACACCAGTTGATAGGACACACCACACATATATACAAACAGTACACACAAACTCGCGGATCATGTCTTGATGGAATTCCTTTGAAGAATTGCAGGACTTACACCAGTACGCCTGCAACCCTTCTCACGTTGACGATTGTAAGTTGTGGAATGTTCGGACACAAACAAGATTAACCAACAATCCCATTAATTGGAACGCACACAACAATTCAACACAAACATATGTACAATCAACACATCAAATGTGGTGGATTCTGGCTTGACGAACTACCCTTGAAGAACTGTAGGACTTACAGCAGTACGCCTACAACCCTTCTCAGGTTGATGATGTAAGTGGAAGACGTCCAGACACAAACAAAATTACCAACAGATGAATGAAATATGATGCCAATTCAGTATGAACAACATGATTATGTGTACAATATAACAACACAAGTACGATGGACTTCGCTTCGATCTACTACCCTTTGAAGAACTGTAGGACTTACAACAGTACGCTTACAACTCTTCTCAGGTTGACACCCTTAATTTGGAAAATTGTCGAAGAGTTCATTTGGTGACCCTCTTCTGTCATATATATCCTCAACTTAGAATGGTAACACGCTGATGTCATTATATCGTGGAATGTGGATGACTAACAAACGTACGACGTATCCGAACAACCAAGCGGAGAAACAGAGTAATTTACACCAAAGATAATAACATTCACATAGTAACTTGAAGCTTGAAAGGCGTTTATTCGTGCAAGTCACTTTAAAAATTACCCTGTCATACACAGCTGGCTATCCTCATTAAAACGACCAGTATTCTTCATCTTTTCAAATGCACCAATACTAGCATAGTCAAAGCACACGTCACGTGAGTTCATGGACGTCCCTTTTATTGTGGGTGACAACATCGACGACGACTGAGTAATACAAGTTGATGAACTTAGCGGTGCATCAGAAGCTGTTGTTGTTCGACCTTTAGAAATTTATCTAACTGTAGGATTACCGCCACCGGTAACATTTTTGATTAGCTGTAGTTTAGCCTTACCATCTGTCGATACGTGGACTACACGCGGATCACTTACACTGAAGGTTTCATGAGTATCCATACCTTCTACCACTGCATCTGCTCTTAAATCTTCTTCACGTTCAAGGTGTACAGAACCTTTGTTCAACTCAGCAGTGGTTGGCATTCCCCTCGTCTCATCATGATCAACAAAAGAAAACAGTGCACTATCATGACTACTATCACAAATATCCACTTTACCACCGTTTGTATGATCGATGATCGACTCCATAACTTTCAAACTCTTTAATACCAGAAGTAGATGACTCGTATTCCTCTTCACAAATCCTTAAAGTTTTTATACCTTTACTCTGACTAGTAATACCTTGAAAACTTGTGGATTCAGAACTGAACTCTGAAACAGTAACTCTCTTCTCCTGCACAAACTGTGGTGCCGTCTGTGACACTCTATTAACAATAGCTTACCAGTTTCGACTACAGGATTCTTCAGTGCACCATTATCGTCACATAAATCGTAGTCAGAACTTGACGACACTAATTTCACTTTAAGTTAGCTACCAAACTTGATTACTGATTCACAGTTCACCCTTTTATGCACTACTTGCAAACATGTAAAACACAACCGTGTTTGTCTCGCAACTTGTAACCTATCTGTTAAGGATGTACTACGAAACCTGTTACACTCACTAGGTCTATATGCATTACTAGACATCATGGAGCCTTCTCGATATCCACCTCTCTGAGGCCTATTCGTTATCAATGATTGCGTTTTACCCTCAGACTGCTCTATTCTAGGGGTGAGATTCGATATACTGGCAAACTTGCTCATAGCTTGATTGACACTATCTTTCACTAGTTTCAGAATATCATCAAACTTAGGCTCAATACTTTCATCCTCTATACGAGAGCTTATCTTCAGCCACTTCCTTTGCAGTCGAGTAGGTGGGCGTCTCGCTATTACCTCTAGGACGGAACTTGAGTTCGTATCACTCATGCAATTCATCGAAATCAACGTATTCTTGTAAGTCATAAGATTATCCAAAAACTCAGATAGTGACTTGGAGTCATCTTGTAGTTGACTACCATTGCCTTTGACAGTCTTAAAACTGCTACGGGTTATCATAAATGGCCTTCCGAATCTCTGACGCAGTATACTCATAGCCTCAGAGTATCCTTCGTTAGGGGGCATGAACTTACAGCAATGTATATCTCTTGAAGCAACTTCAGTGGAGTACTTCATCAAATACATTAACTCCATTTCGTCATTTATTGCAAGCCCACTCAACATGACTTCAAACTCCTTTAGAAACTGTGGATAGTCAACTGGGTTTCCATCGAAACACCGAGGCTTATATTTTGGTAGTTTAAAGTTCCTGTTATCCCTGGACGACGAAATATTGACATCAAATTTATCACGCTTAACATCACACACATCATTACATGTAACAGACAACTCAACATTACTTCCTCTCCTGCTGTCTTCCAAAACGCTTTGTCCCTTCTTTGACCCAGGTATCATTGAAAGTGACAAAAAATTCCAGAAAAGTTCCAGATAACACTTGTCCAAAGGAGACTTGCAGGCACCAGGAAAGACGAACGAAAACTATCAGAGACTATCAGAGACTGCCAATGTCCACCTCTTACTACGCTGGACCTCACGCTGTGCCTCGAAGACTTGCAGAAACACTTTATATTAACCAACAGGAAAACCAGAATACAGACTGGCGACTCAAGAATCCTTTATTCTTACGCCAATATGTAACCAACAATAAGATCATTATACACAAGGTCTGATAATAAACGTTGTAACAATAAATCACGATAATACTCATGATAGTTTTCCGTTTTCCACCGAACAGCGAACAATGAGACGATGACAGCTGGATCGACGACCCCAGCGAAAATTATGGAGTTGGGTTCGAGCAAACAACCATGAATTGATCGTTTAATCTTAAACTACATTGACAGCATAATCACTGGGGTGAAACAGTTCATGTAGCAAGCGTTTAAAGGTTATAATAGAGTGACAGGTGCTTATTTATAGGGGTAAACTGTTCCAATTCTTAGAAAACATGACTATGGAGGGGTTTGAACGGAGTGCTGTTTTACAGCTTTTTCTAGATAAATAAATAAATTTATTCTCATAGTACAGTACATGAGAGGCGCCAGTTTACAGGTATCATCAAATTGTTACAGAAATAGAACCATATTATTCAGTCACAATTTACAGTCGATAGCAAAATATGTTTTACATGTACGCTGGAGATTATACATACACTTGATAAATGTTAATCCCAATAGTATAAAACAGCCTTTTCACTTATGTACAATCATTTCGGTGCGCAGTTGGAAAAATCTGCTAGATTGTCAGTGAGTGCAACACATTAGGAAATACAGAAGTATTGTCTTCGCATTAACAAAAGCAGGTCTTTGTTGGATGGATTATAGGTGGCTAGGTAGAAAATAAAGCTTGAAGTCAGTTTTCATACATAACTTTGTTGTGTGCAGAGTCCTTGATTTGTAGTTAATTGATGCGTTATTTTGAGATTAGTGATATGTTTATCTCATCTGATCTGCAATGTCATTGTTGTGAGTAAAATACATAAGGTTTAGACACATTAATTAATGGATTTCTACTGCTTGTGGGTATTTTATTCGCGTCAGGAATGTTTATTAATTTCAGCTGTTCCGACAGGAGTTGTGAATATTAACTGCTCAGCAACGTTATGGATATAAGTTCATCACATTATCTTAGGAAAGATGCGTTGCAGTTGGTGAGGTACACACCTGATATCTATGGTCGGCCTGCAAAATTTGGGCTATCGATATCCATGCTGAAAATTCCATACTTGTACCAAAAATACAGTGTGGAATCAAGCTGTAATCAAAAAATATATGTATGGTGCCCGACTAGCGCACATCTCTCCATGTGATGTTGTTGTGAGTTATACTATTTTAACGTTGTCAGTTTATGTCCATTTTATTCCACTTATTGTGTTGGGTAGAAGTTTTACAAACGAAATTTCTTGTCTGTTTGAGGGTAAGTATCTTAATCGTTAATGTTTAATCTAAAATTATAAATATAGGCAAAAATCAACAGGTGTAGTAATTAAGCTTATACATTAAATGGACCTATAATTTCGGAGGCTCTCAGATAGGAACTAGAACTACCATCGTTTGCCAACTCTTGCAGTTTGTCGCTAAGCTCTTTTTTGAAAGAGGCCAATGTACCTGCTTGACGCACTCCCATTGGTAGTTTATTCCATATCTGTGCATACCTAATCAAGTAAAACTTTTGCCTGGTGGCCGTTTTACATTGTTCGATCGCTACTGTACCTTCAGTGTGTCTTAGTTTGTAGCCATTGTTATCTGAAAGTCGAGTGCCATTAGTAGAGGTAAAAGCTAAAGGGTTTAGAAGCTTATAGTAAGGTGTTAAGTTTAGTCTCAGGAGTCTTGGCCATAGTGTTCTTAGTCCTGGGGTAACACATTTAGTGGGGGTAGTTCGTACCATTTTGGTTTCCGTGTAATTTTGACGTGAAATACCTCTGCACTCCCTCGACTTTCATTTTGTCCTCTATGCGCATACTACTATACATGAATGAACTGTAATCAAATATGATTGATTTACTGATAACCATTGTTTATTCTGCATCCCTTATGTATCACATCAGCACCTGTACAAAAAATGCTGCTTACCCTCCACAACTAACGCAATCATTTATAATACCCGGGTGAAATTGACATGCCGTATTTTTTTCAACCACAGTTCAGATTTGACGTTATATCTTATGAATTATTCGGTCGAAAGCAGACCTCAAAAATTATCTATTTCCTTATTTGCACATTGATTTTTAAATGTTTCTCCCATATTTACCAGTATTCAACTTATTTCTTAATTAAAAAATCATATTATATGTTCTATAAGACCTAGTAAGTGTAAATATATTCATGCCTGTAAAAATGGCTGGTCTCTGTTGCAGAAATAAAATATTATTATATTATTACTTATTTCCATATTATGTGAGGTTTGACCACTTTACAATGTCGAGGTGCTCCACAAAGAATCGCTGGGTGTTCGTGAGAAATGCAATATCACACATTAATAACGAGGGCCTAGTTCGCCCAGAATGCGGGGCATTCCAGGTTTGAATAGAAACGGCCGGCCTGCAAAATACTGTCCTACATGAATGCAATAGCACTTAAGACGACTGAAAATAACAACTGAAGAATGGAAGTAGCCACCACATGCCTTTACAGCAACGTAATAGGCCTCATAAGAGGGTAACTGAGCACAGATCTTCTTAGATGTATCTCCTACCATCAATTGTGGTTACGTTCGAGACACGGCTATCTAACACTATGGAATGGAAACAGATATGGTGACAAAATTGAGAAGGGGCGGACACAGGGGAGGTGGCAGTGTATACTGGCTGTTGACTTCAATCGGGATTAGCCATTACCATCAACCGAAATACCGGAGCCAGTTAAATGTTCCATATCCCCAAACACTATCAGGTTCCTGATTGGGGGCACTTACTAACTCTCAACATGCAGGATGCAGAACCAGCAAAGAAGTTCTTGTGGTTCCGACCATGAGATTTGACATGGTCATCTTCGATGGTGATTTTCATACACCACCGCTCATCACCACTGAGCAGCATACCATCAGATGAGCATCCTATGGATAGCTGCCCATTGACACTTTCACTGTTGGACCGACGGATGACACAATTATGGGGCCAAGTGGGATCTAGAAAACTAGTTGGCCATATTTCTTTAACGACTTCGAGCTCGTTTCGAACTCTCGTGTTTGTTGCGTGAACATCTATCCTGCCAGACCTGAAATTTCAACACCGTCTAGTGTCTTTTTAAGCTGGGTCGTTAGTGCACGACCCCAAGCTAAGTGTTACTCGTCGCTTTGCGATCCTGACTCCAAAACAAATTCCGCTTTTTGGATGGTCACTTTGCTGGTCTGATTTATTCCTGGTTTCAACGCATTAAGTGGCGTGAAAGTTATCAAGGCTGTATTCGCACTTGTATACAGCGTATCTCGTGCAAACGTCAAAATGCTTGATCTCATAATGTTTTATCAAAAGCGACCATCTGCTCACAGGCAGTGTAAGACTCTGCAGCAGACACTGCACAGCAATATTCCATTTCGCAATTGAAGAAATACTAGTCAAGGATAACTCTGCTACCAGTACTTTCAGAGTGTGATTAACTGTGGGCTAGTAGAATGAGATCAAAAGTCAGAATGCTGATCACAAAACCACCATTTACTAACGATGAGTGACAAATGTGACCTACCGAATGGGGCTATCAGGTAAGCAACCAGCAATTTTGTTCCTATGATGACGGTGATCCGCTCTCGAAAGAAAACTCTCCAAAGTGAAGAAATAACCAGAGTCCTCTAGAGTATGGAACAAAGGCACAATACAAATGCAGAGGCACAGGAATAGAGCCCCATCATGCAGTCAACCTGTCCTCAGGAAATCTGTTTAATATCATAGTTCCAGGGATTGGAGGAGAATTAAATAAGTACAATCTCAAGAATATAAATTGATCTACGGCCTTAAGGAGAGATGCTTAGCAAGGATTGTGCGTAGATGGAGACCACAAGGATGAACTTCCGAGTAATCTGGAAGCTTCAGTGAAGCATTCGAAAGACAGATGAATAACCAAGACTCCAGTGATCAGAAGATTGCAGGTGAACTCATGGGCTATCTACAAAACCATTTACGAGGATTCTTCTATCGGTTCGATGATGAATGCTCCTTTTGCGTTTTTGACCAGTTATCCCGCTTTACTTGATCTCCACAGTGCTTTACAAAAGAAAGCTTTAAAAACATAATATGTCCTCTACAACACTGAAAATTACATATTATGTACATGCTCTTTCGACAAATCAAGATTTAAACGTGAATTAAGATTGTAATCTTAAAAACGACCATAATAATTGTCTAGAACTAAATGGCAAATAGTGCTTCTAAATAATATAATTACAGTTCTGCTCAGCTTTTTGTCAAGATGGGATCCTGTGGGCCGTACTTAGATTCACGGGAATTCTAGATTCCAGCATGTTCTACTGTTTCGAGTCCTTTGGTCCTGCTCATGACTGAACTATTACTTGTATACCCCACGATTAAATCCTGATATATCAAAACCATCCAGCAGTTAATGAAGCTAACACCCACTGCTTTCTTTCCTAGAGTCCGATCATTATGAAGAGACAATTCTTCTAACGAAGACTATATCCTCACCGAAAACGTCAGTGTTTCAATAGTAAGACCAACATGGTAGCGTTGCGTACTGCAAATGAGCATTACCCATAAGCTGGCCTGCATAAATCACGGAATTCCTTCCCACCGAAATGCTCAATTTCATCCGGGTTTATCGTTATTTTAGTAGTCGAGTGATATCAAATGATGTATAAGTTGGCTCACACGATCAATTCATTTGCTTCAAAGTAGCAGACACAGGATTCCTCAACGAAATGGAGACATTTCAGAATATTACTTTGCATGCAAATCTTGTGTGAAGAAAATGTATTTTGGAACTCAATACCCCGAGGAATGCTGTAAAATATTTTCGAATATTGTCTGTATTACAGCTTTATTATAATCAATAACATCACAAGGAATCTAAAAATATTTCTTGTAGATATTCCGTAGATGTACTTTTAGCTACGTGTTACCCTTGCTTGTGTTTTACTCCACTTTTCATTTCCCAAGGAACATCACTTTCTCCCTGAAATACATTTCAATCACGCATGGACATAAACCTTACCTGTATACAGTTTGTCCACTAGTTGAGAACAGCCAACCTCATAGAATGAGTCGAACCTTGGGTTTCCACCAAACCCATATTGGCAACCTCGGTGACAGCTTTGCAAATTAACATCTACATAGATATGTTCTAATTGCTCCTATTACAATTACACTATTTGAACTATTGAAATAATACTGATTTATCAACGTCTTCCGACCGTTTTTTAAATCAAGCTTGATCTTGCTTGTAAAAATAGCATGCATTTCATGTGAACTCACCTGTTTATATGAAAAGCATAACATCTTTTTTATAATAACATATTCTTATTTTTGTACATGGGGGACTGTAGCAATTTATTGTAATCGAAGTATTAGTATTTCGAGATGACCGAATTACAAGAATCCAAACAAAACACAGAGAGGGCAGAACTCAGGAATTTGTATTTAGCGGAATTCTTATGCAATTCATATAAGAAACATATTAACAATCAGCAGTAAGTATTTAAACAATACGGAGACAGAAATTGTCAATCATCACATCCGCCACACGTCGAATATCTCCTTGCGTATTTATAACGATGTCTCGGTTTGCTTGCAAGTAGCCGCGACCTTCTAACTGATTCTGTGATATTATTTCCATCAGTATCATCTAGACTTATTTCTGATTTATCTACAAAATCAGGATTAGTAGCGGAGTCATTGTAATCGTAATCGGAACGACCTACCTCATTTATTCTCACTTCATCTAAGTGTCTGTTATGAACTGAGTGATCTTTGATGTCTAATATCTTCACCACTCGATTTCCCATTTTTTGTAGTATAATTCCAACAGAAGGTCTATAGTCATTCCCCTTGTAATGATGTACATCAGAAGTAGTGGACATCAGATGCTTTTTGAGAATTCGAGATTTGAAAAGTTTTGCAGGACTTTCATGGATACTTGTATGCTCTGCATTCAACAGACGCAGTCTATGCATATGCAGCAAGTCCTCCATTTTAATCAGTTGCTCTCTCATCTCATTCAGTTCTTCTCGTGTTTTCGACAGTTCGCATTGTAACTCAGCTACCTCATTTTCGGAAACAGTTGACGCTTGAGTTGGTGAACTTGTAGTGGAGGTTTTCATTGGATGAGATTGAGTATTGGGGAAAGTTGAAGGAGACATCGACTGCATTTTACCAGATAAACTGGAAGAATTATCAGGATTCTCGGTAACATAAGTATTCGAACTTCTGCAAACAGACTTGATGTGTCCAACTTCACCACATTTGTGACACTTAGCACCTCGAAAACGGCAAATGCTTCGTAGATGAATATTTTCACATGAAAAACACGGTTTAATGTTTTTGATCTCTCGCTGCATTCTATTACCTGTGGACGACAGTTTGGATTGCTTTCCATGAACACTTGTATTTCCGACTTTAGAAAGCATAACATCAGATACTGACGTAGTGGGAGCAGAGTATTCATTATTGACATCTTCATATGTAATACATAAATCTTTAGCAGTTTGAAAGGTACAGGAAGGAATCTGAATTATCTCTTTCTCCAACTTAGGAATATTGATTCCAGCAATTAGACGATCACGTAGTTGAGTATGCAGCTGACCTCCAAAGTTACACTTTGAAGCTTGTATTTGGAGTTGCAGAATGAGGTCTTTAATCCTCTGGTTGGGAGCACGAACCAGTTTATGGAATTGAGCCCTCTCTCTGGTCTCAAATGTAGTTACATGAAAGTGATTTATCAGAGGTTCACGAATCTTGACATATGACAGAGAAATAGGTTGATCTGGAAACGACAGAGTCTTTACTAGGCTATACGCATCTAGCCCAATAGCAGTGATGAAATATGCTGGTATTTTGTCATCCCGAACATTCTTTGAAATGCACCACGCATCGATGCATTCAAGATAATCAGCGATCTCCCGCGGAGAACCATTTATAGGAAATTTTCCCAGGTTATTTAGTTCCATCGCGACGCCAATTTGTAGTAATTTATTGTAATCGAAGTATTAGTATTTCGAGATGACCGAATTACAAGAATCCAAACAAAACACAGAGAGGGCAGAACTCAGGAATTTGTATTTAGCGGAATTCTTATGCAATTCATATAAGAAACTTATTAACAATCAACAGTAAGTATTGAAACAATAGAGAGATAGAAATTGTCAATCACCACAGGGACTCTGGTTTACAGGTATCATCAATATTATAAATTCCACATACGATTAGTTAGCATGTTCAATAACAATATAAGAAAAAATATTTGTATTCCTACCTGTGATACCTTATGATCCACATGTCTGCTGCTTCTCCAACCCATGTGTCCGTTCTGGCAAGTACATGGCCGCTTTACTGAGGCATGAGATGCAAATCAACCCACGAGTTTTGGATCATACAAAGTCATCCTGTGGACTCACAGTTCGCCTGTTTTCTGTCTCATGGCTGAATTTGACACTGTCTACTTATTTTTGCCTGCGATCAATTCAGGAGCGCTTGATGAGCTTTCCAACTTAGGTTACGTAGTATGTAACCTCATCGAATAACTGTGTTATGAGATTCAGTGTTGTCCGCTATCCTGAGTTCACATAATGTGCTATTAATGTGTTTGATTGTATTCCATTTAGTTTCGCTTCCTTTCCACGTTGCAGCCTATTCCTGAAGGGAGGCGTAACTATTCACTACACAAACACACTCAAATAACTACATCGTGTGTCTAGTTTTATTCTTTCTATCACTGACTAAGCTCCATACATTTGTAGAACCATGCTTGGAGCTTACAACACATTTCACAACAATGCCATCATTTTCTGCTGAACATACTCACTGGTTATGGTTAGTTTTGATGTCTAAATGGAAGGTATGTGGGTTCACATTTGATAATTCATCACACAAGATGTAGTTCTAAGCATCTGACAGATTTTCAAATACATCATCAGCCATTCAGTCACCCACATGATATTTTTTATCCCCTTAAGTTCCCACTGGAACATATGGCTTCAAGCTAGACCTCTGAAGTTTCGGTAGCAGTGATGTCTGCCTTTACGGGATGGAGCTGGTGGCCTCATGCCCAACCTTCGCCATTTACCAGCCATTTTACTAGCTAAGGGAGGTGAAGTATTGCGTCGACCAGGGAACGAACCGCAAACCACATGCGTGGTCGCCGAGCATTCTACCACTGTGCCACCGACACTACTCACATTACAAATGTCGAATAATTAGTCCATTAGATTCTGAAACCGGTGGACAGTCACACTGCCATCTCTTAATTTTATTCAGGAAAACTGGAATCTGAGAACTATTCAGCTTCTCAGACATCCGCCAAGTTTATTTTAGAATTCTAAGTGAGCTGGCAATTGTCAGTTCTTCAACTGTTCACTTCATCATGAGACAAATTCATCACCTGAATATCAGACACTTACTGTTAGAAGTGAGTGTACATTGGAATAGTCCTGAGCACCCTACTGAGAGTTGAGATGGCCTCCTTCAGACAGTCTGTGAAATATCCCAGTGTTAGTTCGCTGGAGGCAGTGAGCGTAATGGATTCCAGATTAGGCTCACTTCTGATCGAATGTTATCTTTGTATTTCAGCACGACCACTTACACAAAATGGCACGTCAAAACGCAGAAAATGATTTCATCGTGACATACGTGAGAATTGTTGTTGAAAGCCTGAAGCGGAGAAGCAGCTCCAATCTGCACGTCGCATTTTGAAAACTTAATATGATAGATGCCATTACACCAAAATATATACAGTAAAATATGTAGCGTTGATGATAGGGTATGTCCCGTCAACAAAATTGTATCCAACGTTCCATGTCTTTTGGTGATATGCATCCTACATTTGGACAGGACTAATACAAACAATAAGTGTTCGGTTGGTCTCAGAATGTATTAAGAGACGGGAGTTAATACCGGGTGCAGTCAGGTAATAGGTCGCTTGTTTTCGATAAGAAACTGGCATTGTCACTTGTAGGATTAACTTTCTCGAGTATATCGTTTGTGAACTGAATATTTAAACCAATCAGTGACAGGTATAATGCGAAGTACGTTAGGTAGTCCCAGACGATCCAATCTAATCTAGGAAAAATGTCGTAGATTATGTTTTAGTTTTTGTGAAAACATCATCCGATATTTTCATGTTTACCTTACATTCTTAATCACGATTTAGCATCATCACATGCAATCTTTGTACTCTTTTGTTGCATTTATTACAAAAACTCAAACAGTGGCTCTCCTCTTCAACGAATTCGAACTTTGATCTATGTACACAAGTCTCTTCAGGAGAATACTTATTATTGTTTTCGAAAATTATGAGATTTTATTATCAGCAAAGGGGGTCAAATTCCAACTCATCAAATTGTGAGAATTATTAACACTACACCTAAATGACAAAATATTTTGTTGGAATATTGATGAACATTATGAGATAAATAAGTGCGTCAGATGGATAACAACAAAAAAAGTTATAAGGAATCATCACTATCCAATTTGTTCTGTAAACTACTTTTGCGAGAAACTCAGGGCGAAAAATAGCGGAGGTGGTAACATTACTCTCAGCTAGCTGCGATTGATGTAATACAGCCCACTCAGCAATTGAAATACGTATCAACTAAGCACTACATTTTTATTTTGTTTTTTTTTATTTTTTTATTTTTGATTACAGCTTGATTCCACACCGTATTTTTGGTACAAGTATGGAATTTTCAGCATGGATATCGGTAGCCCAAATTTCGCAGGCCGACCATAGATATCAGGTGTGCGCCGGCGTGGGCTCGAACCCCGGACCATATGCATGGTCGGCTAGAGTCCTAACCACTACATTACTTTAATCAAAAAGCTGAACGCTAACTTAGGTGTGTCAAAAATAATAATATAGTCCTAATTGCATCTCATAATTATCTGCGTAGTAACAGAGACTTAGTATCCGGTTTTCGGTCCTTTTCCCACATCATATAATCAAACGCCACCACCATTTTCGTCTGTCTGATACACACTGTTCGATGTTTTGCCAATATGTCGCTCAGAGATGTAAAATGCCGGTTCACTGTCTGAATCCCGTTCACTGAATACGACCTGACCAGCACTGGAAAAAATGTACACAATGTGTCAGCACGACATTTTGAAACACAGGGAGGAGAGGATTATATTCAGGAGCACTTGACAGTAGCTTTTGTACAGTAGGATAGCCTTTTCAGGTTGCGATTAACAGCAGTGTGTATATTTTCTTTTAGTACTTCATTTTCCACGTATTTTATTGATTATTCCCTAACATTCTCGGTGAATGTTTTGCCGAGACAGACTTATGTAGTCCTTGTAGCATGGGAGTGAGAACTATGCAATTAAGACAGAGAGAGATGATGGTAGGATGCCATTAGGAACGCTGTGTTATTTTGTCATTGTGTTGATCTGTATCTGCTATAGTACCATGTCTTCTCTTTATTCAGTTTGCACTATTGCCATTGATAAACTGCTACGGTTGATTTCTGTCACTTCATACAGTTTTACTGGCTTCTTTTACGTGTCTCTGGATGCGCTTAGGAAGAAGCATACAATACATAAGTCACTCATGAATGACAATGCTTTTCCACCACGCGATAGCCCGTAATATTCTCGTACATCCAAATGTTGAAAATGTGTCCCAAGATCAGGTAGAATTCGATGTTATGATTCTTCCATAGAAGTTCTATCAGAATGGGCTTTTTAAAGGTGATCACTGATGTCAGAATGACTGTTTTCTGGACTGTAATATGCATCCCAAGATCATAAGTTCATTGTATGCATTAGCTCATTCAAAAGTGTTCTAAATCCCACTAATTACTGAATTCATATGTATAAACAGACATTATATGTAATCCGATTTCAAAAGTGAAATTAGTATAACTCCATCGTTAATTGTGATCGAATGGAAGAATATATGAAACTTGCTACGCGGGCAATTGAACTTTAAAAGAGTGAGTAAATCGTCAAGATTTCCCGATACACATATTCTCTCTTTACCTAATTCTGTTTTACTGATGTCTTGATACTGTGCCCTTTTATGCATGTAATACTTTCAAATTTATAGGCGTACTGTTATGTAATCTTCGATTTAATCTCTACTACCACTTTAACTAGTTCAAGAGGTTAGATTTAAGGTGACTCTAAAGAATAGCGGCCCAAACCAAAACGACCTTTTAACGCAAAAATGACCTTGACAGGGAAAACTTCGGACAATGAGAAGGCTCAAAAAGGAAGGCGCATAATTGTAAAAAACGGTTTATATAAAAGTAATGCAGTCATAATAAACAGGGCAAAGTTTAAGAATGGAGTCCCAAGAGATGCGAACGCACAATGACCTTGCGCCGACCAACCAGAAAATAGGAGGAATTTTGCATAAAATTTAACGTATATTTACACAAAAATGCATGAAAAAAACATTAAACGGATTATATTTCTCTGATATGACTTAAAAATACGTTCCAGTTGCGATGAAGAGTATCAGTTGCTAATTTGGACTAGTTTCTGTAGATGTATTCACCAAAGAAACTGAAGGTGTGCTGTTTTGGGAATGGTTCATCTCTCTTCTCTTGCTGTGTAGTCCTCTCCTCAGCCCTCGGTTTAGTTACTATGGTTCCAGTAAGAGCATTGGCGACTACATACAAGGGAAATAAGGATAACAAAAGAACTTGAAATAAACGAAAAATCTATTCCTAATCGCTACCCTAACCCTAAACCCTAACCATAACCCCAAAACCCTAACTCTAAACCCTAACCATAACCCTAACCATTGTGCCACCGACGCACACAATGACCGTAACCCTAACCCTAACCACAATACTCGCCTTAACCCCTATCCTAACCCTAACGAGATGTTAACACATTGTCCAAACAGTAATAAAAGTGTTATCTGGGTGAAACTTGCTCCTTATTTGATGAATAGGGTTGATATTTCAGCTATGACAATGACAGGAACCGTTAGCCAACGACTAGCATGCGTTCAAGGTCATTTGAGCGTTGAAGGTTTTGGGACGCTATTCTTAAACTTCGCCATAAACAGTTACAAAGGATGGCGCTCGCGTATATGTCTCAAAGAAACCTCCCAGGGCGAAGTTTAAGAATAGCGTCCCAAAACCTTCAACGCTCAAATGACCTTGAACGCATGCTAGTCGTTGGCTAACTGTTCCTGTCATTATCATAGCTGAAAAATCAACCCTATTCATCAAATAAGGAGCAAGTTTCACCCAGATAACACTTTTATTACTGTTTGGACAATGTGTTAACATCTCGTTAGGGTTAGGATGGGGGTTAAGGCGAGTATTGTGGTTAGGGTTAGGGTTACGGTCATTGTGTGCGATGGTTAGGGTTATGGTTAGGGTTTAGAGTTAGGGTTTTGGGGTTATGGTTAGGGTTTAGGGTTAGGGTAGCGATTAGGAATAGATTTTTCGTTTATTTCAAGTTCTATTGTTATCCTTATTTCCCTTGTATGTAGTCGCCAATGCTCTTACTGGAACCATAGTAACTAAACCGAGGGCTGAGGAGAGGACTACACAGCAAGAGAAGAGAGATGAACCATTCCCAAAACAGCACACCTTCAGTTTCTTTGGTGAATACATCTACAGAAACTAGTCCAAATTAGCAACTGATACTCTTCATCGCAACTGGAACGTATTTTTAAGTCATATCAGAGAAATATAATCCGTTTAATGTTTTTTTCATGCATTTTTGTGTAAATATACGTTAAATTTTATGCAAAATTCCTCCTATTTTCTGGTTGGTCGGCGCAAGGTCATTGTGCGTTCGCATCTCTTGGGACTCCATTCTTAAACTTTGCCCCTCCCAGTTTCTCATGGGAGTCTTCATAGTCGTATGAAACCAGTTTCGGTACATAAATTCATCCAGGTAACTGTAAATCATGGGATTTCTCGATCCATTAACCGCTCTTATACGTCTTTTTAGACGACTCCTAAAACTTTCAATGGAACTGGTGTGGGTTCCTTCTAAAGGATTCCGGAAACCGTCCGTATGATTAACAACATGATGAATGTACCCATGATTCAATAATTGACGGTATCCGCTCCATTCATCTGTATGAATAGTCGTCCCCGGCAACACCAAACGCTTAATAATAGGCACTAATACTGCTGCACTGCGACTGGGAATCGCTTCTATATACCCTTTGCGCAGTGTCGTGTCGTAGATACCCAGTATCCACTACTGGTTTGCTTGTAATCTCCCACGGTTGTATTTCCTTTTTATAAGTACAGTCTCATCGATATGGACTATGCTGCCGACTCCTCCGAGAACTTGAGTCAGGGTGTTCATTTTTCAGGAGGAAACATCTCTGCAGTAGTTGTACCATTGCACTGCTGACACCTCTGAATTTTCTGTTTCATAAGCTGTAGCTGTGACTGCTCTATTCAGGACCCAGAAGTTACAGATCATTAAAATTTTTGTCAAAGGTAGTTTAGACCTTGAGAGAAAAGTTCCTAAGGGATCTGTAAACTAAAAAACAACGACAAACCTTCTCGAACCGATTTCTTCCTTCGGCACTCAATACATCTGTATACAAAGCCATCAATGGCTTCTGTCTATTTTTGTATATGCATAACTCCTCCACATTGGCAAATTTTCGACAAAGCTATCAGTCCGTTATCCAAAAAGTAATCGAAAACATCCATGATTACTTCCAAAAATGATACAGACAGCTGATTCCTTCCTCAAGGTCACTTTTTTGTTCGAAGGTCGTTTCGGTTTGGGCCGTTATTCTTTAGATTCACCTGATTACTTCCGAAAATGATACAGACAGCTGATTCCTTCCTCAAGGTCACTTTCTTGTTCGAAGGTCGTTTCGGTTTGGGCCGCTATTCTTTAGAGTCACCCATATCAGTTTTACAGTCATGGATAAGTATTATTTAAGTTACTTAAATTCTGTTTATGGTGAAATTACATGGTTGCTGTCTTTTTGTCTTTGGTTTGCGGGAATAATCTACTAACTAGTGATTTAATAGAGCACATTAGGAGATATAGAAACATTGACTTCCCATTAGCAAAACCCAAGTACGTGTTGGATGTGTAAGAGTTCTACTACGGCTTAGAGTGGACCTATACTCTAAACACCCTTACAAACTTCTTCACCGGTTTTGCGACCTGCTAAGCTTAGCAGTACACTACTCGACGCGCAAATACTGACGAACTGTATCGTTGTAAAAAGACTTGATGTGACAAGAGTACCTGGGAGAATTATATTTTATTCAACGAAATATAAAATTCAATAAATAAAGAAGTCGTACAACTTATCTGCAGACGTTGCTGGAGGTAGGCTCGGAGAGTGTGCAGAAAGAGAGCACAACAAGAGAGCGAACCAATGAACGTACGGAAGACTCACAAGTCAAAAGGTAAAACGTGGATCACCGTGGGTGAGTCAGTTTAAACAAAAGTTCAAAGGTACAATGTGCACTACAGGTTATCCCCCCCTAGAAGGTTGGTGGGAAGCCAGCAAGCTTCGATATACAACAGTAGGATGGCTTGGCACAATAGCAATGAGTGAATGAGAAGGTTTGAAAATAGCAATAGTAAAAAAAAGAAATTTTACCGAAAGGAAAGAAAGCAAAAGAAAAGAGAAAAAAATTAAGGTAAGTTGGAAGTGGTATGTACATGATTAGTGAAGTAAGACGGAATATGATAAGAAATGACGCTGGTGCCTTGTGTGGTTGTAAGCTTCTGCGGTCTGATGTTTTTTTTTAATTTTTTTCTTTTTTGTCTTTCATATTTTTATTAATCTTTTTTTTTATATTTTTTTATTGTATCGATTCATTCTTTTTTTTTTAATTCCGCACTATTACAAGCTTACTTATGTGGAGGTTTGATGGTAAACCTCTGGCGCCGAGGCTGTCGTAGCAAGAAGGTGACTCATTATGTCTAACTTTCATATTAGACCAATGCTCCCTTCCTCCGCTTCAACAGAACCTAGCAGTCATGTTAAAGGCAATCATTATACCAGCGTATGATAAGGAGCAGGGTAAAAAAAACAACAGAAGAAAATGGGAAAGAAGGTTAAGATTTCAAAATCGGTGTAAAGGTACTACAAAAGCTTGTGCGAAATCAATGCGAGGAAAAGTGGTGCAACTTGGAAGTAGTACGTTAGAATGAGATAAAACAAAGGAAGTTTCTACCCTGTGAGAACTTATAAAATTACAGAGAAGTTAGTACATAACCCATAGCTATGAGTAGTTATCATTACCAAAATTACTTTGTTCATGTTGCTAAGTGCATAACTAAGATGATGCATAATGTTTATAAGTACGGTTCACAAAATAAATGAATTGCAGGAGGGCATAAACCCGAAGGAATATAGTACAGGCTGTGAAAATAAATTGAGCGGATTACTATGTACAGCATAGAAGTGAAGCATTTATGCGCAAAAAAATATGTATATCTGTCCATTTAACTATACAATGGAAGTTTTTTTTTTAAATAATCTTTTTTTTATTTAAAAAATTTTTTGTTTATTTATTATTATTTTACATTTTTTTTACTTTTTTGTATTTTCTTTTTTTTTAATATTTTTTTTTTTATAAAAATTTTTTTTTAATAATAATTAATTTTTTTTTTTGGAAGAAAATGGGCAGTGAAAGGTAATATACTGTTCATAATTCCTCTTTTGGTGTGGGTTACAAGATGACATGAGAAGCCAACTGATCTAGCGAGTAGATTGAGATGAAAAATTAGGGGTAAAAACAAACTGATGCTGGTCCTCTGTAACGAGAGATAAAGATTAAAAGGATTAGTGAGGGTTAAAACGACTACTCCCAGAAGCGGGACCAAATAGATTAAATATAGCAGAATTGAATAAGAAATTGTGACAAGGAATAAAAAATCACTAGTAGCCTTACCTATGGATTAGTTCAGTGAAAGAATTCTACGAACCTCTTGGGCCAGTGAACACGTCGACCAGCACGTGTGACAGGGGTCTTACTGGTGACGGTAGGAGAATCATCATTCACCACCGGAGGTGAGGTAGTTGAGTCTGGACAAGGACTAGGTTCAGTGGGGCTATTTGATTGAGCCGATGGGGAGGGTGAAGGTTCTTCAGTGTATGCCGCTTTAAGTCTGTCTATGCTGACAGTGTCTGGGCGGCCGCATCGGTCAATAACGAAAAATTTATCTTTACGACTAAGGACCTTAAAAGGCCCGTCATACGGTGGTTGTAATGGCTTTCGTATGGCGTCGTGACGCACGAAAACGTGTGTACAGTCATCAAGTCGCCGATCAACCTGAACCTTTCGGTTCTGAGTGCGTGTGGAAACTGGTCGGAGTCGCTGCATAAAACTTTTAAGTTGCTGAGCGTAACGGGTGGTATCCGGGAAATTTGGCTCGAAAGTTTCGGGAGCGATTAGCTCGCCTGGTAAACGCATGGTGGTACCGTACACCAATTCAGCTGGCGAGCACTGCAGATCCCCCTTAAGCGTAGCCCGGATGCTAAGCAGGACCAGTGGTAGCGAATCTGTCCACTTACTGTTGTCCACTGCCATCAACGCAGCTTTGAGTTGACGGTGGAAACGTTCTACTAGGCCATTTGCCGCGGGATGATACGCGGTTGTGCGAATGCGTTTGCATCCCAGCATCTCTAACAATTCTTTGAAGCTTGTGGATTCAAATTGTTGTCCGCGGTCGGTAGTGACAGTTGCGGGACATCCAAAATGGGCAACCCAGCCATCCATGAAGGCACGACAGACGGTTTGAGCCGTTACATCTGGTATCGGAATGGCTTCCGGCCAACGTGTGAAACGATCCACACATGTGAGTAAATACGAGCAGCCGTTAGACGGGGGCAGAGGCCCTACTATATCCAGGTGGATATGATGGAACCGAGCGTCTGGGGTCGCAAACGTCCCCAACGGCGTGATGTTATGCTTGGTGACTTTAGCACGTTGGCATTGCACACAAGCACGTGTCCATTGACGCACATCACGGTTCATACCGGGCCACGCAAATCTCGCAGAAATCAACTTGTCCGTTGCTCGTATGCCAGGATGGGAGAGGTTGTGGAGTGACTCAAACACAGTTCGGCGTAAAGACGTGGGAACAATCGGTCGAGGAGTACCAGTTGACATATCGCAAAGTATAGTTGCCTCACTGTTTAGCAAGGGGACGCGTTCTATTTTCAGTGAGGTTTTATTTGACAGGTGTTCTAAGTTCAAATCGTTCAGTTGGAGTTCGGCCATTTTATGAAGATCGATGGTTGGTGGTACGGACGTAGCACATACGCGAGACAAAGCGTCTGCTACCGCGTTATCCGATCCAGAAACGTGCTGGATATCAGAAGTGAACTGGGAAATATAGTCTAAATGGCGTGATTCTCGCGGTGAATACCGGTCTGAAGTAGTGTGGAGGGCGTACGTCAATGGCTTATGGTCGGTAAATACCGTAAATTGCCGGCCTTCCACGAAGTGACGAAAATGCTTGACAGCAGCGTAGACAGCGAGAAGTTCCCTACCGAATGTGCTGTATCGAGATTCGCATGCGGTAAGTTTACGTGAAAAGAAAGCAATCGGTAGCCATACATTAGCCATACGCTGTTGAAGGACGGCTCCGATCGCAGTATTAGAGGCATCTACGGAGATGCTGATTGGAAGTTGAACATCTAGATGGACCAACATTGTGGCGTCAGCAATAGCTTTCTTGATAGCTGCAAAAGCTGTCGAGGCTTCCTTAGTGAACACCAAAGACTTGCATTTCCCTTTAAGCATGTCAGTCAAGGGGGTCACGATATGAGCACACTGTGGGATAAAGCGACGGTAGTAACTAACCATCCCGAGAAAAGTGCGTAGTGCCTTGGGAGAAGTGGGTAGAGGGAAGTTTTGAATAGCTTCTACCCGGTCAGGTAACGGATAAATTCCATCTTTGTCTATCCTATGTCCCAAAAATTTCAGGGAAGTGACTCCAATCTGACACTTCGGCAAGTTGAGTGTGAGGGAGTGTGTCACAAGTCTTTGGAAAACTGTCTGCAAATGAAGTTGATGAGTGGCTTCATCTGGACTAGCTACCAAGATATCGTCCAGATAGGCGAAGGCGAAATCAAGCCCGCGCAAAACGTCATGTATAAAACGCTGGAAGGTTTGTGCAGCGTTCCGTAAGCCAAAAGGCATTCGAAGAAACTCGAACAGGCCAAACGGTGTAATCACAGCAGTCTTAGGTATATCTTCGGGGTCGACGGGAATCTGGTAGTAAGCCCGTGTAAGGTCCAGTTTGCTGAATACTCGAGCTCCCTTGAGTGAGGCGGTTAAATCGTGTATGTGCGGGACAGGGTAGCGATCGGGAACAGTTTGTGCGTTTAGTCTGCGGTAGTCGCCACAAGGACGCCAATCTAAACCGTTATTCTTAGGTACCAGGTGCAACGGTGAGGACCACGGGCTGCTGGATGGCCTAATAATCCCCATTTCCAGCATATGCTCAAACTCCGCTTTGACAACCTTTAGTTTTTCTGGGGATAGTCGCCTCGGCTTTGCGAAAACTGGCGGGCCAGTAGTGACAATATGGTGTTTGACGTTGGAAGTCGCACATGGCAGGCCGCTGCTAGGTTTGAACAAATCTGAAAAAGACTGCAGTATATGCGAATAAGGACCAGTGCTAGTGGGTGTGGCATATACCGGGCTGAGGGCTGGGCCTTGTGTGACGATACCGCTGACGGAGAGGTTTGTGACAGGATCTTTTAACTTATGATTACCTGTATCTACCAGTAATTGGTAGTGCTGCAATAGATCCATGCCAATTATACCTGTGGTAACGTCTGCCACCAGGAAGACCCAACGAAGTGAACGACGCAAACCGATGTTAAGATCTATAAAGCGCCTGCCGAACGTAGCAATTGGCGAACCGTTTGCGGCTCGTAGTTGAAGAGACATTGGCCGCCTGCGCTCCTCTACTGTGGGTGGGATTACACTGACCTCTGCTCCGGTATCAATTAGGAAGCGTATCCCAGTGTTACGGTCGGTAACATAGAAGAGGCGACATGAGAGTGGTTCGCCAGCGACGTTAGTCGCCAGTACGTGCTGGCTTGCTAGTTTCCCGACTGTTGAACATCGAAGGTGCACGGGCGAGTGCACTTTTGGGCTTTTGCTCCGTAACGTCGATGATACCAGCACACTCCAGGCTGGTTACTTCGGGACTGTCGGCGCTTGCTGCTAGCACGTGGCAAGGGTCTACTACTGCGCGAACTTGAGGGACTGCGTCCACGACTCCTGGAGTTCATCTCCTGTCGGATACTACAGATCTCCTCGTATAGCTTGGCAATATGGGCCACCACGTCAAAGCTTGATGACCCCCCATCAGCCATCTTGCACACAGGACACAATATTAACAAGGTGATAAAAAAAGCAATATAAGTACAAAGAAAACAAATCAAATCTTTATATCCGTGCGTGAAAAAGAAAAAAAATAACAAAATAAACGATACGTAAAAAGAATTGTTAACACGTTAAGCTATGGCGGAAAACGGTGAAAACGGGCTCACCACTTGTAAGAGTTCTACTACGGCTTAGAGTGGACCTATACTCTAAACACCCTTACAAACTTCTTCACCGTTTTTGCGACCTGCTAAGCTTAGCAGTACACTACTCGACGCGCAAATACTGACGAACTGTATCGTTGTAAAAAGACTTGATGTGACAAGAGTACCTGGGAGAATTATATTTTATTCAACGAAATATAAAATTCAATAAATAAAGAAGTCGTACAACTTATCTGCAGACGTTGCTGGAGGTAGGCTCGGAGAGTGTGCAGAAAGAGAGCACAACAAGAGAGCGAACCTATGAACGTACGGAAGACTCACAAGTCAAAAGGTAAAACGTGGATCACCGTGGGTGAGTCAGTTTAAACAAAAGTTCAAAGGTACAATGTGCACTACAGATGGATTACAAAGACTTTGAAAAAATAAAGCGTGAAGTCATTTCCCTCATATAACTTTGGTATGTGCGGCAAAGAATTTTATTCTTGATTTATATCCAAATTGGGTATTTATTCAAAATGAGCGATATATTTGTATACTCAATGTACTCAAAGCAGACAAATAATAGTTTGTGTTTTCTTATAAGGGTTGCTAACCTCACGCCCAATTTTCCCACTTTTACCGGCCTCGCTACCGGCATAGCGAAGTTTGTGAGTGCATCGTCAGGAAATTGAACCCCTGACCACATGGTTGGCTTGCGGGACGTGCACTCCTCAACCGACGACGCGCAGTTACATGTATGAGACCCCAGATAACACAGGATAACCGTGTCACTGTCCGGGATGAAACCCATACGGTTGAAACCAATGGAAGATAGTGAAGGGATTCTGATGGTCGAGAGGGAGAAAGAGGGGAAGCGACGTTTGGATCACTTTAGAGCACTACTGTCCTAACAGCCAAGATATACCAGTAATGATGGTCCTCAAACTGAAGCAGAGGTCTTGAGCGCTGTATGGTTACTAGAGGCCTAAGTTCCTCTTGCTAAGCTGGAAGTGAATCCAGAGGTCTCAGAAGTTTACTTGACGTCACTACTACAACCGCATGGAAAGGGAGGAAAGACACCTACCTTTTGAAAAGGTGGCCACCCTGTCAAACAACCAACGACAGATTGCTTAAGTCTTTGCACAAGGCATATGGCAAGGCTACACCTTAAGAGATTCAATGCTGAAAGCTTTGCGAAGATTCCGAATTGAAGTTGGGAGTAAGACAAGGCTTTCTAACATTACCGATAATAACCATGACACCTAAAAAGGCATAAGTATCTGTAATCTTGAGTACAGTAGAGTAATCCAAGGACAATCTAGTTGCGAACTCTGCAATTCTTACAGAAACGAATGCGGACGTTTTCTGCCTGAGTTTACAGCCTGTCTACAGCTGATTATTATCTATTAGCTTACGTGTTGTGGACTAACTGAAGGTCGATGTCGAGCATAGACAAGTCACACTAAATATATTCAGTAAAAAGAGTCTAGCTCATGCTATGTTTCTCAAATTACACTAGGACCTTCGGTTCAAACCGAGATACAGTAAAGGTACAGTAGCAATCGAACAACATATTACTTCCACCAGACAAAGTTTTTACTTTATCAGATAAACATGGACACAGAACAATCTACGAACGAAAAGGCGATGAATAAACTAGCTGGCCTTCTTTTGTAAAGCCATGATAAAGTGCTTGGCTTACGGCAGCACTGTCAGTCGATATTTAGGTAATTCAGGAATCATAACCCCATTTAAAGTGAAATGAACAGAGAGCCTAAAACTGGTGGTTCTTCGTAATTATTTCAGATTTTAATTAAAGAGGGCGGCCATGCAAACAAAGGAGTGTAAATGGTGATTCCCCTAGCTGATACAGCAAATTGAACGGCGTGTCACGGAACTGACATATGGTTAGAATTCGTCGAAAACTAGTGTGAGACACAGCATCTAGGTAAATAGACTTCTGTGCAGTTCTTCGTATATAGAAGGGTTTAGCTTGTATTCCACCAAAAATTGCCTAAATCTTGGAAAAGTTTTCAGAGGTGCTTCTACCGCTAACTGTAATCATCCACAATTAATTATCATTTGTATACCTCTAATGACTTTGATTTTTTTTTGATTTTTGATTTACAGCTTGATTCCACACTGTATTTTTGGTACAAGTATGGAATTTTCAGCATGGATATCGGTAGCCCAAATTTCGCAGGCCGACCATAGATTTCAGGTGTGCGCCGGCGTGGGCTCGAACCCCGGCCCATGTGCATGGTCGGCGAGAGTCCTAACCACTGTGTCACCGACGCACAGTTAAACATTTAGTATGCCAGAGATCCACTTGTCAGTGTCACTGAGGTACATCCAGCTGCATCACTTATATAAAATGAGTTTGCACGGCTATCCCTTGGGGAATGGCCTAGCAGTATGGCAGTTGAGCTGCGTGTGAACTGAAATTGGTCATGCCCGAGGACTGAATGAGCCACAGTGCCCATTCAATGCCTGTACACATACTGCTTCTTTTTACGTCTCACTTGGTTACCAGAGGTATAATCAGATTTTCTGATATACAAACTTAACGCTTCTGAATTTGCATAACATGCAGACAGTTTCTAAAGTACATGTAAACTCATCCCGTCATTTATCAACAAGTTTGATCACATGAACCTGTAAACTACACTAGACACACGGAAAAGTTGTTTGTTTCTGTTGTAAGTAACGTTATAAGTTACCATAGGAATGGTGCTTGTTAACCGTAGACATAGAGATCACATTTGCTCAGTCTATCGGTTCTGGAGTCACGAATTTATTATTTGCGATGGCATGCTACACTTGGATACATTAGTAGTAACTGACAGTCTATGAAGTACAATTCGCGAGATGTTCACCAAAAAACCGATGTAGTCATAGGAGGATTTATGTTTCTACCTGTGATTCGTATTTCAAATGCTTTTCTCCATTTGTATTTTCTGTTCAGTTTGTTTATTCATTACTTGAAAAGGAATGTAATGAGATATGCCAGTGTGAAATCACTCAATGAGATTGTTAAAATTTGATGAATAGACACTTACCTCAGACTCCAGTATTTGAGACTATTTCAGATTGCAGATATTTTGATTGGATAATTCAAGTCACCTTCATGAATGACAAAATCTCTTTACAAATCATACAACAAAGACGCATGTAGACACACTTACGAGAAGAAACACAAAAACACGTACGATGGTAAAGGATATAAATTTATGCTATATAAGCAATCTTTCCACCAAGCCCTCAGAAACTCAAAATCATGAAGATGACTTATTTGATTAGCTCCATATTTCTCATAATTTCTTATTACGCCGTCAATTCTTTGGTGCCAAGACCACTGAAGCAAGAGATGGGTGAATCATTGTGTAGTGTGGCCAACCTACTTTCCATTGAACACGATTATCCATACTGTTACATACTCAACGAAGCATTAAAAGTATTCGACAGACGTCTTCTGCACATACAACGTTCGCCACAGTCAAATGACTATGAGACAGTATCTTGCAGCATCAAGGTACTAAGTTTTATCATCACTAGCGGCTGTGATGAATCACAAAACAAACTTTGGCCCAGTGAACACATGGATGAATCACGTAGGTTTAATTCTCTTCTTCATAATATGCATACATAACTAACTAAATAACCACTGAAGACAAAATCAGCATACTGGATGGGAAGATTGGTATTGAATCCAATGAAGTATGGGGAGTATTGCACGCTTTGCAGACTGTCATACAACTAGTGTACAGAAGTGAATCGGGAGCTGTGAGTCAATTGCAATAATAATAATAATGACCTCATATTTCTCTGCATCTCAATAACCAATTCATTTAGCTTGTAATACACGAACAAAATATTGAAGATTCACCACAATACGGTCACAGAGGATTTCTACTGGACACTGCTGACCATTACATCAGTGTTGATGGGATGGAGAAATTCATTGTAAGTCAATCCTACCCATTATTCTCTTACTTATACTTCACAATCATTCAGGATATTATGGCCGTTGTTAAAATGAATGTACTTCATTGGCATATGACAGATGACACTGCATTCCCCTATGACTCATTCACATATCCCGAACTCTCTAGAAAGGTAGTTTGTTTTTCACATTTCCCACATCAGTTCTGTCTGTGCATCCTTGTCACATTTCAGGGTGCATATGATCCACAAAAGTTAGTTTATGAAAATGGGGATGTTCAACGGTTGTTGCAGTTTGCTCGTCAACGTGGGATACGTGTGATCGTGGAATTCGACACGCCTGGTAAGTGAGTTGCATTTGTTAGTCAATGAACACTATGCATGTTTCACATTGGAAAATCCCAGTTCACTGGATATGCACATTAGGTCATAGGACACATTAAAAAGACGGCTGGAACAAAGAAAATTTTCCTTTTAATGAACGCATCAACTAGGTTTTACATTTGTGCATTTAAAATAATTCGATGAGAAAGTTCCAGAATTATTTCCGGTCAAGGTTCAAATTAGTAAGATTTGAAACAGAGAATAAAATGTAATAATAATTGCAAAATTAACAAGTTGATTAAATAAAATACAATTGACCAAGTTAGGTTGAAAAAGGGTAAAAATAACAGTGATTATAAGAAACGTAGGATAATCATTACTGAGAGAACTAAATATCTATGATGGCCATACAGACACAAGGGTTGGACGTAATAATTTTGAATACATAGTGTCGGCTATGCCCAGTTGCCTTTAACTAGGTCAATTGGAGGACTCTGGCCGGACCTTGTGTACTGCCATGAAGTCCTTTTATTTCGCTACAAAAAACAGTGATACGGTTTTAGTGGATGTGTCTTATGGTCAAACGTTACCCTCACATTACGTGTTCCATGTAATTCTTTGTCCCTTGGTCTTTTGGTGACTCATTTGAACTGCTAAATACTTCTTTAATTTGAACAGGTAGGTTCAGTATTCACAGTGTGAATTTCGTCTCCGAATGACTTTCACCCTAGTCATTTTTCGATCATAACAGTTGAGTATTACTGTCTGACTGATCTCTAGACCTCCGCAAAAACATTTTTTCAGTTGGGCCAAAAGTTGATTTGTGAAGTCATATTGATTCTATCCCTATGTTACTGATTTCAGCTCACACAAGGTCATGGGAAAAAGGTTATCCAGGACTACGAACGGAGTGTTATAAGGACGGTAAGCCGACTGGTGAAACGGGTCCATTCAATCCTGCAAATGGAACTACATTTGAATTTCTGAAAGCGTTTTTCAAGGAAGTCACGTCAGTATTTCCGGAAACGTTTGTGCATTTAGGTGGAAACGACGTATGGCCCTCTTGCTGGTAAGAAGTATGTTTATTTGTTCTGAAATGACTGTTGAGAGTGACATGCGTTCATCGATAAAATTCGAAGAAATCTATCAGACATTCATGATTTTCCTGCGTTTTGTTCATTGGTTGGCTGAGTCGATAGTCTGAGACTCTGAATAAGCAGCAGCCATATCTTGAAATTTAAATGCTTAATCCATGTATAATAAATGAGTGAAACGGAAAACTTCTGATGTCACTCCTCGGAGCTGGATTATGACTGAAAACTATTAGTAGTGCTCATTGTGGTATTTAAAACAGAATATTAGCGGTTATACACGAATTCTCTGAAAGTGTCTACTCTTATGGAAAATACTAAACCTCCATTGTGTCCAGAATGTGAAGCAGCAATAAGCCTGCATAGAGGATTTAATCATGAGCTGACATCAGTTAGAGAACCACTGGAAAACCTGGGAGTACTGGACAGCCGTTTCGTCCTAGTTTGGGACTCCTCAGCAGTACGCACCCACCGGGATTCGAACCCAGGACCTTCTGGTTACAAGGCGAGCTCGTAGACCATTGAGCCACTGGGAACCGATCCAATGGTCCTTGAATTCTAACTTCTGCCAGTTCACGACATAGCGCGACCACTTCGCAATGTCTTCTTCGATGAGTTACTGCCTCATCTTCGACCTGCTGTACCCTATTGGTGTCAGCTCATGATTAAATCCTCCATGCAATCAAACAAAATCCCTACAAAAACCAATACTTGAAAATTCATCTGATGCTCACTAGTGACTGGCCCTATTCAGGCAGTTAACCTGGGGTTCTAGTGGGAAGCCGTGACCAGTAGGGTACAGCAGGTCGAAGATGAGGCAGTAACTCATCGAAGAAGACATTGCGAAGTGGTCGCGCTATGTCGTGAACTGGCAGAAGTTAGAATTCAAGGACCATTGGATCGGTTCCCAGTGGCTCAATGGTCTACGAGCTCGCCTTGTAACCAGAAGGTCCTGGGTTCGAATCCCGGTGGGTGCGTACTGCTGAGGAGTCCCAAACTAGGACGAAACGGCTGTCCAGTACTCCCAGGTCTTCCAGTGGTTCTCTAACTGATGTCAGCTCATGATTAAATCCTCCATGCAATCAAACAAAATCCCTACAAAAAACCAATACTTGAAAAGCCTGCATAACTTGAATATTAAACGTAATACATGTCAATGTATGATCTTAATCTACTACAATCTGGATTAAGTTTCATTCGGAAAATTTCGTAACACTATGATAGCTCATAATCCTGTGATGCGAGCGCTTATGGGAACGGAGAATTTTTAGGCATTGCTAGAGATATTTGTTGTGCGGAAGACGTATTTCCAAGAAATTAAAATATTGGTATTTTAACATTTGATCATGTTGAAGAGGCTAAAAGGTGTATTGAATCTAAAGTTGAATTACATGAACCACATCATTATGGTGGTCATGAACTTTATATAGTTCCATTATGTAATTTAATGCAATCATGGCCAGGTTATCGTTATGTACAATTGGATATATATGAAATTAAAAACTCTACTCTATTCACTAAGTATATTAATAATTTAGTGAATATTGTAACACGTCATGGTGGTCATGTTATAGCGGGTACAACACAAGTAGGCCAATTTCTAGGCTTATGTAAAGCATTATTTCTATTTGTTGTTCAATGGAGAAGTCGTGAATCATTTTTTAAGTGTAACAAAGAAGTTACACCTTTACAAAGAGAGTCTGGTGCATCGTGCAATTCACGTTTACTTTTTGAACTTGATACACAATACTTGAATTGGTGTTAAAGAAAGACAAACTCTTTGAGAATGTGAAAAAAACTATTTCATGAATAAAGACGAATATAACTACAATGCTAAATTAAGCTAATTTATATCAACTCAGATCCCTTTCTCTGTTCATGAAAGTTTTATTCTAAAATACGTATGTATATAAATCACATTCTGACAGAAGTGATAAAAACAAACAAACAAACAAACAATGAAAACATTCGCAAAGATGAGTTGGACAAGTACTTCAACATACCTTAGTTAGTATTCAATTTTTATTTGTCCACTGTATATGAGGTGTCAGATATTAATTGAAAGTTTATGTTTCTTCGCCCAAATCGCTACAAAATCTTACATCTTGACTATATTAAAATGGACTGTAATGTTCGAGCGCACTCTGTCACATTTCAAACACTGTTGTTCGGAGGAACACGAAAAGTTCAATACTTCTTGAAAAATTGAACTCTACAGATGAAAAAATGCCCAGTAGTATCAGCGGTCCAAATATTATAAATGATGTTTAGAACACATTTTTCAGTGGTTCTTATAGAAAAAAACTCTTTTAAATAATTCATGAAAAATCTCTGAAGCAAAGATAGGGAACATACATTTCTAGTTCAATGAGGGCAATGCTCTGGATATCTACACTTCAACGAAGGCCTACTAGTTGAAGTGTCATGAAACCATGGCTGACCCATATTTTGCACACATCTGCTGATGTCATTACTCGCAAATGACCAGTTATTTATGCTTCTGTCCAGGTTGAGTGGTGTAAGGTTTTCGATGTAATTATTTTTCCGCATTACCCGTAACCTGACTTTGTTGCTCTTCAATTTCTAAAACATTAGTGAGAATTGTCGTTCAATTATTCCATCAAAGACCTTGACACACTGTTAGGTCTTGTACAGCGCATCTCTAGAATCCATCAAATTCTAGCTCAGTAGTATAGTTTTGCATTCCTCAGCTTACAATAAATGACAGATTTATTTCGACTATTGCACTTTCCATCACACAGCCAAATGGCATTAAATTATTGATCAACTCAAATTCTTTCTGATATCTTTCGAATTAACTGCTACTGGTCACTCTATGGTACGTCTGACAGCTAACAGGAGAGGAAACGCATACTGGAAATAACAGTGAAAGAATCACTGTTATAATTTGCAGCTCAAATCTCCCGTGTCGTTATAGGACATAAACAACAATATGCAACAATAGGGCTAAATAACCACTGTAAAAAACAAAATATTTTCACACTCGAGAAAATCTTTGAAACTGTTTTTTTAACAAAATAGGAAATCGAATCCTGATATTTTGAAGTTTATGGAGGAAAACAACTTCGGTAGTGATTTTAGAAAACTTGAATCATATTACTTTGATCAACTCACTGAAGCCATTCAATCAGTTCAATCAGAGGGGCATCCTATAACACCAGTTTTCTGGGATGGAGTGTATCTGGATGGGTATCGTGTAAGTAAACCCTTCTCCTTTCCAATAATATCTCCACATGGTTATTCACCTACAGTTTATCATTTCTCGTAGGTAACTTGTCCATACATAATGTTCTCCATATGGTTTGAGTACCTTATCATGCAAATGGCTTCAGTTGTATAATGTTTGATTGTTGTTTCATAAATTTAAGCTGACTGCTTCAAGGTGGTACGTTTAAGTCACTTAGCTCTAAGTAGAACCTGGTTATTTGTGTCAAATTGGGTCTCCTACTTTAAGGGTGACTACTGACACAACTGACGATCAACCAACACTGGTCTCTTGATTCCCAATAATCATTATCAAACATTTGTCAGAGGAGTAGCAAAGGTTCATCGGTCTTCCAATTCTTAGGTAACATTCGTCGATTTGAGCTCTATTACATTTCATCCTTCTGAGACCTCAGTGTAGGTGAAGAGTAATCTTGGGTATATTCAGAGAAAAATATTCGACTGGGAGAGCGATTTCGGATGGACATGATGCTCTTTACTTGTTTAACTACAATAATAGTAGCGTCTCTATTCTGGACAGTATTTACAGAATGTACAGAATTTTCGGAGGAGCTTATTTCATGATATTTTCCCTTCCTACAGTATCTTCAAGTAAAATATTAATTGATGATGTATCCTGTGACACAATGGTCTCTGAGCTGAAGCAAAACCCGTTACATTTTCATAGAGCTGCCTTGTCTCTTTCAAAAATCCACGATATCTGGCTGGAAGCCAATTACTGGATGTTCAGAAGTACATTTTGAAACCCAAGGACCGAATTTAAGAAGTTGTTCCATATAATTTTAATTTTTAATTTTCGATTATAGCTTGATTCCACACAGTGTTTTTGTACAAGTATTGAATTTTCAGCATGTGATATCGGTGGCCCAAATTTATTTGGTTAATCATTGATATTAGGTTTGCGTTGGCCTAGGACCGAACTCTAAAACGAGTGTATGCTCGGTGAGCGTCCTAACCGCTATGCCACCGACGCACACCTTCCCACCCACTGTCAATTCATTCCTGGAGTTTAGGTGGAACTTGTAAATCAGAAGCTTGTAAACATTTTGAATACACGCCGGAGAAGGCAATACCGAAAGAGGTCCTATCTTATCCCATTAAAATAAACTGAATGGGTATAAATATATGCAATAGATGGAAGTTTTTGGTAGCCCAAGTTATAAGCAAGCCTCCGGTTGAATGCCCATTTGATTACTTTCATTGTTAAATTGGAGGAAGGGGATTTCATTTCATTTCGGAATGTTCACTTCAACTTTCATATATCACAATGGTAAATAAACTCTCAAATGACCGGGATAGAAACAGAAGAAGAAGCGAAAACTTACAAATCATCGTTATATCAACATCAGACAAAATGAGATTCATCGGTGGGCAAAAAGCAAAGACAAATAGACCCCCATACAAAGATGAACTAAGTGTCATCAGGCTTGTGTTATGCCTGTGACGCTGAGTTCCTGGCCTAAGTAATGGGGCTATCACATCTGTCCTCTATCAGTGAGAAGGATTTTCTCTCTTGTTTGTTTTGTATAAATTTAGAACAGAGCATTGAAATCTGCTATTCGGGCCAGTTTCATGCCTCGTATCAAATAATCACGTCCCAATTTTTGAGTTAACTAATCATTTTTAGATTTTGTAATTTAGCCTACTACAACCACTGTAATTCAAGTATGGAAGGGAGGCGTTTGGACAGGGCTTGTCAAAAGTATAACATCTGCTGGTTATCGAGTTATATTGTCGTCATGTTGGTTATTCACTGGCAGAAGTAGTCCTACAAACTGGATTAAATACTATGAATGTGATCCAACAGCATTTAACGGTATGTACTAAAGATAAATCTTCATTATTACGACTCAGGGGGTTGAAACACTTTGTCATTTTGAGTTTTTCCTGTAGCTTCACGTTTGGTTTAAATATTGCTTCGCCAGCCATACACGCGTTTCGGTGCTCAATTTTTGGCCGAATGACTCCTTAACCTCGCTTCACTAATAGTAATTCCAGTCAAGTGGGATGGTTGGGCATTAAAGTAGCAACCCTATCTCTTAAGAGTGCAAACGCCATTGCTATCGAGACTTCCGGTACCAGGCATGAAGCTCTATGTTCCACTGAGAATCCAAAATAATAAAATAAACGAAAATGAAAAAACACTTCTGACTACTTAACGCTGCCGTAATTCCCTATGATAGCTGACCGCATATAACTTTGCTCAGTCTGATTTTTACTCAAATTTCTATCCATAACAAAAGCGAAACTTTTCACCGCTACTGGTAACCATTCCCTGATTTCCAGTTCAATGAAGAGTACCAGAGGCGCACTCCCATTGCACTGTAATCACTTTTCACGTCTCTTACATTCTTTGGAGAATTTTATTTACTACCAACAAGATGTACTTTATGTTACTCAACTCATTCCTGAAGAGTTATGCTACTTGAACATCTCATTAGTGCATGTTTGATCAATGTAGGTTGCATTCCGCATATTTTCCAGGCATTAGGATTCTGGCTGATTATTTGCGCCCGGATTCCCTTCCTAACTTTCTGGTATGGTGGCATTAGTTTTTCCTTTGAGGGCACCCGGTTGGTTTCCAGAGCTTCTGAATTGGTTCCACCTAGTCATTATATGGAGATACGAAGTTTGAAAACTTGGGTGAGTAAACATCACTCCTCTTCGTTGCCCTTTCCGCAACTGATAATGCGCTTTGATGTTGAAAACAAGTCAACGCCTTTGCAGTTATACTAGACACGACCTCGCTTGTAAAACCGCTACTTTAATTATGTGAGTACTTCCATCTTCATATGATTTGCATGATTATTATTAATTTGTTAAAATTCTCCGTCGATACACTTATAGCTGTCAGCATTTGTACACTTGTCACCTTTATTTGCCTACTGCAATTATTACAAGTACATTTGCACTAACTACTAGTCATGTTGCGATTACTCATCACTGATAATGTAACAAACAATAAGTTGTGTCACATCTATTATTATCCTTATTAAGTAATTCTTCCTGTCTTTTAAAACCATCAAAGCCACTGAGGAAGAACGAAATCTGATTATTGGTGGAGAAGCCGTTGTATATACAGAACACGTGGATGAGTCAAATCTCATTATGCATTCATGGTAAGTTGTAACGTCTACTTTATTAGAAATGTTGAAAATGTGTCATTGACAGATAACGTTCATGATGAATGAAGATGTACTCTGATTAGTGAGGAGGCTTGCTCGCGCGTAAATGAAGCTGAAATTATCATGGAATAGAGTAGGAATGATTTCATGGAATGTGAATATAAACATAATGAGTAGTGGCGTAAAGACGAAATGCGTATTTCCATGCAAAGGTTCATTTGATTGCTTGAAATATTTTGGAATTTAGTTAGATCCAATTTAGGCGTCACACTTGAGATCATAGTGAAGAAAACAGTCACAAGTGAGTCAGTTATGCTGAAGAGTCTTATCCGCATAACGATTCTAAGGGGAACTGTGAATCTTTCCTTCCACTCAGTCAGCGCAAAACTGGCTGCTGAAAACCACAATATGATTAACTTTTGTAGCATCCGTTTATTAAATGCAGGAGCGTGGCACACGAGAAAAGTAATGATGCGCTGTCGGACAATACGAATCTTCCATCCTCACCGCTTCAATAATCCTGATACATCATTACCAAGAAGCGACAGAATTCAACACGCACACCTTTTATCCACCCTCCTGTAAATTCTGACTGGATAATATGTTTATATTTCTGTAACAATTTGATGGTGCCTGTAAACTGGTGTCCCTCATGTACTGTATTATGAGAATAAATTTATTTATTTATTTAAATGAGACAAACATATCACTGATTTCAAAATAACACATCAATGAACTATAGTTCAAGAATGCTGCACACAACAAAGTTATGTATTAAAATTGACTTCAAGACATATTTTTTCCCAGGCACTTATAATCCATCCACCAAAGACCTGGTTTTTTTTGTTAATGCGAAGACAATACTTCTGTATTTCCTGGTGTGTTGCACTCACTGACAATCTAGCGGATTTTTCCAACTGTGCACAGAAATGGTTGTATATAAGTGAAAAGGCTGTTTTATACTACTGGGATTAACATTTATCCAGTGTATGTATAATCTCCAGCGTACATGTAAAACATATTTTGCTATCGACTGTAAATTGTGACTGAATAATATGGTTGTATTTCTGTAACAATTTGATGATACCTGTAAACTGGCGTCTCTCATGTACTGTACTATGAGAATAAATTTATTTATTTATATAATTACAAGGAATTGAATCACCTTAAAGGGGATGGTCAGAAAGTTCATATTGTTGATTGTTTTACATATATATTCTTCTCACCTCATTTATCTATTTAAAAAGGCCTGATGGTGCTGCGATAGCCGAACGCCTTTGGTCACAAGGTCCATTTGCTACCAACGAATTTCAAATAAGATTAAATGAACTACGTTGTCATTTGAGATAGTAAGTTCATAAATTACTGCGTTGGTAATGACATTCTGAAATACCCATTTCCTACATAAGTTATTTCTATTCATTTTGAAAGCCTGGTACCACTAGTGTTGTTGCTATGATTGTTAACTCTGTTGAAAATCCTCATAAGTTTCACTGACACACTGAAAAGTGGCAGACTGGAGGAAAAAAACGTCAAGTTTATCCTAAACATCAGGAGATGTAGGAGGCAACTTCTCCAGAATTTATTTATTTAAATTTCGTTTTCCAAAAGCAACGATAAATTAACCACACACTAATGATAATTGTGGAGAAAGTTGACAGTTAACCCAACGATTCATTCTATCCTGTGCGCAGGTGGCACGGTAGTTACAGCTTTCGCCGACCAAGCGCATGGTCCGGGGTTCGATTCCTTGCCGACGCAAACCCGATATCTTTGCTCGGCCTGCAAAATCTGGGCTACCAATATCACATACTAAAAATTCCATACTTTTACTGAAAATACGGTGTGGCATCAAGCTATAATACAGATAAAAAATAAGAATAATTCAGGCTGCAATCTGGAAGGAAGTTACACTGAATGAGTAAAGCTGTAAAGCTTGTATTTTCAAAGATGTTTGTGATAAACTTACTTCAAATAGAGGTCGAATATAGAGACTACGGAAACATTCGAAATATCCTACGCATGTTGATTACTTAATTCGGTCATTATCAAGCAAGCAGATATGGCAAGCAGAAAAATGTGATCCTGTTTAATAGACTTACGCGAGTATGACATGCTCACAAAATACATGACTGCTAGCAGTTTTCTTGAAGCTAAGGTGTTTATGTATACTGCTTGATTTGGATAGGAATGAAAGATGTACGAATAGTAGAACGCGGAAATGTATAACCCCCTTGAGCCTAATGTTTCATGTCCATATGCCTGATTAGCATCTCAACGCCATCCACTCACATGTTTCTGTCCATATTAGTCTTAATTCAACCATGATTTTTTGGACGCATATTTAACTTCGTATGGCGTTCTCTGGCTTAGCTTGTCTTACAGTTAGATACTGCTCCTTTCACGGTCATATAACTAGCTCTTATAATGACACATTTAACAATAATATTATTGGAATTCGGAGAGTTGTCTTACTGCTTATCGTTGGAGTCGGACTAAAATTCAAAAACAATAAAAACGCTGAAGCTTGTTCCTTACAAATTTACAACTCACTTTCCTCTCTTTTGAATACAGCTTAGGATTCAATGCGAAACCTTTAAATGGATTGAATAGTTGTCTACGACAGTAAGAAAGCATCTCCAATATCTGGACGTCTAGGGAAAACTCATCATTTGTAATTCAGCATTGATGTAATAAAATACACTTTTAAATTGTCTTTTTTTTGATGCACGACTTGACGAAGTGTTTAACTACGACTCATGCTTCATCCTATATGCCCCCTATCTCATTCAAGAATAATTCGGTTGTCGTGTATGCCTTACATAATAAATTCACAGACATATATACCGAGAGAGATACTGCATGTATTTCATATGAAGCAATCGGCAGAAGCACCAGAGAAATTCAGTGAAACAAAGAACGTTTACAGCAGCATGCAGAACGTAAACAGAAGCAACATTACGATGACTCATATGGATCAATGCAGAGATAGAACAACAGAACTTCACGAGTGACATCCTATCTTCCACCTCAGTTCCACTATTCTGTGTATATATGTAAACGCGTCAAGTCGAATTCCGCTAGCCTCTAGCCTCCCTAGAATATTCGTCATATCTCACATGTGAATTGTATGCGACGGAGAGTAAAACCATGTGGTTAGTACTATCTAATTTGTCAATGAGTCTAAGTTTCCAAGAGAAAACAACGATTTCACAACAAGTCCAGTCTTTGAAATAGGATTGGGACATTCTGTTGAAGCGCTCTTTCTTGGTGTGTAGATAAGATTTATCGTTTTATCATAATGGCGTATGCACATAATTTCCTTATGTAGCTTTTGAAAGGTGAATCATACCATATTATTTGTGTTGCGTGTTATCCATTCACCTTGATTATGACGAACGTCATCTCTCATAATCAGAATAAGCTTAAGACATTCCCTCTTAGACGCAATCGCTCCCACGTTCTCATAACACGTGCGGAATGGAAACAAACGCTCCTGGATATGATATTCTGTCTCCAATTCAGCTACCACACTATCTTACTTCATTGCGGCAGCCTTCAGCAGGTCAGCTGTTTGCAATTAGGCCTGCTTCACTGGGTATTTATAGTTCACCGCAGCTTCAGATAGACAACCAAGACTGCAGCAGTCGTACTATGATCTCAGTTTCCTATCCTCATTTATAATAATAATAATAATAATTAATATTTCCATATAAATATATATTTACATGAAAATGCATGCCATTTCAGAAGGGATTGAAAGCTGTTTATAAACGTTAAAGTGCTAAGGTAAATCATTAAAGTGTAATAAATTAAGTAAGTGTAATATATCATAAATAAATACATCTATATAGGAAATAGAATGGTTAAGTAATTAATCCGTAGACCGACAATGTTCATTTGCAATGTGTAATGCTACGCATATATGTCTTACCATCATGATGTTCACTTTTGGTTTTAATACAATTATTTTCAAGCCAGTTGTTTTTATTTCCTACCTTGTCTATTTGGTGCACAACCGTACCCTCCAGAGAATAGGAATAGAATAAGTCGAATCAAATTCATAAAGAGCTATAAAATGTTAGGTTTAATGGAATATAATGAGAATCAAGTAAAGATTCTATTAGAAAATGAATGAGATAAGACACTGTGAAGTGGTATTTAAAGATCCGACAATGGATAGCAAGTTAATTTATAAGATGCCCCATAAATCTGTGCAGATCCCGCGTGGTCTCATCTCAACAATAGGCTGAGTAAACGGTATATATTTAAAGGCAGAACCATGATCTGTCTAGGCGTTCATTATTATCATTTTCAAGATAAATATCTAATCCCTCATAAAAATCAGAAATATCTCGAGCCTTCAAATTGCGTATTGCTGTTCCTGCAGAATGGTGTGATTCACCTTAGTGACCCCCACCATATCTACTGATCAGCTAACGCCACCCTCCCTCCTATTTTGATGTTAAGCTCTGAGACTATGATTATTATGGCTACCGCAAATATACTGCTTGGTACCAGACATGTTCGTACCCCATATTCCATCTCCCTAGCTTTCTTAATGAGTGCTTCCAATAGGTCTCCGCGTACATTTTTATGACCATATTATATATGCATGCATGCATCCTAATGAACAGATTACTTTATAAGAAGTTGAAACCTTAAAGAGCAGAAAGAATAGGTTTTGTGAATAGTGGAGCAAGATTCAGCAGAACACTATGGTTAAGGTTCAATGTAGGTAATATGAACTGAAGGTAAGGTCGGTTGGCAGGACTTAGTGTACTAAATTATCATAACAGTCTTATACATAGTAAACATTTCTCATTGCAAAGTAACCTGTCTACACATATGATAAAAAATATTAACAGAACCAACAAAATTTTAGCATTTGATTAACAATACTGCAGACGGGTAGTTAGTATTACAGGGAGCCGTAAAGTACATCAAACTGTATATGATAAGAGTATAATCAGTATTATAATTCGTATTATCAAAGAATAGATTATGCTAAATAATTGAGTGTTATAAGGGAAACAAGAGTGGTAAAGCAAGAGAACATTTGATGCATAAATATTGTAATCATTTTAGGTGTATTAATAGCAAACTTATTTTAAGAATTGAACACGAATGATTGATAAGTAACATTATATCAACATATATATATATATATATATATATATATATATATGTAAAATGTTAAAATGTGTGGATGATTTTGTAATTATTTCGTAAAAAAAATGAAAGAATGAACCATCGAATTTTCAACATCAGATGCCTTAAAAATGGAATTATCCCTGTATACATGAAATTACAATCACCAATATCTACTGATAAAGCAAATGCAGCGCTCACACATGCCTCAAAAGCATGCATCAAAGAAAACCTACGTGGAATTATACAAAAGCTATTCACGATAAGGAAAGATATTAATGAAGTAAAAGAAAATTTGAAAGAAGTAATTGAAAAAGAAAAGTATGAAAGCCTACTACAAGTTGCACAAAAACGAAAAGAAACCACTTATGAAAAAACAAAGGAGAAACAAATCAAAAAATTTAATAAACTCATGATAGCGAAAACTCCGAATGACAGACAAGTAACTAAAGCCAATTGGATTGTAAACTTGTCAGACAGAAAGCTAACAGAAGCAGAGGAAAGTGTACTGATGAAAGGGATGAACTTCAATATCAGCAACAAAAGATTAAAACCTGAAGACATCATACCTGTAATTGAAACAGCACTCGAAGGATATGACAAGCAAAAAGCTGAACTGGTACAAGCACAATGTGCACTTATCTTCAAAAAGCAAAGCGCAGAAAAACCAAATATAATGAATAATATAATTTAATTTTTCCTTCACGTTCCCAGTGGAACATAGGGCTCCAAGCAAGTGGCTTGAAGTTTCTGTAGCAGTGTTTAATTTTTACAGGATAGGGTTGCTAGCCCCATGCCCAACCTTTCCTCTTTATCAGGATTACTTCTGGCTCAGTGAGGTAAAGGAGTGCGCCGGCCGGGGTTCGATCCCCGGCCGGCGCAAATATAATGAAGGAGGAACTAAAAGCACTTCAAGACATAAAAGTAGACAAATCCATTGTCATTACTCAAGTAGACAAAGGAAACACAACAGTATTACTTAACAAAACAACATATAATGAAAAGATGAATGAACATCTACAATCTGGACCCTATACCATAATGACTAAATCAGCTGAAACAATCATCAACAAAACAATGAAAGAAACAGCAAAGGTAGTTAGACAAATGAAAGAAGTAATCGGTAAGTCAAAATGGTTTGAAATTATGCCAAAATCCTGTAATGTACCTAGGATATATGGTAAGATAAAATTGCATAAAGAGGGATATCCAATAAGACCGATTGTAGACTTCAGAAATACACCAACGTATATGCTATCCAGATTTCTCTCGACAATACTAAGACCGACAAGAGACAACTCAAAAGCTAGAATAGTAGATTCATTTGAATTAGTGAGGCGAATAAAAACCACTAAAATAGAGGAGGAAGAAATACTAGTTAGCTTTGATGTAAACAGTCTTTATACGAAAATACCCATTCAAATGGCCATGATTGCACTGAAAGAGAAACTAAATGAAGATAATGGCCTGAAAGACAGAACACAGTTATCCGTAGAAGAAATAATAAAAGGGGTAGAATTCTGTCTGACAACAACATATTTCACATTCGAAGGAAAAATATACCAACAAAATGAGGGAGTAGCTATGGGATCGCCTATCTCACCAATTATAGCTGACATATTCATGGATTATTGGGAGGAGAATGCCCTTAAACCATTCAGATCATCACTAAAATGTTGGTGGAGATATGTAGACGACACACTAGTAATAGTGAAAAAAACGATACTGAGAAACTTTTCTCACACATAAACAGACACGTCGACTCAATAAAATTTACTATGGAATTAGAGAATGAAATTGGAGAACTGCCCATGTTAGATTGCAAACTACAAAGAATGACAGATGGTAGCATAAAAACAACGATATATAGAAAAGCCACACATTCTGGAAGATTCCTTGATTATTACTCAGCTCATCCACTCTCGGTAAAACGAGGATTAATACAAGGTCTTGCAGATAGAATACGTAGACTTACAACAGCACCAGAGGACCAGCGTAAAGAAATAAAAGTCCTATTCAAAATGCTACTCGAAAACAACTACCCTAGAGAGTTTATAAAAGATAATATAAAAAAGAGAAAAAAGAGGGTAAAACCGGAGAATAACAAGAAAAAAGAATGGAAAGAAACAGTCGCAATACCATATAAAAATAGTACATCAGAGGCAATAAAAAGAAACCTCAAAAATATCGGCATTCGAACAACCTTTAAACAGACAAATCTAATCAAAAATAAAATAAATCAACTGAAAGATCCCATAAAAATGATGGATAAAAACAATTTGATTTATAAAATATCTTGTGCTGACTGTCCAACTAAATATGTGGGGCAAACGTCCAGATCACTCAAAATAAGAGTGAATGAACATAAACGCCTAACTAAAGGTCAACCAACAGGGACACAAGCTTACAAAAATCTTGAAAAAAATTCATCGATAGCTGCACATGCATGGGACAAAAACCACAATATCGATTGGGACAATGTGTGTATTCTAAAAACAAACATGAACAAATGGAAAGAAAGACTCATAACAGAATCGATATTGTATGCAATTGGTGGATGGTGGCTAGCAGTGGATTCCACTGCTAGCCACCATCCACCAATTGCATACAAATCAAATCCCCAGACATCGTCGAAGCATCTGCACAAGAAGCCGACATGTCAACCTGAGACCGAGCACTTCGGTCCAATCAATCGACGGGAAAATCAAAAATTCAATTCAAGAATCGATATTCATTAAAGTCACACCGGATACATGTAACAAGGGTAACTCAGTACAACTATCAACAACTTGGAATATAATTCTAAATACAAACACATGAATGAATGTGGAGTATAATTCTGAACACACGTATGCACACACAAAACATGAATGAGCAAAAAAATAATAATAATGAACTATGTATATGAGCACAAATCATAAATGTGTGAATAAAACAATTCCAACAGTGGTGTGAACACGGGTAGTAATTTTGCTCGAAATATTACCAATAACAAAACTTATCATTGTGTGTAAACTATTAAAATATAATTATACTTTATTTGATCTAATCCACAATGCTCAAACTTTTTACTGATAGAAAGTAGTTAATTATTTAACGTTCACTGCGTAAATATTATAGTCGTGTTATACGTATATGATTATACTGAATACTGGACTGGCCTTCAGTTTCCGTCTTACATAGAGTTGTCGTCTTTTAGACGAGGTAGGGTGTACATAATAAAATTTATTTCTAGGCTCCGTTTGAACCCTTCGGGATTTTGACAACTTCTTATTTCAGGTGGTAGTTGGTTCCAAAGAGTGCAATATTTTGTGGTGAAAAAGTTTGCCCTTGTGGATTTTCTGTGGGTAGCCACCTTGACCAGGTAGTCGTCGTTTCGCAGCTGACATGATTTAATATTTTCTCACGTTATGGATGAGTTACTGTAGCAATATTTCCTAATGACTTTGAAGAGCACAAATAAGTTGCACTTCACTCTCCTAAAACACAGAGGTTCTAATTTCAGACGTACAAACCTGTCAACATATGTCAATGTAGTTGAAGATTGAACGATCAATTCATGGTTGTTTGCTCAAATCCAACTTCCCTATATTTTCGCGCAGGCATCAATACACCAGTCATCGTCTCATCGGTCGCTGTTTAGAAAGAAGTCAGACCAAAACTGTCAGAAACCTTAGTGAAAACTTAATTTTAAAGCTACCTATATGTTGATGTTAGAATAAAGAATTCCCGAGTAGCCAATCGGTGTTTTGGTTTTGCGTCCGTTATTACTAAGCGTTTCTGTGAAACTTCAAGGAACAGCGTGAGTCCCTGCGTAGCAAGAGCTGGGCATTGACGGTTTACGAGACGTGGCTGACAATATATTACACTTATTGGTCGAACCCTATTATGCGTTTCGTGAGGAATCGCTGGAGACTTTCGATTTTTTTCTACCTAGAGACCTGGGGTTACTAAATAGGAGAGCACAATATTCAAGTTTAGGACGGATACATGTCCTATATATAGCTAATCTTGCTTCTTGGGTTTAGGAGTTACGCAGTACAAAGCCAGTAAGTCGTTTACAGTCAGATACAACCTTATTTGCATGATCGGAACAAGATAATTCTGAGTATGTTATCCCGAGATCTGTGACTGTGTTCAGTTTTGAGAGGAGTTTACCGTACATATATAGGCACATTATCGGTTTCCAGCGTCCAAGGTGGGTTACACCACACTTGTCTGGGCTGAAAGTCAGTTGCCACTTTTCGCTCCAATCGCCTAGATCGCTTAAGTCTTGTTGGATTTTGTTTCGATGCTCATATCACCGTACCCATAATCATATACTATCTCGAGATCATTTGTAAAATGGTATGGCTTGCCATACTTGATTACAGAGACTATGTTGTTTATAAATAAGAGGAATAGAATTGGGCCAAGAACGCTACCTTGTATTACACCACTGGTTATCGGCTTTGAGGAAAACAGCTGGTATTTGATTTTGACTAAATGCTATCCTTCTGTAAGAAATGATCTTATCCATTTGAGAAGTTTTCAGATTATTCCGAAGGATTGTATTTTTTTAGGATTTTGATGTGTGAGACTTTATCGAAGGTCTTGCTAACGTTGAGAATCAATGTTGTTAGTGGACGCCCATTATCAATGCATTGTGTAATGTAGTGAAAATAATCTAAGTGGCAAGTGATGCACGACCTTCTACTTAAGAAACCGTATTGGGATGGGGATAGTAAGTCATTTGACAGCAAGTACTGAATGATTTGAATCTCAACTATCTTTTCCATTACACGTGAAAATACAGACGTGATGTTGATGGGGCGTTAGTTGTTGATATCAGCTATAGGCCCGTATTTATGGATAGGTACAATATAAGACTACTTCCAGCAGTTTGCGACAGCTTTATCGATCTCATGTGTGGTGAAAAGTATGTCACTTAAACATTCGTCTGTTTTGCGTGGGAAATCCACGACCCCATTGTTCTCTGAGCTGTACAAACTGGCGAAGTGCTTGCTAAACAGTTCATATACCGCCTCATTATTTTCGTAAGCAATGCTGTCTAAGTACATGATTTTCGGATAGGGTGTTTTGGAGTTCGCCAACCTACTATTAAAAAGTTTGGTAATTTCTCCTGAGTTATGCGGTGCATGAATGGCCTGCATTTCTTTGTTTCTGAGGCCTATATTTCTCAACTCTCCAATTCTATTGAGAAGGGACGTAATGGCAATTAATGACGATAAGTCATGATATCTGTAGTATTTTTTTGAGTGCTATCGTAGACGTCTTCTAAACGATGTCGGAATATAATCGCTTTGGGGGAATCTGAAGCAAACAATCTTCTCGGGTGCAATGACGTCATGAATTGAGTTAATATTCTGATAAAAGTTGTTATGAATTGCCTCTAGGGACTCGTTTGAATAGTACGAGTCCCAATTAGAACATCTAATTAGGTGCTGATGCAAGTCCCAGTCAGCATGTGTGTACAATCTCATAGGTATCTGGCCAGCTTCATCTCTGCGTTTTCTTTCAGGAAAGATGTCAAAAGAACAAACTACTGTTCTATGGTCACTACCTGGAAATTCCTGTCCCACATGTACTGTAGATGGCGTTATGTTGTTCGTGAAAATAAGGTCTGGGATATTTGCGGATCTAGTGGGTGAATTTATGTGTTGTGTTCACCCTCCTGTGACGATGAATATCATGAGGTTCTCATACCTTCGGGGTCCTCGGAGTGAAGACCATGATACTTCTGGTATGTTGAAATCACCTCCGATAATTTTATAACTGAAAGGAAGATTGGCTCTAGCATTTACCGTTCTCGACAGTCTGAGGTCATTCTACGCAAATAAAGCTAGCTGTTAAAATATCTGTGTCACATATTGGCTGCTGATCAACTGAAATAACGCATATTTGATACACGGAGCTATGGAATATTATTGCGGTTATTATTCTCGAGAGAAGAACCAGAGACTGAACACTAAATCTCCATTTTGATGCAAAAACGCTGGACACACTTGAAATTCATATTATTATTCACATCTAGATGATTGTTTATTTGTGGAATCCCACTTAGATTTCAGTAATTCTGAGGGGTTCAGCTATTTAACGAAATGTACTAAATTAACCAAAACCAGTTAAGGAGAATGTTATCATCTCTCCTGTTTTTGCACAGTTTTGAATGTGAAAGTTCCCAAATGTATTAATGATAATTCCTTGTTACTTTAGTATATTGTTACCTATATAACAGATTTATTCACCCCACAGTGTATATCAATATAACCGCGAAATATTTTGTCATTTAAGTGTAGTGTTAATAATTCTCACAATTTGATGAGTTGGAATTTGACCCCCTCTGCTGATAATAAAATCTCGTAATTTTCGAAAACAATAATAAGTATTCTCCTGAAGAGACTTGCGTGCATAATTCAAAGTTCGAATTCGTTAAAGAGGAGAGCAATTGTTTGAATCTTTTTAATAAACACGACAAAAGAGTGCAAAGGTGACATGTAGTGATGCTAAATTGTGGTTAAGAATGTAAGGTAAACATGAAAATATCGCATGATATTTCACAAAATCCAAAACATAATCTATGATATTTTTCCTGTATTTGATTGGATCGGCTTGAACTATCGAATGTGCTTTGCATTAAACCTGTCACTAACTGGTTTAAATACTCGGTTCACAAACGATATACCTGAGAAATTTTGCCCTATAAGTTTCAAGTATTGGTTTGTAGGGATTTTTTTATTGTATGGAGGATTTCATCATTAGCTGACATCAGTGAGAGAACCACTGGAAAACCTGGAAGCACTGCACAACTGTTTCGTCCTATGTTGAGACTCTTCAGCAGTACGCATCCAACTAAGCTCGAACCCAGGACTTTCTGGTTACAAGGCAAGTGACCTTGTAGACCATTGTGCCACTGGGACCCGATACCATGGTTCTTGAATTCTGAATTCTGCCAATTCACGACACAGCGCGACTATTTCACAATGTCTTCTTCGAGGAGTTTCTGCCTCATCTTCGACCTTCTGTAACCTTCTGGTCACTGTGGGTGCGTACTGCTGAAAAGTCCCAAAATAGGACGAAACAGTTGTTCAGTACTACCAGGATATCCAGTGATTCTCCAGCTGATGTCAGGTCATGTTGAGATCCTCCCCACCCTATAAGTGACAATGGCAGTTTCCTATCGAAAATAAGCGAACTATAACGTGATTGCACCCCGTAATAACTGATGTATCTTGATCCATTCTAGGACCAGCCGACCATTTATTTGTTGTTTGTATTAGTCCTGTCCAAATGTCGGTTGCATATCACCAAAAGACATGGAACGTTGGATAAAATTTTGTTGACGCGACATATCCTATCATCAACGCTACATATTTTACTGTATATATTTTGGTGTAATGGCATCTATCATATTAGGTTTTCAAAATGAGACGTGCAGAGTGGAGCTGCTTCTCCGCTTCAGGGTTTCAACAACAATTCTCACGTATGTCACGATGAAATCACTTTCCGCGTTTCTGACATGCCATTTTGTGTAAATGGTCGTGCTGAAATAGAAAGATAACACTCGATTAGGAGTGAGCCTGATCTGGAATCCATTACGCTCACTGCCTCCAGCGAACTAACACTGGAATATCTCACAGACTGTCTGAAGGAGGCCATCTCAACTCTCAGTAGGGTGCTCAGGACTATTCCAATGTACACTCACTTCTAACAGTAAGTGTCTGATATTCAGGTGATGAATTCGTCTCATGATGAAGTCAACAGCTGAAGCGACTGACAACTGCTAGTTCACTTAGAATCTTAAGATAAACTTGGCACATATCTGAGAAGCTGAATAGTTCGTAGATTCCAGTTTTTCTGAATAAAATTAGCAAAAGCAGTGTGAGTGTCCATTGCTTCAGAATTCAATGAACTGATTGTTTGACCGTTGTAATGTGAGTAATGGAAGAAAGGACACTTATTCAAACTGTCAAAGAAAGGAGACTTAAGTCCATGCAAAAACTGCCGCGGAATTAATCTCTTTTCCATCCCAAGCAAAATACTGAGCCGCATCATCCCGGAGGGAATCAAACAAGCCAAGCTGGATAAAAAGCTTCGACCGGAACAGCCGGATTCAGGAGAAACAAGTTATATATTGATCAAATCGCCACTCTACGAGTCATCATTGAACAAAGCTTGGAATAGCAGTCACCTCTCTATCTCACTCAACTTCATCGACTTTGAAAAGGCCTTCGACAGCGTCGATCGAGAGGTGATTTGTCAACTACTTCGCTACTACGGGGTCCCATCGACAATTATACATCTCATCCAACAGCTATACGACAATGCTGCATGCCAAGTAATCCACAACGGGAAACTTACGAAATCCTTCGAAGTGAGGGTGGGAGTGAGACAAGGTTGTCTACTATCACCAATGATCCTCCTGATTGCAGTAGATTGGATAATACGACAGGCAACGGGCTGGGCGATGAGGAAACAGGCATAAAATGGACTCACCTGAAAAACCTGGAGGATCTGGACTTCGTCGATGATATATGTCTGATTTCTTACAAACTAGAAGATATGCAAGTGACAAGCAACAAGTTGGCAGAAGGAGAATCAAAGACAGGACTTCAGGTGAACATAGACGAAACAGAGGGGATGAAGATGCCTGGCCAACAGCAACAGCAACAACAACAGGAACCTGAAAGAAACAGCCTCCTTCACCTACCTACCTGGGAAGCGTCGTCTCAACTACAGACAGACGGAACTGACGAGGATATCAAAGCAAGAATCGGAAAAGGAAGACAAGCTTACATTACTCTTAAGTCTATGTGGAAGCCAACAGCACTCAGCATCAAAAATAAGATCGGGATTTTCAAGTGACATCAAGTGACATCACTAGACAAGTCATAGCTCGAGTGGAACCCGAAAAGGGAAGCGGCGAGTCGGTCGTCAATGCAAGGGTGACTTGGAGGGGGTCATGTGAAGAGGAGATGGAAGCATGTGGGCAGACTTGGAGGGGGTGATAAAGTTGGCAGAAAACAGATGGCACTGGAAATGCACAGTTGAAGCCCTATGTTCCTCTAGGGATTAAAGGATACGATAATAACAATAATAATAATAATGTGAGTAGTGTCGGTGGCACAGTGGTAGAATGCTCGGCGACCACGCATGTGGTTTGCGGTTCGTTCTCTGGTAGACGCAATATTTCACTTCCCTTAGCTAGTAAAATGGCTGGTAGATGGCGAAGGTTGGGCATGAGGCTACCAGACCCATCCCGTAAAGGCAGACATCACTGCTACCGAAACTTCAGAGGTCTAGCTTGAAGCCATATGTTCCAGTGGGAACTTAAGGGGATAAAAAATATCATGTGGGTGACTGAATGGCTGATGATGTATTTGAAAATCTGTCAGATGCTTAGAACTACATCTTGTGTGATGAATTATCGAGTGTGAACCTACATACCTTCCATTTAGACATCAAAACTAACCATAATCAGTGAGTATGTTCAGCAGAAAATGATGGCATTGTTGTGGGATGTGTTGTAAGCTCCAAGCATGGTTCTACAAATGTGTGGAGCCTAGTCAGTGATAGAAAGAATAAAACTAGACACACGAAGTAGTTATTTGAGTGTGTTTGTGTATTGAGTAGTTACGCTTCTGTTCAGGAATAGGCTGCAACCTAGAAGAGAAGCGAAACCAAATGGAATACAATCAAACACATTAATAGCACATTATGTGAACTCAGGATAGCGGACAACACTGAATCTCATTACACAGCTACTCGATGGGTAACATACAACTCTCAGAAACTGTCAATGTCCAGCTCTTATTACGGTGGACGTCACGCCATCCCTCGAAGACTTTCAGAAACAATTTATATTAACCAACGTGAAAAATCAGAACACAGATTGGCGACTCGAGAATCCTTAACCAACAATAAGGTTATTACACACAAGATCTAAGAATAAATGTTATAACAATAAGTCACGATAATACTTCTGATAGTTTTCTGTCTTCCATTCAGCAGCAAACGATGAGTCAGTGACTGTCGTATTGATGACTCCCGCGAAAAATATGGAGGAGTTGGGTTTGAGCAAACAACCGTGAATTGGTTGATCCATCTTTAAATACATTGACAACGGGATTACATACTATGTAACATAAGACAGGAAGCTCACCAAGAATCTCTCCTTAAGGCGGTGGGTCAATATATATTCTTGAGATTGTCCCAACAGAATTCTCCTCTAATCCCTGGAACTATGATATTAAACAGATTTCCTGAGAACAAGTTGACTACATGATGGGGCTCTATTCCTGTGCCTCTGCATTTGTATTGTGCCTTTGTTTCATACTTTAGAGGACTCTGGTTATTTCTTCACTTTGGAGAGTTTTCTTCCGAGAGCGGATCACCGTCATCATACGAACAAAATTGCTGGTTGCTTACCTGATAGCCCCATTCGGTCGGTCACATTTGTCACTCATCCTTAGTAAATGGTGGTTTTATGATCAGCATTCTGACTTTTGATCTCATTCTACTAGCCCACAGTTAAGCACACTCTGAAAGTACTGGTAGCAGAGTTATCCTTGATTAGTATTTCTTCAATTGCTAAATGGAATATTGCTGTGCAGTGTCTGCTGCAGAGTCTTACGCTGGCTGTGAGCAGATGGTCGCTTTTGATAAAACATTATGAGATCAAGCATTTTGACGTTTGCACGAGATACGCTGTACACAAGTGCGAATACAGCCTTGATAACTTTCACGCCACTTAATGCGTTGAAACCAGGAATAAATCAGACCAGCAAAGTGACCATCCAAAAAGCGGAATTTGTTTTGGAGTCAGGATCGCAAAGCGACAACGCAGCCTGGGTTACAGTTGTGGAATATACTCTTATTCCAGTGGAAAAGTATTAATTGATAATAGAACGTCGCGATTGTAACTTATAACATAACTGATCATATCTGTAAAAATAGCTTTCATTTGTTGAAAACACCCGTTTATACGGGAATATATACTACCATTATTATTATTATTCTACATTGAGTAAAATTCACTCGTGATGTTACGATGAAAATGCTGACAAAACTACACAAGTGTATCACTTATTTTAATTATTACCAAATTCGTATGTAAATCAAGTATAAGACTCGTTACGGTACACACCAAAGTTATATAGGGGAATTTCTTCAAACTTTATTTTATCCCAAGTATTTGTAATCCATCCAAAGCATCTTTGGGTTTTCTTGTATTCTATTCTTATAAAGTTTCTAAAGGTATTTTTACATTTTTCCAATTTTTAATGTCATAAAACAGTGTTCAATTTCAAATTGCACTTGTCAAATATGATCATCCATGTACAACCGGTATGTAAATCATGTAAATGCTTAATTTATATGAAATATATATATTATTATTTGTTAATGCGAAAATAGTACTTCTATATTTCTTGATGCGCTCCATTGGATGACTAGTTACCACATTGTTCCCACAAAGCAAAGACAAAAACGTCAGGAACCATGTAATTAATATATATTTATTCCTGTTTATGCACGAACATGCCAGTTGTACAGGCATGGATGAGTTATTATATAAATTACACATAATTTGATGTATGGTGAATTTACAGTTTGGTTATTCTTTCTGACATCAGCGTCAGTCGGAACAGTCTGCTAAATAGCCTGTCCGTGTAACACATAAAGAGATATAGGAATATTGTCTTCGCATTAACAAAAAACCCAGACATCACTTGAATGCAATACAGATATCTGAGAAGAATAAAGCTTGAAGTCAATTCTCCTACATAACTTTGTTGTGAACAGCACAGTTGGCTTAAAGTTTATTGATGTATTATATTGAGATCAGTGATATATTTATTCCATTTTTCAGCAGTCTTATCGTAATTTTATAACAGTAAGGAAATTTGATCGTGGATGCGGAAACTAGATAAGGTCATGTTGGGTTGTTTTACTGCATTGAATGGTGCCGAGGTCGACTCCAGAATTCTCCATTTGCGCCATTTGTGTCTGCATGGCAGACTGTACACGTAAGTTGAATAAAATGTTAAAAACTGTTTGAAAATCAGTTGCTTCTTTATTTCAGATCATGAATAGTACTTGTACAGAACGTTAGCCAGCGTCTTCAAATGGTAGCATGGGATCGTCCATGGAATTTGAGTGGTTATGAGTTAAATGGTCTGGAGTCCAGCTTCATTTCATTTTAAATGGAGGGTTGTTCGACCTCGACCAGAATATAAATAGTAGAGTATGCGCAGCAGCAGAATAACTGAAAGAGAAAGTATGTGAACATGAAAAGAATATTAATCTTATATGCATATCTAAATGTTTATGTCGATTGTATGTTATACTCTAGTAAACATTTACCTATATTTTAGTTGTGCTTTCACGTATTTATGCGAGTTCTTAGAGCTTATTTAGTGTCATAATGTGTATCAATGAGTCTGAGCGTTTTAGTGTTCTAATGACTGATGCGTTTTAGAAATAAGTGATGGGTTCTGCTTGGTATAGTCATTGGGATAAAGCAGTTAATATAGCAAGCGTTTGAAGGTTATAACATAGTGACAGGTCCTATTTCTAGGGGCAAACTATTCCAGTATGTTCCGTGATACATCTTTATGCATCAATGCTACTAGTTTATTTATAGATTTAAACTGCTAAAGGTATTGAAGTGCACTTTTTAGGTGCTGCAGTAGACTCATAGTTGATTCGTTCTAGGAGTAAATAGTTTATTGATATAATCAGTAGAATAAAACAGTCTATACAGAGAGCGTTTGTAGCATATAAATGAAGAGCAAGTTCTGACATCTAGGGGCAGGCTATTCCGTGACTGTGAAGAAGTTTTCACGGAGTGTTGACTTAAAGGAATGAGTTGTCACTGTGGAGGTTTGGTTACGCAGATCGTAAGAACCTTCCTGTGCGAATTGTATGTCCCTGTTACCTGAGAATGATATTTTGTGAAGGACCTTAAAGAAGAACATTAGGTTTATAATAAGTCGCCTTGTCCAAAGTGGGTCAGGATTTCGGGATCATGCAGCGTGAGATGTAGTCTTTCATACAATCGTAGCCAGGTAGTTTTGAGGCAAAATATCGTTGGATGCTTCCTATCCTTAGCTTGTCACATGTGCGAGTGCTGCTTATAATAAATGGACAGTATTCTAGTAGTGGTCTGACACATGTTTTGTACATGATTAGCTTGGCTTCATTGTCGTGAAAGTTCCTGAATATGCATCCTAAGACCATCTTCGACATTCGTGTCTGTGATGCCACTTGCTTAGAGAATTTCAAATCACTGGGGTACCTCAGGCCTAAGTCAACGACACTTCGGAGTCTGGTTAGGTTAGCAGATTGAAGCGTTTGTTTCAGGTCAATTGAGGGTGCGCCGAAACAGATTCAGCCATATTTGTTCAGGTTAAGTTGTAGATTCCATAAGGACGACCAAGCAGTCATTTGATCTAATTCCTTCTGCACTACATTCTCAAAGTACCCTAAGTCATCACATTGGAATGTATCAACTACTTTTAGGTCATCTGCAAAAATGAATGGTTTCCCGTGTGAGAAGCAAGCGCATATTTCATTGATGTATAGTGTGAATAGGAGGGGTCCAATGATACTACCTTGTACTACACCAGAAGTGTTTGGGCTAGGTTTGGGGGTTACAGACCCGAGGTTAACTATTTGGGACCTATTGTTAAGGAATGATTTAAGCCATCCTAATAGTGAGTCACGTATTCCTAAGGAGTTCGGCTTATTTGTTAGCAGTAAATGGTCAACACGGTCAAATGCCTTAGAAGTAGATGACAAGTGCTAATTGTCGTCTGTCACGACTGCTGTTTACAAAATTGAAGAAGTCTGGGTGGCGTGTTAACAAGGTATGGATTTTAGGAATCCAGGTTGGTTCGGACCTATAATGTTGCAGCTAAGTATATGTTTGATTAAGTTATCTTTAACTAGTCTCTCCATAATTCCAGATGCTATAGGTGTGATATTAATCGACCTGTAGTTGCTGACTTCTTTTTTTCGAGCCAGATTTGTGTTTAGGCATAATGAATGTTGTCTTCCATATGTCATGGTAAGTTTGAGTTTCCAAGGACATTGCGAAGACTTTGAGCAGTAGTTGAGGAATGTCAGGGCCACCATATTTATAGAAATAAGATGATATACCGTCATTACCAAAACCTTTATAATTCTGAGGGTTGTCAATCAAGTCTCATAAACAGTTAATTTTCAGCTGTTGCTTCGCTGGGCCTTACGATGTCCCTCAAAGATTTTCAGAGGCACTTAGTATTAACCAACGCAAACATATAGCAAGCAATATTGGTTTCACAGAGTAAGGTCTAAGAACAAATATTACGGATCAGAAACTTGGCGGGTCACAAAGTATATTTCCAAAAGGCTGCAGACCTTTATTAACAACTGTCTTCGCTCAATACTGAAGATCAGATGACCGGAAAGAATCACCAACAAGAAACTATGGGAACAAACAAAGCAAGAACAAATCGCCAACCAATAAATATGCAGGAGAAAGTGGAGATGGATCGGACACTCGCTGAGGAGACCGCTGGGTGACATCGCGCGCCAAGCCCTCGAGTGGAACCCGAAAGGGAAGCGGCGTGTGGGACGTCCAAGGGTGACATGGAGGAGATCGTGTGAAGAGGAGTTGAAAGAATTTGGATTAATATGGATGCAGGCGAAAAGTATAGCAGAAGGGAGACAGAAGCAAATGGAGACGTGCAGTTGAAGCCCTATGTTCCACTAGGAACCCAAGGGAGCAATAATAATAATAAAATCACGATATTACTTTTGACTGCTTTTTCTAGTTTCTTTCTGAACAGCGACCGATGAGACGATGACTGGTGAATTGATGAAGTTGGTTTTGAGCAAACAACCATGAATTGATCGTTCAATCTTCAACTACGTTGACACTCCACGGTAAAATAGGCATCCATCAAGACCAATACACGTTGACTTGGATACCAGTGCGAGAACCTGGGTCACACGGACAAACCTGAAATGGAAATCAAACAGGATAGTCAATACACAACAGGCATACCCACAGCACAATCACACACAACGATGATGACCTACGCCTTCCAGTTAAAGGCATAATCTTGACATCGTAAAACACAATCGCCACTAGCTAGAATGACTCCTGCAGGACGCAAAGTGACCATAGCAGCACCTCATGATACATTTCGCACATCCTCTTATCTATGTACAAGTCGGCGGTACGTTGGAAATTGGTGACATTTTGGCACGTGTTTGCTCTGAAATTTATTTACTGCTTATTGCTTATAATTCTTGAAATTATGGTCCAAATCTCTAAAAAACGTGTTCGTAGAAACACAATTGTTTTAGATAGTGGCTCAAATTCGGTTATAACTGCATTACCGCGTCTAATACAGTATCAACTACTAGCTCTCAAAATGGTTTGAGTGCAGATCTCACTCCTGTGATACAGGTGAAAGATGTTCTGTTAGAGAACTCTGAGTTCTGTAAACTAAACCTCCTTTTGAAAGATATGCAGAGGCAAGTAAGTGAAATTCAGAAAAAATTAGATCAGTTTGATAGTATGTCACTGCCAATCTCAAATACCACGGAGAGCCGTTCTGATATTGGCCAGGTTAAGTTTTACTGGATGTAACTCAAAATAAGCTTTTGAATTTAGACCCAATAGCCTGTCTTTTAAAAGGCATCCTAAAATATCTCCAGACAACCTAAATAAAGCTGAAAATCTGATTGACTGCTTGGCTACGGAGGTGATGAAGCGTATAACCTCTTCTCACCAAGCTATAGTTTACAACGTCCCAGATTCTCTGCCCCTGAAAACTGTAAGACACAAAATCCTGATTTGTTGCGGCATGGCTAGTGTTCCATGTGAATGCAAACGACTTCGTAAAAAGTCTAACCAGGCTAATTGCCCAATCATTTTTAAATTCAGTAATTCCCTTGATGCTAGTAAGTTTACTAAATGTCAGGATCACTTAAGACTGAATAGCAGTTATAAGTCTATAACCGTAGCTCAGGATAAAACACCGTGTCAGCGCAGAATAATGCGTAGTAATAACCTGGTCACCTCCTCTAGCTTTGATTTACCAAAAAAGGATCGTGCACAGCAACAGACACCTAGTGCTGAAACTAGCATTCAGCAAACTACACAACAACCACACCTGCCAATGGAACTAGGAACTGATTTAGATACCAGTACCCCTGTAAATAAAGCCTCATCGAAAGATGTTAAAATGACTAGAACTTCTGCAAGTTGTTCTAAGAAATTTCCCCCCAAACGTAGTAACCTCACCACGATGAACAAATTTCGCAGGGTTGAGACTAATGATGGGGAAGAATACTTTGTATTCAATAAGCCTGCTGAGAGTAAGAATGCCAACAAACCATCACTTGTTACGAAAAACTCCTCTCGAAACATAAGTATTCTGGAGGTGTTCCGCATGCTCCACCTTATAGAAAGTCAGGCTCCAAGACTCCTAAAGTCTTGCAGCCAAAGCACCTTCCTTCACAATTCCCTTTAAGTTATAAAAACAACCCGAAGGTGTATACCGGTATGACGAATAGCAGTTGGATGGGTAGACCTTTGATGCTATGCCTTTTAACCGTCAACCTAGGCCCAACCTGTACTACCCTTATATCCAGGAACACATGGTAAATTTTCCAGGTGTCCCGAATCACTGGTACGACCCATGGCACCTAGGACCACCTCATTGCACACCAACCCGATGTACAGACACCCAGTCCGACCTCCTTTTCATTCATAAATTCTTGCGGTGCTGACGCACAAATAGATTTAGGTTATGGTGACATTTTAAGCCAGTTTGTAGTATCCCGTGACTTATTCACGATATTGCTAATTAATGCACGTTCCTTAATCAATAAGATATCTGAACTAAGGACATTATTATTAGTCGCCAAGCCTACTGTAGCTCTGATTACTGAGTCATGGTGCTCATCCTCTGTACTTGATGTGCATATAGGTATCGATGATTACACTGTACACCGTGCAAACAGAGATTGCAAGCGTGGTGGAGGATGTCTCATATATATACATAGCTCATTTGTAGTCAGTAAGGTGGAAGATGAAACAATGAATAATGTACCTGACTCACTCTGGGTTGTCTTACATGGAGATAAGTACAAACTTCTCATAGGCTGTGTTTATCGAGCACCAAGCTCAACAAAAGAAACTGATGCGTTATTAGCTAAATCGTTTGCACACGCATCCTCGTTTAGTGCTAATTACAAAATAATTGCAGGGGACTTCAATCTTCCAGAAGTCAATTGGCTAACTAGTTCCGGCCCCCAACGCTTCGACGAATTACTTGCCACTATAGACTGTTATGGATGGCAACAACACGTCCAGACACCTACTCGTGGTGACAACATGTTGGACCTTGTTTTTTGTCATGACACAATCCCAGTATCCACGTATGTTGGTAATCGATTTTCCAGTAGTGACCATAGAATGGTACTCTGCTCTCTGCCTTTCTCACCACTAAATACAGGAAACAAACAAGACTCAGGAAGCACAATATGTCGTAGTTACAAATATACAGACTGGGGATTAGTCCAAGAACTTATTCGACTCTGTCAATGGGATGACTATTTTACCACTGACTCCCTGGAGGCCTTAGTAACCCTGTTTTACAGGAATGTTACCCTTTGTCTAGATACAGTTGCTCCAAAAAAATAGTGAAATTAAGTAGACACCGAACTGAATATATTCCAAGGGCACACCGTAATAAGTTAAGGAAGCTGAAGAAACAGTACTATTCCACTAAGGACATATCACTATTGCTCTCAATCCACGAGTCTCTTGAATCTATCAAGCGCCTACGCTCTCAAAAGGACCTCGACGAAGAGTTAACGGCACTTGAAAGTACCTCCAAAGTTTATAACTTAACGGCACTTCTTAAAAAACGAATGCAGTCGGCGAGGGAAATCCCATACTTACTTCACGACAAAGTAATCTACAATGAACCTGCCACTATCTGTGAACTCTTCAGTGATTGGTTTGCAAACTTTAGTTTAGAAACACATATGCCTGGTGAAACCGCTCCCCTTACTATCTCTTCCCTTGAAAGCATTGTGTTCACTAATCAGTTAATAGTACAAGCAATTAAAAGCCTTAAACCTTCCACTAGTACGGGACCGGATGGCCTCGCTTCGATAATTTTCAAAAACAGTGGGTGTGATATACCCTGTTACTTCTTAAATTCTTCTCAATATCTATGGACACTGGCACTTACCCTAGTGAGTGGAAAACTAGCTTCATAATTCCACATTACAAATCTGGTGATAGGGCAAACGTCCGCAATTACAGACCCATAAATATAACCCCAGTTATCTCACGAATCATGGAGAAAGTTGTAAAAGATCAATTGTCAGACTACCTAATTAGGGAAGATCTTGTTACAAGGTCTCAACACGGATTTCTCAAAAATAGATCCTGCGTTACTTGCCACTTCGACTTTTTCAACTGCATCACTAGTAGTCGCGAAGCACGTAAGCTAGTCGTTGTTCTCTACTTCGATATATCTAGGGCATTTGACATGGTATCTCACAGTATTCTCTTTGAGAAGCTGTACTCTTGTGGAATTCGCAACCCATTACTGAACTGGTTAAAATCATTTCTAAGCAACAGGGTACAAATAACCAAAGTTGGATCTGTATTGTCTCATCCTAGGCAGATCTCAAGTGGGGTCGTGCAAGGTAGTGTCCTAGGTCCACTTTTATTCACAGTCTACATTAACAGCATTTGCAAGTGCTTCACCTCAGGTAAACCATTCCTATATGCTGACGACCTCAAAGTCGTCTACTCCTGCTACACTCATGAATTAAGCGATATGGTTACTAAAATACATCTTGAACTAAGTAGTCTCTCAACATGGTGTGCTGAATCCTGTCTAAATTTTAACATTGACAAATGCGGCTGGATTTGTATCGGCAACAGTAACCTTGATCTAACTCTTGAAATAAATGGGCGAAAACTAGCTAAGCTCAACTCAGTCGTAGATCTCGGTATTAGATACTCTAGTAACCTAACGTTCGCTGAACAGACTGATTATGCCAGACGTAAAACGCGAAGGCTGATAGGATGCATAACACGCAATTTCTTTTGTTGTGAAACTAGGGTTTTATTATACAAAGTATGTGTCCGACCTATCTTAGAATACTGCCCGTTTATTCTTAGCGGACTCAGACAAAATGACAAGCTTAAATTAGAGGGAGTGCAACGGCAGTTTACCTCAAGAACTCTTGGTTTAGAAAGTGGTCTGGAATACCATGAGCGATGTGAAAGACTAAGATTAGAACCCCTCTGGAAAAGACGCCTTAAGCTAAACCTTATCTTTTACTACAAGCTAACTAATCTTCTCTTGCATTCCTCCGAGCCAATAACTAAACCTACCGCTGTCATCAGTTACAATCTTAGAAATCATCACAACCTAGCTGCTATGGAGCACTGTCAGACTTACGTGCGGTACAACTTCTTCTTAAATAAGTTTTCAGTCATTTGGAATAGACTACCAGCTAATGTGCGCGATGCAAACACACTTCCAGTGTTCATCTCCTCAGTCACCAGACTGCTCAAAGATGACAATGCACTTTACGTCTGACTCTTACACCCTCTTTTTCACCCTACATAGATATTTTAAGTTCTTTAAACGTGTAGTTACAACAAACTACAATTATAAATTTTAATATTATTGGAACTAGATGAAAACATTTCTACACAGGACAGTAATATTAGTTCACACATAATATAAAAGTTAGCATAACGGGACTAGTTAGTTTGTGAACAAAAATAACCACAGTTACTAAACAGAATATATATGTATATATTTATTAATCACTCCTTAAGGACTCCCGTTGCTTTCTTTTGCGTTGCTGTTGTTTGTCTTCTTTTTTCTCTCACCATTTCAGCTTCCATTTGACTTTTTGAATGAGAATGAATAATGTGGATATTTGACCATTTACAATGACAAATGATCTGCAAACATTATTGGTCCCGTATCTTTCAGTTGCCTGGTTAATAACGAATTAACTTTCCCCACGACGCAACCTGGATTACATTTGTGGAATATACTCTTATACCAATGGAAAAGTATCAATTTGTAATACAACGTCACGATTGTAGCTTATAACATAACTGATCGTATCTGTAAAAATAGCTTCCTTATTACCCAATTTGGATATAAATCAAAAATGAGATTCGGATTTGTACACACCCAGGTTATATTGAGGAATTACTTCAAGCTTTATTTTTTCCCAAGTATTTTTAATCCATCCAAAACTTACTTGGGTTTTTTTGTTAATGCGAAGTCAATATTCCTATATTTCATGATGTGCTCCATTGAATGACTGGTTATCATATTGTTCCCACAAACCAAAGACAAAAACGTCAGCAACCATGTAATTTAACCATAAACCAAATTTATGAAATTTAAATAATGCTTATCTATGCCTGTACATTTGGTGTGTCCTACACAGGTAGGAAAAAATGTGTATTTTATTAAAACATCATTATTAAGTATGATTGCTAATCGTATATGTAATTTATCATATTGATGATGCCTGTAAACTGGCGTCCGTCATGTACAAAATGAGAATATACTATTATTATTATTATTATTATTATTATTATTATTAGCTGAAACTAAGAAATCAACAGTGATTCAGAGAACGAATGCGCTGATCTCTAGAGTCGTATGTATTGATGCAATACAGCGCGTTTGAAACTCAGAAATGTTCCCAAAATTATTATTATTCCCTTTAATTCCTGGGGGAATATAGGGCTTCAGCCAAACTTCTCCATTTCGTTCGGTTCTCTGCCGACGTTTTCACCCCACTCCAAGTCTGCCCACATGCTTTCATCTCCTCTTCACATGACCTCTTTCAAGTTACCCTTGGACGATCAACTGGCCGCTTCCCTTTCAGGTTCCACTCGAGTGATGGCTTGTCTAGTGATGCCACTTGTCGGTTTCCTCAAAGTATGAACAATCCAATCCACCTCCATTTCTTTCTGCCTATTTGTTTCACAATCGGTTTCTGGTTGATTCGCTCACTTCCAGAGATCCCTGTTGCTAATCTTTTTCTTGCGGCCATCTGATCTTGTGTATTGAGAGAAGACAGTTGTTGATGAAGGCCTGTAGTTTGTTTGAGATGCGCTTTATGACGCGCCATGTCTCTGGTTCATAAAGTAGCACTGATTTCACATTGGAGTTGAAAATCCGCACCTTATTTTTCATTGTGAGTGATGTTGACGTCCACAGACTTGAGAGTAGCGAAAGCTTGCTTTGCTTTCCCGATCCTTGTTTTGCCATCCTCGCCAGTTCCGCCTGTAGTTGAAACGATGCTTCCCAGGTCGGTAGGTGAAGGAGGTTACTTCTTTCAGATTTCTCCCATTTGTGCTGATTGTCTTCTGTTGTTCTTGTTGTTATTGCCGTTGGCCGGGGATCTTCATCAGACATGTTTTCCCTTTGGTCACCTGAAGTCCTTCCTATTTGCTCTGGATGCTTCTTCTGCCAACTTATTGCTTTTCTTTAATGAGCTTTAGCAAAGCTTCTATATAGGTTAGAAAAATAGGGCTTTCTTTGTTGTACCATAGTACCACTCTGAATATCAACGTATAACTAAAGTTGTATGTGATCTGTCGTAGCTATCCGACAACAACCGTATGCAAACAGAAACACATGATATTATGACATTTCGTGGTTGGCCCACAGCAGGTTAATGGGTGTTTATAGTTGACTTGTCAATTTCTGCAATCTCGCAACTTATACTACTTGCGAGTATTCCAATCACTTCAGCATTATTCTCAGGTGGGTATCGAAGATCAGTAGTCACCAATCACTCAGCACATTTTGTCACTATGATGGTCTTCAAGTGTGCATTGACGAAAAGTGAAACTTCAAATATAAATACCTGATTAATAGATTCTTCCATACTTTAGTTGAAGTCAGATATAGACAAGATCTGTGAAAATGCTGTCTATGCTTGTACTTTAAGAAAGCATCTGAAACACATTGACTTCATAGAGGAGTGCGTACGTTTTGAACAGTCGCTTGTTTAACGTTCTGGTGACTATATAGAAATATCGGTGCATCAGATTGTGAAGCGTCATTTTACGCAAAGTTGTTAGGCTGACTGTTTTCACTGACGGTATTAACAACGTTGCTATAGCAAAACCTGCCGCTATGTTACCAAGGAACATCAGAAATATTCTGATGAGTTAATTAACTCATTTTCCAAATGCGCATTTCACCGGTTTATGACAACTTTGCTTATTTAACAACACAAGCCTCGGCTTTGCTTCATCGATAAATACAAGCTATCTAAGAAATTAATGTACAATTATCTTACGCCAAAGCCTTATCTTACGACATGCCATTCATAGATTTATAAATGATCGTAGCTAAATCTACGAGAATGGTTAATTAGGTAAGGGTGTATCTATCTGGTGTCACTGCCCAACTAAACCCCATGAGGATATATTGTTGAAGTCTATCCATAGTCTAATTTTATGCAACTTCCTTGTTGTGAGTATTGAGAAATTAAGTCTTTCCATATTGAAGAATTTACAGCCTACCAGTCGGGGTAGTATCACTAAATGAATATCTTGAAAATGTTACCCTAACTGTAGAGGGACAATAATGTGAGAGACTTAGAATCGACTGCTACCGCGTCAATTATTTTAGTTTTACTTTTACACTACTCATGAGTACTTATATGGTGTTCTCTTGTTTCACTTTTACGACGTAACACTGAACACTTACCATAAAATGTCACAAGTGTGATTTGGTGACAAGTTTCAATTTTGATGTGGTTGTGTTCTCTGAGCTGGATGGTTAGTTTGCGAAGCTTTCATCACCCTACTGGGTGACATCTTCAGCGCATACTTCAAATTGAAGTATACGGTGATGAAAGCTTCGCAAACTAACCATCCAGCTCAGAGAACACAACCACATCGAAATCATCCACCTGAGCTACAAATCTTCTCTATTATATCTAAGTTTCAATTTGTTAACAATACATTTATGACGTATATACACCCTCCTTGTCCTAGTTTGATTCGCTGATATACTAAATCCCTCTTTTTACTAAATAAGCTATAGTGAAATAATAAAAGTGAGCGAGCTGCGCATTATCTATGTTCCATCTTTCCTCCTTCTTACTGTGAATACCATTCTGCATGTGAGTTACTCATTTCCCTAACCCTAATAAGAGAAATTAGAGCAGTTGTGCGCCCCCTCCATTATTGTCGAATAATAGACGGCCATTCATTTCTACTCAACATAAATACGACTGTACAGCCTGTAAAGATGAGTTCAAACAATAAAGAAGCATTTTCTTCGCTGAACTGTCATTTATTTTCCTAATGACTCAATAGGTATCCTCGGTGATTTTGGTGTAGAGAGTAATACTGAGCCTCTATTATTCTTGGATTTGAATGCTTTATTCACTTTTTAACATTTGAACTAAAAGTTCCTAAACTAAAGAGAATTAAAACAAAAGGACTGTCAAGGAACTTATCTCAAAGTTCCTTTCGTTACGAAGAGTCGCCAAACCGATAAATACCATTTAATTTCTTCGACTTTAACTCCAAAACACCAGCTGTCATTGTCCAGGTCTTACTACGCTGGATCTCTCGCTGCGGTTGGAAGACTTTCAGGAACTATGCGCCGCAATAACAAACACGAAAAAAACCAAGAACACAAATTGGTGATTCAAGAAATCTTCATTCTTCCACCAATACGAAGCCAACAATAAGCTTATTGTACACAAAGTTTCTGATAGTTTATTCTATTCCAACGAACAGCGAAACGATGAGACGATGACTGATGAACTGGTGATTCCTGCGAAAAATATGGAGGAGTTGGGTTTGAGAAAACGCCGATGTAGAAGACTCAAAACAACTTCAGAAGTAAGCACGACGAATAAATTAACAAAATTATGCAATAACAACAAGGTACGAAAACAACAAGTCAACACAATGAGTTCAAAAACACCAATTGATATGACACACCAGACATATATATAAACAGTATAAATAACCTCGCATATCATGTCTTGAGGCAACTGTTATAAAGAATCGGAGGACTTAATAATAATAGTATATTCTCATTTTTTGAACATGACGGACGCCAGTTTACAGGCATCATCAATATGATAAATTACATATACGATTAGCAATCATACTTAATAATGATGTTTTAATAAAATACACATTTTTTCCTACCTGTGTAGGACACACCGAATGTACAGGCATAGATAAGCATTATTTCAATTTCATAAATTTGGTTTATGGTTAAATTACATGGTTGCTGACGTTTTTGTCTTTGGTTTGTGGGAACAATATGATAACCAGTCATTCAATGGAGCACATCATGAAATATAGGAATATTGACTTCGCATTAACAAAAAAACCCAAGTATGTTTCGGATGGATTACAAATGCCTGGGAAAAATAAAGCTTGAATTAATTCCACAATATAACCTAAGTGTGTAAAATGCCGAATCTCATTTTTGATTTATATCTAAATTGGGTAGTAAGAAAGCTATTTTTACAGATACGATCAGTTACGTTATAAGTTACAATCGTGATGTTGTATTACAAATTGATACTTTTCCATTGGTATAAGCGTATATTCCACAAATGTAATCCAGGTTGCGTCGTGGGGAAAGTTAATTTGTTATTAACTAGGCAACTGAAAGATACGGGACCAATAATGCTTGCAGATCATTTGTCATCGTAAATGGTCAAACATCCACATACTTCATTCTCATTCAAAAAGTCCAATGGAAGCAAAAATGGTGAGACAAAAAAGAAGACAAACAACAGCAACGCAAAAGACAGCAAGAGGAGTCCTGAAGGAGTGATTAATAAATATATACATATATATTCTGTATAGTAACCATGGTTATTTTTGTTCACTAACTAACTAGTCCCGTTATGCTAACTTTCATATTATGCGAGAACTAATATTACTGTCCTGTGTAGAAATGCTTTTCATCTAGTTCCATTAATATTAAAATTTATAATTGTAGTTTGTGGTAACTACACGTTTAAAGAACTTAGAATATCTGTGTAGGGTGAAAGAGAGGGTGTAGGGGTCAGACGTAGAAGTGCATTGTCATCTTTGAGCAGTCTGGTGACTGAGGAGATGAACACTGGAAGTGTGTTTGCATCGCGAACATTAGCTGATAGTCTATTCCAAATGACTGAAAACTTATTTAAGAAGAAGTTGTACCGCACGTAAGTCTGACAGTGCTCTATAGCAGCTAGGTTCTGATGATTTCTAAGATTGTAACTGATGACAGTGGTAGGTTTAGTTATTGGCTCGGAGGAATGCAAGAGAAGATATGTTAGCTTGTAGTAAAATATAGGGTTTAGCTTAAGACGTTTTTTCCAAAGTGGTTCTAATCTTAGTCTGTCACATCGCTCATAGTATTTCAGATCACTTTCTAAACCAAGAATTCTTGAGGTAAACTATCGTTGCACTCCCTCTAATTTAAGCTTGTCATTTTGTCTGAGTCCGCTAAGAATAAACGGGCAGTATTCTAAGATAGGTCGGACACATACTTTGTATAATAATACCCTAGTTTCACAACAATACAAATTGCGTGTTATGCATCCTATCAGCCCTCGTGTTTTACGTCTGGCATCATCAGTCTGTTCAGCGAACATTAAATTACTAGAGTATCTAATACCGAGATCTACGACTGAGTTGAGCTTAGCTAGTTTTCGCTCATTTATTTCAAGAGTTAGATCAAGGTTACTGTTACCGATACAAATCCAACCGCATTTGTCAATGTTAAAGTTTAGACAGGATTCAGCACATCATGTTGAGAGACTACTTAGTTCAAGATGTATTTTAGTGACCATATCGCTTAATTCATGAGTGTAGCAGGAGTAGACGACTTTGAGGTCGTCAGCATATAGGAATGGTTCACCTGAGGTGAAGCACTTACAAATGCTGTTAATGTAGACTGTGAATAAAAGTGGACATAGGACACTACCTTGCACAACCCCACTTGAGATCTGCCTAGGATGAGACAATGCAGATCCGACTTTGGTTATTTGTACCCTGTTGCTAAGAAATGATTTTAACCAGTTCAGTAATGGGTTGCGAATTCCACATGAGTACAGCTTCTCAGAAAGTATACTGTGAGATACCATGTCAAATGCCCTAGATATATCGAAGTAGAGAACAACGACTAGCTTACGTGCTTCGCAACTACTAGTGATGCAGTTGAAAAAGTCGAAGTGGCAAGTAACGCAGGATCTATTTTTGAGAAATCCATGTTGAAACCTTGTAACAAGATCTTCCCTAAGTAGGTAGTCTGGCAATTGATCTTTGACAACTTTCGCCATGATTCGTGAGATAACTGGGGTTATATTTATGGGTCTGTGATTGCGGACGTTTGCCTTATCAGCAGATTTGTAATGTGGAATTATGAAGCTAGTTTTCCACTCACTAGGATAAGTGCCAGTGTCCATAGATATTGAGAAGAATTTAAGAAGTAACAGGGGTATATCACACCCACTGTGTTTGAAAATTATCGAAGCGAGGCCATCCGGTCCCGTACTAGTGGAAGGTTTAAGGCTTTTAATTGCTTGTACTATTGATTGATTAGTGAACACAATGCTTTCAAGGGAAGAGCTAGTAAGGGACACGGTTTCATCAGGCGTACGTGTTTCTAAACTAAAGTTTGCAAACCAATCACTGAAGAGTTCACAGATAGTGGCAGGCTCATTGTAGATTACTTTGTCGGGAAGTAAGTAGGGGATTTCCCTCGCCGACTGCATTCGTTTTTTCAGAAGTGCCGTTAAGTTATAAACTTTGGAGGTACTTTTAAGTGCCGTTAACTCTTCGTCGAGGTCCTTTTGAGAGCGTAGGCGCTTGATAGACTCAGGAGACTCGTGAATGAGAGCAGTAGTGATATATCCTTAGTGGAATAGTACTGTTTCTTCAGCTTCCTTAACTTATTGCGGTGTGCCCTTGGAATATATTCAGCTCGGTGTCTACTTTATTTCACTATTTTATTTGGAGCAACTGTATCTAGACAAAGGGTAACATTCCTGTAAAACAGGGTTACTGCGGCCTCCAGGGAGTCAGTGGTAAAATAGTCATCCCATTGACAGAGCCGAATAAGTTCTTGGACTAATCCCCAGTCTGTATATTTGTAACTACGACATATTGTGCCTCCTGAAACTTGTTTGTTCCCTGTATTTAGTGGTGAGAAAGGCAGAGAGCAGAGTACCATTCTATGGTCACTACTGGAAAATCGATTACCAACATACGTGGAGACTGGGATTGTGTCATGACAAAAAACAAGGTCCAACATGTTGGAACTAGATGAAAAGCATTTCTACACAGGACAGTAATATTAGTTCTCGCATAATATGAAAGTTAGCATAACGGGACTAGTTAGTTAGTGAACAAAAATAACCATGGTTACTATACAGAATATATATGTATATATTTATTAATCACTCCTTCAGGACTCCTCTTGCTGTCTTTTGCGTTGCTGTTGTTTGTCTTCTTTTTTGTCTCACCATTTTTGCTTCCATTGGACTTTTTGAATGAGAATGAAGTATGTGGATGTTTGACCATTTACGATGACAAATGATCTGCAAGCATTATTGGTCCCGTATCTTTCAGTTGCCTAGTTAATAACAAATTAACTTTCCCCACGACGCAACCTGGATTACATTTGTGGAATATACGCTTATACCAATGGAAAAGTATCAATTTGTAATACAACATCACGATTGTAACTTATAACGTAACTGATCGTATCTGTAAAAATAGCTTTCTTACTACCCAATTTAGATATAAATCAAAAATGAGATTCGGCATTTTACACACTTAGGTTATATTGTGGAATTAATTCAAGCTTTATTTTTCCCAGGCATTTGTAATCCATCCGAAACATACTTGGGTTTTTTTGTTAATGCGAAGTCAATATTCCTATATTTCATGATGTGCTCCATTGAATGACTGGTTATCATATTGTTCCCACAAACCAAAGACAAAAACGTCAGCAACCATGTAATTTAACCATAAACCAAATTTATGAAATTGAAATAATGCTTATCTATGCCTGTACATTCGGTGTGTCCTACACAGGTAGGAAAAAATGTGTATTTTATTAAAACATCATTATTAAGTATGATTGCTAATCGTATATGTAATTTATCATATTGATGATGCCTGTAAACTGGCGTCCGTCATGTTCAAAAAATGAGAATATACTATTATTATTAAGTCCTCCGATTCTTTATAACAGTTGCCTCAAGACATGATATGCGAGGTTATTTATACTGTTTATATATATGTCTGGTGTGTCATATCAATTGGTGTTTTTGAACTCATTGTGTTGACTTGTTGTTTTCGTACCTTGTTGTTATTGCATAATTTTGTTAATTTATTCGTCGTGCTTACTTCTGAAGTTGTTTTGAGTCTTCTACATCGGCGTTTTCTCAAACCCAACTCCTCCATATTTTTCGCAGGAATCACCAGTTCATCAGTCATCGTCTCATCGTTTCGCTGTTCGTTGGAATAGAATAAACTATCAGAAACTTTGTGTACAATAAGCTTATTGTTGGCTTCGTATTGGTGGAAGAATGAAGATTTCTTGAATCACCAATTTGTGTTCTTGGTTTTTTTCGTGTTTGTTATTGCGGCGCATAGTTCCTGAAAGTCTTCCAACCGCAGCGAGAGATCCAGCGTAGTAAGACCTGGACAATGACAGCTGGTGTTTTGGAGTTAAAGTCGAAGAAATTAAATGGTATTTATCGGTTTGGCGACTCTTCGTAACGAAAGGAACTTTGAGATAAGTTCCTTGACAGTCCTTTTGTTTTAATTCTCTTTAGTTTAGGAACTTTTAGTTCAAATGTTAAAAAGTGAATAAAGCATTCAAATCCAAGAATAATAGAGGCTCAGTATTACTCTCTACACCAAAATCACCGAGGATACCTATTGAGTCATTAGGAAAATAAATGACAGTTCAGCGAAGAAAATGCTTCTTTATTGTTTGAACTCATCTTTACAGGCTGTACAGTCGTATTTATGTTGAGTAGAAATGAATGGCCGTCTATTATTCGACAATAATGGAGGGGGCGCACAACTGCTCTAATTTCTCTTATTAGGGTTAGGGAAATGAGTAACTCACATGCAGAATGGTATTCACAGTAAGAAGGAGGAAAGATGGAACATAGATAATGCGCAGCTCGCTCACTTTTATTATTTCACTATAGCTTATTTAGTAAAAAGAGGGATTTAGTATATCAGCGAATCAAACTAGGACAAGGAGGGTGTATATACGTCATAAATGTATTGTTAACAAATTGAAACTTAGATATAATAGAGAAGATTTGTAGCTCAGGTGGATGATTTCGATGTGGTTGTGTTCTCTGAGCTGGATGGTTAGTTTGCGAAGCTTTCATCACCGTATACTTCAATTTGAAGTATGCGCTGAAGATGTCACCCAGTAGGGTGATGAAAGCTTCGCAAACTAACCATCCAGCTCAGAGAACACAACCACATCAAAATTGAAACTTGTCACCAAATCACACTTGTGACATTTTATGGTAAGTGTTCAGTGTTACGTCGTAAAAGTGAAACAAGAGAACACCATATAAGTACTCATGAGTAGTGTAAAAGTAAAACTAAAATAATTGACGCGGTAGCAGTCGATTCTAAGTCTCTCACATTATTGTCCCTCTACAGTTAGGGTAACATTTTCAAGATATTCATTTAGTGATACTACCCCGACTGGTAGGCTGTAAATTCTTCAATATGGAAAGACTTAATTTCTCAATACTCACAACAAGGAAGTTGCATAAAATTAGACTATGGATAGACTTCAACAATATATCCTCATGGGGTTTAGTTGGGCAGTGACACCAGATAGATACACCCTTACCTAATTAACCATTCTCGTAGATTTAGCTACGATCATTTATAAATCTATGAATGGCATGTCGTAAGATAAGGCTTTGGCGTAAGATAATTGTACATTAATTTCTTAGATAGCTTGTATTTATCGATGAAGCAAAGCCGAGGCTTGTGTTGTTAAATAAGCAAAGTTGTCATAAACCGGTGAAATGCGCATTTGGAAAATGAGTTAATTAACTCATCAGAATATTTCTGATGTTCCTTGGTAACATAGCGGCAGGTTTTGCTATAGCAACGTTGTTAATACCGTCAGTGAAAACAGTCAGCCTAACAACTTTGCGTAAAATGACGCTTCACAATCTGATGCACCGATATTTCTATATAGTCACCAGAACGTTAAACAAGCGACTGTTCAAAACGTACGCACTCCTCTATGAAGTCAATGTGTTTCAGATGCTTTCTTAAAGTACAAGCATAGACAGCATTTTCACAGATCTTGTCTATATCTGACTTCAACTAAAGTATGGAAGAATCTATTAATCAGGTATTTATATTTGAAGTTTCACTTTTCGTCAATGCACACTTGAAGACCATCATAGTGACAAAATGTGCTGAGTGATTGGTGACTACTGATCTTCGATACCCACCTGAGAATAATGCTGAAGTGATTGGAATACTCGCAAGTAGTATAAGTTGCGAGATTGCAGAAATTGACAAGTCAACTATAAACACCCATTAACCTGCTGTGGGCCAACCACGAAATGTCATAATATCATGTGTTTCTGTTTGCATACGGTTGTTGTCGGATAGCTACGACAGATCACATACAACTTTAGTTATACGTTGATATTCAGAGTGGTACTATGGTACAACAAAGAAAGCCCTATTTTTCTAACCTATATAGAAGCTTTGCTAAAGCTCATTAAAGAAAAGCAATAAGTTGGCAGAAGAAGCATCCAGAGCAAATAGGAAGGACTTCAGGTGACCAAAGGGAAAACATGTCTGATGAAGATCCCCGGCCAACGGCAATAACAACAAGAACAACAGAAGACAATCAGCACAAATGGGAGAAATCTGAAAGAAGTAACCTCCTTCACCTACCGACCTGGGAAGCATCGTTTCAACTACAGGCGGAACTGGCGAGGATGGCAAAACAAGGATCGGGAAAGCAAAGCAAGCTTTCGCTACTCTCAAGTCTGTGGACGTCAACATCACTCACAATGAAAAATAAGGTGCGGATTTTCAACTCCAATGTGAAATCAGTGCTACTTTATGAACCAGAGACATGGCGCGTCATAAAGCGCATCTCAAACAAACTACAGGCCTTCATCAACAACTGTCTTCTCTCAATACACAAGATCAGATGGCCGCAAGAAAAAGATTAGCAACAGGGATCTCTGGAAGTGAGCGAATCAACCAGAAACCGATTGTGAAACAAATAGGCAGAAAGAAATGGAGGTGGATTGGATTGTTCATACTTTGAGGAAACCGACAAGTGGCATCACTAGACAAGCCATCACTCGAGTGGAACCTGAAAGGGAAGCGGCCAGTTGATCGTCCAAGGGTAACTTGAAAGAGGTCATGTGAAGAGGAGATGAAAGCATGTGGGCAGACTTGGAGTGGGGTGAAAACGTCGGCAGAGAACCGAACGAAATGGAGAAGTTTGGCTGAAGCCCTATATTCCCCCAGGAATTAAAGGGAATAATAATAATTTTGGGAACATTTCTGAGTTTCAAACGCGCTGTATTGCATCAATACATACGACTCTAGAGATCAGCGCATTCGTTCTCTGAATCACTGTTGATTTCTTAGTTTCAGCTAATAATAATAATAATAATAATAATAATAATAATAATAGTATATTCTCATTTTTGAACATGACGGACGCCAGTTTACAGGCATCATCAATATGATAAATTACATATACGATTAGCAATCATACTTAATAATGATGTTTTAATAAAATACACATTTTTTCCTACCTGTGTAGGACACACCGAATGTACAGGCATAGATAAGCATTATTTCAATTTCATAAATTTGGTTTATGGTTAAATTACATGGTTGCTGACGTTTTTGTCTTTGGTTTGTGGGAACAATATGATAACCAGTCATTCAATGGAGCACATCATGAAATATAGGAATATTGACTTCGCATTAACAAAAAAACCCAAGTATGTTTCGGATGGATTACAAATGCCTGGGAAAAATAAAGCTTGAATTAATTCCACAATATAACCTAAGTGTGTAAAATGCCGAATCTCATTTTTGATTTATATCTAAATTGGGTAGTAAGAAAGCTATTTTTACAGATACGATCAGTTACGTTATAAGTTACAATCGTGATGTTGTATTACAAATTGATACTTTTCCATTGGTATAAGCGTATATTCCACAAATGTAATCCAGGTTGCGTCGTGGGGAAAGTTAATTTGTTATTAACTAGGCAACTGAAAGATACGGGACCAATAATGCTTGCAGATCATTTGTCATCGTAAATGGTCAAACATCCACATACTTCATTCTCATTCAAAAAGTCCAATGGAAGCAAAAATGGTGAGACAAAAAAGAAGACAAACAACAGCAACGCAAAAGACAGCAAGAGGAGTCCTGAAGGAGTGATTAATAAATATATACATATATATTCTGTATAGTAACCATGGTTATTTTTGTTCACTAACTAACTAGTCCCGTTATGCTAACTTTCATATTATGCGAGAACTAATATTACTGTCCTGTGTAGAAATGCTTTTCATCTAGTTCCATTAATATTAAAATTTATAATTGTAGTTTGTGGTAACTACACGTTTAAAGAACTTAGAATATCTGTGTAGGGTGAAAGAGAGGGTGTAGGGGTCAGACGTAGAAGTGCATTGTCATCTTTGAGCAGTCTGGTGACTGAGGAGATGAACACTGGAAGTATGTTTGCATCGCGCACATTAGCTGATAGTCTATTCCACATGACTGTTAACTTATTTAAGAAGAAGTTGTACCGCACGTAAATCTGACAGTGTTCTATAGCAGCTACACGCATATCTTTTGCATCTCTGAACTACTGCAGTGCCTTATACGCTTTTATTTGCCATTATTCTGGGTAATTATTTTGATAAAACGGAACAGTCATCAAGATCTTCATCACACCTATCTGGATTTAAATGCAGTGGTTCACTTTCGGCGCAGTCACCTAATATGCTGCATCTTACTTAGCGCTTATCTCACTTTCGTGGAAGTTATAAACCATTTGAATTTTTCACCGAATGGTTATGGACTGCCATTCCTGCTCACACACGCATTCTCATTCATGCATATAGTTATAAGAATGGGACAAGGAACACTGCCATATCATCATCCTCATGAAAGATTAAGTATTAACATCCGAAAACTATCGGCTTAATTCTGATAATTCGCTTCAACCTACACGGTGGCATGCGGTTGTAAGAAATATGAACTAGTGATCAAGATTGTGCATATCGAGTGCTGTCAATGTAGTTGATGGTTATTTGCTCAAACTCAACTCCTCCATATTTCTCGTGAGAGTCATCGTCTCATCGTTCGCTGTTCGTTGGAAGAAAGAAAACTATCAGAAGTATTATTGTGATTTATTGTGATGACATTTGTTCTTGCATTTGTGTACAATAAGCTAATGGTTGGCTCTGTATTGGTGCAAGAATAAACGCTTTTTGAGTCAGGAATTTGCGTTCTGGTTTTTTGCGTTGCTTATTACGCATAGTTCCTGAGAGTCTTCCAGGGACAGCGTGAGGTCCAGTGTAGTAAGACCTGGACATTGACAAGTGTCTACTATAATTAAGTATCACAGTCTCATGGCTGATGTCAGCATCTCTCCAAACGTGATTCTAGTCATCAATTCTTAACTTTCAGTTGGTTACAAAAAGATAACGAACTCGGAGAGGAATGTTTGCTTAGAGCTGACGCTACTGAATCAACTCAAACCTCATGGTTTCAGTGCACAAAACATATAATAATTTTATATTTTCATATAAATTTACATGAAAATGTATGCCACTTTTGCAGGCACGATCAAGCATGATATAATATCAAATCGTAGATTGTCTACAAGTTAATAATGTTTCAGCAGTTAAATATTTGACATATATATAATTACACTCATTGTCTGAACCAGGCCGTATAGTTATTGAATTGTACAGTTGTCCTCCAGGTTGGGCGGGAAAATCGACTTCGTTTTGTTTCCAATCCGTGGTTGTAGGCATACGATAACCAACCAATATTGAGGTAAGTACAGCTTTTACAAGGCATAGGTCTTACTATCTTGATGTCCACTTTTGGCCTTAATACAATTATTTTCAAGCCAGTTGTTGATGAAACATTCCCTGTCATTTAAGTAGGTTCAACCATCACAGGTTATACTGATCATCATCTTTTGATCACAAAAATAGTTTTCGTGGCAGAAGCATTTCAGGTATTGATATTTTGGGACATAGCTATTTTGTTATAGATAAGATTTTTATTTTGATAAATCGCACAGTGTTTACAGTTATATGAAAATATGGTGGAGATATGTGGATGACACTTTCACAGTGTTAAAAACAGAACACATCTCTAGCTTCTTGACACATATAAACTCACAAGTTGAGGGAATAAAATTCACATTTGAATCAGAAAATGAACAAGAAGAATTAGCTATGATCTTAGATAGTAAGATAAAACGAATAGAAGAAGGCAAACTACACACTAGTGTTTATAGAAAACCAACGCATTCTAATAGATATTTAGACTTTAATTCGTCTCATCCTTTAACTGTTAAGGCAGGCTTAGTTAAATGTTTAACAAACCGAGCAGTGGCACTAAGTAGCACAAAAAAGATCTAAATGATGAATTAAAACAGATAGAAGAAGCGTTGGTGTTGAATAACTATCCTATAAAATTCATTAGGAAGATCATTAAAGGCCAAAAACAAAATAAAATAATGGTGAAACTAGTAATAATAACATAATTTTGATGTGGGTTTGTTCTCTGAGCTGGATGGTTAGTTTGCGAAGCTTTCATCACCTTACTGGGTGACATCTTCAGCGCATACTTCAATTCGAAGTGAGCTTTTAGATTTCTCCACGAGTTTATTAATCATCTCTCCTGGTGACCTTGGACGTGATTGGTTGTTTGTGTGTGTTTTCACACCTTCTAGGTTACTTGTATTGGAACCGGTTGTTTCTTTGACTTGAATTTTGACCCTTTGTCTGTGAAGTTTCTTTCTTATTGGTTGATAAATTTTGTCTATGTCGATGTGTCTATTGATTGATGATCCACTGGAATGCCAAGCTTCTAAAAATTCTCTAGCATTCTTGTTATTTCCTTTGTCTAATATTTGAACGTTGTCCCAGTCGAATTGATGTCCGTAGTTGTCTGTGTGTAATGAAATGAGGGAGTGGATATCATGTCTTTTGAAGGCTAGCTTATGATCGTGGATACGAAGACGAAGGGGACGTCCACTTTGGCCGATGTAGTGTTTTTCGCAGTTGTTACAGTTTATTTTGTAGATGATGTTGGTTTTGTCTTCTTTCGCTGTTGAGTCTTTTGGTTGACATAGAATTGAGTGCAGCGACTTTGTTGGTTTGTGTACGACGTCAACTCCTAAAGGTTTGAAGAGTCTTGTAGTGATTTCTGAGATATCTTTTATATATGATAAGGCAATTTTCTTTGTGTTCTCCTTGGTGGCTTTTGGTTTGGTAGGTTGGCTTGGGGGTATATGTCTCTTGATAAAATTCCGTGGATATCCATTCTTTTGGAAGACGTCCATGAGATATTTTTCTTCAATTTTTCTTAAGGTGGGAGTGCTGCAGTGAGTCCTTGAGCAAAAGAAACCATGGAGCAACTACTTAGCAACGACGAACAACTTCCACAACAATCAAAAATGCAACACACAAGCTGGATGGAATGCATAAATCTATGCCTAACAAACATACTTCCAATTCAACGGCCAAATATATGAACAAGTCAAAGGAACACCCATGGGATCGCCAACATCAGGTTTGATTGCAGAAGCAGTGATGCAAAGACTCGAAAACATAATTCTACCAAGGATCAAACCCAAGATTTGGATACGCTACGTCGACGACACATTTGTAATCATCAAAAGAAACGAATTAGATAAAACTCACAACTTAATAAACAACGTCTTTAACGACATCACATTCACATGAGAAGAGGAATCCGAGAACAAAATACCATTTTTGGACGTCTTAGTCAGGCGAACAACTACAGGAGAATTAGAAACTCAAGTTTATAGGAAATCAACTCACACAGACCAAATACTGAATTACAACAGCAACAACCCAATAGCACACAAAAGGAACTGCATACAAACACTATTCAAGAGAGCAAGGACTCACTGCAGCACTCCCACCTTAAGAAAAATTGAAGAAAAGTATCTCATGGACGTCTTCCAAAAGAATGGATATCCATGGAATTTCATTCAAAAAACATATACCCCCAAACCAACCTACCAAACAGCCACCAAGGAGAACACAAAGAAAATTGCCTTACCATATATAAAAGATATCTCAGAAATCACTACAAGACTCTTCAAACCTTTAGGAGTTGACGTCGTACACAAACCAACAAAGTCGCTGCACTCAATTCTATGTCAACCAAAAGACTCAACAGCGAAAGAAGACAAAACCAACATCATCTACAAAATAAACTGTAACAACTGCGAAAAACACTACATCGGCCAAAGTGGACGTCCCCTTCGTCTTCGTATCCACGATCATAAGCTAGCCTTCAAAAGACATGATATCCACTCCCTCATTTCACTACACACAGACAACTACGGACATCAATTCGACTGGGACAACGTTCAAATATTAGACAAAGGAAATAACAAGAATGCTAGAGAATTTTTAGAAGCTTGGCATTCCAGTGGATCATCAATCAATAGACACATCGACATAGACAAAATTTATCAACCAATAAGAAAGAAACTTCACAGACAAAGGGTCAAAATTCAAGTCAAAGAAACAACCGGTTCCAATACAAGTAACCTAGAAGGTGTGAAAACACACACAAACAACCAATCACGTCCAAGGTCACCAGGAGAGATGATTAATAAACTCGTGGAGAAATCTAAAAGCTCACTTCGAATTGAAGTATGCGCTGAAGATGTCACCCAGTAAGGTGATGAAAGCTTCGCAAACTAACCATCCAGCTCAGAGAACAAAACCACATCAAAATCATCCACCTGAGCTACAAATCTTCTCTATAATATCTATAATAACATAAATAAGAAAGAATATAAGTCATCCACAGTTATACCATATAAAGAGGAGACATCTGAGACACTACGTAGGATTCTGAATAAAATAGGAATTAGGGTGCCATTTAAACCTACTAACTCACTCAGGGACAAGCTCTGTAGGTTAAAGGACCCAGTTGACCCAATTAGACAAAATAATATTATTTACAAAATACCCTGCAATGACTGTGAGGTGAATAACATAGGTCAAACTAGTAGGTCAGGAGTAGTCAGATTGTCAGAGCATAAAAATTTAGCTAAGGTAAGAATGGTTGACCCCGAGAAGATAAGTAATTTAGACAAAAGCTCAGCAATTGCAATGCATGCGCTGACACACAACCACACAATAGGGTGGGAGAGGGTTAAAATTCTAAAAAGTAATCTAGACAGGTGGAGAGAGAGGTTGATTACTGAATCCTTGTTCATCGAGTCTACATCCAACACATGCAATAGGAATGACTCGTCACTCATACCTGAAATATGGAAAATACTATTACCAATCAAATCAAGTGAAAATCAAGAGAAAAACAATGGAGCTATATAAATGAATTTAGGAAGTCGTGTGATTACCTTGATATGATTATGAGCAATAAATTGTGCTCGAAACGTCATCAGTTCATATAACTGTAAACACTGTGCGATTTATCAAAATAAAAATCTTATCTATAATGGAATTATACTCTACCACAGTGCCCAAGTTTTATACTTATATCAATAGCTATTTTGGGTATTCGATGCGTGTTGTTGAGGTAGTAATGAAGCCGTCATGACTGTTTGACGGGACTAATTCACCATGTGAACTTTTGTTCAGAGATGGGTCTCCGATCCTTATCTACTGCATGTCACATATGAGGTGGTTCTAGGTGTATGTTAAGTTTAGTCTATGCGGACTGTAACCGAGAGATTCACCCATCATATGACCTCTGCTGGATAGCATAAAGGAGTCTTTTGTGGGCTGTCTCCTAAGGAAAGATTGAAATAAAATTGCCGAAGATAGGCTAAGTATGGGATACCAATGAGCTATTAATCTGAGTTCCCGCATTCCTCAACATGACATAATAATAATCAGATAAATTGAAGAAGATGAGAATTATTATCTTGCTGCATCACTATATGAATATACCATACATAGCTCGTTCACTTGTGCTCTTTCCTGTGGTTCATTTACTGAGCTTTCAGCACTGTGAAGAGCTTTGACTTGTCTGGGTGAATCAACCACTGTAGAAGGGTGTGAATTCGTTGTATTCAGAACCGAAACTACCTAGAATATGCGTCTACACATGAACACGATACTATAACTAGTGATCGTCAACATGGCACAGTATCTGTTGAAGCAAAGTGTTTCAGCCGCTGAACAAATAACACTCAACAGAGAGATATACTTACAGACTTCTACCAAAATACAAAGCAAAGCCGAATTTTTCCAAATGGATTTACATTGAAACGGAATACACTGAGGAAGCTTCGGGATTTATTGTTCTATTCAACAACATGTATCAAGCAATCAAAGAAGAAACCTTCAATTCCGAGGTTAGCCAGCATTCGAATCTCAGAAGCACAATGACTGGACACCAAATAACTCTCAGTTAACGAGAATGTGCGTTCGCAAAAAGACGTTCACTGGTCCAATGAAGCGCAAACGGTCTAATTAACATATAACTGAAAATGGTGTATAAAGTGACTATCCTTTTACATCCTATAGGATTTTCCATGATTACTATTATGAGTGAATCCCTGTGTGGAACTTGCAGCTGTCTTGAACTGTTGCAAATGCTTTAGGTGGTACCTTTCCGACAACATATTCTTCACTCAATCAGATAGACAAGGCTTTTTAGTTTTGTATACGTGATTGCTGTGAAGGTGAATTACCCGAGTGTTCTAGGCAAAGTCGGAAAAATTCTTATACTTTATCTTTCTACTGTCATTATTCTATTGGGCAGACAGTCTGTTTCTATTTCGTTTGTTATTATCTAATCAAAGTAATAATTAGAAATATGACGGTCGAATCTAGCCTCGGTGAAAGCATTATTACATCATATTCTGTACTGATCATTTAAGGAAAGAAACACTCGAGCGGGATTAATGCCATCTCGAATATCAAGTCTGAAGACCGGAACCCATATCCCTATTCTGATTAACTGCCTACATCAACAAAGTTCACTATTGCGTCGACGCAGGTCGAACCAAGTGGACGTTGTACCAAACTCATCTCCATATGAAGTCAAGATGTCAAAAACAGTAAGAGTAACAACAGCTGCCTAAGGCGTTGTAATATTTCGAAAGTGTTTCATAAAAGCGGATGATAACTGCCAGGTTTGTATTCTTGTTGTCTTCAAAGTGAACCGGCATTTGAATGCAATTTTTGCGAACGATGGTTGAAGTGCGGCTGTGACAGAGGAATGCCAAAACCGTATTATATCTTTATGTCTAATAACCCATGCCCATTAATAATAATAATGTGTATTTTCATATAAACATATAAATTAACATGAAGCTGCATGCCATTGTTACAGCCACGATCAAGTATGATATAATATCAAATCGTAGATTGTCTACAAGTTAATAATGCTTAAACAGATAAATATTTGATATATACATATATATAAATGTGGTGATTGACAATTTCTATCTCTGTATTGTTTAAATACTTACTGTTGATTGTTAATATTTCATATATGAATTGCATAATAATTCCGCTAAATACAAATTCCTGAGTTCTGCTCTCTCTGTGTTTTGTTTGGATTCTTGTAATTCAGTCATCTCGAAATACTAATATTACAATTACAATAAATTACTACAAATTGGCGTCGCGATGGAACTAAATAACCTGGGAAAATTCCCCATTAATGGGTCTCCGCGGGAGATTGCTGATTATTTGGAATGCTTCGATGCGTGGTGCATTTCAAAGAATGTTCGGGATGACAAAATTCCAGCACATTTCATCACTGCTATTGGGCTAGATGCGTATAGCCTAGTGAAGACTCTGTCATTTCCAGATAAACCAATTTCTCTACCATATGGTAAGCTCCGTGAACTTCTGATAGATCACTTCCATATAACTACTTTTGAGACGCGAGAGATGGCTCAATTCAACAAACTGGTACGTACTCCCAACCGGAAGATTCGAGACTTTATTCTTCAACTCCAAATACAAGCTTCAAAGTGTAATTTTGGAGATCAGCTGCATACTCAACTACGTGATCGTCTAATTGTTGGAATCAATATTCCTAAGTTAGAGAATGAGTTAATTCAGATTCCTTCCTGTACCTTCCAAACTGCTAAAGATTTATGTATTACATGTGTCAATCACGTCTCATAAACCGTTAATGCCCAGCTCTCGCCAAGCTCGGGCCCACGCTGTTCCTTTGAGTTTTCAGAAACGCTTAGTAATAACGGACGCAAAAACCAAAACACCGATCTGCCGCTTGTTATTTCTTTATTGTTACACCAACATATAAAAGGAATAAACGAACTAAGGTTTCTGACGATGTTTCACTCTTCTTTCTGAACAGCGACCGATGAGACGATGACTGTCGTATTGATGCCTCCGCGAAAATCGGGGAAGTTGATTTTGAGCAAACAACCAAGAATTGATCGTTCAATCTTCAACTCCATTGACACTCCCCGGCAAAAAAGGGATCCAACCCTTTTTTCCTTCACGATCAATGCACGTTGACTTGGATGCCATTGCGAGAACCTGGGTCACACGGACAGAGCTGAAATGGAAAACAAACAGAAAAGCCAACACACCACAAGCATACCCACAGCACAATCTCACACATCAATGACGACCTACGCCTCCAGACAGAGACCTCCTCTTGACATCTTGCAACACAATCGCCGCTTGCTAGAATGACTCTTGCAGAATGCAATGTGACCATAGCACCACCTCACGATACTCTACGCACATCCTCTTATCTACTCACTACCAATTACCACTGAAATCGTTGGTCACTCATTCTGCCTCAGTTCTAATAGCGGTGACGCATGCGAGCCTCAGTCGTTTACACTCTTTCTCCCCGGCGTGTCGGACCGCAGCTAACAATTATCTCCGTGTGCATTTCATTCTCAGCAATAGCCTAGCCTCCCCGGCGTATACGACCCATCTGCTGTCCTTAACATCAATCAATTTATTCATGGATGTAGAAGACTCGAAACAACTTCAGAAGTAATCACGACGAAAATTTTAACCAAATTATGCAATAAAAACAAGGCACGAAAACAACGAGTAAACACAATGAATCCAAAATACACCAATTGCTATGACAAACCACACGTATATACAAACAGTACACACAAACTCGCATTTCATGTCTTGATGGAATACCCTTGAAGAATTGCAGGACTTACACCAGTACGCCTACAAACCTTCACAGGTTGACCATTGTAAGTTGTGGAATGTCCGGACACAAACAGAATTACCAACAGCTAGATGACAGATGATATCAATTCAGTATATACAATATGAACATATGTACAAAATCACACACCGAGCACATTAGACTGCTCATTGATGCGCTACCCTTTGAAGAATTGTAGGACTTACAGCAGTACGCCTACAACCCTTCTCAGGTTGACGCTCTAGGTTGGAAAATCATCTATTGTTTCATCCTCCGACTCTCTACTCTCAGCACCTTCCAGGAGACACAGTTTTCTGATATCTCGCACCAACATGCCACAACTAGTTCTCACCTCAACCGTCCTCACCAATCCATCACCACTACAGATCAGCCTTACTACCACTCCCAAAGGCCACCTCTCACTTTCGTGGAAGTTATAAACCATTTGAATTTTTCACCGAATGGTTATGGACTGCCATTCCTGCTCACACACGCATTCTCATTCATGCATATAGTTATAAGAATGGGACAAGGAACACTGCCATATCATCATCCTCATGAAAGATTAAGTATTAACATCCGAAAACTATCGGCTTAATTCTGATAATTCGCTTCAACCTACACGGTGGCATGCGGTTGTAAGAAATATGAACTAGTGATCAAGATTGTGCATATCGAGTGCTGTCAATGTAGTTGATGGTTATTTGATTCATGAATAATTCCCATTCGAACATTAGTAGACAGAAGACAAGTAGTTCAGCGAAGAGTCTCTTTTCGGCGAATTCATTTTCATAGCTGTACAATCGCAAATATATATGGTTATTTTGTGTGTGTGTGTATACATTAAATTTGTCAAACGAAAATACAATTAGTAGGTTCAGATGAATTGGATGTTGATAAGAGGATAGCAACAAAAGTGATGAGTTGTCATAAATGATTGTTAAATAAGAGTTACGTAATGGCATGAATAGTTTGATGAATGAGTTGTGCTCAAAGGGTGTACATGGAAACAAAATAATATACAGAATTACACAAGGGTTTTAAGTTAGAAAAATAAGCATACAAACAGAAGTAAGGTCAAATCAAACAAACAAAGAAAAGTTAGGTCAAATCAAAGGAGTAGTTACCATGCGAGTAAAAGTGGTTGGATAATTTTCTTTTGTATGCATAGTTCTGGTTCCTCCAACTGGATGGCTAGGGCTTCTGCGATGCAAAGAAGACGGAATCGTACTGTCTTTGGAAGGTTGTTCTTCACTTTGTAGATTACTTTGAAGGAGGCGTTCGTTGAGATGGAATGACCAGTATTGACGAGATGTTCGATTATTGCACTCCTTATATGGCCATTATTTCCTTTCTGTAGCCACGCTGGATAGTGTTCTTTTACCCTTTTAGACAGGATGCGCGTTGAACGACCGATGTACCTGGCTCCACAGCAACAGGTGAACTGATATATACACATAGAAGTGGTCATGTGCGGAATCTTGTCCTTTGGGTTTCTGCAGATCAGCGGGCGACTGGAGAACACTATTCTTAGTGTTGCCGCAGGGAAAGTTCTTCCTAAAGAGGTGGAAATTCTCCTTCTGAGGACGTCACTAAATAGGTCTCCTTTGAAGTCTAGGTTCATATAAAGTATCTTTTTCGGCACGGATAGTGTCTCTTGCTTTTGGTTTTTCTGTTTGATGTTTTTCTCTACAAATCTTGGTGGGTAGCCATTTTGTATGAAGATTTCTTTCAGGAAGTTTAGTTCTTCTTCCATGGTGTCGGAGCTGCAGATGCGTCTGACGCGAGTGGCAAGGGATTTAATTAGGTTTCTTTTCCGACTGATTGGTACCCAGCTGTAGAAACTTGTTAATTGTCCGTTCCAAGTCGGTTTCCTATGGATTGACCTTCTTAAAGTTCCGTCATCTCTCCTTGTAAGCTCAACATCAAGAAAAGGGATTTTAGATTCATTTTCAGTTTCCAAAGTGAACTTTGTGGCTGGATGGCATTTGTTGAATATTTGCAGTAGTTGATTGAGATCGTGACCGTCATCACAGATGATAAAGATGTCGTCAACATATCTAACGTACAACTGGAAATTGTCGATGGTTGATTTGAGTGGGCCATTCTCGAGGCTTGCCATGAAGCAGTCTGCTAGTAATGGGCCCAGTGGAGATCCCATTGCGATCCCATCTTGTTGTCTGTAAATAATGTCGTTGAATGTGAATTGCACATTTAGTGTACATCTCAGTAGTAGTTCTTTTAAACAGGTCGTCGGTAATCCGATGTTCAGCTGATTTTCGTCGATATAGTGACAAATATAAGAGACAGTTTCTGTGAGTGGAACGTTGGTAAATAGTGATTCAATGTCGAGGGAGAGCATAGTTTTGTCCTTTGTATTGATATCTTTAATGTAATCGACGAATTGGAAAGTGTCGCGAAGTGAATGGTGGCACATTCGTTTTCGTACAGGTTCTAAAATGTCAGTGAGCCATTTCGCTATTGAATGGTACGGGGAACCTGACATATCCAGAATTGGACGAAGTGGGAGGTTGGCTTTATGTGTCTTTGGTAAGCCATATAGTCTTGGTATTGTTGACCCTGTCGGTCGGATCTGATCATAGACTTCATGAGTGATTAACGTTTGGGTTTGCATTCTTTTCAGGACATCGGTGAGTTGCTTTTCAATCTGTTCCGTTTTGTTTCTTTCGTTGGGTGTTTGCGAAAATTTTGTTTTATCTGACAAGATGTTGTTCATTTTCTCAATGTAGTCTTTCTTGTCCATAAGGACTATACCGGCTCCTTTGTCTGGACGAGTTATAAGGAGTTCTTCATTTTGTTTTAGTTGATTTAATTCTTCTCTGTGTTGCCTTGTCAGGTGGTTGTATACTTTTGGTTTTGTATTAAGATACTGATAACAGCTATCGATTATTGTTGATTTGAAACGCTGCAATTCTTGTTCGGAGGTTGGGGTTAAATCATTTGTTTGGGTCATTAGGTTTTCGAATTGTACTTGCGTATGGAGTCTGTTGGCGTTTAAGTTGACGTCGCAGAATTTTGGGCCCATGGATAGGGCTTCTAACTGTAGGTTGGATAAAGCTACTGAAGAGTAGTTGAATACGAATTTCGAAGGGTCTTCAGGAAATTGTTTCTGTGCTTTGATGGATTTGAGGCTTTTGGTGAGTCGGGAAATAGTAGATTGTGCTCGTTTATCAGTGACTGTATTGACATATTCCGTAAACCTCTGGGTTTCACTAGGTAGCAGATCGTGGAGGGCTGGAGACCTTTGTGAAATGTTGCGTTGAAGTTCTGGAATACGGGCTTTAATAGAGTCAATAAGATTCAATGCATGTCGTCGGAGGGATTTTGTGTTGGGGTATATGTGGCTTCTTCTCAATGCTTTCCAAAACCATTTTGGATATTCGCGATTGGTGATACAATCATTGAAAAAGGTAATTTTCGCTTTCACTATCGCAAGTTTGACAGAGTACCGTAGAAACCCATTGAGTTCCTTGACTGTCGAGGGATTCTTGCTACTTTTTAATTCATGAATAATTCCCATTCGAACATTAGTAGACAGAAGACAAGTAGTTCAGCGAAGAGTCTCTTTTCGGCGAATTCATTTTCATAGCTGTACAATCGCAAATATATATGGTTATTTTGTGTGTGTGTGTGTATACATTAAATTTGTCAAACGAAAATACAATTAGTAGGTTCAGATGAATTGGATGTTGATAAGAGGATAGCAACAAAAGTTATTTGCTCAAACTCAACTCCTCCATATTTCTCGTGAGAGTCATCGTCTCATCGTTCGCTGTTCGTTGGAAGAAAGAAAACTATCAGAAGTATTATTGTGATTTATTGTGATGACATTTGTTCTTGCATTTGTGTACAATAAGCTAATGGTTGGCTCTGTATTGGTGCAAGAATAAACGCTTTTTGAGTCAGGAATTTGCGTTCTGGTTTTTTGCGTTGCTTATTACGCATAGTTCCTGAGAGTCTTCCAGGGACAGCGTGAGGTCCAGTGTAGTAAGACCTGGACATTGACAAGTGTCTACTATAATTAAGTATCACAGTCTCATGGCTGATGTCAGCATCTCTCCAAACGTGATTCTAGTCATCAATTCTTAACTTTCAGTTGGTTACAAAAAGATAACGAACTCGGAGAGGAATGTTTGCTTAGAGCTGACGCTACTGAATCAACTCAAACCTCATGGTTTCAGTGCACAAAACATATAATAATTTTATATTTTCATATAAATTTACATGAAAATGTATGCCACTTTTGCAGGCACGATCAAGCATGATATAATATCAAATCGTAGATTGTCTACAAGTTAATAATGTTTCAGCAGTTAAATATTTGACATATATATAATTACACTCATTGTCTGAACCAGGCCGTATAGTTATTGAATTGTACAGTTGTCCTCCAGGTTGGGCGGGAAAATCGACTTCGTTTTGTTTCCAATCCGTGGTTGTAGGCATACGATAACCAACCAATATTGAGGTAAGTACAGCTTTTACAAGGCATAGGTCTTACTATCTTGATGTCCACTTTTGGCCTTAATACAATTATTTTCAAGCCAGTTGTTGATGAAACATTCCCTGTCATTTAAGTAGGTTCAACCATCACAGGTTATACTGATCATCATCTTTTGATCACAAAAATAGTTTTCGTGGCAGAAGCATTTCAGGTATTGATATTTTGGGACATAGCTATTTTGTTATAGATAAGATTTTTATTTTGATAAATCGCACAGTGTTTACAGTTATATGAAAATATGGTGGAGATATGTGGATGACACTTTCACAGTGTTAAAAACAGAACACATCTCTAGCTTCTTGACACATATAAACTCACAAGTTGAGGGAATAAAATTCACATTTGAATCAGAAAATGAACAAGAAGAATTAGCTATGATCTTAGATAGTAAGATAAAACGAATAGAAGAAGGCAAACTACACACTAGTGTTTATAGAAAACCAACGCATTCTAATAGATATTTAGACTTTAATTCGTCTCATCCTTTAACTGTTAAGGCAGGCTTAGTTAAATGTTTAACAAACCGAGCAGTGGCACTAAGTAGCACAAAAAAGATCTAAATGATGAATTAAAACAGATAGAAGAAGCGTTGGTGTTGAATAACTATCCTATAAAATTCATTAGGAAGATCATTAAAGGCCAAAAACAAAATAAAATAATGGTGAAACTAGTAATAATAACATAATTTTGATGTGGGTTTGTTCTCTGAGCTGGATGGTTAGTTTGCGAAGCTTTCATCACCTTACTGGGTGACATCTTCAGCGCATACTTCAATTCGAAGTGAGCTTTTAGATTTCTCCACGAGTTTATTAATCATCTCTCCTGGTGACCTTGGACGTGATTGGTTGTTTGTGTGTGTTTTCACACCTTCTAGGTTACTTGTATTGGAACCGGTTGTTTCTTTGACTTGAATTTTGACCCTTTGTCTGTGAAGTTTCTTTCTTATTGGTTGATAAATTTTGTCTATGTCGATGTGTCTATTGATTGATGATCCACTGGAATGCCAAGCTTCTAAAAATTCTCTAGCATTCTTGTTATTTCCTTTGTCTAATATTTGAACGTTGTCCCAGTCGAATTGATGTCCGTAGTTGTCTGTGTGTAATGAAATGAGGGAGTGGATATCATGTCTTTTGACGGCTAGCTTATGATCGTGGATACGAAGACGAAGGGGACGTCCACTTTGGCCGATGTAGTGTTTTTCGCAGTTGTTACAGTTTATTTTGTAGATGATGTTGGTTTTGTCTTCTTTCGCTGTTGAGTCTTTTGGTTGACATAGAATTGAGTGCAGCGACTTTGTTGGTTTGTGTACGACGTCAACTCCTAAAGGTTTGAAGAGTCTTGTAGTGATTTCTGAGATATCTTTTATATATGGTAAGGCAATTTTCTTTGTGTTCTCCTTGGTGGCTTTTGGTTTGGTAGGTTGGCTTGGGGGTATATGTCTCTTGATAAAATTCCGTGGATATCCATTCTTTTGGAAGACGTCCATGAGATATTTTTCTTCAATTTTTCTTAAGGTGGGAGTGCTGCAGTGAGTCCTTGAGCAAAAGAAACCATGGAGCAACTACTTAGCAACGACGAACAACTTCCACAACAATCAAAAATGCAACACACAAGCTGGATGGAATGCATAAATCTATGCCTAACAAACATACTTCCAATTCAACGGCCAAATATATGAACAAGTCAAAGGAACACCCATGGGATCGCCAACATCAGGTTTGATTGCAGAAGCAGTGATGCAAAGACTCGAAAACATAATTCTACCAAGGATCAAACCCAAGATTTGGATACGCTACGTCGACGACACATTTGTAATCATCAAAAGAAACGAATTAGATAAAACTCACAACTTAATAAACAACGTCTTTAACGACATCACATTCACATGAGAAGAGGAATCCGAGAACAAAATACCATTTTTGGACGTCTTAGTCAGGCGAACAACTACAGGAGAATTAGAAACTCAAGTTTATAGGAAATCAACTCACACAGACCAAATACTGAATTACAACAGCAACAACCCAATAGCACACAAAAGGAACTGCATACAAACACTATTCAAGAGAGCAAGGACTCACTGCAGCACTCCCACCTTAAGAAAAATTGAAGAAAAGTATCTCATGGACGTCTTCCAAAAGAATGGATATCCATGGAATTTCATTAAAAAACATATACCCCCAAACCAACCTACCAAACCAAAAGCCACCAAGGAGAACACAAAGAAAATTGCCTTACCATATATAAAAGATATCTCAGAAATCACTACAAGACTCTTCAAACCTTTAGGAGTTGACGTCGTACACAAACCAACAAAGTCGCTGCACTCAATTCTATGTCAACCAAAAGACTCAACAGCGAAAGAAGACAAAACCAACATCATCTACAAAATAAACTGTAACAACTGCGAAAAACACTACATCGGCCAAAGTGGACGTCCCCTTCGTCTTCGTATCCACGATCATAAGCTAGCCTTCAAAAGACATGATATCCACTCCCTCATTTCATTACACACAGACAACTACGGACATCAATTCGACTGGGACAACGTTCAAATATTAGACAAAGGAAATAACAAGAATGCTAGAGAATTTTTAGAAGCTTGGCATTCCAGTGGATCATCAATCAATAGACACATCGACATAGACAAAATTTATCAACCAATAAGAAAGAAACTTCACAGACAAAGGGTCAAAATTCAAGTCAAAGAAACAACCGGTTCCAATACAAGTAACCTAGAAGGTGTGAAAACACACACAAACAACCAATCACGTCCAAGGTCACCAGGAGAGATGATTAATAAACTCGTGGAGAAATCTAAAAGCTCACTTCGAATTGAAGTATGCGCTGAAGATGTCACCCAGTAAGGTGATGAAAGCTTCGCAAACTAACCATCCAGCTCAGAGAACAAAACCACATCAAAATCATCCACCTGAGCTACAAATCTTCTCTATAATATCTATAATAACATAAATAAGAAAGAATATAAGTCATCCACAGTTATACCATATAAAGAGGAGACATCTGAGACACTACGTAGGATTCTGAATAAAATAGGAATTAGGGTGCCATTTAAACCTACTAACTCACTCAGGGACAAGCTCTGTAGGTTAAAGGACCCAGTTGACCCAATTAGACAAAATAATATTATTTACAAAATACCCTGCAATGACTGTGAGGTGAATAACATAGGTCAAACTAGTAGGTCAGGAGTAGTCAGATTGTCAGAGCATAAAAATTTAGCTAAGGTAAGAATGGTTGACCCCGAGAAGATAAGTAATTTAGACAAAAGCTCAGCAATTGCAATGCATGCGCTGACACACAACCACACAATAGGGTGGGAGAGGGTTAAAATTCTAAAAAGTAATCTAGACAGGTGGAGAGAGAGGTTGATTACTGAATCCTTGTTCATCGAGTCTACATCCAACACATGCAATAGGAATGACTCGTCACTCATACCTGAAATATGGAAAATACTATTACCAATCAAATCAAGTGAAAATCAAGAGAAAAACAATGGAGCTATATAAATGAATTTAGGAAGTCGTGTGATTACCTTGATATGATTATGAGCAATAAATTGTGCTCGAAACGTCATCAGTTCATATAACTGTAAACACTGTGCGATTTATCAAAATAAAAATCTTATCTATAATGGAATTATACTCTACCACAGTGCCCAAGTTTTATACTTATATCAATAGCTATTTTGGGTATTCGATGCGTGTTGTTGAGGTAGTAATGAAGCCGTCATGACTGTTTGACGGGACTAATTCACCATGTGAACTTTTGTTCAGAGATGGGTCTCCGATCCTTATCTACTGCATGTCACATATGAGGTGGTTCTAGGTGTATGTTAAGTTTAGTCTATGCGGACTGTAACCGAGAGATTCACCCATCATATGACCTCTGCTGGATAGCATAAAGGAGTCTTTTGTGGGCTGTCTCCTAAGGAAAGATTGAAATAAAATTGCCGAAGATAGGCTAAGTATGGGATACCAATGAGCTATTAATCTGAGTTCCCGCATTCCTCAACATGACATAATAATAATCAGATAAATTGAAGAAGATGAGAATTATTATCTTGCTGCATCACTATATGAATATACCATACATAGCTCGTTCACTTGTGCTCTTTCCTGTGGTTCATTTACTGAGCTTTCAGCACTGTGAAGAGCTTTGACTTGTCTGGGTGAATCAACCACTGTAGAAGGGTGTGAATTCGTTGTATTCAGAACCGAAACTACCTAGAATATGCGTCTACACATGAACACGATACTATAACTAGTGATCGTCAACATGGCACAGTATCTGTTGAAGCAAAGTGTTTCAGCCGCTGAACAAATAACACTCAACAGAGAGATATACTTACAGACTTCTACCAAAATACAAAGCAAAGCCGAATTTTTCCAAATGGATTTACATTGAAACGGAATACACTGAGGAAGCTTCGGGATTTATTGTTCTATTCAACAACATGTATCAAGCAATCAAAGAAGAAACCTTCAATTCCGAGGTTAGCCAGCATTCGAATCTCAGAAGCACAATGACTGGACACCAAATAACTCTCAGTTAACGAGAATGTGCGTTCGCAAAAAGACGTTCACTGGTCCAATGAAGCGCAAACGGTCTAATTAACATATAACTGAAAATGGTGTATAAAGTGACTATCCTTTTACATCCTATAGGATTTTCCATGATTACTATTATGAGTGAATCCCTGTGTGGAACTTGCAGCTGTCTTGAACTGTTGCAAATGCTTTAGGTGGTACCTTTCCGACAACATATTCTTCACTCAATCAGATAGACAAGGCTTTTTAGTTTTGTATACGTGATTGCTGTGAAGGTGAATTACCCGAGTGTTCTAGGCAAAGTCGGAAAAATTCTTATACTTTATCTTTCTACTGTCATTATTCTATTGGGCAGACAGTCTGTTTCTATTTCGTTTGTTATTATCTAATCAAAGTAATAATTAGAAATATGACGGTCGAATCTAGCCTCGGTGAAAGCATTATTACATCATATTCTGTACTGATCATTTAAGGAAAGAAACACTCGAGCGGGATTAATGCCATCTCGAATATCAAGTCTGAAGACCGGAACCCATATCCCTATTCTGATTAACTGCCTACATCAACAAAGTTCACTATTGCGTCGACGCAGGTCGAACCAAGTGGACGTTGTACCAAACTCATCTCCATATGAAGTCAAGATGTCAAAAACAGTAAGAGTAACAACAGCTGCCTAAGGCGTTGTAATATTTCGAAAGTGTTTCATAAAAGCGGATGATAACTGCCAGGTTTGTATTCTTGTTGTCTTCAAAGTGAACCGGCATTTGAATGCAATTTTTGCGAACGATGGTTGAAGTGCGGCTGTGACAGAGGAATGCCAAAACCGTATTATATCTTTATGTCTAATAACCCATGCCCATTAATAATAATAATGTGTATTTTCATATAAACATATAAATTAACATGAAGCTGCATGCCATTGTTACAGCCACGATCAAGTATGATATAATATCAAATCGTAGATTGTCTACAAGTTAATAATGCTTAAACAGATAAATATTTGATATATACATATATATAAATGTGGTGATTGACAATTTCTATCTCTGTATTGTTTAAATACTTACTGTTGATTGTTAATATTTCATATATGAATTGCATAATAATTCCGCTAAATACAAATTCCTGAGTTCTGCTCTCTCTGTGTTTTGTTTGGATTCTTGTAATTCAGTCATCTCGAAATACTAATATTACAATTACAATAAATTACTACAAATTGGCGTCGCGATGGAACTAAATAACCTGGGAAAATTCCCCATTAATGGGTCTCCGCGGGAGATTGCTGATTATTTGGAATGCTTCGATGCGTGGTGCATTTCAAAGAATGTTCGGGATGACAAAATTCCAGCACATTTCATCACTGCTATTGGGCTAGATGCGTATAGCCTAGTGAAGACTCTGTCATTTCCAGATAAACCAATTTCTCTACCATATGGTAAGCTCCGTGAACTTCTGATAGATCACTTCCATATAACTACTTTTGAGACGCGAGAGATGGCTCAATTCAACAAACTGGTACGTACTCCCAACCGGAAGATTCGAGACTTTATTCTTCAACTCCAAATACAAGCTTCAAAGTGTAATTTTGGAGATCAGCTGCATACTCAACTACGTGATCGTCTAATTGTTGGAATCAATATTCCTAAGTTAGAGAATGAGTTAATTCAGATTCCTTCCTGTACCTTCCAAACTGCTAAAGATTTATGTATTACATGTGTCAATCACGTCTCATAAACCGTTAATGCCCAGCTCTCGCCAAGCTCGGGCCCACGCTGTTCCTTTGAGTTTTCAGAAACGCTTAGTAATAACGGACGCAAAAACCAAAACACCGATCTGCCGCTTGTTATTTCTTTATTGTTACACCAACATATAAAAGGAATAAACGAACTAAGGTCTGTGAACAAATATTACAATAATAAATCATAATATTTCTGACGATGTTTCACTCTTCTTTCTGAACAGCGACCGATGAGACGATGACTGTCGTATTGATGCCTCCGCGAAAATTGGGGAAGTTGATTTTGAGCAAACAACCAAGAATTGATCGTTCAATCTTCAACTCCATTGACACTCCCCGGCAAAAAAGGGATCCAACCCTTTTTTCCTTCACGACCAATGCACGTTGACTTGGATGCCATTGCGAGAACCTGGGTCACACGGACAGAGCTGAAATGGAAAACAAACAGAAAAGCCAACACACCACAAGCATACCCACAGCACAATCTCACACATCAATGACGACCTGCGCCTCCAGACAGAGACCTCCTCTTGACATCTTGCAACACAATCGCCACTTGCTAGAATGACTCTTGCAGAATGCAACGTGACCATAGCACCACCTCACGATACTCTACGCACATCCTCTTATCTACTCACTACCAATTACCACTGAAATCGCTTGTCACTCATTCTGCCTCAGTTCTAGTAGCGGTGACGCATGCGAGCCTCAGTCGTTTACACTCTTTCTCCCCGGCGTGTCGGACCGCAGCTAACAATTATCTCCGTGTGCATTTCATTCTCAGCAATAGCCTAGCCTCCCCGGCGTATACGACCCATCTGCTGTCCTTAACATCAATCAATTCATTCATGGATGTAGAAGACTCGAAACAACTTCAGAAGTAATCACGACGAAAATTTTAACAAAATTATGCAATAACAACAAGGTACGAAAACAACGAGTAAACACAATGAATCCAAAAAACACCAATTGATATGACACACCACACGTATATACAAACAGTACACACAAACTCGCATTTCATGTCTTGATGGAATTCCTTTGAAGAATTGCAGGACTTACACCAGTACGCCTACAAACCTTCACAGGTTGACGATTGTAAGTTGTGGAATGTCCGGACACAAACAGAATTACCAACAGCTAGATGACAGATGATATCAATTCAGTATATACAATATGAACATATGTACAAAATCACACACCGAGCACATTAGACTGCTCATTGATGCGCTACCCTTTGAAGAATTGTAGGACTTACAGCAGTACGCCTACAACCCTTCTCAGGTTGACGCTCTAGGTTGGAAAATCATCTATTGTTTCATCCTCCGACTCTCTACTCTCAGCACCTTCCAGGAGACACAGTTTTCTGATATCTCGCACCAACATGCCACAACTAGTTCTCACCTCAACCGTCCTCACCAATCCATCACCACTACAGATCAGCCTTACTACCACTCCCAAAGGCCACCTACCTGTGGCACATTTATCTGCTACTAATACTATGTCACCAACCTTTAAGTTTCGGCACAACTTTTTCCACTTGTCCCTGGTCTGCAATGTTAGAACATACTCCTTTAACCATCTTTTCCAAAATATATCTTTCATGTGCCTGGCTTGTTTCCATCTTTTAATCGTAGGTATTCCTTCCCCGCTTGCGTCCTCTATGCCAGGGTTGCCTCTCAATAACAATAATTTATTTGGGGTTAACACATCAAAATCCTTGACGTCGTCCCTCACAGGTGATAACGGCCGGTCATTTAATATTCGTTCAGCTTCACAAAAAAATGTCTCCAGCGTTTCGTCATTCAAACTCTGGTTTTTAATTATGGAGCTTAAAATACGCTTGATAATTCCTATAAGTCTTTCCCATAGCCCACCTCTATGGCTGGCATGTGGTGGGTTGAAGTGCCACTCGATGTTCCTTTTCAGTAACTCTTCCTGAACTCTCGTTTGAGGACCTTCGAAGTATTCTTTAAGCTCGGCGTGACAGCCAACAAAATTAGTCCCTCTGTCGCTGAACATCATCTTCGGTACACCCCGGCGATTTATAAATCTATGTAATGCTAGCACGAATGAATCAGTAGTTAGCGAATGAACCATCTCAATATGCACAGCTCTCATTTTCAAACAGGTGAATAAACAGCCATATCTTTTACATAGGGTTCTGCCTCTCTTCACTACAAAAGGTCCGAACAAATCCACCCCAACGTACTCAAATGGATAATTCCCTTCAGAAGCTTGCCACGCTGGAGTGGTGCCATTATCTGCTGTACTGGACGAGCATTTCGGAGTTTACATTCCATGCACTTATCAATTATTTTACGGACAGCAGTACCTCCCTTCACTATCCAGAACTTACATCGAATACTTGATAGTACTTGCGAAGTACCCAAATGACCTTCAAGAACATGGTAGTGTCTTATAATGAGATCAGTGACTGGATGGTAGCAAGGTAATAAAGCCGGATGACGGGTCTCATATGACGATTCTAACATTTGTAGACGTCCACCAACTCTAGCGATCCCTTCGGAAACTATCGGAGATAATCTATCTAACCGCACCTTGAAATCTGCGAAATCGGGACTATCCTCCTTGGTAATCTCACCCCACGCTTCCCACTGAGCAGCCCTCAAAATCGCTAACTCTGCATTTCTAATATCTTCGACTCTCAAAGGCCCCACATTCATATTTTCGTATCCCGCAAGATGCATGACCTTTAAATACGTAACATATCGTGTCAACCACGCAACCGCTTTCAGTAGTTTGTACCAAGAAGAATAATATTTAAAAAGTGGATGTAAACCTGAATGTCTTTCTTGAGTAGATGTTAAACTGACACTTGTCTTCAACTCCAAGGCACACTCGTTTATCGGTGGTTCATCTTCTCTACGAGGCCACATACTATCAGCCCTTAGCAAGAACTCTGGACCTTTCCACCACTTATTTTTAACAACATTCATATCAATAACTCCTCGCGATGCTAGATCAGCTGGGTTTTTTCCAGACGGTACGTACCTCCACTGCTCAACAGTGGTTAGTTCACGAATTTGAGATACTCTGTTAGCTACAAAACATGCATATCTTGCTGACTCGTTGCGTATATAATATATCACAGACATCGAATCAGTCCAAAACGTTACGGGATGCTTGGGGTAATCCAACTCTTTACACACTGTTGTGAATAACTGCGCAGCTAGTAAGGCGGCATTAAGTTCTAATCTCGGAATCGAAACCGTCTTTAGAGGTGCAACTCTGGATTTACCCATCACCAGGCTAACATCTATATCATTCATTAAGGTGGTTCTGATGTATACGGCTGCACCAAATCCAACCTCAGAGGCATCAGAAAAAACATGGAAGTCAATTATATCATGATTTCTCGACGGCTTAAGTGGACGTGAGACGGAATGTAGATTCAGCATTCTTAAACTGTTAACCCACCCCTTCCACTCTTCTCTCTGCCTCTCACTTAATGGTTCATCCCACTGTAACCCTTTCCTGCATGTCTCTTGAAATAACCTCCTAGCCGGAAGTAGATAAGGTGCTACTAATCCAAGTGGGTCAAACACGGACGACAACACAGAGAGCACACCTCTCCGAGTAACTGGCTTATCAATATCACCAACACTAAATCCAAAGGTATCAGAGTTCACATCCCATCGCATACCTAATGTGCGTTCAACTGGTAGAGTATCAACAGGCAAATCTCGTACGGTAGGTGCTCTGTCTTCTGGATCTATATGCTTCAAAACGTCTAGGCTGTTCGAGACCCACTTAGTTAGACGAAAGCCGGCCTTAGCTAACACTTCAGTGATGCTTGTTGCAAATCTAACTGCAGACTTATCATCATCGAAGGAGGCTAAACAATCATCCACGTAGAAGCAACAATCTATGACGTCCAGCAAATCATTAGAACCAAATGTGGACACTGCCTTTCGTAGAGCAAAATTAGCACAAAATGGGGAGGATGTGGCACCAAATGGATGCACTGTCATCCTATATTCTGACACCTTACCACAAGGACCGTCATCAAACCACAAAAACCTCAAGTGATCTCTGTCACTCTCTGGCACCTTCACCTGAAGGAACATTTCCTCAATATCCGCCGCGACAGCAACTGTAAACTTTCTGAATCTCAATAGCAGTCCCACTAATGAGCTCACGCAATCTGGGCCACTATACAGATTATCATTTAAAGAGACTCCTTCGTGTTTCGCAGAACAATCAAACACCACACGGAGTTTACCTGGCTTCCTCGGGTTAAAGACGGGATGATGGGGCAAATACCACTTCCCTGGCTCACTTTGATCAACTAGTCTTTCAACGTAACCCTTCACTATATGTTTATCGACGACTTCCTTATATTTGGACCAGAGTTCTGCATCTGACAGGAATTTCTTCTGTAAACCCATTAGTCTCTTAAGAGCAACTTTCCTATTACAAATCAACTGTCTATCTTTGAATCTCCATGGTAGGCCAACGCTGAAACGCCCGTTTTCGTATTTACAAGAGTCCTCGGCTATTTTAACTGCTTTCAAGTCTTCTACAGAACGACCTTTCCCTGGGACACCGCAGTCACAAAACTCCTTGTCATACATATTTTTAATCATAGTTTCTAGTTTGTCCCCATCGTTTGTAACTAATGATGATATGTGGACTATGGGTATAGGTCCTCTCACTGTCCATCCCAGTGGTGTTTTTGTCGCAAACAGATCATCTCTACCTCCAAATCTCTCTTCTAATACCTTGTGAGCTTCTGGCACACTACATCCAATGAGTACTCTCACTCTTCCATCTTGCAATGTTGGAAGAGGTATGTCACACAGGTATGGCTTACCGACAACCGTTTCACGACTAGGTACTATAGCTTCGCCAAGTTTCATACTGGAGGTAGTGTAAGCAGTATCCACTTCCACGGTCTCCCCAGTAGCCAAGGATTCTAACTGAAATGACACTCGCTCACATACTACTGTTTTCGCAGAATTGAAAGTATTTACAACCAAGGGTTGCTTTGGGCCTTTAATACCCAAGCAACCAGCCAGTTCAGCATCTATCAATGTAACGTCTGAACCATTATCCAACAATGCATAAGTCTCTACTGAAGATTTCGGTCCTTTCACCTTAACTGGTAATACCCCTAAGAAAACTTGTGGGATGTCAAGGGGTCTAGAGATACTATTACAATTAACCGAACTCCCAGGTTCGTTCACTGTTCTCAGAAGTGGGTGCATATCCGTTAAACCACTACTTCCTTTATTTGTCGCCTTACAATTCCACTTTGTATGCCCAATCTTTAAACAACTGAAACACAGCCGCTTCTGCTTTGCCATTTTTAACCTTTCTACGGGTGACATAGCGATAAAGCGATTACAATCACTCAATTGATGCATGTTATGGCAGACAATACACTCATCCTTTCTCGTTGTGTCTTGAGACTTCACCACAAATGCCTTCCTTATATTCACTGGTTCCTTAGGTTCTACCTTAGAATGCAAAATGCTGGCGAATTTGCCCATCGCCTGGTTGACACTGTCCTTCACCAGTCTAAGAATATCATCGAACCTTGGCTCGATACCCTCCTCCTCTATACGAGAGCTTATTTTTACCCATTTCCTTTGCAGCCGCGTAGGTAGGCGTCTTGCAATTACCTCTAGGACTGAGCTGGAGTTGAGGTCACTCATGAAATTCATAGAAATCAAGGTATTCTTGTAAGTCATAAGATTGTCTAAAAACTCAGTGAGTGCCTTGGAGTCATCTTGAAGTTGACTGCCATTACCCTTGACAGCTTCGTATACGTTCCTTACAATCATCGAAGGCCTTCCAAACCTTTGACGTAATATGCTCATAGCCTCAGCGTATCCCTCATTAGGGGGCATGAGCTTACAGCACTGTATAGCTCTTGAAGCATCTCCAGTGCAATACCTCATCAAATACATCAATTTCAATTCATCACTTAATAAAAAACTACTCAGCATGATCTCAAACTCCTTAACAAACTGTAAATAATCGGCCGGGTTTCCATCAAAACACCGTGGTTCAAACTTAGGGAGTTTGATGTTCCTATTATCCCTGAACGGCGAAACAGTAACATCAACCATGTCATGCTTAACATCAGACACATCGTTACAATTAACAGACAAGTCACCATGACTTACTTTCCTGTTTGTATCCAAGACACTCTGTCCCTTCTTTGACCCAGGCATTGTTGAACTTGACCCAATTCCAAAAAGTTCCAGATATTGCTTGTTCAAAGAGGACTTGACCGGCACCAGGAAAAATGAACGGCGACTATCCAAACTTTCACCAACTGTTTGAATCCGCCAGATCTGTTTCTATCGTCAGAAACTGTCAGCAACGTCTCATAAACCGTTAATGCCCAGCTCTCGCTACGCTCGGGCCCACGCTGTTCCTTTGAGTTTTCAGAAACGCTTAGTAATAACGGACGCAAAAACCAAAACACCGATCTGCCGCTTGTTATTTCTTTATTGTTACACCAACATATAAAAGGAATAAACGAACTAAGGTCTGTGGTCTGATATTACTATTATAATTCTTTATCTTTCTGACGATGTTTCACTCTTCTTTCTGAACAGCGACCGATGAGACGATGACTGTCGTATTGATGCCTCCGCGAAAATCGGGGAAGTTGATTTTGAGCAAACAACCAAGAATTGATCGTTCAATCTTCAACTCCATTGACAACATGTGAAGGTGTCAACAGTGAATACTCTGCTCCCACCACGTCAGTATCTGATGTCATGTTGTCCAAAGTCGAAAATACAAGTGGTCATGGAAAGCAATCCAAACTGCCGTCCACAGGTAATAGAATGCAGTGAGAGATCAAAAACATTAAACCGTGTTTTTCCTGTGGAAAGTTACATCTACGAAGCACTTGCCGTTTTCGGGGTGCTAAGTGTCACAAATGTGGTAAAGTTGGACACATCAAGACTGTTTGCAGAAGTTCGAATACTTATGTTGCTCAACATTCTTATAATTCTCCCAAGCTGTCTAGTAAAATGGAGTCAATGTGTCTTTGAACTTTTCAAAATACTCAATCTCATCCAATGAAAACCTCCACTACAAGTTCACCAACTCAAGCGTCAACTGTTTTCAAAAATGTGGAAGCCGAGTAACAATGTGAACTGTCGAAGACACGAAAAAAACTGAATGAGATGAGAGAGCAACTGATAAAAATGGAGGAATTGCTGCATATGCATAGACTGCGTCTGTTGAATGCAGAGCATACAAGTACCCGTGAAAGTCCTGCAAAACTTTTCAAATCTCGAATTCTCAAAAAGCATCTGATGTCCACGACTTCTAATGTACATTATTACAACTATAGACCTTCTGTTGGAAGTATACTACAAAAAATGGGAAATCGAGTGGTGAAGATATTAGCCATCAAAGATCACTCAGTTCATAACGGACACCTGGACAAAGTGACAATAAATGAAGTAGGTCGTTCCAATTATAATATTATTGATTCCGCTAATAATCCTGATTTTGTAGATAATTCAGAAATAATTCCAGATAATACTGATGAAAATAATATCACAGAATCAGTTAGAAGTTCGCAGCTACTTGCAAGCAAGCCGAGACATCGTTATAAATATGCAAGGAGATATTCGAGGTGTGGCGGATGTGGTGATTGACAATTTCTATCTCTGTATTGTTTAAAATACTTACTGTTGATATGTTTCTTATATGAATTGCATAATAATTCCGCAAAATACAAATTCCTGAGTTCTGCCCTCTCCGTGTTTTGTTTGGATTCGTGTAATTCGGTCATCTCGAAATACTATTATTACGATTACAATAAATTACTACAGTAACGCAATTCATCGCTCATACTTACTCTCCGCTTATCTACTTGAACGTGACCTGGAAAACATTCGCACCTGTCTTTCTGCATGACTAACTCAACGTAGTTTGTTTATTTATCAGTCTTAGTTCTCTTAATGAAATTACAAAAGAATATATATCCGTGTATTTAGCGTATTCAGCTGACGATTTCTACCAAAATTTGATGATTTCACCAAACCCTGCTTTATTAACATTTATTGCTTGTTTTACATTCGTTTCCGTTTGCCTTAAGCATTGAGCGTAATCGATGACAGATTAGGCTCATTTCTGACCGGGTGTTATCTTTGTATTTCAGCGCGACCATATACACATAATGGCATGTCAAAAAGTGTTATAACTGCACTGAATTAAGGTAAACCCCGTCGCCAATTTGTTATAACTGTAGGGAATTAGATGAGGACGTTGTCGCCTTGTTCTGTCTGCGCCTGACTAATATGCCTATCTGCTTGCGGTACCTTCCGATTCAGTGAAGCACGCAAATATCAAAAGACAAAGACTGGACTGTGACTGTGTATTGTAGTACAACAACAACGACAAAGAAAGTCATGGTATTTATACATTTTCCAACAATATAGACAGCCAACAGCATTTGAAATAATTGGTCGTAATAGTCAATACAAAGTGCGTGAGAAATGATAATATACCATGTATGCGAGATTAACAGTCAATAACAAAATGTGTGGGAATGATGATATACCATATATGCGAGATTAACAGTCAATAACAAAATGTGTGGGATCCTATCAAAAACGCAAAAATAACTTCTTCCTAGCTTCCGTGAGAATTCTTGTTGAAAACCTGGAAGCGGAGAAGCAGATCCACTCTGCACGTCACTTTTCGAAGAATTATTGTGATATATGCCATTATCCCTAAGTATATACTGTAAAATATGCAGCGTGGGCGATAGGGTATGTCCCGTCAACAAAATTGCATCTAACGTTCCGTCTCTTCGATTGACATACAACATGAATTTAAACGGGACTAATACAGAGAAGAAACGGTCGGCTGGTGCAGAATGTATCAAGACACGTGAGTTAATATGGGGTGCAATCACGTTATTAGGGACTTATTTTCGATTGGAAGCTGGCGTCACTTGTAGGATAGAATTTCTCGGATGAATCATTTGGGGACCGAGTATATAAACCAGCCAATGACAGATATAATGCGAAATACCTTAATAATTCCAGCTGAACCAATCAAATTCAAGGGAAAAAAATATCATAGATTATGTTTTGGTCTCTGTGAAAAAATCATCAGATTTTTTCGTGTATGCTTTAGATTCTAAACCACAACTTAACAACACTACATATCACCTTTGCACTGTTTTGTCGCTTTTAGTACAAAGATTCAAACAATATTTTTTACTCTTCAACGAATTCAAACTTTGAAATATCTCAACAAACCTTAATAAGAGAATAGTTAATGTGAGATGAGAGATGAGATTTTTTGTTATTAGCAGTGTCAAAGTCCAACTCATTAAATTGTGAGAATTACTAACAATACACTTAAATGACAGGACATTTTGTTGTAATATTGATGAACATTTTAGATGAATAACTTCGTTAGATGGTTAACAAAATAAACAAGTTAAAACGAACCATCGTTATCCAATTCGCTCTGTAAACAACTTTTACGAGAAACACAGGGTAAAATAGTGGAGGTGATAACATTCCTCCCAACTAGCCTTGATTGATGTAATACAGCCCACTGAGCAATTGAAATACGTATCAACTGAGCACTACAATACTTTAAGAAGTTAAGGCACTCGGGTATAACTCAACCAAGCCCTTCTCTTACAGTTCATAAACTCTTGCTTCTTACATATTCTTCTTTATTGTTTACCCTTATTCTCTCCTGGTTCGCTTAAAAAAGACTATGTCACAATTCGTAGAATGCTGAAGACTGTGAGTAGGGTGAGTGGTGTCCCATCGGACCACATAGTTAACGTCGTTGTTGATAGGCACCTGACTTCGTGCAATAAATTTGCCAAAGGATTTTGTCTGACTTGGAGCATCCACTTTACCCCCAGCTTTCAACTTGCATCTCCTCAGGTAGAACAAGAAGTAACTTCAGAAAACTGTGTGCTCGCACGTCTAAGTATAAAAATTCTATGATACCATACTTGTCACGTATTTTATGTGATGAAAATTGTGTTAGGCAAGAGCTAACTTACTTTTTTCATCTAGTAAATAAACAATTTCCTCCATCCATCCTTATATACCTTCAAGTTTTACTTTTATTATATTCGTGGTCCTGTTGCTTCTTTGTTTTACTCTCATAATTGCAAACACCAACTTATCTCTATGACTGCTGTGATCTTTGTTTCTTTTCCCTCCCCCCACACCATATCATGTAAAGAGAACATTATATTCAATAATTTTTCAACAAGCTAAGATTTGTATACCGCATCGACAATACTGTGTGAAACAAGCCCACGGCCATTTTCACTTGTATTATTATTATTATTATTACCTTAGCTGTTATCATTATCATTATTATTTCCATTATATACGCTGCGTGTTTTTTGACACTATCCCTATTGTGATTATGAAACATTTTTCGTGTGATTAATTTTTATTTATAATTTGAGGAGATTAGATGCAATATTGTGACTGATGCTGAAAATTCCATTCTGTATCACAAGTACTGTTTTTGGAATTATGTAAATCATTATTATTATTATTATTATCAATCTAACAGCTGAACACTGACTTGGGTGTATAAAAATATTAATATAGTGTTAATTGTGTCTCGTATTTATCTGTTAAGCTTTCGGTCCCCTTCTCAGACCATATAACCAAACACCACCATTTTCGTCTGCCGGATATGCACTGTTCGACGTTTTGCCAATATGTCGCTTTGAGATACGAAGTGCTGGTTCACCGTCTGAGTCCTGTTCACTGAATGCAATATGACCAACACTGAAAACAACGTACACAATGTGTGAGCATGACATTTTGAAACTCTGTGAGAGGCGAATATTATTTAGGAACCCCTAACAGTAGATTCAGTACAGTAAGATAACCTTTTATTTTGAGATCAAGCATATTGTGTAGATGTTCTTCCACTACTTCATTTTATTGAGCATTTCCTAACATTCGCGGTGATGACTTCGCCGAGACAGACTTATGTAGTCCATGTCACAGGAAAGTGAGAACTATGCAATTAAGCTAGATTTAAACAAATTTCCACACAGCTTTCAACAGTGAACCGATGATGGAATGTTTCCATTCTACAATAATAATAATATATTCTCATTTTGGTACATAAAGGACGTCAGTTTACAGGAATCGTCAATCGCATAAGTTACACATATGATTATTAAGCATGTTTAATAATAATATGATGAAATACATATTTTTCTGACATGTGTAGGAAACACCATTTGAACAGGCATAAAAAAGTATTATTTAAATTACATAGATTTGGTTTATGGTGAAATTACATGGTTGGTGTTGTTTTTGTCTTCGTTTCGCCGGAAAAATCTACTAACTACTGCTTCAATGGAACACATCAGGAGATATAGAAATATTATCTTTGCAGTACCAAAGAAAACGCAAATATGTTCTGGATGGAATAAAAATACTTGGGAGAAAAATAAAGCTTGAAGTCATTTTCTCATATAACATTGGTGTGTACCGCATCGTATCTTATACTTGATTTATGTTCTCATTTGATGTTTTTTCAAAATATTTAATACAGTTGTATGGTTTTGTAAGTATTTTCATCGTGGGTAACAGCACAAGTGCATTGTACTCATTGCAGACAAATGATGGTTTATATTTGCTCGTACAGTTTACTACCCTTACGCACATTCTTCCCACTTTTGCCGCCCTCGCTTCCGGCTTAGCGAAGTTTGTGGATCCATCGGCCGTGAATTGAACCTCTTAACATATGGTTGATTTGCGGAGAATGTACCTTTCAACTACCGACTCGCATTTAAATGTATGAGTACTCAGATCACATCAGGTAAGCGTGTCCTTGTCCGGATGAGACCCACACGGTTGAAACCTGTGGAAGACAGCGAAGGGATTCTGATCAGCAAGATGGAGAAACAGGGTGAACAACGTTTGCATCAATACAAAGTACTGTTGTACGAACAGCCAAAGTAATGCTGATAATATCGGTCCTAAAACTAAAGGAGAGGTCTCGAATACTGTAAGGCTACTGAAGGCCCAAGTTCCTATTTCAAAGCTGGAAAAAAATCCAGAGGACACGAAACGTTGCTTCACGTTACCACTACAGACCGTATGGAAAGGGAAGAAGGATATTTACCTATTGAAAAGGCGGCCACTCTGTCAAACAGCGAAATAAGTGTTGCTTAAGTTTGTGCACAAGGTATATGGCAAGGCTACGCCTCAAATGATTCAATCCTGAAAGCTAGATGAAACTCTTGAAGTGAAGGTGGGATGAGACAAGGCCTCCTACTACTGCTGACGCATAAGTGTCTGTAACTTTGACCACAGTAGGGTAATTCAAGGACTATCTTGCTGCTAACTCTGGAATTTTTACGGAAACGAATGCGGACGTTTTCCATCTGAGTTGACTGCCTGACTCCAGCTGATTCTTATCTATAAGCGAACGTGTTGTGGGCGAACTGAAGGTCGATGTCGGGCATAGACAAGTCACACTAAAGATATTCAGTAAAAAGAGTCTAGCTCATGCTACGTTTCTCAAATTTCACTAGGAACTTCGGTTCAAAGTAAGATACAGTAAAATAACAGTAGCAATCGAACAACATATTACTTCTCCAGACAAAGTTTCTACTTTATCATATAAATACAGACACAGAACAAACTACGAACGAAAAGGCAATGAACAACCTAGCTGGTCTTCTCTGTAAAGCTATGATAAAGTTGTCAGTGTAGTTGAAGATTGAACGATCAGTTCATGGTTGTTTTCTCAAACCCAACTTCCCCATAATTTTCGCGGGTCATCAATCTGTCAGTTATCGTCTCATCGGTTGCTGTTCAGAAAGAATATAGAAAAACTGTCAGAAACCTTAGTCTGTAATGATGGTTATTTGTTGGCGTTAGAATAAAGAATTCTCGAGTCGCCAATCTGTGTTTTGGTTTTTGAGTCCGTTAATACTAAGCGTTCTAAAAATCTTCGAGGGACAGCGTGAGGCCCAGCGTAGCAAGAGCTGGGCATCAAGGGTTTATGAGACGTGATTGAGAAAAATGCTTTGCTTAGGACAGCAATGTCAGTTGTTATTGAAGTAATTCAGGAATCATAATCCCATTTAAAGTAAAATTACCAGGGAGGTTAAAACTGGGGCTTCTTTGTAATTATTTCAGATTACAGTTAAAGAAGATCACCGTTCAAAAAAAGACTCATGGGTACGAGAAATGTTGTTGGTGATTAGCCTAGTTGATAAGTAAATTGAACGGCGCGTCACGGAACTGACATATGGTCAGAATTCATTGAAAACTAGCGTAAAACCTGGCATCTAAGCAAATAGATTCTTATGTGGTCCTCCGAATATAGAATGCTTTAGTTTGTATCACATCCAAAACTGCCTAAATCTTGGAGAAGTTTGCAGAGGTGCTTCCACCACTAACCTTTGTCATCCACAATTTATTGTCATTTGTATACCTCTAATGATTTGACACAGTAAAACATTTATAATGCTAGAGAACCACTTGTCAATGTCACCGAGGTATATCAAGTTGGGTCACTTATATAATGTGTGTGTGCATGGAGATTTCTCTAGGACTGCCTTAGCAATATGGCAGTCGAGCTGCGTGTGAACTTAAACTGGACATGTCCGAACAGTGAATGAGCCGCAGGGCCTATTTAATGCCTGTACATATACTGCTTCTTGTTACATGTCTCACTTGGTTACTATACCTGCAGTGGGATTTTCTGATGTACAAACATAATGCTTCTGAGTCCGTTTAACATGCAGACAGTTTCTAAAGTACATGTAAACCCATCCGTCATTTATCAACAAGTTTGATCACATGAACCTGTAAACTACACTAGCCACAAGGAAAAAGTGTATTTTTCTGTTGTAAGTAGCGTCTTAATATTGTCGCATCATTACTCCTGTAGACACGGAAAGAATATTTTAATGATTGTTCGTGATTTTTTAATATTGTAACAAGATTTGCTGTAAGTTACCACAAAAATAGTGTTTGCAAACTGCGAAGATAGAAATCTTTTATTTCGTGGTCTAGCCTTTCTGCATCCACGAATTAATTATTAGTGATAGCATCCTATGTTCATTAATGTTTGTTCAATACTTGAAAAGAAATTGAATGAGATATGCCAGTGTGAAATCACTCAATGAGATTGTTGAAATGTAATGAACCGACACTCACCTCAGACTCCAGTATTTCAGGCTGTTTCAGATTGCAGATAATTTTGATTGGATCATTCAAGTCAACTTCATGAATGACAAAATCTCTTTACAAAACACACAACAAGATTGCGTGCTGACACACCCACGAGCAGAAACACAAAAACACGTAAGATCGCAAAGGATATAAATTTATGTTATACAAATAATCTTCACACTTAGCTCTCAGAAACTAAAAATCATGACAAAGACCTATTTGATTAGCTTCATATTTCTCATAATCTCCTATTACACCGTCAATTGCTTAGTGCCAAGACCACTGAAGCAAGAGATGGGTGAATCATTGTGTAGTGTGGCCAACCTACTTTCAATTGAACATGATTATCCATCATGTTACATACTCAACGAAGCCTTGAAAGTGTTCGACAAACGTCTTCTGCACATACAACGTTCGCCACAGTTAAACGATACCGACAGTACATCCTGCAGCATCACTACACTAAGCGTTGTCATCACAAGTGGCTGTGATGAATCACAGAATAAACTTTGGCCCAATGAACACATGGATGAATCACGTAGGTTTAATTCTCTTCTTCATAATATGCATACATAACTAACTAAATAACCACTGAAGACAAAATCAGCATATTGGATGGGAGGGTTAGCATTGAATCTAACGAAGTATGGGGAGTATTGCACGCTTTGCAGACTGTCATACAACTAGTGTACAGAAGTGAATCGGGAGCTGTGAGTCAATTGCAATAATAATAACGACCTCATATTTCTCTGCATCTCAATAACCAATTCATTTAGCTTGTAATACACGAACAAAATATTGAGGATTCACCACAATACGGTCACAGAGGATTTCTACTAGACACTGCTAACCATTACATCAGTGTTGATGAGATGGAGAAATTCATTGTGAGTCAATCCAATCCATTATTCTCTTACTTCTACTTCACAATTATTCAGGATATTATGGCCGTCGTTAAAATGAATGTACTTCACTGGCATATGACAGATGACACTGCATTCCCCTATGACTCATTCACATATCCTGAACTCTCTAGAAAGGTAGTTTGTTTTTCACATTTTCCATCATCATTGCAGGGTGCATATGATCCACAAAAGTTAGTTTATGAAAATGGGGATGTTCAACGGTTGTTGCAGTTCGCTCGTCAGCGTGGGATACGTGTGATCGTGGAATTCGACACTCCTGGTAAGTGAGTGAGGAGCTTCGCATTCTGTGTTGCATTTGTTAATCAATCAACACTGTGCATGTTTCACATTGGAAAATCCCAGTTCACTGGATTTGCACATTAGGTCATAGGAGGCATTAAAAAGACAGCTAGAACAAAGAAATTTTTCTTTTAATGAACGCATCAACTGGGTTTTACATTTGTGCATTTATAGTAATTCGATGAGAAAGTTCCGGAACTATTTCCGATCAAGGTTCAAATTAGTAAGATTTGAAACAGAGAATAAAATGTAGTAATAATAATAATAGCAAAATAAACAGGATGACTGAATAAAATACGTAGTAGAGCAAGTTAGGTTGAAAAAGGTAAGAATAACAGATTAACAAGTAGTTAAGATATTCATTACTGAGAGAACAACATATCTATGATGGCCATACAGATACAAGCGTTGAACGTAATAATTTTGTACACATATTGTCGGCTATGCCCGGATTCCTCTATCTCGCTACCTTGGAGGACTCTGGTTGTTTTGCTACAAAAAACAGTGTTACGGTTTTAGTTGATGCGTCTTCTGGCCAAATTTTACCCTCACATTAAGTGTTCCGTGTAATTCTTGGTCTTTTGGTGACTCATTTTGAATTGCTTAATACTTCTTTAATTTGAACTAGTAGGTTCAATGTTCGCTGTATGATTTTCAGCTCCATGTGATTTCACCCCGGTCATTTTTCGAACATGATAGTTGAGTATTACTGCCTGACTGATCTTCAAGCCTCCGTAAAACATATTTCTAGCCAATCCAAAAGTTCATTTGTTAAGTAAATCCGATTATATTACTTTCTTACTGATTTCAGCTCATACAAAGTCATGGGAAAAAGGTTATCCAGGACTACGAACGGAGTGTTATAAGGACGGTAAGCCGACTGGTGAAACGGGTCCATTCAATCCTGCAAATGGAACCACATTTAAATTTCTGAAAGCGTTTTTCAAGGAAGTCACGTCAGTATTTCCAGAAACCTTTGTCCATTTAGGTGGGAACGACGTTTTGCCTTCTTGCTGGTAAGATTTATGCTTATCTCTTCTTAAATGAATGTTAACAGTAATATGATTTCATCGGTGAACTTCGAAGAAATCTCTCAAACATTCATGACTTTCCTGTGTGTTTGTTGTTCATTGGTTGACTGAGTCGATAGTCTGAGACTCTGCATAAGCAGCAGTCATATCTTGAAATTTACATGGTTTATCCATATATAATATGTGAGTGAAATGGAAAACCCTTGATTTCATTCATCGGAGCTGGATTATGACTGAAAGCTATTAGTAGTTCTCATTGTGGTATTTAAAATAGCTGAACATGAAAACCTAGCAAAATGTGTATTGGTTGACCGAAATAAGATAAGAAATCTAGACAATAGTTCAGCTATAGCACTGACTACACGCAGTTACACACAACCATGCAATGTGTGATGGATGGGAGAGGATCACAGGATGGAGAAAAAGATTGATAACAGAAGCTTTGTTTATCAAATCAACTGTAAATACTTGTAATAAGAATGAAACAACATCTTTCCCAGATATCCGGAAAATTCTAACCACCCTTACGAAAATACGAGAGGAGAAAGAAAACTATAAAACTCAAGTTTCGAAGTCACGTGATTAATACTGACATGATTCTGAACCACAATAAATTTTCTTCGAAACGTCATCCAGTAAATAATACTCCTGAATTATGCTGTTTCTTCAAAATCACTCCTGTTTCGCGTTCGAAAGCAAAAGACAAGCTGCCCAGCTTCGTCTCTTTCATACTCATCTACCCGTTTAACTACTCCTGTGAAGGCAGTCGCATAAGTCACACAATTAGGCATGTTTCTCGTTGGATTTCCGAACGCATATTGAATAGTGGTTAAGTAAGGGATAAACAAAATCCATTCGTTGCACCATTCTATCTCATCTTGTGGATACAGAACACAAGATTTCTGTTGACCAGGTTTTCAAAGTCATTTGTCGCATACAAACAAATCTTAAATTCGCCTTGACAGTTCGATTACTAAATATTGCTGAGGCCGTTGGAATCCTAATTTATGTGTCCAAAAGAAGCTAGTTAGGACACCATTCTTTATTTGAGCGGCTTTAATGAACTGTAATTCCGCTGATCTTAAATCACAAATGTGTGCTTTTTAAAAACACTAATTTTGTTATTGACTACTATTCCTGCATTTTTTTCCTTCACGTTCTCCAGTAGACCATAGGGCTTCAGGGTAGTAGTTTGAAGTTTCTGTAGCAGTGTTTAATTTTACAGGATGGGGTTGCTAGCCTCATGCCTAACCCTTCCTCTTTACCAGAATTATTTCTGGTTCAGCGAGGTAAAGGAGTGCGTCGGTCGGGGATCGAACCCCGGGCCATGTGCACTGTTGGTGAATATTCTATGTATATAAACACATGTGTAACTGTAGACTTGGAAGAGGAAATTATCGAAAAGGATATTCTTTACTGAATTATATTGTGCTTTTATAGACGTCTGAATGAATGTTTTTGCTATACTGAAATCTTCCAAATAATTAGAGAAATATCTCCACCGCAAAGATAAGGCACGTGGTTGACTCATATTCTCCACACGCCTGATGGTGTCATTACTCGCTAGTGACCGGTTAATCATGCTTCTATCCAAGCTGAGTGGTGCACGGTTTTCAAAGTACTATGTTGGTCTTCGCTTTCTCAAACGTTAGTGAAAATTGTCGTCCAATTACTTTACTAAAGACCTTTATACACTGTCAGGTCTTGTGCAGCACGCCTCTAGAATCCATCAAATTATAGTTCAGTAGTAGTTTTGCGTTCCTTAGCTGACAATAATGGATAGTTATATTTCAGTCAATGCAATTTCTACCATACAGACATATGGCATTAAATTATTGACCAACTCAAATCCTTTCTGATATCTTTCGAATTAACTACTATTACTCACTTTTCTCACTTGCTGCTCACTCACAAAACATAGCAGTGTAGGGATCACTGTTGTGTAACTGGAATCCCCACTTGTGTTGTATGACATAAGCAACAATGTGCGGCAATAGGGCCAAATAAGCAATGTAAAACGAAGTTTTTTCAAACTTGATAAAATCTTTGAAACTGTTTTTTCACAAAATAGGAAATCAAATCCTGATATTTTGAAGTTTATGGAGGAAAACAACTTCGGTAGTGATTTTGGAAAACTTGAATCATATTACTTTGATCAACTCACTGAAGCCATTCAATCAGTTCAACCGGAGGGACATTCCATAACACCAGTTATCTGGGATGGAGTGTACATAGATGGGTATCGTGTGAGTAAATCTTTCTCCTTTCCAATAATATCTCCATATGGTTTATATCATACAGTTCAACACTTCTCGTAAGTAAATAGTCCTCCGTATGGTTTCAATACCTTATCATGCGAATACCTTCAATTGTTTAATGTTTTATTGTTGTTTCATAAATTGCAGCTGATTGCTTCAAGGTGGCACGTTTATATCACTCAGCTCTACGTGGTATCTGATCGTTTGTGTCAAATTGGGTCTCCTACTTTAAGGGTGACTACTGACACAACTGGCGATCAGTCATCAATGGTCTCTTGGTTCCCAACGATCAACATCAAACATTTGGTCAGAGGAGTAGCTAGGATCACTGATCTTCCGATTCTTACGTAACAATCGTACATTTGAGCTCTATTACATTTCATACTTCTGAGACCTCAGTGTAGGTGAAGAGTAACCTTAGGTATATTCAGAGACAAATATTCTACTGGGAGAGCGATTTTGAATGGAAATGATGTTCTTTACTTGTTTAGCTATAATAATAGCACCTTTATTCCGGACAGTATTCATAAAGTGCACAGGATTTCCAGAGGAGCTTATTTCATGATATTTTCCATTCTTAAGGTACCTTCAAGTAAAATGTTAACAGATCGTGCATCCTCTAACACAATGGTCTCTGAGCTGAAGCATAAACCATTAGATTTTGGCAAAGCTGCCTTATCTTCTTCAAAACTACACGATATCTGGCTGTAAGCTAATTGTAGGATGTTCATAATCACATTTTGAAACTCAAAGACCAAATTTAAGAACTTATATAATTTTAATTTTTTTTTCGATTATAGCTTGGTTCCACATTTTGTTTTTGTACACGTATTGAATTTTCAGTAGGTGATATCGGTGGCCCAAATTTAGCAGGTCGATCATTGATATTAGGTTTGCGTCGTCCGGGGATCAAACTCCGAACCAAATGTATGCTCGGCGAGCGCCCAAATAGCTATGCCATTGACGCACACATCGCCACCCACAATAAGGTCATTCCTGGAGTTAAGGTTAAACTTGTAAATCTTCTGATTTACAAGTTTATGAACATTTTAAATACACGCCGGAGAAGGCGATACCGATACAGGTCATACCTTAACCGATTAAAACAAGCCAAACGAGAGTAAATATATGCGACAGATGGAAGTTTTTGGTAGCCCAAGTTATAAGCAGGCCACCGGTTGAATACTTATTTGATTAGCTTCATTTTTAAATTGCAAGAGGGTGATTTCCTCCGATTTTGGACTGCTCACTTCAACTTTCACATATCACAGTGGTGAATAAACTCTCAAATGACCAGGATGGAAACAGAAGAAGAAGTAGAAACTTACAAACCATCGCAATATCATTATTAGATAAAATGAGATTCATCAGAGGGAAGAAGCAAGGACAAATAGGCCCTCATACATAGATCAACGAAGTGTCACCATGTTTCTATTTTTCTGTAACAATAAGTTTCCAAACTAAATTATAGTTCTATCACGTCTGTTCTTTTTCAAAGAAAAAGGTTTTCATCTTTTGTTTGTCTTGTACAAATTTAAATCAGAGCACTAAAATCTGTTGTTCAGGTCAGTTTAAAGCCTCGTATCTAAGAGTCACGTCATAATTTACGCGTCACCTAATCACTGTACCAAATTTTGTGATTTAGCCTTCCAAAGCCACTGTGATTCAAGTATGGAACGGAGGAGTTTGGACAGAGCTTGTCAAGTGGATAACATCGGCTGGTTATCGAGTTATAATGTCGTCATGTTGGTTATTTACTGGCGTACACAGTGCTAAATATTGGATGAAATATTATGAATGTAATCCAACGGCGTTTAACGGTATGTATTAGAGATAAATGTTAATTGTTACAACTGTATGAATTGAAACACTTCTTCGTTTTGGGTGTTTCCTGTTGCTTTACACTTCATTAAAATATTGCTTTCCCAGCCATGCGCGTGTTTCAGCGTTCAGTTCTTGCCGACTGACTCCTTAACCTCGCTTCATCAGTAGTAAGTTCAGTCGAGTGGGATGGTTGGGCATTACAGTATCAAATCCACCTCTTAAGAGGATAAAGACCATTGCTGTTGAGACTTCCGTGATTCAGCAAGAAGCCCTGTGTTCTACTGGCAATGCAAAAGAATGAAATAAGGTAAACGAAAATACACACCTTTGATTGTTTAACGCTGTCAAAATCCCCCATGAGAGCGGACAGCGTCTAACTTTGCTCAGTCTGATATTTACTCTAATTTTTATCCATAACAAAAGCGAAACATTTCATTGCTACTAGTAACCACTCCCAGATTTATAGCTGAATAAAAAGCATCAGAGGCACACCTTCACTGCACTAAACTCCCTGTAACCAAGTTTCATGCCTCTTCCATTCCTTAAAGACTTCTATTTGCTAACTACATGATGTTCTCCATGTTACTCAGGGAAAGTTAACTCATTCCTGAGGAGTGAGTCCACTTGAAAGTCTCATTAAAGCATGATCTATTTTTGTAGATTCCATTCCGCATATTTTTCTGGCATCACCACTCTGGCTGATTATTTGCACCTCCACTGCCTTTTGATATATTGGCATGAGATTCTACTCTGAGAGCACATGGTCGGTTTTCAGAGTTTCTGAATTGGTCCTACATAGTCCTAGTCTCGAGTTACGAAGATTGAAATCTTGGGTGAATAAACACCGCCCCTCTTCGTGGCAATTTCGCAATTGATAATGCATTTTAATAGTGAAAACAAGTCAAAACCTTCAAAGTAAATATATTCTGCAATTAAGCTAGATAAGACCGTTACTTTTATTATGTGAGTGCCTTCGTCTTGGTGTGATATGCATCTTGCCGACCATGCACATGGTCCGGGGTTCGAGCCCACGCCGGCATACACCTGATATCTATGGTCGGCCTGCAAAATTTGGGCTACCGATATCCATGCTGAAAATTCCATACTTGTACCAAAAATACAGTGTGGAATCAAGCTGTAAATCAAAAAAAATTATTATTAATTTGTCAGGATTCTCCATCAATACAGCAGTAGCTGCATACCTGTAGACAATGGTCACTTTCCTCTGCCTGCTGCAATTACTACAAGCACATTTGCATTATCTACTAGCAGTGTTGCGATTACTCATCATTGATAATGTAACATTAAGCTGTGGCTTATTTATTATTATTATTCAGTCATTTCTGCTGTTTTTTAAAACCAACAAAGCCACTGAGGAAGAACGAAATCTGGTTGTTGGCGGAGAAGCCGTTGTATATACAGAATATTTGGATAAGTCAAATCTCATCATGCATTCATGGTAAGTTGTGATGTCTACTTTATTAGAAATGTTGAAAATGAGTCATTCACAGATAACTTTCATGGTATATGAAGATGCACTCTAATTAGTGAGAAGATGTGCTCATGTTCAAATGACCCATAGTGTAGTTAGGCTGATTTTGTAGACGATCCCGGGTAGGGCTGAAATATCCGTAGACGTATCCAATATCCAATATCCTGATTACGAGCTAGTATAAACCAGTGGTTTATTTGAGCTCGCTTCTTGATTGTGAGGTAGAGGTTCCAGATCTTCGGTAAGCTTCTACGTAGTAAATCCCGCCACTCGACTGCTTTAGCTCTGGTAGACTCCAAGAGGAGTGATGCGGGGGTTGGTCAAGATGTGGTTTGTAGTATGCAGCATGTTAGGATGGTAATATAATAACATATATGATATAATATATATTATTTGAATAATTTGACAGTCAGCAGCTAGGGTTAAATGAAGTTGAACGACTGAAGAGGTATGACATGAGGTGTGAGGCTAGTTCAAGTAAGTTTAATGCAGCATTCGTGGTGAGTATATCAGGCTGTGTATTCCACTCCAGGTATGTATGAAACGAGTGCGGATATTTCGTGATGATGCTTGCTAAACAAATAATTGAATCAACTAAAAAAGGGGACCGAGAATAGCATTAGTGCAAAGTTGATTATATTAAATGTCTGATAATAATGACCATTTCTGTTGATGCTCTGAGTGAACGGAAGTAAACGAATTGCATATATCCATGCAAAGGTTCATCTGATTATTATTATTATTATTATTGTATCCTTTAGTTCCTAGAGGAACATAGGGCTTCAGCTGCGCACCTCCATTGACTTCGGTTTTCTGACAACTTTTTCACCCTGCTCCAGGTCTGTCCACATGCTTTCATCTCCTCCTCGCATGACCTCCTCCAAGTCACCCTTGGACGACCAACTCGCCGCCTCCCTTTCGGGTTCCACTCGAGGGCTTGTCTAGTGATGTCACTTGATGGTTTCCTCAGCGTATGGCCAATCCATCTCCATTTCTTTCTGCCTATTTGTTTCACAATCGGTTCCTGATTGGTTAGATCCGATAAATGCATCTCACTTGAGATCAGTGAAGAAAGCAGTCATAAGTGATAACACGCTGTCAACTAAAGTGAATCTTTCACCCTCACAGCTTCATTATTTCTAACACATCGTTGTCAAGCAGTGGCAGGATTCAACCCACACACTTTTCATTCTTACTAACCGTATAATTACAAGCAATTCAATCACCTTAAAAGAGATGGTCAGAAAGTTCATAATGTTGGTTGCTTTAAATGTACATTCTTCTCACTTTATTTTTCTATTCTAAAAGGCCTGAAGGCGCTGCAGTAGCCGAACGCCTTTGGTCACGAGATCCATTCAATACCGACGAATTTGAAATAAGATTAAATGAACTGCGTTGTCATTTGAGATAGTAAGTTCACAAATTACGGCGTTAATAACAATATTCTGAAATACCCATTTCTTATACAAGTTAGTCCTATTCATCTAGAAAGACTGGTATCATTAATTTTGTTATGGCGATTGTCAACTCTGTTGGCAGCCCCCACACAGTCTCACTGCCTCACAGAAAACTGGCAGACTGGAGGGAAAAATATCAAGTTTAGTTTGAGCATCCTCAGATGCAGGAAGCAACTTCTCTAGACGTAATTGCTTCACCTGAAATTTCGTTTTCGTAAAGCAACGGTAAATTGAAGTTGAGAATTAACCCAATGATTCATCCTTATCTTGGATTCATCTGGAGCGATTCGCGGGATAATCCAGGCTTCAATATGAAAGGAAGTCACAGTGAATGAATAAAGCTGTAAACCTTGTATTTGCAAAGATGTTTGTGATAAATTTACTTCAAATACGAGTCGAATATAGGGGTTACGGGAATATTCCAAATATCCTACACAAGATGACTACTTGATTCGTTCATTCTCTAGGAATCAGATGTGACAAACAGAAAAATGTGATCCTGTTGAATAGATTTACACGAGTATGACATGCTCACAGAGTACATGAATGCTAGCAGTTTTCTTGAGGCTAAGGTGTTTATGTCTACTGCTTGATTAAGATAGGAATGGAAAATGTGCGAATAGTAGAACGCCGAAATTTATAACCCTCTTGAGCCTAATTTCTTATGATCATATACCTGAATAACAGTTCAGTGCCTGGGGTTCGCCATCCACTCACATGTTTCTGTCCATATCGATCTTACTTCAACCATGATTTCATGGATGAATTTAAGTTCGTATGGCATTCTGTGTCTCACGTTGTCTTACACTTAGAAACTCCTCCTTTCACGGTCATGCGACTAGCTCTCATTACGACATATTTAAACAATAATATCATTGGAATTCGGAGAGTACTCTTACCGCCTATCGTTGGAGTCGAACAAATTTCTCAAAAACTAAAGACGCAGAAGCTTGTTTCCTTTCAATTCGCAACTCAGTTTACCTTCTTTCGTTTACAGCTTGGGATTCAATGCGAAACCTTTGAATGCACTGAATAGTTGTCTATGACCGTGAGGATTCATTTTCAATATCTGGACGTCTGGGGAAAACTCATCATTTGTAATTGAGCATTGATTTAATTAAATGCACTTTTAAATTGTCTTTTTTGTAATGCACAACTTGACGAATTGTTTAACTACGACTGATGCTTCATGCTACGTGCCTCCTATTCCATTCATGAATAATTCAAATAAATAAATAAATAATAAGAATAATTTATATTTTCATATAAAAATACAAATTTGCATGAAAATGCATGCCAAATATACAGGCACGATCAAGTATGATATAATATCAAATCGTAGATTGTCTACGAGTTAATTATCTTTCAACAGTTAAATATTTGATATATGTGTATAAACACACTCTTCGTCTGAACCAGGCCGTATAGTTATTGGATTGTACAGTTGTCCTCCAGATTGAACGGGAAAATTGACTTCGTTTTGTTTCCAATCCGTGGTTGTAGACATACGATAACCAACCAATATTGAGGTAAGTACAACGTTTACAAGCCATTGGAAGCTGTTTTAGAGTGGTTAAAGTGCTAAGGTGAATCATTAAAGTGTAATAATATAAGTAAGTGCAATATATCATTGATAAATACAATTATATAGAAATAGAATGGGGAAGTAATTAATCCGTAGGCCGACAACGTTCATTTGCAATGTGTAATGCTACGCATATATGTCTTATTATCATGATGTCCACTTTTGGCTTTAATACAATTATTTTCAAGCCAGTTGTTTTTATTTCATGACTTTTTGTCTATTTGGTGCACAACCGTACCCTACAGAGAATGGGAATAGAATAAGTCGAATCAAATTCATAAAGAGCTATTAAATGTTAGGTTTAATGGAATATAATGAGGATCAAGTAAAGACGTTATTAGAAAATGAATGAGATAAGACACTGTGAAGTGGTATTTAAAGATCCGACAATGGATAGCAAGTTAATTTATAAGATGCCCCATAAATCTGTGCAGATCCCGCGTGTTCGCATCTCAACAATAGGCTGAGCGAATGGTATATATTTAAAGGTAGAAGCATGATCTGTCTAGGCGTTCATTATTATCTTTTTCAAGATAAAGATCTAATCCCTCAGAAAAATCAGAAATATCTCGAGCCGTCAAATTGCATATTGCTGTTCCTCCAGAATGGGGTGACCACCAGCGTATCTACTGATCACCAAGCGCCACCCTCTCTCCTTTTTTGATGTTAGGCTGTGAGACTATGATTATTATGACTACTGCAAATATGTTGCTTGGTACCAGACATGTTCGAACCCCATATTCCATCTCCCAGCTTTCTTAATGAGTGCTTCCAATAAGTCTCCACGAACATCTTTATGAACATATTATATATGTATGCATGCATCCTAATGAACAGATTACTTTATAAGAAGTTAAAACCTTAAAGGGTAAAAAGATAAGGTTTTGTGAATAGTGGAGCAACATTTAGCAGAACACTATAGTTAGGGTTCAATGTAGGTAGTATGAACTGAAGGCAAGGTCGGTTGACATGACTTAGTGTACTAAATTATCATGACACTCTTATATATGGTAAACATTTGACATTGCAAATTAACCTGTCTACACATATTATTAAAGAATTATTAACAGAACCAACAAAATTTCAGCATTTGATTAACAATACTGCAGGAGGTTAGTTAATCTTACAGGTAGCCGTAAAGTAAATCAAACTGTATATGATAAGGGTATGATAATATTATGATATGATGATATATTATGATATATGATATTATGATATATTATAATTCCTATTATCAAAGAATATATTAGGCTCAATAATGGAGTGTTGTAAGGGAAACAAGCGTGGTTAAGCAAGAGAACATTTGCTGCATGAATATTTAATTGATTTTAAGCATTTTAACAACAATCTAAATTTAAGAATTGAACATGCATGATTAATTAGTATTATTATATCAGTATATACATATGTAAAATGTTATAAGGTGTGGACGCTATTATAATTATTTCCAGTGTTACTTTAACCCACACAACTAAGGGAAAATTATAGAGAATGGAAATCAGTAAATTAGTTAACGTTCGCTGCGCAAGTTGTCAGCCACGTCTCGTAAACCGTTAATGCCCAGCTCTTGCTACGCTGGGACTCACGCTGTCCCTCGAAGCTCCTGAGAAACGCTTAGTACGAACGGACGCAAAAGCCACAACACAGATTGGCGACTCGAGAATTATTTATTCTAACACCAACATATATCCAATGTACAACTAAGCTTTACAACTAAGGTCTATGAACAAATAATACAATAATAAATCACAATATTACTTCTGACTGTTGTCTCCTGACGTCTTTCTGAACAGCGATCGATGAGACGATGACTGGTGTATTGATGCCTCCGTGAAAATTGGGGAAGTTGGGTTTTGAGCAAACAACCACGAATTGATTGTTCAATCTTCAACTACGTTGACATAAGTATTAGAGTCGAGTTACACGTATGTGTTTGAGTTATACGTATGAAGACTGGACTGGCCTTCAATTTCCGTTCTTCCAACAATTGTGGTCTTTTAGACGAGTTAGGGTTGACATGTTAAAGTGAATTCATAGACAGATGTACCGAGATAGTTGCTGCATCTATTTCATATGAAGCAATCAGCAGCAGCCCTAGAAAAATTCAATGAAATGAGGAACGTTTACGTCGGCGATGTAGCAATGTTTGCAGCATACAAAACGTAAGCAGAAGCCGCATTACGATGACGAATATGGATCATTGCAGAGATAGATTAACAGAACGTTACGAGTGACATCCTATCGTTGTTATCTTCCACCTCAGTTCCATTATTCTGTGTAAATATTTAAACGCGTCAAGTTGAATTCCGCTAGCCTTTAGCCTTACTATAAAATTCGTCATATCTCAAATGTGAATTGTGTGCAACGGACAGTAAAACCATTCGGCTATTACTGTCTAATATGTCAATTAGTCTAAGTTTCCAAGAGACAACAATGACGTAACTATAAGTCCAGTATTTGAAACTAGACTGAGACATTCTGTCGAAGCGCTCTTTTTGTGGAGTGTAGATAGGGTTTGCCGTTTTTTATTATGACGTATTCACAGAATTTCCTTATGTAGCTTTTGGAAAGTGTCTCATATCGTTTCATTTGTGCTGCGTGCTATCCATTTACTTTGATTATGACGAACGTGTTGTCCTAATCAGAAGAAGTCTAAGACTTTCCTCCTTAGTCACACTTACCTCCATACTCCCATGACACATCCTAAAACGCATCTGGATATGCTAAACCATCTCCTATTCACCAATCACACAACCTTACTTTACTGCGATAGCCCTCAGTGGGTCGCTTTTGTGTGATTAAGTCTGCCCCGCTGGGAATCTTTAGTTCACAGCAGCTTCAGATTGACCATCTATTCTGCTGCAGCCTGATTTGCCGTTCTCGACAGCCAGAAGTCATTCTACAGAGAAAAAACCGGTTGTTGAAATGTTTGAGTGTCACAAATCGGCTGCTTGTTATCTGAAATAACGCACATTTGACGCAAAGAGCTACGAAATATTGTGGTGGTTACATTTCATTGGAGAAAAGCCAAAGATCGCACAATAAATCTCTATTGTGATGCAGATAAATACTAGACACAGTTAAAATGCATATTATTGTTCACGTCTAGTTGAGTGTTCATCCATTAAATCATACTTAGATTTCCGTAATTCTGAGGAGATACAAGTTTCAGTTATTGAGCGGAGTGTACTACGTTAACCAGAACCAGTTAGGAAGAACGTTATCATCTCTCCTGTATTTTCATAGTGTAGCATGTGAAAGATGAAAAATGGAATAGTGATAATTTCTTATGACTTTAGTATATTGTTACCTAGATGACAGATTTATTCATTCCACAGTGTATATCAATATTATCACAAAATATTTTTTTTATTTAAGTGTAGTGCTAATAATTCTCACAATTTGATGAGTTGGAATTTGACGCTCTCGGCTGATAACAAAGTCTCATAATTTTTGAAAACAATAATAAATATTCTCGTGAAGAGATTTGTGCAGACAGTTCAAAGTTTGGATTCGTTGAAGAGTAAAAAAATTCTCTGACACTTTGCATTGAATGCGAAGGTGACATGTAGTGGTGCCAACTTGTTTTTGAGAATCAGAAGCATATTTGAATTAATCTTTTGATGGTGCCTCCACATAATCCAACGAATAAATTGTGATAATTTTCTTCATTCAAGTAGTCCGTTTTTATGTTTAACATGGCTTGTATTTTCTCCTTTACTGGTTTATGTATTCGGTGCAAAACGTTTATGTCCTTGAGAAGTTATCCAGTAAACAACTATGCCACCGTCCCATTAAAACCAAACAAGCCTATGTGTGTGCACATCTCACCCCGTCTTTATGTTTCAGTATTGTCTGACACCAGTCCGCCATCTATTGTTCGCAGCATTCTTTTCCACGCGCAACACAGAATTTTCAGCGAGTCTCCTAGCGAGGATTTCACTCCTTGTGCAGAATGTCCACATAATATATTACGTTTACAACAGCATTAAATTTCCATCCAAAGCATGTTACAGTAATACTCGGCAATTGCGCTCTTATGTTTTCTTCGAAAACTTCTCAAATATAGGAATGAGTCTATTATCAGTCGCGGGTATACATTGCGACTCATTGTGACAACAGGATAATTGAAACAGTTTGAAACGGAGTAAACAAAATGAGTTTTGGTGGACAGAATATTAAGGTAACCCAATGATTTAGACAGTCGGTGGCATAGCGGTTAGGACGCCCGCCGCCCATGCACATGTTACGGGGTTCGATCCCCGGCCACGGACGCACTCCTTTACCTCGCTAGGCCAGAAATAATGCCCATGAAGAGGAAAGGTTGGGCATGAGGCTAGCAACCCAATCCTGTGAAACAAACACTGCTGCAGAAACTTCATCCCACTAGCTTGAAGCCCTATGTTCCACTGGGAAACGTGAAGGAAAACAATAATAATAAGGACTTAGACAGCTGTCGTGTGATGACTTCTTCCTGGTTATATTTGTGGAAGCGCTCTCTCTGTTCTGAAAAGCATTTAATTCGAATCTCTCTGTGTTGTCAGCATCGCCTTATGTATAAATACTTTCCCCAAATACAGAGTTTTTGTCCCACTGCAACTGAATTTGGTCTTGGATCGATTGCGCCCAGCAATTCTAGTGAATTCACTTTGGAACTCTACAGAGACGTCTTTAAAGCAATCAACTCATTGCCAGAAAAGACTTGTAATCAATTGAACATACACATACGTTCAAATGACAAATGTTTGGTACTTGTCATTTGTACTAAAGCGCTGAATTATATCTTGTAATGAAATGAACTATCAATGAGAACGATCTACAATTGTCAGTGGACGTGAACATTGAACGTTTCTTTCTGTAACTGGTAGTCATTGGTGGGCAACTCGAAGGCGCGAATGGTTTGATCCTGTACAAGTTCGACGAAGACGGTAAAAACGAAAAAAGCACATAATAAAATTGTATGAAACATCTAATTGTAGACTTGTTCTGTTCTCCACTTTAATCACCAAACAAATCACTTCCTTATTACAATACTGGTGTTTTGGAGTTAAAGTCGAAAAAAGTTCATAGTATTTATCGGTCCGGAACGTCTTTGTAACAACGGGAACTTAGGGATAAATTCCTTGACATACGATGACACCTAAATCCAAATGAGTCTGAACTGATGGCAGTGTAATTTCCTCTAGTTGATAGTATTTGTTGCTTGCACATAAAACCATAGGGGAGTCGGTGAGCGGAGATAACTCATAGATATACAAAATAAATAGGAGAGGTCAGAGTACCGTCCCTTGTGGCACTCCATGTGTAGAGTTCTGAGTTGATTTTAAACTTCTGTCTCCCATCTATGGGGAATAATCCAAATCATTTTGGTAACCTGGCTTTGTTACCAAGACTTTCCGACTTCATGAGTAGTATTTTGCGAGGAACTCTATCAAAGATTTTTCTGAAGTCTATGAAGACGGCGTCAACGGGTCTCCTGTTGTCCCTTGATTTGAACCAGCCTACCCTTGTTGTGAGAAGACTGGTTAAGCATAGGCAATTTCCTCAGAAGCCATGCTGTGTCCTGAACAGCAAATTTTTGTTTTCCAGATATGCCACGATACTTTTCTCGATGATTCTTTGCAGTGTCTTGATTAAGGTGTTGGTGAGACTTATAGGTCTGTAATTTGAAGGGCTTTTACTTGATCCTTCTTCGGGATGGAGGCTTTTATGGCAACTTTCCATTCACGCAGTAGCAATGCACTTAGCATAGATAGCTTGAAGATCGTGATCAGTTGGCCGGCGATGTGAGCTTATAGCTCTTTGAAAAATCTTGTGTGACGATTACCAGGACCCATTGATTTCTCTGCATCTAGTTTCATTAGGCAGTTGACCACCATGTCTTGATGGAAGTCAACAGAGTCTATAGTGTGTTCCTTTGATTCAGCCATGGCTGATTCTATGGGGAGTGTCGACTCCTGTGGGGAGAAGCAGTCTGCCTTTGCTCCTGCTTTCTCTCGATCCTTTACGATTATGTCGTTGTCAGTAGCCAAGTTTTGCACCCTATTAGATGTCTTATTTCTGAATTTCATGTACGAGAAAATGTTTTTAATTTGTACTTTTGCGTTTTAAGGCAGATGTGCTTCGAACTTCATCCTTGATTGACGGATTTCTGCTGAAGCTTCATTCCTAGCAGTGTTATATAATTTTCTGGTCTCAGGAGTCCCAGGTGTCGCAAACAGATTCCAACATTTGTGTTTACGTCTAAATAACTTACGAACTACTCCGTTTATCAAAGGAAAGAATGTTTCAGACCCTTTGGAACAGATAAAGGGATGAACGCTTCAGTTGTTTTTAAACTGGTTTCATGCCGCTTCTAATCTGGATTCCAGTTTTATGTACCAGTTCATTGCGTTATCTGCAGAGACGATCGCGTTTACGTCAGCTGTCTGAACATTTGATAGAACTGGGGTTTTGGCTCATGGTACTGCTGCTGTTTATTTGAAGGTGAGAGCAAGTTGATTACTTCTTCTTAAAGGAGGAATATGTTGTATGAGATCCGCATTTCGTTAGAACTAGACCTGAGTCACTCTCCGAAGTTGTGTAGAACAAGGTTTCATTGGAGAGGCGGTACCTTGCATTCTGCAGGCTACAGGTGCGTAGTTTTGCTGCTTTGCACTTTTTCAGGTTGAAAGTCATACCATTAGCCACCGCTTAGTCTCCTAGATGCCTTATGTCTGTCTACAGCCTAGCTGCGTCCTCCGGAAACTTAATCGCCCTCCATATCTTTACGTCATCAGCGTATAGAAGATTCGGGCAGCTTGGATGGCATGGTGGGCCATTGATGAAAGTCAAAAACACCAGTGGTTCTAGGATAGAACCCTACGACACTCCTGATGACGAGCTGTGCCAAGATTATCGGACTCGACTGACCTTAGTGCGAAATTTCGTTTCAGCTAGGTAGTCTTTCAACCGTGACAGAAGCGTCTCACCTGTACTTGCCTGACTTATTTTGTTTAGGAAAACGTCATGGTGAACGGTGTCGAATGGCTTCTCAAATTCTAAGAAGACCACATGGTCTGGAACATACATAAGCTGGTAGTAGGTCTATTACACAGGCTCAGCCTTTCCTGAAACCGAGTTAGGCTTCATGGAGTCTATTAGTACTGTCGAGGTACTCTTTGATGTGATCATCAATTATACTTACCAGTACTTTAAGTGCCATTTGGAATAGGGCTACTGGTCTATAACTAGTAACATTTCGCCTATCCCCACTCTTGAAGATCGGAGAACGAATAGTTCTCACCACTCCCTTGACAGCTTCCTCAAATCCATCGAGTGTTGCAATAAGTTGCATGAGGCCCTACAGAGAGCTTTGGCGCACTGTTTCAGAACAGATGGCCTGTGTCGTCACAACCTGGGGACTTCCCAGATGTGAGTAGCTGTAGCTTCCCTAGTACTATTGCAGGGCTTATTTGGGGAGTACCCTCACTAGGTTTTTCTCTGGAGAAGTAGTACTGTCGCCATTAAACTCCATACCAGTAATAGCCACATTGCTGTCTAACTGTTTGGCGAAGGCTAAACTGAGTGTTTCCGCTATTGATCATTTGGACTTACTAAGGCACATGCCCCGTGGTTGGTTAGTTTTCCCTCCAACGTGAATCTGTACAGGCTTTTGGGGTTCGCCTCGAGTTTTCAGCAGGTTCATTTTGGGATGACCTCTTGTCACTCCTGACTCTCATGTTACACCGGTTCCTAAGTTCCAGGTTTGCGTCTTGGTCGGTCCGACTCTTGGATATTCGGCCGAGCCTTACGTTTCAATTGCAGATGTGCGTCGGTGGTACAGCGGCTTGGACGCTCGCCGACCATGCACACGGTCCGGGGTTCGATTCCCCACCTAAGCACATCTGATATCAATGCCGGCCCTGCTAAATTTGGGCTACCGGTGTCGCAGGCTGAAAATTCCATACTTGTACCAATAATACAGTTTGGAGTCAAGCTATGATAAAGTAAAATAGATAAAATATAATACGTTACGTAGCTCTCTTTAGCCATGAGGACCATAATTTAGGCTATTTTTTACTAAAGGAAGGCTGTCCATAATTACTGTGTGAACAATATCTTTCACCAATTCCCACTGTCTACCCACAGATAACCCATCACCTGCTAAGGGCTACTCTGCGTCCGACAGAAGCCTCTGCACTTCAGCATAGTCAGCTTTGGTATAGCACAGGCATGTACGCGTAACGTTCCACCGCAAATGCTGACGGAGAGCGAGATGGAATCCTATGACTGCATGGTAACTGTTTCCCAGTGGAGCCTTCATTGGAAACATTTTGGCGAGTAGCTGGTCACCAGTTAGAATACAACATAGTTTCAATGACTTTCCATTAGGGCCCCACCTAGTGTCGTCTCCAACATTCTCAGTCAGTCTCTTGTTTCGAATGGTTCGCAGTAGGTTTTGGCAAAATTTTCCCTTAGCATACCCTGAGCCAAGGTTCAGTGATGGGGGCATTGAAATCTCCAGCTATGGTGATTCGGTCATAGCCGAAGTATCGCATCACTTTGGTGGTGCTTAGCAGCAGCTGGTTGTGCTCCGCCTCACAGGTGGTGATCAGTGGATGCCACCAAGTAAATGCAGTGAAATGACACCATATGGAGTCAGGGAGTTAAATAAGCGGAGAGTACGTTGCGCGTACATATTTAAGTTGCCTATTGAAGCATACTTCTTTATTATTCCTGTCCCTCCTGACCAGAATCATATCACATATACTGACCTCGTTGTCGGCGGTAGTGGATGTTAGCCAGGTTTCAGTGAGAATGATTATTTTAAGTTGTAGTTGTAACTGAAGATTTCTGAGTTCACTCACTTTCCCTCTCGATCCACTCACATTGTTATATAGGCAGCTTAATGTAAGTCTCACAACCTCAGCGTGTTGTGGATAAGTTGACATTAAGTTGTCTGCTGGTAGGCGACTCAATATCAGGACTAGTTGGCCGATTTCGATGAAACCGGCCCGTTGTAATTTTTCCCATGGATTTAGGTGGGACACTTGGGTGACACAGACTGTTATTCTTATTACCGCATTGCTCTAGTGTCACTGAGGCTTGGGGACGTATTAAAGCCTCAATCTGCTGTCTCCTTATGGCCCAAGGTTTACTTTCACGCAACGGATGTGTCCTCTCATTTTCCCTTTGGTTTCGTACTACCGCTCAAATACTAGGGTTAACTGATCCTGTGAGTTAAATTTGACGCTTAGTAGCCCTGTGGTGCTAATCAGTGTGAGATTAGCAGGGTGAGGTAGTCGGAAAATCGAGATTACTACAGAAGCACCAAGGACCATCTGGGATGACAGCCATCTCCATTGCTGTACGTCATGCATGTGTTTTTATTAAGTAGTACCAGTTTCCACCTGTGGAGCACTGTGTATGACCATAGGGGTAGGGGGCATCAGTCCTTGAGTCTATCTCGCTAATTGCCTGTTACCTCTTGACCTATCATGTCTCACTCATATGCTGGAACCCCCACCGATAGCTAGTACTTGAGCCAGTAATAGTATTTTTTAGCCTCTTTGGCGGAGCCCATTGTAACCCTTAATGAAGCGGCTTACCTCTGAGGCGTATGGACACCCCTGTACAGCCTGCACAATTTTTCTGAACTGGTATTCAGACCTGATTTATTGCAAAAATTGGACCACTCTTTCTGATCAAACAGGGTTTTTTGTTCAAGCAAACTATCACTGCACATGGGCACATTAAAGAGGATAAGGGGATTAAGCTGACTGAACTTATATTTGAGTTTGATATTTGGTTGCTTGTCCTTGTTTTGTAGGGTAGGTCACTTCGAACTTCATCAGGTTCTGACTAGCCTCTGCTGTGTTGCCAAGCTTGCTAGTGGATGCCAGTGGTGCTTTGGCGATTGTATCTTTCCCTGATATTGTTGGTGTAAACTTAGGAGTCTTAAATTTATGAAGATTGATATTTAAAGTAGGTTGGCCTGCAGTATCCTCCTCGCCGTATTTACCATATTCTGGTGGTGTGTTGTTATCAGGTGAATAGCTGCATGAGCCTGTCAATGTAGTTGAAGATTGAACAATCAATTCATGGTTGTTTGCTCAAAACCAACTTCCTCAATTTTCGCGGAGGCATCAATACACCAGTCATCGTCTCATCGATCGCTGTTCAGAAAGAAGTCAGGCGACAACAGTCAGTAGTAATATTGTGATTTATTATTGTAATATTTGTTCAAGACTTCAAGACATCATCGGCGAGGTTATTTGTAATGTTTGTATATATGTGTGGTGTGTCATATCAATTAGTGGTTTCGGATTCATTGTTTAATTGTTGTTTTCTTATCTTGTTGTTATGCATAATTTTGTTAAAATTTTTGTCGTGATTACTTGTGAAGTTGTTTCTAGTCTTCTACATCCGTGAATGAATTGACAGATGTTAAAGAGAGCGGATGGGTCGTATACGCCGGGGAGGCTATTTCTGAGAATGACATGCACGCGGAGATAATGATTAGCTGTGGTCCCACACGCCGGGTAGCAAGTGTGTGTACGACTGAGGCTCGCATACGTCACCGTTACTAGAACTGAGGCAGAATGAGTGACAAGCGATTGCAGTGGTAATTGGTAGTGAGTAGACAAGAGGATGTGCGTAGAGTATCATGTTGGGGTGCTATGGTCACGTTGCTTTCCACAAAAGTCATTCTAGTCAGTGGTGATTGTATTGCAAGATGTCAAGAGGATGCCTTTAACTGGAAGGCGTAGGTCGTCATTGATGTGTGAGGTTGTGCTGTGGGTATGCTTGCGGTGTGTTAGTTTTTCTGTTTGTTTGCATGAGCCTGTCAATGTAGTTGAAGATTGAACAATCAATTCGTGGTTGTTTGCTCAAAACCAACTTCCCCAATTTTCGCGGAGGCATCAATACGACAGTCATCGTCTCATTGATCGCTGTTCAGAAAGAAGTCAGGAGACAACAGTCAGTAGTAATATTGTGATTTATTATTGTAATATTTGTTCACAGACTTTAGTTGTAAAGCTTAGTTGTACATTGGATATATGTTGGTGTTAGAATAAATAATTCTCGAGTCGCCAAACTGGGTTCTGGCTTTTTCGTCCGTTCGTACTAAGCGTTTCTGAGAAGCTTCGAGGAACAGCGTGAGTCCCAGCATAGCAAGAGCTAGGCATTAACGGTTTACGTGTCGTGGCTGACAGAGCCTATGTCGAGACCGAAAAGTGGCGTTCTGTTGCTGCTATCCGGAGCTATAATTTGTGAGTCTGTCCCAGGTCGATAAAATACACAGACGTACCAGAACAACATGATCGGGTTTTTACGCAAGAATTCTTCATATGGTTTAGAATGATATATTTATTCCTGTTTATTCAGGAACATACCAATTGTACAGGCAGTGATAAGTTATGATATGAAACACACATGTCAATATGGTTGAGGAATGAACGATCAAGTCATGGTTGTTTGCTCAAACTCAACTCCATATTTTGTCGGGACTCATCGATACTGCAGTCATCGTTCCATCGTCAGCTGTTCGTTAGAAGACAGAGAAAACCTATCAGAAGTATTATTGTGATTTATTGTTACGACATTTATTCTTAGACTTTGTGTACAATAACCTAATGGTTGGTTCTTTATTGATGCATGAATAAAGGATTCCTGAGTCACCAATCTGTGTTCTGGTTTTTCGCGTTTGTTATTGGAAATAGTTACTGAAAGTTATCTAAGGACAATGTGAAGTTCAGTGTAATTAGACCTGGACATTTGACAACATATTATGTTGTATGGTGAATTTTCAGTTTGATTGTTCTTTCTGACATTAGAGTCAGTCGGAACAGTCTGCTAAATAGTCTGTGTGTGAAACACGTAAAGAGATATGGATTTATTGTCTTCGCACTAACGAAAGCCCAGACATCAGATGAATGTAATACAAATATCTGGGAAAATAGCCTGAAGGTGATCCTCCTATGTAACTTTGTTGTGAACAGCATCTTTGACTTAAAGTTTACTGATGTATTATGTTGAGATCAGTGATATATTTATTCCATTTCTTCAGCAGTTTTATCGTAGTTTTATAACTGGAAAGAAATTTGTTTGTGAACACGAAAACTAGGTAACGTCATGTTGGATCGTTTTACTGCATCAAACGGGACTGAGGCCGATTCCAGAACTCTCCATTGACGCCATTTGTGTCTGCATGGCAGACTGTACCCGTAAGTCGAGAAAGACATCGAAAACTGTTTGAAAACCAGTTACTTGTTTATTTCAGATCATGAAGCCGTCATAAGAGACACTCTGCTGTTCTTTCACTGCGTTGGTCTAAATTCGTTATCGCTCTATGATATTTAATAATGAAGTGTGCACCACAAGCAGTGCTTATGCAGACAACCATCATGTCATTGAATTCTGTTGAGTCCTCAACTGACTACTTCATCTCAAAGAGATGAAGAACTGATCTCTTTATACATGTGTGTAGATCCATCAAGGAAGACGTAGTATATATTAAGTAAATTATTGCTGAATACCACTACTCTTGCGTCATGCAATGACAAAATTTGTTCTCTTACATTTCAATGTTTTAAATCCATATCCGCATCCGACACAAATCGATGTTATGATTTTTTCTCACTTACCTACTTACATGGATGTGCATGTGTTTGCTTTCAAGTGATTCATTTCAGTGCCTAATTTTTTTGGGGGGAGAAAGTCCCGGAATTCGGATGTTAACGAATTAAACATCAGTCATTGTTGAACATTTTGCTAAGTTGTACACAGAAAGCAGACAGTTAAGAATTTTATATTAACAAATCCATAAGTTTGAATAAAAAATAATGAGTGTTCCGTCGACCTCTAGTTGATGGTAATGCGCATTCTTATGGTTGTAAACAGCTCTTCGGTTCATCTAACGGTTTCACTTTGAATCCCAAGCTGTATATAAAAGAAAGGACAACGAGTAGTGAATTGCTGGTGAATAGGGTTTTAGGTGGTGCAATCATCTTGGATTTTCAGTTGAACTCTTACACCTGGTCAGCTGATTCCCATTCAGACTAAAATTTTCTTATTTTTAAATGTTTGCTGATAAAATCTGTCTCAAAGTGGGTGAAATAATTGCTTGTCGACTGTGAGACTATGTATCCCACAGCACATGCCACATTTCACACACCATTCACAGTTGAATGTCCACCCTCATAAATTGTAGTTCGGGGAAGACTAACATTCACTGCATTTTGCATGAGTGGATAAAAGATGTCACATACTAAATTTCGAAAAATACCCATTTATTCATAAGTAAAAACACAGTTTTTTTTTCAGCGAAGAAATTTCTTTTCAACGACTTCATTTTCAAGCTGTACAGTCGTATTTATATTACAGAAAAAGGTTATTAAGTGGCACTAAATAATTGCTCAGTCAATGTACGTATATGTGATAAAAGTTATAAGGGGTAGAGTTGAAGTGGATAAATTACCAAAAAAATTAAAGATTGTATTATAACAAAAATGGCACTAAATAATTGATCAGTCAATGTACGTATATATGTGATAAAAGTTATAAGGGGTAGAGTTGAAGTGGATAAATTACAACCATGAAAGATTATTCTATAACAAAAATGTCAAGTGTTGTCTAAAAAATTATGAAAATTAGGAGTACGATTACGATAAGAATGAAGATGTGAAGTGAAGTGGAAAGAATTCAAGTGGTAAAATAAAATAAAAACTAGAAAGAAAATTATTATGACCAAGGTAAAGAAAGGGGTTTGACAAAACGCTTTTGAACACATAATATAGGTTTCTGTTCATGTATAGCTAAAGCTTCAGCTATGCATAAGTGCAGAAAACGTAAACTTTTGGATCGATTGGATTTTGCCATGTATATAACTTTGAAGGATGAATCACGTGGGGCTAAATGACCAGACTCTAACAGGTGATCACAGATAGACGACTTTGCAGTTCTACGTTCGCCTTTCATTAACCAAACCGGATAGTGTTCAGCTACACGTTTTCGGAGATTACGCTTACAACGTCCAATATAAACAGCTCCACAAGAGCAAGTAAAAGAGTAAATGCACATAGATGTGGACAAAAGCGGTAATCTATCCTTGACGTTTTGTCTGATCATATTTCGGCTGGTAAAAACTAGATGCAGGTCAGCTGCAGGAAAAGTACGTTTAATACATTTAGATAAACGGTTTTTAATCAATTCTGAAATGGTGTCACCTTTGAATGCAAGACTCATAAACAGCTTTTTCTTTGGTACTGTGACTTGTCTCGGGGTGGATTCTTTCTTGATGTTACGTTCAATGAACCTTGTAGGATAACCATTATTAAGGAGATTTGATCGAAGGTTGTCTAGTTCCCTATCGATTGTCTCTGGAGAGCAGATCTTACGAATTCTGGAGCATAAGGAGTGAATAAGATTTCTCTTTCTCCCTAAAGGTACCCAACTGTTGAAGTTAGTGTACTGCCCAGTGAATGTTGGCTTTCGGTAAATCGACCTTAGAAGCGTTCCATTCTCTCTTCTATCTAGCTTAACATCAAGAAAGTGAAACGAAGAATCCGACTCTTCTTCGATCGTGAAAAGCAAAGATGGGTGAGAACCATTAAATATTCTAAGAAGTTCAGCAGTTGAAGTGTTTTCATCACATACAATGAAGGTATCATCAACATATCTTTTATACATAAACAGACTATCGATGGTTTCCTTTAGTGGGCCATTCTCTAAGCTAGCCATGAAAACGTCCGCTAAGAGCGGTCCTAAAGGAGACCCCATGGCGACTCCATCTCTTTGGTTGTAGATGACATCATTAAATCTAAATTGCACATTCAGTGTGCATCTCAATAGTAGTTGTTTAAGATAATCAGTTGGTAAGCCAATGTTCATGTTATTTGATTCAATATACTCGCATAGATAGCAGATAGTGTCTACTAGTGGTACATTTGTGAACAATGAACAAATATCTAACGAAATCATATGCTTACCAGTCACATTAATTTCATCAACACAACTGACGAAGTCAAAAGTGTCGGAAAGACTATGTTTACATAGATTCAATCTAACTGGTTCCAGAATTTCCGCAAGCCATTTAGCGGTAGAGTGATACGGCGAATTCAGCATATCCAATACAGGTCGCAGAGGGACATCATCTTTGTGCACCTTTGGGAGACCATATAAACGAGGGATAGTTGAACCAGATGGTTTAAGCTGTTCATACATATATGGAGTAATGATGCATTCTTGCTTCAATTTCGTCAAAGTTTTAGATAAATCCTTCTCAATATTATCTGTCTTGTCCTTTTGATCAGGTGATTTTAGAAATTTATCTTCATCACTCAGGATGGTACATAATTTATTGACATAATCATCACGATTAAGAATAACAATACCTGATCCCTTGTCTGGACGAATCAGTATTATGTTTTTGTTGTTAAGCAATTCATTTAGTTGTCTTTTGTGTTCTTTTGATAACATTTGTCGTTGTCTGCCTTGCGTTCTTTGGTACTGGTAATAACAATGAAGTAATGAAGATTTGAATTGTTCAACATCTTCGCTGGACATTGGACTCAAGTCATGTGTTTGATTCATGAGATTTTCAAACTGAACTTTTGTGTCTAATTCGTTGACTCTGGACGAAACAGTAGAGAACTTAAGACCCAAAGATAGGATTTGCATTTGAATATCCGACAAAGTTAAATTAGAATAGTTAAAAACGTATTTCTCTGGCGAATCCGGAAACTTAAAGTGAGACTCGATTGTTTTACAACTTTTCAGTATATTTATTTTAACATCTTCAGATCGTTTCTTTATAACGTCAGAAATATAATCCACAAACAGGCTACATTCTGTCTCTGTCAATTCAAACAAGAAATGCCTACGTTGAGATACGTTATTCTCAAGTTCCGGAAGACGCGTTTGTATGGCATCGATCAGGTTCAACGCATGACGCTTAAGAGTTCGACCATTTGGATAAATATGATTACGGCGTAAAATTTTCCAGTAAAATTTTGGATATTCTCCATTCTTAATGCAGCTTTTGAGAGTATCAGAATTAGCATTCGCTTCCGCAAGCTTGACAGAATATCGTAGAAACTCACTAAGTCCCTTTACTGTCAATCGGTCCTTGCACGCCTTTAAATCTCGAAAAATACCCATTTATTCATAAGTAAAAACACAGTTTTTTTTTTCTTTTTTTTTTCTGCACAAAGATGATGTCCCTCTGCGACCTGTCTTGGATATGCTGAATTCGCCGTATCACCCTACCGCTAAATGGCTTGCGGAAATTCTGGAACCAGTTAGATTGAATCTATGTAAACATAGTCTTTCCGACACTTTTGACTTCGTCAGTTGTGTTGATGAAATTAATGTGACTGGTAAGCATATGATTTCGTTAGATATTTGTTCATTGTTCACAAATGTACCACTAGTAGACACTATCTGCTATCTATGCGAGTATATTGAATCAAATAACATGAACATTGGCTTACCAACTGATTATCTTAAACAACTACTATTGAGATGCACACTGAATGTGCAATTTAGATTTAATGATGTCATCTACAACCAAAGAGATGGAGTCGCCATGGGGTCTCCTTTAGGACCGCTCTTAGCGGACGTTTTCATGGCTAGCTTAGAGAATGGCCCACTAAAGGAAACCATCGATAGTCTGTTTATGTATAAAAGATATGTTGATGATACCTTCATTGTATGTGATGAAAACACTTCAACTGCTGAACTTCTTAGAATATTTAATGGTTCTCACCCATCTTTGCTTTTCACGATCGAAGAAGAGTCGGATTCTTCGTTTCACTTTCTTGATGTTAAGCTAGATAGAAGAGAGAATGGAACGCTTCTAAGGTCGATTTACCGAAAGCCAACATTCACTGGGCAGTACACTAACTTCAACAGTTGGTTACCTTTAGGGAGAAAGAGAAATCTTATTCACTCCTTATGCTCCAGAATTCGTAAGATCTGCTCTCCAGAGACAATCGATAGGGAACTAGACAACCTTCGATCAAATCTCCTTAATAATGGTTATCCTACAAGGTTCATTGAACGTAACATCAAGAAAGAATCCACCCCGAGACAAGTCACAGTACCAAAGAAAAAGCTGTTTATGAGTCTTGCATTCAAAGGTGACACCATTTCAGAATTGATTAAAAACCGTTTATCTAAATGTATTAAACGTACTTTTCCTGCAGCTGACCTGCATCTAGTTTTTACCAGCCGAAATATGATCAGACAAAACGTCAAGGATAGATTACCGCTTTTGTCCACATCTATGTGCATTTACTCTTTTACTTGCTCTTGTGGAGCTGTTTATATTGGACGTTGTAAGCGTAATCTCCGAAAACGTGTAGCTGAACACTATCTGGTTTGGTTAATGAAAGGCGAACGTAGAACTGCAAAGTCGTCTATCTGTGATCACCTGTTAGAGTCTGGTCATTTAGCCCCACGTGATTCATCCTTCAAAGTTATATACATGGCAAAATCCAATCGATCCAAAAGTTTACGTTTTCTGCACTTATGCATAGCTGAAGCTTTAGCTATACATGAACAGAAACCTATATTATGTGTTCAAAAGCGTTTTGTCAAACCCCTTTCTTTACCTTGGTCATAATAATTTTCTTTCTAGTTTTTATTTTACTTTACCACTTGAATTCTTTCCACTTCACTTCACATCTTCATTCTTATCGTAATCGTACTCCTAATTTTCATAATTTTTTAGACAACACTTGACATTTTTGTTATAGAATAATCTTTCATGGTTGTAATTTATCCACTTCAACTCTACCCCTTATAACTTTTATCACATATATACGTACATTGACTGATCAATTATTTAGTGCCATTTTTGTTATAATACAATCTTTAATTTTTTTGGTAATTTATCCACTTCAACTCTACCCCTTATAACTTTTATCACATATACGTACATTGACTGAGCAATTATTTAGTGCCACTTAATAACCTTTTTCTGTAATATAAATACGACTGTACAGCTTGAAAATGAAGTCGTTGAAAAGAAATTTCTTCGCTGAAAAAAAAAACTGTGTTTTTACATACTGAATTGTTAATCAGATATATGATGGCAGGAAAGGAGGTACACAGGACCTAAAGAGAAGTGTTCCCTCTAGTTTGCACACTCACGGATCCCATCTTAATCAAAAGCTTAACTAATGGACGACTACTAGCAATTAGACATTAACTGAAAGCATTGTATTTCCATGAATTTATCAGACTGCAATAAGAATCTCAGTAGCTTACGAGTCCGCACACCTGAGGACAAGCTTATGAAATAAATAACTAACACTGAATATTTCCACAGGTGTGCTTTGTCATCGACTTCGACTTAAAGTATATTAGGCAGCAAGACTTGCTCAAGTTTCAGAGTTAGCAACATCTCGTATTTCATGAAAGTTCCGAATCCTCAGTTGATTTAAACAACAAACAAACTGAAAAAATAGATGGAGGACGCCTTTTACAGTTGAAATGGAATTTAAATCTTACGCTTAACGGCATTCAAACAAATCTCATCTTGTTTTTCTGTGACACCCTTTGATATTCAGTATGCTTTTAGCAGTTTTTGAAGTATTGTCAAAGAGTTAACCATTATTGCTATACATTTAATCATATCATATTATTTTTTTAAATGACCGAGCATAGCTTACGCAGTGAACGGAATTTAAGAATATCTTCACGAGGTCAGTAAAATGTGAACTTACTCTCTCATATGACAACGCAGTTCATTCAGTATTTGTTTCAGTTCATCAATGGTAGATTGATCATGTGACCACAGACGATCGGCGATGACTGCACCCTCAAGCCTAATGCGCATTAATAAATAACATGAGAAAAAGGCGTTTTAAAAAGTGCCAGCTACACAAACTTTGTCAATAATCTCCAATGTGGCGACTAAATACCTTCGATGATGTGACTAGTGTAGATAAAGTATTTTCAAGTTCAGTCCCAAAATTGCTAAACATTCACGTAGAAAAGTTCATATTGATCAGAGACTGACTATTATGACTTGGATATTGTGAAGTTTAAATTATACTGTCTGTATCAATAGCCAGTCCTAGAAATATCAGATAGTTGGGAACAATCTCAAGGGAAGACATGAAACTGGATTTCGTGCCTGCTGGGAATCACCAGTCACCAAGGCATACCTGAAATCTTAGAGGAACTTATGTCTCTTCTGAGATTCGAACTAGTGTTATCCAATGCTGCAGTCATTATAGACGTTGTCGCTGAGCTATTTGGCCTATCGATTGGCTTCCTGTCTTATTCAGACTGAGTGGATGGATAACCACATGATATTCATTGCAACTAACATAGAAACGTGATCTATATCAAGGTAAAGACTTTCATATTTTTACCAGTGTAGAATCTGCACAGATAAACTCAGAAAATGCAGAAATATGAATGACGTCTTACGCTTTGCCTGATTAGTTACCACGATTACGTTGCTCAGTGTGCAAATGTTCACGTGTGTCATCAGTAGGAACATCACACTTTGTACATATCAATGCAAATACAAATGTGTATTCACAAATGTAAACGTGAGCGAATAAACTCGTCAGATTTCTCCTACAAATCGAATTCATCAAGACTATCTTCGTCACTATGATCTGAAGTGAATCAAACAAATCAGATCTAAGTAAAGTCTGAAACTTCTGCAGCAATCGAAGTAACCTGAACTTGGATAAATTCATTTCACTCGACCAATATATTTCATAATATTGATTTTATCACTACTGATTTCGTTCAAGTTAAGGTTAACCAGAATACATACAGTGATCTCGTGCCGATTCAATCGGTTGCATACAGTACAGAGGGATAAAATCATGTATAATTTTGCTATTGTTTTGTGATCACTGTAGTCACTGTGATAGGAAACATTTACATGGTGAGCGAAACAAGGCGTTAAATAACTCCTTATTTACCGAAATTGAGAGACTCAACTTTGCTAAGCTTATATGAAATCGTAGGTGCATATTTGCAGTAACATTATTGCACATATTGCAACTGTGAGCATGCATAAATGAAAATCTAGGCATCTTGGACAAACAAGCACAATCTCATACGAACTAGAGGGAATAAGACTTCCATCACCTCAGACTCATCTGGACTTAGTTGTCATAGTTAGCCACGACTTAAAAACTACAGCACACTGTCGCGCGGTGGCTGAACGTAGTTTCAGTTCCTTACGGGCGATTCTCAGAGCCTTCACTGCAATCACCAGGGATATGTTCACCCCCTTATATAAATCTCTGGCGAGGTCAAGTCTCTAAAACTGCATCCAGGAAGCCAGTCGTTGTCTTAAAGTAGACTCACATATTCTAGAGATGGTTCAAAGGAAGGCAGCACGTATGATTTACGGCATGGCCAACTTATCATACGAGGAAAGACTAGACAGTTCGAAATCTCTTCTCCCTGTCATACCGTAGGCACAGAGGAGATTTAATCACAATGTTTAAAATTTCAAATAATGACTATTGACCTGACCTATTCTATCTTTTCCTTCCCACCAGGTCAGAACATAGCAGGACATAGCAGGAGAGTTCAAGAGCCAAGGAGAAATCATATTGCTGTAGAGTACTGGTTCTCACACTGAGTGATAAACATTTCGAACCGACTCAGAGAAGAAGGGGTGTCTGCAACCTCAACTGATTCATTCAAGAAGGGTTTGGACGACAAAGAAATTAACTAGGAAAGGATTAACATAGGCTCCAAGCCTTCTATCCTCAACCACTTAATCTGAATCTTGCACTACCAGGGAAAACCGACCGCATGCGTCCACGTTTGAGCTGCGAATCGTAAGCTTATTATGCCTCAATCTATGCGTAGGAGAGTGTTAAATTCACAAATATATCATACACTAACAAGCTCAATCTAAACTACAATCACTACGAGCTTAATTATACACTATAATCGGCCTAAAACATCTTCAGTTATCACAAATTTTATTCATGAATGCTGAATTTTCATGCATTTTCTGGACTGGAAGATAACACAACTCACCATGAGCGCGTGAAGAGATTTGAATCGTCCACATTTTCTCCAGATACACTGGCTTCTCCACCGATCACCAATTTCTGCTCTTCCTCAGTACCTTAGACAGTTATGCAAGGATGCGAGGGATTAATTTTGCAATTAGGATAGTAAGTTTACTGAATATTGAAAGCTTCAATCTGAGCAGTATTTGTATAATGTACAGTAACTTCAACGAAGTTTATCTCATTGGACTTTCTTTCCATACAGGATCTTCAAGTGAAATATTAAGTGAAAGTAGGTTGTGTGACATATTGCTGTCTCACCTAAAGTGCGAACAAGTCCACTGTGATATATTTTCTGTATCTCCTTGGGTGAATGCACAAGTTTGGTTGGAGTTCAATTATACAGGGATCTTGGATACATTTTGAAAACTAGGTACACAAATGGTTGACAGTTATCCCATGCTTTGGGATACGCTGCCACCTACGACTATGTTGTTTGTCACGTCTACTAGAAACTTGCAAACAAGTAGGTTTTAAAAATGTTGAATACCTGGCAGGGTAAATAATCCGATTAGAGGTGAAATTTCATTGAATGCAAACAAACCGAAAGAAGAAATTTGTCCGCATAGGGCCGATAGAAATTTTCGGTAGCCGAAATTCAAGCGAACCTTCTTAATTCTAATAGGACCAATAAAGGAAGGAATATGAATGAATTGCACAGGTGTTTGCTAACTGGTTCGTGATGACTTCTCAAGCGAGTTCCTGGCCGTAACTGAATAATCACAGCCATTACAAATTTACTTCTTTTGCAAACTAGGTGGTTCGGAAAACACTGGAAATTTCATATGCAGCTAATTCTCTGGTTGATAAGCGACAGTGTGTCGGTGAATAATCTTGACAAGTCGGCGAGATTATCAATCACAAAAGTATAATGTTATTATGATTAGTGGAAATAAAGTGGTAGCATGCTAACTGGTAGTGCGTCGGTGGCATTGTGGTTAGGACGCTCGCCAACCATTCACATGGTGCGGGTTTCGATCCCCGTTGACGCACTTCTTTACCTCGTTAAGCCAGAAATAATGTCAGTGAAGAGAAAAGTTAGGGCATGTGGCTAGCAAACCCATCCTGAAAAATAAACAGTGCTACAGAAACTTTAAGCCACTAGCTTGAAGCTCTATGCTCCACTGGGGAACGTGAAGGAAAAAAGAAAGAAAGATGCTAACCGGTTCTAGTGAGGATTTCGAAATGGAGAGTGACCGCACAAAATGCTTCTGAATATATGCACTGTGTTGAAAGTATTTTCAGCAACTTCACAAGCTAGGCTTAGCAAACGAAAGCATGCAAACTTGGAGAAGGTGAAGATGCTGCGGCTGCGACGTTTCGGCTGTACAATTTTTCCCACAACATGATCTAAATTTGCAAATTCACATTAAATTTGCAGGATCCGGTAGCTTTGCTGTCAACTTATGGGAATGATACAACCTGTAGTGTTGCGAGAGAGTAATTTACCTTCAATGTTTCTGAGTTTGGAAGCCTAGGATTTGGTTGCCGCATCACATTTAAAGTTAGATACAAACATTTCGTCTGTACTGTTTTCAAGCACATCTCTTTGTATGCTTACACCATAGGAACTTACATAAAGTTTCCACATATTCGAACTCATTTAGTGGACTTCCTCTCCACTTATTTGGTCATTTCACATGTCAATTCTACTGAACTCTGTACCTCACATACTCAAGTAGGGCTGAATTTCCGTTTGTGTGTATGACGAACTGCGTTTACCAAGCAAAAAACGATTTCCAACACGGAGTACACCAGTTAACCTTGGTATTACCTATCTCATGTGTGAATTCAATTATTTTTTGTGATCCAATAGTGAATGTTAATGAAAGCAAAGAAGTGTCACCAGGTCAAATTCGAAGCCACTAGATGATAATTTTCATAGATGGAATCATGTTTCTCAGTTCACGATGCTTAACAGCTCGATTGACGGTATTATCCAAATGGTGTCCAATACTGATAGTGTACAACGCCACACTCTACATTATTCACCTCTTGGTCGCGTTCACAATCAAACTTACAGAAATCAAATTAAAACCCTAATCAGTCGAATGAAAAACATGAAATCAATGTGTGTGCAATTCAGAAGGCAACTTTTATATTCACATACGTTACTCACCTTCAAATGCTCCAATATCACATTTATGATAATCATACCATCGAGTTGCATGATTTGACGGAGAGATTTGCCAACATGCCGAGACTATCACTCGATAACCAGCTGACGTTATAGATCTGACAAAATTAGGCCATCTTTTGCATTTCCAGACATTTATCACAGTGGTCTTATTCGGCTAAATGGACAAATGTACTTTGAGGGTTAGTAAACGCATAAAGTGATATAATATGCGCCTGGAAATTGAGCAATCTATGCTGATTGCAATGATCTGATGACAAACATTATATATATATATACCTGAAGGTGACTGCAAGAAGACACATAAGAGTTAAGTGGAACCTACTCACAGAAGAACAAACATTTTATTTTCAAGTTTTAAAATGGATGTATTTAGTATAACTGTTTCAGTCGTCTTGAGGCTTGAACCAATAATCAGACTATAAAATCAAATATCAATCAAAGTCAATTCATACTCTGTATTACAAACTTCACGGTTAAAAAAAGGAGGGATGGAAACCGTTGTCGAATTTTACAACTTGGAGGAGTTCACCTTCTGATGATTTCAACATGTTTTGAGATGAGAATAAATCAAAGTAGATTTAATAGTGAATTAAGTCAATAAAAGACGTAGATGTGGCGAAAATAATCAAATCAAATAAGGAGAATATGAAAATATTATGGATATAATTTCCAAAATGGAATTTATACAAAGATGGATTCAACATGTAGGTAATTCCACAGACAGTAACAACAGCGAAATGAATCATGGATAAAAACAGTCGAGGTGATGAAAGTCAGTCATGAATCATTGACTTTATAACTAGAATTCAGTGCGAATAGCGAATAGTGTGAGTGAGGTCTACTTAACTGTGGTCTGTCGTCTTGAAGTCACCTTCAGGTATGTATGTATATAACATTTGTCATCAGACCATTGGAATAAGACGAGATTGCTCAATTTCCATACTCATAACATATTGATTTATACGTGTAATAATCCCTAAAAGAACCTTTTCCTATTCAGCCGAATAAGACCACTGTAATGAACGTCTGGCAGTACAGAAATTGGCCGAATATTGTCAAATCTATAACGTCAGCTGGTTATCGAGTTATAGTTTCGGCATGTTGGCAAATCTCTCCTTCAAATCAGGCGACTCGATGGTATGATTATCATAAATGTGATATTGCAGCATTCGGAGGTGAGTAACGTGCTTGAGTATAAATATTGCCCTCTAAATTGCACACATATTGATTTCATGTTTTTCATTTGACTGATCAGAGTTTTGATTTGATTTCTGTAAGTTTCACAGTGGATGCTATCAAGCGGTGAATGATACGCAATGTGGCGCTGTATATATGAAATTTCCCATGAGTATTGAATATCACACAGATAATACGCCCAGTAGATATGTTAGGTATAGTTGACTAAGAAACATGATTTCATCTACGTGAATCATTAACTAGTGGCTTCAAATTGGACTTTGTGACACTTCTTCGCTTTCATTAACGTTCACTATGGGATCAGATATAAATTGAGTTCCCAGATGAGACAGATAACGCCGATACTTTTTAATTTTCCACACACCAGCGTTAGCTGGTGTATTCTTTGTAGGAAATTGTTGGTTGGATGGTCGACTCAGTCCTTCATACACAAAAACGAAATCGCAACCCTCCTCCAGTATCTGAGCTACAGAACTTGGTAGGACTGACATTTTGGATGATGAAAAAGACTGAAAGGAAGACCATCAAATGAGATTGGATACATAGAAACTTTATGTAAGTTCCCAAAATGTGAATCTATAAAGAGAAACGATGAGGGGCAGTGAAGTAGAAACGTTTTTATAAGTAATAAGCAAGCTAAGAACTTGGTGCTTAACCTCGGATCAATGAAATTTTAAACCCATTGTTTTCCTAATAGTGCACCCTGTATCACTCTTGTATTCTGAGAGGAAAGCTATCGTATCTGACCACTTTAATGTAAATTTGTAAATTTAATTGATATTATGAAGAGAGTTTCATTGTGACAACGGTCCAACAGCCCTATCTTCAACTTCTTGAGGTTTGTACGCTTTCGGTTTTAAACCCAATCTTTGGAAGTTTCCATCAACACTTTTCAACACAACGTATGTGTTCAGAAACACTTTGTGTAGATACTGTCTCTATCACGACCGTTACCTGAAATCATTGGTATACTTACTTCTATGAATCACATTGTCATCAAATGTTTCCGCTGAATAATTTCACCAATTTTTCACCAATTTGTTGTCTCTAACCAATTAGTGAATTAGTCTTTAGTGGAATATCAGCGTTTTCAAATTTATTTAGTTTCAAAATGGGATACCTTTTTAATGAGCTGTGAGTATTTAGCCATAACCTGAAACTTTTTCGAAACCTTATCACAAATCGGTTATCACAGAACTCTGATAGTGAGTAGCTCGTACATGTTCTTTCCTTCATCAGCCTTATTTGAAATACGCCTGTATAATTAACATCCTAACATCCTACTCACAAATTTACCCTTCGTGTTTTTTTGCATAACTGCTTCAGGCACCGAAGGAGAGCAGAAATTAGTGATTGGTGGAGAAGCCGTTATATATGGAGAATATGTGGACAGTTCAAATCTCTTCACGAGCTCATGGTGAGTTGTTCTATCTACCGATTTATAAGGCGCACAGAACAACCTCAGCATTCATGTGAATAACATTTGTGATGAGTGAAGATGTTTTTCAGCTGGTGAAGTAATTTTTTACTGATGGTAGCATATAATTAAGTTTTTGGAGTGTTTTTGGGAAAAGATTTGGATTATTATTGATCGATATATTTGTGGTTGTGACTGTTTCTTACGCAGAGATTGTGTCTATAATTAACTCATGATTTGGTATTCAAATGTGATCACATTCGGTAGGTTGTCATTAGTAATGAAACCCGTCTGGATTGTCGCTTAAACGCATTTACAATTGCAATGTGTGAAATAAGGTGAATGCAATATAGGTGTAGCTACGATCTGATATAAGCTTAGCATAGTTGAGCCCATCACTGTTGGCATTTGAGGGAGTGCTTAACGTCTTGTGCGACTCATCATGTTAAACATTCTTATCGCATTGACTACTTTGGTCACAGAACACTGACTAATTTTTACACACACTTCTATCCTGCCATACTTTACTCATTAGCTTGAATTAGCATGAAACAGTAATCCGAAATCACTATAAGCATTCTTGTTAACCTTAACCAAACTGAAACTAGCCATGTTAATATCCATATTATGAAATATATTGGTCGAGTGGAATGCACGTATATCCAAGTCCAAGTTCGTTCGACTGCTGCAGAAGTTTTCGATTCTAGTGAGATCTGATTCGTTTGATCCATTTGAGATCATGATGATGAAGAGAGTCTGGATGAATCAGATTTTGGGGAACGAAGCTGTCGAACTTAATTAATTACATTTAGATTTGTGCAAAACACATTGGGATTTTCTTTGAAAGATACGGGGTGAGATGTTCTGACTACTGTCATGAATAGAAATACGCACACTAAGTAACCTAATAGTGGTAACTCATCAGGCAAAGCGTAAGGCATCAATCGTATTTTTGCGTTTTCTGAGTTCATCTGTACAGATCCTACACTGGTAAATATGTGAAAGTCTTTACCTTAATGGAGATTCCATTTCTATGTTAGTTGCAATGAATACCATGTGGTTATCCATCTACTCAGTCTGAATTAAACAAGAAAACAGACGTGAGTCCAAATAGCTCAGTGACTACGTCCTTGATAACTGCAGCACTGAGTGACACTCGTTCGAATCTCAGAAGAATCATGAGTTCGTCTAGGATTTCACATATGCCTTGCTGATCGGTAAGTGCCATCAAGCACGAAACCTAGGTACGAGTCTTCCTGACGACTGCCACCGACCATCCAGTATCAATAGAACTGGCTGTTGATAGAAATGGTATAGTTTGATTCGTAATATCCATATCATGATAGTCAGTTGTTAATCAATCTGAACCTTTCTACGTGAATTCTTAGAAATTTTGGAATTCAAGTCGAAAATATTTTACTTACGCCAATCACATAATTGCAAGTACTTAATCACCTTATTGCAGATTACTGACACTTTTAAAACACCTTTTTCTCATGTTATTTATTAATGCTCATTCGGCTTGAGGGTGCAGTCATAGCCGATCGCCTATGGTCATATGATCAATCCACCATTGACGAAGTGAAACCAAGATTGGCTGAACTACGTTGTCATATGAGAGAGTAAGTTCATACTTTACTGACCTCGTAAAAATATTCTCAAATTCTCTTCACTGTGTAAGCTATATTCAGTCATTTCGAAAGATTATTTGATATGATTAAATGTGTGGTAATAATTGTTAACTCTTTGATAATACTTCAAATACTGCTATTAGCGTAATGAATATTGACAGACATGACGGAAACAAGATGAAACTGATTTGAATACCATTAAATATAGGAATTCAATCCTATATCAACTGTAAAACGCGTCCTTCAAGGAGTGTTGAGTAGGGCTGTTTGTTAGTTTTGCAAACCAACTCAGTATCTGGAACGTTCATGAAACAACAGATGCTACTAACTACAAAAATTCAGCATCTGTTGTCGCTTAATATACTTGAAATCAAAGTTGACTATAAAAGGTGCCAGCGGAAATATCCAGTTCGAAGTATTCTGTTCATAAGTTTCTCCTCAGGCATGGGGACTTGAAAGTTACTAAGACACTTATTTCTGTTTGGTAGATTCATGGAAATACAGTGCTTTCAGTTGATACGTAACTGCTAGTAGTTGCTGGCTGGTTACGCTTTTGTTCAAAATAGCGTCTCTTTATGTGTGAACTAGAGGGTACGCTTCTCTATAGTTCCTGTGTATCTCCTTTCCTGCATTCATCTACCTGATTGACAATTCGATATCTGACATATTTTATCCACTCATACAAAATGTCGTGAATGTTAGTCTTCATCTAACCACGGTTTATTAGGGTGAACAATCAACTTTTAATGGCCTGTGAAATTTAAGTATTGTGAAATACATATTCTTACAGTCAACACTCATTATATCACTTTTATGAAGCAGATTTTATAAACAAACACTTGAAAATAAATAAAATTTGAGTCTGAATGGGAATCAGTTCACCTGTTATAAGAGTCAACCCTAAAAATCCAAGATTATTGCACTGCTGAAATGCTCTCGAGAACAATTCACAACATCTTTCCCTTTCTTTTGTGTATACAGCTTAGGATTCAAAGTGAAACCGATAAATGAACCGAATTGTTTACAACCATAAGAATATGTGCATTTCAATCACCTGGATGTCGACAGAACACTCATTATTTTTTTATTCAACATTTTAGATTTAATAAAATACAATTGGTGGATGGTGGCTAGCAGTGGAATCCAGGATGCGCATTTCGTCCTAATTGGGACTCGTCAGCTGACATGTCAACCTGAGACCGAACACTTCGGTCCAATCAATCGACGGGAAAATCAAAAATTCAATTCAATAATTAATAAAATACAGTTTTAAATTGTCTTCCTTATGTGTACAACTTGACAATGTGTTTAAACATGACTGAGGATCCTCCCCCACAACTATTAAACAGCGAAATTATAAGTTAAGTGGAAGGACACAATGTTGACTTCTATCTGATTTGGAGATAGATTTCCAACATTGGGATCTGAAAGAAGGAGCATGTTCGACATTGTTTTGTAGGAAAGTACCAGCTTTGATGAATAATTTAGGTATTGTGACTCACCAAATACTAAGTAATAATCTTTATTCTCGACAGTATTTATAAAATGTACAGAATTTTCAGAGGAGTTTACTGCATGATATTTTCACTTCGTGCAGAATCTTCAAGTAAACTATTCATTACCAAGGAACCCTGTGACACGGTGCCCTCTGAGGTGAAGAACCAACCATTCCATTGTGATGATATATCTACTTTGTCTCCTTCTTTCAAGAAATCCACGATATGTAGCTGTGAAAGGCAACAGTAGGATGTTCAAAATGACATTCTGAGAACCAAGGATATAATTGATCAACGTTTATCTCATTTATAGGGACACGCTGACACCTACGAACAAGTCTTTCCTCATGTTTGTTGAGAAATTTTGAATCAGATGCTTGTAAACATTTTACATACACATAAGAGTAGATAATACCAACAGAGGTCATATCTTAATCGATTAAAACAAACCGAAGGAGAGAAGCTATTTGCAACAGAGAGATGACCAAGTTGTTGGTTGCACAAGTTTTAAGCAGGCCGCCATTTTACTCTTATTAGGAAGCGAATTCTAGTGAATGTTCACGTTATAAAAATAGCAATAATAATAATAATAATAATCTATTCCCTGAGTAGAAACAAGCCATTCTTACAGGCAGGAACACGTGTACACTGCTTTTAATTGAAAAGAAATGTAATATGAATTATTTCTACAGATTTGGACTGAACACACGTTTAAATAACAGAGATACTGAAAAGTGTACAAATAACTCGATAAACAATTTGTGAAATTCGCCTTTAATCGAATAAGTTATGAGATATTGAATTAAATTAAAATTTCAAGGTTTAATATACCTATGGCATGTCAATTTCAGGTGGTAAATAGGGAAGACTGAGTTATCAGAAGGTGAGAGGCAGTTTGATACACAGGTGCTGAAGTGAAATATTGAGGATGAATTTGGTATCATTGTCGTTTAATGAGGTATAAAGTGTTCGAAAATTCCTAAAATTCTACAGTCAGTGGGATGTACAGCATTATTGTGACGTCAGCAGTTATACGACAGTAGCTGTGAACTGATCAAAAGATTTTACGACAAAGGCTGTTCTTATCTTTGTCAGCTTTTCTAACAGTATTCTGAGTAAATGCTAAATGTGGGTTCTAGTGTTTTCATCAATGGACGCTCATCCATCCTGTAATATTGAAGCGTCCCTTTATAATGCACTGAATAAATACAAGACCATACATCGAAAGAATAGGTGCTAACTTATTCATTATAGAGCTCCTGTCAAGTCAACATCAACAAGTAGTCACCATTCTCTGAAAAAACGAAGGATTACGGACTCTTTCAATCCCTACTGGACTGCATAATTCGCAGCTAAACTACCATGGAAATAGAAAATAGAGCATGGACTTGATTTTCATGTGAATCATGAATGACAAACAACTCACAGAGCCTCTCCAAAAAATTTGTTACGTCCATCAAGAGATCGAAGGGATGTTGACATGTTTCGCACTCCTTTGAGGCTTTATCACTTCATGACATCTAGATGCCTTCCGAGGATTGTAGTCCACCCTCATTGGATTAATTACCAGTGGGACACCCTCACACTGTCGAACAAATCTACCCACAGCACTACTAAATGCTAGACATGCACATCATCACCGGTAATCAAAACCGAAGTCTGTGCTGTCAGCTTTGTTCAGCATGTCAGTACGTTTGTCTAAGTCTAAATGAGACACATATTATGTCATTATAAGTCTGGCCTTCAAAATGGGAATAATTAATTCGGTTAGAACTCCTTTCCCAAAGGTCTTGATATGATTCGCCATTCTGACCATAACGACGCATTCACGCGCCATCCTGATATAAGCATCAGAGGTTGGGTCATGTTGTATCATTTGTGGTGTATGCTATGCAGTCATTTAGACTATGGTAAAAGTGCTGTCTACTGTATTATGCGTATCAGAGCAAGCGGATGATTTCTCTCCTTGGTCATAATCGCGTCATTCCCTTATGACACTTACGGCATGAAGACATCCTAATGTATTTGTCGATATGAAACCTCATCTTCAATCTGATATTCATACAAGCTCACTTCATTACGATTGCCATCGGACTACCCATATACTATTAAGAGTAACTTAGTGTTATTGTAGAGTTCATTGTAACCGGAAAATGGCGATCAAAGCCTGTTAAATTCGTTATATAGCCTATGGTTCTTTACTATTGTGGACAACTTGACTCTCTTCTACCTTCATGAAGTCAATGAAATGTTCAAATTCTAAAACCAGGTTTCGGGTCACTTAATTTTCATGCAGTGGTTCTGCACAGCACTCAACACGAAGCTCACAGATGACTTTGTTTAGCATTTATATCACGGTATCTGACAAATATATGCAGAGCCTTCAGAAAACTAACAGAATATTTAGTTATTATCATTCAGTCATGCAACAACTCTAGGGATCGAAAGTTGTTGTCCCCTTCACTCACCTCGAATGCATCATTTCTGCTACGGTGATTTGAGGAAGGATGTAAAAACATCCAGGATAGGTTAATCACGTGACGTAGTCAATTTGAAATCCGTGTGGTTGTCTACGGCACTTAGCACAAGAAGAGAAATGAGAATTTTGAATACTAACGTAAAGTTGGTCAGTGCCTATATTTAGACAACACAATCGATTGAGCCTCCGTAAAGGCATTTCTGACAGACTGTAAACTTTTATCAGCAACCAAATTCGCTCCATACTCAAGATCAGATAGCCAGATGGCATGAGGACAAGGAAGTCTGGGATCTAACCAATCAATAACTTATCTCCCACTCAAAAAATACCCAGAAAGAAACGGAAATGAGTTGGATGCCAGCAAAGGAGGTCTCTGAGTGATATCACGTGTCGAACACATCCGCGAAATGAGAAATGTCAAGTTTGGCTTCAGAGGGTTGCAGATAGGAGGTCCTGTGACGTGGGAGTGAAAGACTACAGGAAATCGTGGAATCAACTGAAAAGGAGACTACAGGAAACAGTGTTTCGCGACACGGGGATAATGACATCTACGACAAATATAATGTATGTAACAGCAAGTTCTGATATTCCAACTTCAATCGTATTTGTTCTGCCTAGACCAAAGACAAATTAAAGCAAGAAATTGATCATCTAAAATACGAAATGCATCACGGGATCACAGGCTAGTGAAGTGATGGTTGTTTAGCTAGCTAGGGATTGTACCTGAATTTTGAGGAATCATTTATCACTCACTTCTAACTGAAATGGAGTCGCTCCACTGCGTTTCACTTAGAACTTAGGGATGGGATAGGAATAATAATAGGGTAAACTAGCAGCACGCTTGCAGAAACATAATGTGTCTTAGGTTTTGTTTTAACGGGCACACATCTGAACTGGCTTTGACATCATTCTGTGTTTTATCGCGCTGATTCACACTTACTTGCAGTCCATAGTTCGGTCGGTTTATCTGTGAAAAGACAATAAACACTTTTCTTTTCTTCTCTAGGGACCTGTTTATCCTGGGGTCCCTTATTTTACCAATTCACGGGAATGCGCAACTGTATTCAGAAGGAATTTTAGTTTAGGAAGGTTGTCTATGGTGTCTCTTGGCGGGAGCCTAACTGTGATGGAACATAACTTTGGGCTAGGCATCAGGAAAAGAAACACAGCTCAGCTAAAACGAACGGAGACAACAAAGGGAAAGAAAAATTGTGATCACTTGTTTCACTCAACATGACAGTGGCGAGGAATTATATAAATCCACAGTTCCCGTTGTATATACTCAATGGTGATAGAAGTCAATGAAGTAACGCATTTAAAGCACACGTATACTTCCCATGATCACGGCGATACTTTACGGAATATGTCAAAATTATAAAAATATCATACCCTACAAGAAGTGGGGTGGGGATGCCAAACAAGCTGTAGTACACATCTGGACATTCGTCCACATGTTGATCATTATGACAAATCCAAATCACTACCTATACAGCGCAGATAAACCTGGCTATCTAAGAAGTAACGAAAATATGCTGAGAGCTGGATTTCAGATCCCACTAACTCATTCAATGGCGATATTCTGCTCCTGCACGATTCTTTCGGCATTTTGTATAGATTCGCTCTCAGTCATTCTGGTTCTGGACGGAAATGAATCAAAATCTACCGGCTCCTGAATAATTAATACTTCTGTGCATCTTAAACTGGATACTGACATCTGTGTTGAGCCTTTTGCAGATTATATTGCTTAAAATTGCTTCACGGGAAGCTAACTAACGATTCTAGAGCCATTTTTATGCTTTTATGGGTAGCCCACCATACCGACCAAATGTAACGCAACATTCAGTTGTTACACGCGTTTTCGACTTATTCAAACAATAATGGTGCCTAGAATTATATCATATAAACTGTATTAACTTACGCAAAGTCTAATTACTGTCATTATTTCATTATCTTCCATTGTATGAATATATCTTATGTCAGTGGAAAAATTGTAAATATGCTTATTCCATGTATACATTTCTTATCATTTTGATGATGCTTGTAAAATGGTTTCCCTCATGTGCATAAATTAATGTATTCTGTATTTATAGTGAAATAAGGGAGATATTTGGGAAAATGTATGTGTGCAAAGTAGCTTTGAACAGAAATTTAGAAGAATTTACGACACAACTAGTTAGAACTGTGATAGGGATGTAACAAGCAGGTGTGGCTAATTAAACCCCATAGCAAATAGCCTTACTGTTGCGAATGAGTCTGAAATCCTCTATCTCAAATGATAGCTAGACTGTCGAAATCTGGACAAATAATTCTTCCACTTTTTCAGTGATGAAAACTACTGAGGTTTATTTAATTATACTACTGTGAACCCACGAAATCTTAAAGAAAAAATCTTTCTCTTGATGTAGTTAAATTCTTGACTACTGCACATCACAAAATTCCAAACTGCAGATAAGGACTCTTGAGTATACGAGGCACGTTCTTCCCCATTTTATCAACTTGAAGAGGGAAAATGCTATACGTATGTGGGAGTAAGCTGATTATTTGGAAAACTTCCATTTTCAAATGACATTTTGCCGTGCATTTGTCACAGCCTGCACTGGCATAATGGCCTACTATCATTTCCACATCCGCTCTACCCGATACATCACAGATGACGCCTCTCGAACATATTTTAACATGCCTGTTCATTCTGGTAATATTCATGCCTTGACTTAATATATCCTTTAGCTAAGATACTAAGTCATTGCATAACTTTTTGTAACTCCTAGGTTTGCTGGCGCCACCGTATATACCTATCAGGAATACACTACTTAAGAAAGGTGCCGTGTTTCTGCTTAACAGGGGTTATAGCTTTGATTGCATTAGATGGTTGGAGGCAGTCGGCCACAGGAAGCCCTGTCTGGAACTAGGTTTCGTGCTAGTTGGCACTCGTCAGCAAGGAGTATCTGCAACCTTGAAGGAACTCATGTCCCTTCTGAGATTCGAACCCGCGTCACCCAGTGCTGCAGTCAGAGACGTTATCACTGAGCTATTCAGGCTCGCGATTGACCTCCTGTAGGACTGTAGTCGATATTTTGATTTAACACTAGTAACTAGTGTGATGCGTCTAGTCCTCTGATTGGTGTAGACTGAATTCTATCAGTCAGGTTGGTTATAGCTGCTGGTTAGAAGACTTCGACATGAAAAGTCCTTTGATATTTGGCTGGAAATCAGTCTTGTTGAAGGGAGCTTGAACGGGAGACATCTCCGTGTAGTGATGCAGACATATCTGGAGACCGGTGTGGTAATACATTCCGCCTTCAATTGGTATTGACTCTCAAGAGCCACACATTCTCAGTATACTTCTAGTAGCTGTAGGCAGCTGAGGTCATCTCCAACGGAAAATCTTCAAGACTTTGTTACCACTCGCTTGTGAGATGTTCGTGGTGGCCATGATTTCCAGCAGCATACTTGTCATGTTATCACGTTCAAAAGACACTTCTGGGTACATTTTTGAAGTACTGGCAGCTGGTGTTAAGCTGCTGGATGGTGGTGATTGCACTCCTTCGGTTTCTGTTGTCATGGTGTCATTCATTCTTCATAGAAGAAGCCTCGACGTTCGTAGGGAGGACAGCAAGTGTGCTAGCCTCCGGTAACGTCTCAGCCAATAAGTGCTCATAAATACGTTTAAACCTATAAAATGTCCGGCGATCGCATTTCAAACGTTGGTCACATTCACATAATCTTTTGCATACTTAATAAAGGGTTATTTTAGTTAGAATACGGAAAACGCCACAAGGAACCACAGTGACCACTTTCCTGTTTAATGTAAAGTTTAAAAGTGAGTGCACACTGTGTGAATGGAATTCACGTAAACAAAATGTTACGCTGCAACTAACATTGACCGCTTATGTTTTCATAAACTCTAGTGACTGGTAAATAAGCACATAACATTTATTTGTTAAACGATGAGTCACACAGGTTGTTTTATAGAATTTATCAGATTATTATTAATTGCATATATGGACATTATTAGGAAGTACATTTATCCCATATATTATCACAGTCAAAGTGGCAATAAGAAGTATTAGGTCAATTTCTGCGTGTGACTGCAATTTAATGGTGTTGGTCACGCTCCTTAATGTATGTGTATGATTGCGTGTTTCTGTTTTTCTTAGTGTATGATGAAAGATACATAAATTGTAGGTTTAATCCTACCTACATTGCTATTTTTAAGCGTTAGTATATCATTCTGTGTTCTGCTTGTCGGATTTCATGGCAAAGTTTCTACAGGAAATTGTTAGTGCAACAGCAACGGCTTACAGAAGTACAGAAGGCTTAATTTCATGACAAAAATCATACTACTTACAATATATCAGTAACCTCCCGCACATAGCAAAATGTTTCAGTGTTTTTCACACATTATTCCCCCTATTCGATCTTTCCCCCCTTGAAAACTGGTGCCCGCTTTTTGTTTGCCTTTTCCCAGATATGTCCCCTTTTTGTCCACACGATTTTCCGACTAGGTGTCTCTTGAAGTGATAACAAAAGACAGTTCTAACTGTCTACAGGTATTTTTTACATTCCTTATTTAGTGGTGCTATTGCAGATCATGGCGAATCTAACATACACGTTTTGGTTTGCTATCTATGAGGCTTATAATTAAAATGTGAGTTTAATATTTTTGTTTTGTTGTGGCACGTTTATAGAAATGCGATATTCAGCGAGATGGGAAATTATGTTTATATTTGTTAAGCTCATAGAAAGTAGAGGTTTCGCATTAAATAAGTTTCTTTATTCCTGTGACAATTTACCACCGTTTGCACTAGTGTTTTTCGAAGATTTAACATTTTTCACGTCTGCTTTCAAATGGTTTTTTCAGGTAGAAATAAGATGGTTATGCTGGTTTTAACTGTTTATACTTTCTATGTCGCAATCTGGAAGTACATTTCTGTCAAATTGCATAAACATTATATCGGTAGGCAATTCCCCAGAATTATTAGCCACAGCATTCATCACTGAACCCTAACTGTTCAAGTCCCCTTGTTTAGCTGAAGGTTTCCGGTCAAGCATCCATGCTATTTGCTACGCTGTCGTTTCAGGTTCGTTCATTCCTTCGGGCACGATCCCTAGGTAGTTAAGCAATCAGCTCGCACTCCGATTCGATCCTGAAATATAACTCGTAATTTGAACGATCAAGTTTGGTGTTTTACCTTGCCATTGGTCAACGCGGAACAAATACTATGAGAGTTGTGGGCGTTATTCTTAAGTACGTATACTTACTACTATCCGTGAACGTCAATAACTTTAGCCTCTAAAACATACTCACATATATTTTCCACTACTTAATTTTGACTTTTTCCCAGATTAAGTGTTTAAATTATGGTTTAAAATAAGTGTTGCGTAATAAGAATGATAGGCAGTACACCATCATGAAATTAGTCACCATCATGTTTTCAGATCTTATTTTAATGTATGCTTACGCAGTCATGTTTTTAATTCCACTTCCAATTTAAAAGATTCAGGAAAATCAAAAATGAAATCTATTTAAAAGATTTATTTATCTGTAAGCATTACGTTACATCCAAAACTTAAAATCATTATTCATTTCTAAAAAGGAACATATGCGAAAATGTTGCTGATTAATATCATAGTGAAAAGTTGAGAGGGAAATTAATTAATTGACGATAACGAACAAGAACTTTTGATATTTAAGCTGCTAGAGTCTTTTCAGTCATGATCTTGTTCTCAGGAATGTGGTGTTTTATTCTCTATAAGTAGGATAGGTTAACCTTTCTATATTGCATGTCTGAAGTCATGTCAAATGAAAGCAGTTTCAGGGTAATGTTATAACTGATAATATCTGATATGAATTCATTGAACAACTGCTAAACATGGTATTAATCTTCTGATACAACTTATGTAACATCAATTTAATTGAATTTTAGATTCCCCATCGATTGATTGAACTGAAGTGCTCGGTCTCAGGTTGACATATCAGCTTTAATTAAATTAGCATGACCCGTTGTACAAGATGTCGCTCTCGTGGCCCAAGTGGTCTAGTGAATAACTCTTTGGCGTTTGAAACTATGGGCACTGGGTTCGAGCCTCGGTGGGAATATCGTCACTCATTAGGAAATGCAGGTTCATCCCAATGACGAGTCCTAAATGGGACGAAACGCGCATTCTGGATTCCATTGCTAGTCATATTGAAAGCTTAACTATGAGCTGATAAACTGTTTATATTTGAATTAAAGCTGAGACTTGGATTTCAGAAAATCCATGGTGAGAAACATCTCTTATCTACCGATAAACAGAATTTTAAAAGGCAGACATGAGTTATGTAATTTGAACTGAGCGTTCGAAGGATGAAGTGTTCAGCGCAATATTTGCCACTTTTGAGTAGAAGGTGTTCACTGTTGATGACTACACACTTAGCATAAAACACCTTTCCTGTACTGTTGAGTTGCAAATGGTTTTTTTGTGGTTGCTAAGAGTATTTTTTACGAGAAATATTTGGATGTCTAATATTTATCGACTGATATTCAAAGAACCCACCCTCTTTATTTTCTTTTCAGTAAAAGGAATTCGGAAGATGCCAGAGTGGAATAAATTGGCTTTCTATAGAAAGTTCAAGGGAGAATAACAGCTTTCAATTTTTGTTTGAAATATAAACATTTTATTAAATTTTTAAAAAATTTAAAAATGAGAATTTTTTTTCAGTCTGATGTCACAGAAGTGGGAAATTTGGGAACATCTCATTTAAATTTGCTTTTATTTAAGTAGTTTTAGTGTAGTATAACAACAGAAGACAAGTGCTGGCAACAGATTGTCTTACTATGGAAACCAGCACGTATTTATATATATATTTCATGTACATTATTATAGCTTATTCAAGCAGACAAACACAGTCTTCTGATTGGTTGTTTCTGGTTTCTCGGAAAGTTAAGCCATATATCTGCGAATCTTATTTGCCCACGTTAAGTCTGCTGTGATTGGTTGTTGAATCAGCCTTGTTCATATTTTCTCACGGCCAATATTAGTGACCTAGACATTGACGTAAATTAATGTCAACCAATTGCCTAGCAGCCTGCACTCACCACAGTAGGAAATCCAAGTAATTTGTGGTATATGGATGAAGCTTTGAATAATTGATCCTCCTTTGTAAAAATTTGTCTATCTATTCCCACTACTGGAGATAAAAGAAGGTTATCCTAAATACTTGAGATTATTTGAAGCGATCAGGACGTAGTGAATGCATTACACTGGGTTACTGGATTCTTATAAACTGTCAACACTTCCTACCTTAACTTATCCTTGAGTAGATAGATATCAGCAATATGTTCTGTTTTAATCAGTTGGAAAATGTCAAGAGCAGTCTGACCGTCGAGTTGGAGTAGGCTAAGCCAAGAAGTCAGGCAGTTGTTGTACGACCGTGGTGTAGGCCTACATTACAACCACGGAGTTAACTTGAAACCCCTTCACATGAAGAATTAACAGCCACAGATGAAGATAGTTAGTATAATAATCTTTGGAATTATTTACACGATAAATACAAGTATAGCGAACTTGAAAACACTTCCATCATTCCATTTATTTATTTATTTATTTTTTTTGGTTACAGCTTGATTCCACACCGTGTTTTTGGTACAGGTGTGGAATTTTCAGCCTGGATATCGGTAGCCCAAATTTCGCAGGCCCACCATAGATATCAGGTGTGCGCCGGTGTGGGCTCGAACCCTGGACCATGCGCATGGTCGGCGAGAGTCCTAACCACTGTGCCACCGACGCACAGATGACTAAATATCTTCTTAGATCGATAAAAACATGGTGGGAGGGGGTTGGTTGGAGAGCATAATAGGTTGAACAGAATTCAATAATCAATATTTGAATTTCATCAATCTGAATCAAATCAGAATAAATCATGTGCCGAAAAGCCTACGTCTCAAGGGAACAAACTCTTATAGCAGCGCTATTACCAGACATCTCTTCGACACGGGTCATTAGGTGAAAATCGAGAAATCCTTCAAAATTATCAAGAGATCAAGGGAGCTCCATTCTCCTCAAATTTGCCGAAGCAATTTCTATCAAACGCTTCAAACCAGATTTATGTGTTCAGAAAGAATCAGTTATTAGTCTTTCTTTGCCTTGGTAACTGGATGTCTTTTTTCTTTCACCTGATTATGTAATCTTTGTCTCTAACCTCACCCTCCTTTATATTCTGTAATTTTGCTTGTCTCTTGTTTCTACGATTTGAGTTCAACTCAGTACATTGTCACCTAACTTATTAGTCACTGTGCATCTAACGCACATCTCATCTTTATTATGTAACTTCCTTACCATTATATGCATACATTTATTTTTGTTTAAACTTGAACTGCCTGTGTAAAAACTATATAAGCGCAATTTTCTGAGCACTGTTTACTAATTGTGAAACTTTCCGTCAATTGACAACATGTAGAATTTTGCAAGTATGTTAAAACGTTTCTGTACTTAAACCTGAAAATTTATTTAGGCTGGTGGTAAGTAGTTGATGAGAATCCAGCGAAATAAGCAATGATGGTACCATGTTATTCTGCACAAACCGCCACTGTTGTTCTCGCTTTATTCAAATTCATCAAGGGGAATAAATGCATGCAGAATAAATAGATCAGTTAGGATAACACACTTACACAATGACAATATGGGCAAACATCATTTCCTTTACTTTCCCCGATAAAATTTTTATCCAACTATCAGGTAAATGAAAAAAAAATAAAGAAATTCTACATTATCATGTGTAAGATGTCACCTACAGTGATTTATTCTGTATTTCACTTATTTTAGAGAAAGAGTCAATTAGTTTTGAGATATCCAAACGAATTCTTTATATTTTTTTTTATTTATTTTGAACTGTTAGTGTAACAAAATTTAAATTTTCATCTTTTAATGAATTTCCTTCACGAAAATGTCTGAACCTATCAAATTGAATTTAGTAGACACTGTCCTTTCAACTACAGGCAATCGATACGGATAGTAGATGTCAAAGCCAGGGTAGGAAAGGTAAGGCACACCTCTATCACTCTGAAATCAGTGTACACATCATCTGCACTCAGAATAAAGAGTGAAATTCGGATTTTCAACACCAATGTTATGTCATTCTGGTCTTCTATATAGGTCTGAGATTTGTTACGTTACCAGAATCATTTTCAGCAGACTTCTGTCAACAGCTTCTTTCTCTGGTTTCATACTAATGATCAGATGGCCAGAAAGGTTGCTCAACAAGGAATTCCACGAACGAACTAACCAAGAACGTATTACTCAGTAAATATGCCAAATATAATAGAGGTGAACAGGCCACTCACTGAGAAGATCTCTGAATGACATAGCACTCTAGACTAGCTCTCAAGTGGAACCCGAGGATAATATGGAGGAAATCGTATGAGTCGAAGATGAGAGCTTGTGAACAGTCGTAGAGTCATCTACAAAGGACTAAAGAGAACAGGATGGAATTAAGATGTTCTGTTGAAGTCTTATATTCCACTCGGAACCCAAGAGAATAATAATAATAGTGATATTCAAGTATTGGTTGGTAGGGATTTGATTGTTTGGTTACAGGATTTCATCATGAGCTGACATCGGTTAGAGAACCATCGAAAAACCAAAATGGAGTACTGGATGTTTGTTTCGTCCCAGTTTGGGTTTCTCCATCAGCTTCGAACCCATGATGATGAAATCCTGTAACCTATCAATCAAATCTCTATAAACCAATACTTGAATATCAGTGAGATGCCCACTGGTGACTAACCCTATTCGGGTAGGGAGTTACTTGGGGTTCTAATGAGATGTCATTACCAGTAGGGTGCAGCAGATCGGCTGTGAGGGCAAATACTAGCCAAAGTCATTGGCTAGCAGTTGCGCTATGTCGTGAATTGGCAGAAGTTAGAATTCATTGGCCATTAAGCCGTATCCCAGAGGTCTGATGGTCTATGAGCTCGCCTTGTGCCCAGTAGGTCCTAGATTCGAGTCTCGGTGGGTGCGTGCTACTGAGAGGTCCCGAACTAAGGCGAAACAGCCATCTAGTACTGCCGTCTGGTTTTCCAATGGTTCTCTAACCGATGTCAGCACATGATCAAATCCTGTAACCAATAATAATAATAATATTTTGTATGTGTATTAGTAAAATTAACAAGTAAAACTGATTGTCTGACAGGGTCACAATACAAAGGGCGCAAATAGATTCTATGACTGATGAGTCAATTCGATATACTATACCCAGTTATATTGTAATATAAATTGGATGATGTTTCGATTAGAATTTATTGTTGTTAATCCCAGTCAAAGTATTCACATGACCTTGCCACCTCTCTTTTCCAGTACAACTTTTTATCGTTTTCATCCTTAATTGGTTTTGCGTTATTCCTACGACGTACATTCGGTGTTGGTTGATTAAATGAAGACTCACTGATTAGCCTCTCTCTCTCTCGTTTCCCCTAACTATCTTGTTTTCTAATAGGTCGGCTGTCTATCACTCTATTTTGTAATTACAAGTGAGGGAATGCAGTACAATGGCTTAAGTTGTTTTTATAGATGTGGCCTAATGCGGTGAATTTTGTTGAATTCCTCCGCTCTGCTAACCCAAGTGACCTCAGTGTTAGCAAAAAACCAAGCGCAATGCAGTGACGCAACATCAACTTCGGATGTATGAGAGACCTTGATTATCAAATAGTAGAGAGGAAAAATGTATGAAGTAAGTTTGCAAATTGGGGGAATTTTTTTATTATTATTATTGCTCCCTTGGGTTCCTAGTGGAACATAGGGCTTCAACTGCACGTCTCCATTTTCTTCTGTCTTCTGCTATACTTTTCGCCTGCATCCATGTTAATCCATATTCTTTCAACTCCTCTTCACACGATCTCCTCCATGCCACCCTTGCACTGACGTCCCACACGCCGCTTCCCTTTCGGGTTCCACTCGAGGGCTTGGCGTGCGATGTCACCCAGCGGTCTCCTCAGCGAGTGTCCGATCCATCTCCACTTTCTCCTGCATATTTGTTGGGCGATTGGTTCTTGCTTTGTTTGTTACCATATTTCTTTGTTGGTGATTGTTTCCGGCCATCTGATCTTCAGTATAGAGCGAAGACAGTTGTTAATAAAGGTCTGCGGCCTTTTGGAAATATTCTTTGTGACCCGCCCACTCGCCAAGTTTCTGATCCGTAAAGAAGAACTGACTGACTTGACGTTTGTATTGAAAATCCGAATTTTGTTGGTGATGGCTGAGTGACGAAGATTTCCAGATTGGTTTCAGGTTGATGAATGTGTTTCTCGCCTTTACGAATCTCGCTCGATTTGACATCCTCGTCCGCTCCTTTTTCCTGTAGTTGAGACAATGCTCCTTAGATATTTTAGTGAATGAAGTAACCTCTTTCAAATCCCTCCCGTTGATAGTGATTGACGTTGGATGTTGTTGCTGTTGTTGGTTGGTTATTTTCATCACCTCCGTCTTGTCTATGTTTACCTGGAGTCCTGTCTTTTTTTGCTGCTTCTTCGACCAGTTTGTCGGTCGGTTTTCGCTTGTAAGTCTTCGATTGTGTGTGACATAAAACATAAGTCATCCACTCGCGAAATCCAGGTCTTCTAGGTTCTTCACGTCGGTCCAGGATATTCCTGTCTTCTCGTTTCCCACAGTCTGACGCATAATCCAGTCCACCACAATTAGGAATATCATTGGTGATCGATTATAAGCACCCTTGTCTGACTCCTGTGTTTACTCCAAACGCCCCGCTGATTCTTCCGTGCGCTGTGCTCAGAATTTCACCCAGTGATTGGCACTATATCCCCATATATGTTATATTAAATAAAAACTTGCCTAATTCGAAATTATGTGTCACCACAACACCCAAATTTTACAGTTATATTAAGGTGTAAACCAACTTAGACACTTTTAACTATAAAATGTCATGTAGTTCGAAGAAAATGAGTGTATGTATGTACACAACTTAATTGTATCCATTTGTGACAATCATTTCAGTTCAGTAATGTTGCTAACTAGTAGGAGATCATGCTGCGATTGACCTGGAAATAGCATGAATAGAAAGGAACAAGTGATATACTCCACCTTGTCTGTTGACTACCCATTTCTGGCACTAGTTTGTACAGCTAGCTATACGACTTCAATTTTCTCTATTTGTTTTCTACGCTTAAGCAATTGTGTTCTTATTTAATCTTCATATTCATATATGAAGTCATATAACTGGGTTGGAGGATTTCTTCATGAAGATGTGAAGATAATATGTTGAATGAAAGCGATACAATTTATGATCTCACCTCAGAAAGTCGATCCTCTTCCTAAAAGCAATATGACAAATCCTGTGTATTTATAACAAAATCTATAAAATTCTCAACAATATTGATTCAAGTAATTTCAAAATGTTGTATAGGGAAACTGGTCTTAACTTAGATATGGGACTGTGGAATGACCAGATTGTGATGTAGCGACCGAAACCTACGACATGTTGTGGTCTGAACACTGGAAACCGGTCGTTGCATTCTACCGTATAGCTAAACGAAATCTTTCTTGGGTTACGCACAGTCTCAGAATGCCCCAACCAAAATTCACAATTACTACAATACGGTTGGGTAGCTGTGGAGGTCCAGAGGTATCTCAGTTACAAAACAAGTACTGTACAAATACCAAGCTATTTAACCATCAAAATCAACTGTAAGAAGTACCTGAGAATCGAGAAGGATATTCCCAACAAGTAGGCCACAAAACTCTGTCAACAAGAATCATTCCCCGTACACTTCCTGCACACAGTCCAAAGTCAGGGTAACCTTAACTTCGCTAATACAAAATCGCAGTCACAAATCGACATACTATCAATATCACCTGACAACTACATGCGTTGAGTAGTCTGTGATAACAGATTTGACGCTTAAAAATCAACAAATTTCAACGATTATACATCATTTGGACCTTGAAATTATACTGAGAATTTTACGCTAAGCTTTTTCCAGAATATCTCAGCAGTGATCAAAAATCTTTTAAACTGCCTTAGAAAAGCCGGAGTTGCCAGAATTCAAATAAATTGAACCGATTCATCTCTCTGATCTGTGTCGGCATATGTAGTTCTCCTCAAACGGTTGGTGTTCAGATTGATTCAATCTCCTCGTGCAAATACCACTAGTTGATGTGACTGGTTTCCAACTACTCGCTTCAATTAATCAGTAGTTTATGCTGGGAGGAAAGAATATCTATTCAAGAACAAGAATATTTCCAGTGGCAGAGGAATATCACTTTCTTTTGATCAATCATCAAACAAGCAGAAATTTAATGTCATCTAACTGAATTTTTTCTCACTTATTTCAGTAGTATAGACGGAGAGAAACGTCAGAGTTAAATTTTAGTGTGTAGTATCCCGGGAAAAGTCGATTACAAAGATTATTACTCTCTGATCTTCATGACAGTACATGTACTATAACCACTGTTAGTTTATGAGTAACAGCGATAAACACACGAAAGTCTTTTCTGCTCAAAGACAAACACTTTCACAAACTGAGGTTATTTTCAGAGTGATGGGAAGTTATAAAGTCACAGACAGAAGATTCGACAAAAAATCCAGACGCGTCAACAGTGATTGACTTAGAAGTGTTAATGTGCGACATTGTTTCATCTCTGCGGATTGATTTAAAAGACTTAAAATACGAAATATGAGAGAAAATATCATCGATGTAGTCTATCACTTGATGAAAACCATTCATAATAACCAATATGCTTTAGGCTAAAAGCTTCAAATAAAAAAAAATACTTACGCATACGCAAAATGAACAACCTCCCCGAGGAACTACTTCGACAAAGTACTTATTATCCCACTGAAATGAAACGTAAAGTAGCAACAGCAAACAAAACTGAGTAATATACCATTGAAACCAAGCAAAGCTGAAATAAAACTCACATTAGATTGACTATATAGTCAAAAGTGATAATGATCAGGTGGACTGTAGTGTTGTACAAGAATTCGTTAACTAGAATGACGTGTATGTTCAAGAAAGTTGAATTTAACGCCCACCTTATGAAGGCTCACAGTGCATATGTATCCTGCTATACGCTGATTAGATAGATAAGCCATGAATTATACCATCACTTTTCATAAATTTGAATCACAATGATCCAAACACACCTCACGTGATCGAGGATTCAGTGCCTGGTCGACACTCTGCTACAACCTGCTTGACAGGTAATAATCACGGTAAACATGTGAGGAGTGTTTGAGGGCGAGGCTAACAATTTAATCCCGTAAAATATAAAAATCCCTTCCATTGAAACTTCAAAGCTTAAGCTTGCAGTTCAGTGTTCCACTTGGAGCGCAAAGGAATAAAAGTTTTTAAAAAATAAACGAGCAATGATTCAATTCAGTCATGCGGAACTTGATTTTTGTCGGAGGTTTCAAATTCATTTTAAGCGGGACTTGAATTCGATGTATGAAATAAAAATTTCTGGTAGTATAAATGTAGACACACTTTATTAAGGGGGAATTCATCTGGTTGAGTAAATTGTTAGGTTGATAGATAAGTGGGCAAAACGAAGTGGGGAGTTAATCACACGCACGTTGCCACCTAATTAATTATACTTACATATTTGTATCGAACGCCTGTTAATTTAAAACCTGAAATGATTTATTTAAAGAAAATCAACAGATCACGATGAGGTAAAGAGCAAAATATGAATTTTAAATATCTACAAAATACAACTCTTTTATATGAAATAAAAATGGCTGGTAATTTCAGATAATTGAGTGAAACTGCATATTACTACTAACAAAACGGTTAAAGTAGTATCAGTTCTCAGATGTCTGTTTAGAATTCGGCTATTGTAATCGTCATCGTCATCCATACTCATCAGCCACGCCTCCTATGGTTCGAGGTTTGATCCCCTGCCGGTAAAGACGGAAGGTTACACCTGAGGCTAGCAACTTCATCCCATAAAAATAATTACCACTGCTAACGAAACATGAAGCTCTGTGTTCCACTGGGAACGTGAAAACAATAAAACAGATGATAATAAATAATAATCGTCGTCGAACAGTCTATGTTGTTTCAATAGACAAACAACAAACATTCTTTACACTGAACTCACTTCGTCTTAGTGAGGTAATGGTTCCTGATTTGCTTAGCTCATCCGGTCACTCGCTTGTCGTAGTAGCTTCGGTGGATACTGAGGGAGTTGTGTAAAACTTTGCTTATATTTGATTTATAGTATGCAGAGTTTTAAGATTAAGGCGTTGCTGTGTTCGGAGTTAGTTTTCTTTGCGTCGGGGGTACAACGGTTAGGAATCTCGCCGACCATGCACACGGTCTAGGGTTCGATCCCCTGCCTATGCACACCTGATATCACTGGTCTGTTTGCAAAATTTGGGCTACTGATATCACATGCTGAAAATTCCATACTTGTAGAATCAAGCTATAATCAAAATTAATTAATTAATTAATTAGTTAAATTATTAGTGTTCTATTGTGCAACTAAATTCATCATCATGAAATTAGTATTGGAGATATCATCGAGAGGGGTGGTTGAAAAGTCTACAATTAAATAAACACTAGAGGTCTTCTAAGAACATTCAACAATCTCCAGTTTACTTAATATACCTAATTACGCAATCAATCATAAATATTATTGAAGAAATGCTTCATTCTTAACGTCAAATGAATTAAAGTTTTTTACTTTGTGAATTTTCAGTTAAACTAACAGAGCTACTCAAAGATCACTGCGTGGTGACTTCACTTCGAAGAAAAACGTTTTGGCAGATGCAAAATAAATGCAAAATGAATAAATTTACTGTAATTATTATTATTATCATTATTGCGTATGTATTTACCTTCTGTGGAATAAAACGCAAGAATTACATTGAATAAAAACAACAGTTTTAATTGCATCTTCAGGCAGAAATGGCGCTTGTATTAGACGACTGATATAAAGTTATAAGTTACTGAAAAAGATATAAAAAAATAAATGTAAGTATGCATATGTTATTATTATATCCTTTAATTCCTAGAGGAACATAGGGCTTCAGCTGTGCATCTCCATTACCATCGGTTTTCTGCCAACTTTTTTTACCCCGCCTCACATGACCTCCTCCAAGTCACCCTCACACTGACGACCAACTCGCCGCTTCCCATTCCCTCGGGTTCCACTCGAGCGATGGTTGTCTAGTGATGTCACTTGATGGTTTCCTCGGAGTATAGCCAGCCAATCCACCTCCATTTCTTCCTGCTTATTTGTTGCACAAGTTGGTTCCTGCTGGGTTGGTTCGCTCAATTCCAGAGATCCCTGTGGCTGATCTTTTCTGACCGACCATCTGATCTTGAGTGGTATTGAGCGAAGACAACTGTTAATGAAGGTCTGAAGTTTGTTTGAGATGCTCTTTATGACGCGCTGGCCAAGTCTCTGATCCGTGCACTGAGTAGCACTGACTGACTTCACATTGGAGGTGGAAATCCGGATCTTATTTTTGATGATGAGTGCTGTTGACCTCCACACAGACTCGGTTAGAGTAATAAAAACTTGTCTTGCTTTACCGATACTCGCCGCTTTGATATCCTCGTCAGTTCCGCCTGTAGTTGAAATGACACTTCCCAGGTAGGTAGGAGGTTGTTTCTTTCAGGTTCCTCCCATTTATGCTGGCTGATTGATGTCTGTTGTTGTTGTTGCTGTTGCTGTTGGTATTGGCCAGGAATCTTCATCACTTCTGTTTTATCTATGTTCACCTGGAGTCCTATCTCTGATGCTTCTTCTGCCAGCTTGTTGCTTTTCACTTGCCAATTCATAAATAATAATAATAAAGCTTGATATGAATTTAAGAAAAACAGTCCACACTTAGAAGACAAAAAGAGTGAAAAGAAGAAGTACTTACTCTCTGATTAGATCCTCATCTATGGCTCTACACTAGTACTACACATTTATAGCATTTTTAATGCATTACAACCTGAGATTTACCAATCTAATAGCTGTAAGTTTATCAACAATAATTAGTAAATACCAACATGTCAGGGTGGATGGGGGGCTTATAATTAACTAATTGGATTACATTATGCATAACACCGTTAAAAAGATAAGAAATAATGAGTGCACAGATTGATTATCTAATAAGCAATGAAAGGTGAAGTGGTCAGAATAATAATGATAAAATAACCATAATAATCATAACACTAACGATTTAATTTATTTTAAATAGTTCTAGCAATACAGGATGGAATTCTCAGCATTTGGCACGGTAATGCATCTAATTTACTCAAGAATAATTAAAAATAACATTAAAGAGTATAGTTTACCAAGATTGAGGAAAGAAAATTATTTTAGCATTAACAGTAGCAATAAGTTTCACAGATTAGACATACAATCCTCTCGGTATTACTTAGTGCGTCGATGGCACAGTGGTAGAATACCCATCAATCACACCTCGTGTGGTTCTAGGTTGGTTTCCCGGCCGACGAACTCCTTTACCTTGCTTAACCAGTAATAAAACTGGTAAAAAGGGCAGATTTAGCATGAGAATAGAAGCATCATACCTTAAAAAAATGATATTACTGCGACAGAAACTCCTAGACTCTAGCTAGCTTGAAGTCCTATGTTCCACTGAGAACGTAAAGGTGTAAAAAAAAACATTATCAATCAGGTCGAAAATGAACGAAAAGTATAAAATTATAATAATAAAGATCGACATATCACAAGCTAACATGGATGGGACAGTTTATCGATTTCGAGAGCTTCGCCCTACTGATGCAAAAGCAGAACCTGGTACGTACATTAAGTTCAAGGATTAGAATTATCTGTTCGGAAGTCGTGATAGAGAAAGAACGAATTAAATTTATTACGTTAAACACTATTAGAGAATGGGTATTCACCATGATTCGTAGACAAAAACATGAAAGAAAAGCCTACGTCGCCAAAAATCATAACAGTTCCTAGGAAATCTCCCTTCATGAAGCTGGAATTCACAGGTGACATTGCTGTAGGAATCCTTAGAAACCGCCTTTCTAAATGTCTGTAAAAGACATTTCCAATAGGCCATCCCACGTACCACATTCTCCGGTAGACAGTCTATGCAGTTTAACGTTAAATTTAAGATATCGCCTTTGGCCACTTCACTGTGTGTTTATTACTTTACTTATTTTTTATTTATTTTATTTATTTTTGTTTTTGATTACAGCTTGATTCCACACCGTACTTTTTAGTACAAGTATGGAATTTTCAGGATGGATATCGGTAGCCTAAATTTCGCAGGCCGACCATAGGTATCAGGTGTGCGTCGGCAGAGGATCGAACCTTAGACCATGTGGATGGTCGACGAGAGTCCTAACCACTGTGCCACCACTCTTGCAATCTCTATTTGCACAGAAGGGATTTAGCTGTTAAATTCTATCGCACAGTAAACCACTTAAATGTCTACTTACATTAATGGTGATGGTCTCAAGAAATCACTAGATAAAACTCAGACACTTAGGTAATAATTCCAAGTAATTCCATGCAACAGTGCCCTTGCCTATTCTTCAGCAAGATGGGTCTGACAAATGTTGCATAAAAATATATCTCTTTGACTATTATTGCCATTGACAAAAGCCAGGCTATGCTTGTGCATGGTTTCGTGTTGTTTGGTAACATCAGACAGTGTAACACTGACCAAGGGCACTTAACTTTCTGATTACGTTCTACATGTGAACAATTAATTTTGACCAATCGAATTTGTCCAAAAAGCTTTAAACGCGGTCTATTCAAGACTCTGTACTATAAAGCGAGGAGAATATGCCGTACAGAGAAATTAGAGGAAGAATTCGAGTTTCTTGAAAAGATATTGAAGAGCAATGGGTACCCTCAAAGGTTCATCAACAAGTGTGGAAGATCTGAAATAACACATGTAAAACAAATCACAGCGGGAAAAAAGCCAGTCTACGTTCAGCTTGATTATAAAGGTGAAAACGTTGCAGCGATGGTCAACAGAAGGCTGAGTACATCACTAGCCATAGCCTATCCTGCAGCTAATCTCATTCCCGTCTATCAAACAACTTGCTCTTTGGTGCAGTCAAAAATCGATAGATATCCTTCTCATGTTAACTTCAACTGTATATAGAAATTTACATGTATCTGCGGGAGCAGTTATGTTGGAAGGACAGAAAGAAGGGCATATCTACGATTTTCTGAACATGTACCAAAAATTTGCGTCTAAAAGGAACAAATGCTGTAAACAGTGCCAGTACCAGGCATCTCCTCGACACGGGTCATGAGGTGGACGTTGAAAAGTCGTTCAAAATTATTAATAGGCAAAAGAGCTCAATTCTCCTTAAGTTTGCTGGAGCCATTTCCATCAAGCGCCTGAAACCTGATTCATGCGACCAGAAAGAAGCGGTTATCAGCCTTTCTTTTCCCATTCTGGTAACTGGATATTTTTCATCTCTCTTTCATCCGAATACGAAATGCTGAAAAGTTTCCATTGTGCATGATTATTATTGTTCGGAATAGTGTTCAATATTACATATATATATATATATATATATTATTAGTGTATGCGTTTATTAATCGATTGATTTTGTTTAAAATGAACTCTGCGCTAGTATGTTAAAATTGTTTTTTGTAGACATATTTATTAGTGTTTTTGCCCTTTAAGCAGTTGACGAGAAGGTGACGAAGTAAAAGATGGTACCATTTTATTCTGCCTAAAACTGTAGTTCTTGCTTTGTTCAAAATCGAATTTGTACGCAAACAGTTGCATAAACTACCATCTAGTAAAAGGTTCGCGTAATATTTCTCACCTTAACATCAATCCATCAAACTTTTGGTTTTTCCAACATCATTCTGATCATTGAATTGAATTTTTTGAATTTCCCGTCGATTGATTGGACCAAAGTGCTCGGTCTCAGGTTGACATGTCGGCTTCTTGTGCAGATGCTTCGACGATGTCTGGAGATTTGATTTGTATACAATTGGTGGATGGTGGTTAGAAGTGGAATCCAGGATGCGCATTTCGTCCTATTTGGGACTCGTCAGCTGGATGTACCTGCATTTCACAGTGAGTGATGATGTTCCCACTGAGGCTCGAACCCATTTGGTGTTTGAAACTGTGGGCACTGGGTTCTAGCCTCAGTGGGAACATCATCACTCACTGTGAAATGCAGGTACATCCAGCTGACGAGTCCCAAATAGGACGAAATGCGCATCCTGGATTCCACTTCTAACCACCATCCACCAATTGTATACAATACCCTCACCTGATTCATTGAGGACAAATTCAGTTTTGTGATTTGTCAAAACTGATTCACTCCAATTTATATTCCCTCATTCATTCAATAGACAACCAAGCATCATAAGAAACACAGTGGACCATTTTTAAGAACTGGGTTTTTCACCTGCATTAAAATCTCTTTAACATTCACAAATAAGGTTGCTGGTTCAGTTAGCTTCAAAAATCTGGATATAACACAAAAACATTTTCAACGACATCACGAGAAAAGAATAACATAATCGCGTCTTTAAAAATAGGGTTTTTGCCAAGCAATCAATAAAAACAGACTGACAGTCATTGAGAAGATAACCATAAAGTTGCTCAGTGGTCGAGTATTCCGTGACCCTACCAACAAACAGGTTCGAAATTCAAATACTGGTTTGCAAGATGTTTGATTGGTTGGTTAAAGGGTTCTGGAGGGAAATCGTGGTCAGTAGAGTACAGCAGGTTGGGCAGGAGGAAAGATAATCGCAAGCAATGACATTCGTTAGTATTAATGCTATGTTGTTGTGAAGTGGCAGAAGTTGGAATTTATGGACTGGCCGTTGAATGGAGTCCCAGTAGCTTAGTGGTCTACGAGCTCGCCTTGTAACCAGGGGGTCCTGTGTTCTAGCCTCCTGTGAGGGGTGCGTAATACTGAAGAGTTCCAAACTAGATGTGAAACAGTTGTCAAGTACAACCTAGTGGTTTTTCAATGGTTCTGTAACTTATGTCAGCTCATAATGAAATCCTGTGAACAGATTAAAAGTTGATCGATCACCAGCCATCTGATTTTTCTATAGGTATCAACTCTGGTGACTCTTTTGGAACCTCAGCTTTACAGATTTTAGCCGTTTCTTCAAAATCTTCAGGTTCGCCACCGTATCTTGCATGGGAGCAGGCAGCGTCTCTCTATCTCTCTTAAACTAAGTAACCAAGGGAGTTCATTATTGTCACAGCTTCTGATGCCATGTTGCTGAACCTGTCACACTGAGCTATGGTCTATGTTGTCAACATTTCTTGCAAGGTAGCGGCGGCATTCTGAATCAATTTTTTCCTCTTGCCTTAGTGAGCTGGTTTTAGAAGAGTAGGCTTTGAATCGGCACCTTTGGTTTCCATAGTGATATTAGCTGATGACATCATCTATTTCTCCGTCGTCTAGTTCATTATCTCTTCATTATCTTGGTAACTCTCGTCTCCGTTTTCATCAAGATCATCCTCTTCACCTTTCTCATCATTTGCACAGCTAATTATCTTCACTTTCATATTTTTACTAGATTAGGGTTTCAATTCATCAGCAGTGGTCTCATTGCCAGTGTCTATTGTAGCAGGGGATTCATTTTGTCATATTAAATCGATACTTTCAACTTCTTTGTTGCAAGCATCATCAATGCATTTCGCATAGCGAGAAATCACATGTTGTCCTTTCAAAGTCACATTAAAGGAAATCTCTTTACTAAAGCGGTCAGCCACTGTTTTGAACACAGCAGTTTGCAGTCGGTTGTTTATCCTGGACAGATCTTGAATTGTGTGAAAGTGAAACCACACCAGTGTGTAATACTTAACTTCTGTGTCTTATGTTTCGACCGGTGAACCCATAATTGGAGCAGCTTTATGTTGGGATCCACCTAGTAGTGCCTGTTTGCCGTCATCAAAGAAAATTCGGCTTTGAGACGGCCTACAGTCTGGTCTCTAGTGAAAGGAATTTTAAATAGGCTCTTCTTTTCATGTTAATCATGTTAAACGTCAATAGAAGTTGAGAACAACTTGTGTGGGCTACGAAGATTACCTTTGAAGATTGGAATCATTTTTGAGCTTTTTAGTATGTATCGAAGTTCTGGCTTCGGCATCACTTTAGCCTGCCTAGCCTTATGTATGCCAGGAAAAGTATTTACTCCAGGATCTAGGGTTACACAAGTACTCCAGCCTTCCCTAAGAGTTTCCCTTACATTTCTGACTACTGAAGATGCATCAGTTTGTTCCACATCTGGAGGCTGTTGTCCGGAAATCTTCAAGTGAATAATAAAATCATCCTTAACCTGTGGTATCTACATCCTTAAGAACCAATCTTCTATAAATAAGGGCTGACTTTTCCGATGGCACTTTAAACTCATTCGTCGCTTCTTCTTCCAGGGGTTCTCTATGTGGTCAAGAACTGGATACAGAAACATTTATCATTTTCTTGGAGACTTCTATTCGTTAATTGAATTGGACATCAAACACAACGCTGTCTGAGTTACAGGATCATACAGTCCTCTATCGTCACTGAGCAGGTTTAACAGGTCATGATCTCTCTGTATGGATCGCATCATGTTTGGCCTGTAGCTCTCGAAACTCTCTTTCTTCTTTTCGTCCAGACTCATCTACACCACTCCACACTAGACTTAAACCTAAAATCATCACTAGCTAGACTGTAGAGAGCCATAATATGAAAATTCCAAAAAGGACCTACCGGCTTCCTAAAGATAAATCCCATGTCACCATATTGTTCTCATTCACAACAGGATCCGTAGACATCTTCTTCAATGAGCGTCTGTCAACCATATTGCCTCGGTGTGTTGACAACTATAACGACTAAAACTGACTCACCATGGTCTGGAAGCAAGAAACTGATCTTTGCGTCTTACTATTTACCTGACTGAAACTACTGTGAGACGTGCACAGTCAAAAGTGTTCCAAATATAACAAGAAAACGGCTATTTGCTGTAAGTTCCATGTATCTCAACAAAGCCTTTAGTCTTGTATACAGACTGGACGTTTTTTGAGTATAAAACAAGTAATTAGAACTAAGTAGAATGAACCCGCCCATCAGAAGTATTAAGATCAGAGGTTAAACATAGAATTGAGGGGAACAATGGGAATGGGTCGAGTCAACAGATTGATTTGATTTTTTTTTTGATTTTTGATCTACAGCTTGATTCCACACTGTATTTTTGGTACAAGTATGGAATTTTCAGCATGGATATCGGTAGCCCAAATTTTGCAGGCCGACCATAGATATCAGGTGTGCGTCGGCGTGGGCTCGAACCCCGGACCATGTGGATGGTCGGCGAGAGTCCTAACCACTGTGCCACCGACGCACAACATCATAACAATGATATACAGTCTTGGAGATAATCGGATAATAATTACAAAGTTAGCTAAAACATCCAAAGAAGTATGAATATTGGGAATAAATCGTTCAGAAGGGATCTTCCACGCAATTATCCCATTACAATCCCACCTTATCAAAGTTATGTCTTTGGATGTCATATTGTCAGGTACATTTTTAATAGCGAATGTTCTGAAGTAGTGAACTGAAATTGTTCCACTTCGGCAGAATTGTAGGGTGACTGGAGAGAAAGCAAAGACCTGTTTCTCCTTATAAACAAAGATCGGAGAGAATCTCAACGTATTGAGAAGCTTTCTAAAGTGGAGTCTCCATCACATATAATGTAACCGAATTTGCCTTTAAATAAACTAAGGAATGTGACAAATTTATCTTGATGTTCAGACCTCCCCACAAAACGATGTTATGAATGCGTCGTTCATTGGGTTTGTTCACACATTTCTATCTACAATACATACTATGAAGCCGCCCGACGAAGTTTCTGCACTGTTAGGAGTGGGAGTCTGATGACGGCCACATTTTCCGTCTATCTGAGAAAGATTTTCTTTTACTTTTTTACTTTTGATTGCAGCTTGATTCCACACTGTATTTTTGGTATAAGTATGGAATTTTCAGCAGGGATATCGGTAGACCAAATTTTGCAGGCCAACCGTAGATATCAGGTGTGCGTTGGCAGGGGATCGAACTTCAGAACATGTGCATGGTCGGCGAGAATCCTGACCACTGTGCCACCGACGCTACCACTCGATATCAGTGACAGTAAATGACAAATTCTGTTCCCTCGGCATCATTAGTTGATCTATATACATAAACTCCTTTCGTCACCAAGAAATACACAGCAGTGTAGGTCAGAAGTCATTTAAAAATGCGCATGCGTTTATTTGGTGACCTACGGACATGATTGAATAGTTAAAATAAAATGACAAAAAATAGACGAAATTCTATGCATTCTGATGGATAGAGATTTCAGGCAACCCAATAATTAAGGATTGGCCCTACTTTGAGAAAGCCACCAGGCCATAACTCGAGTAATATCTGAAGAGGGAAGCGATGAGTTAGTCGTCAGTGCAAGAGTGACATAGAGGAGGAGGTCATTAGAAGACGAGAGGAAAACATGTAGGCAGACCTGAAGCCAAGTGAAAGGGTCGGCGGAGAACCCGACACAATGGAGAGGTGTGGTTGCAGCCTTATATTCCTCTGAAAATTAAAGTAAACAATAATATATATTTATATAATAACGATTCAATCAGACCGCTCAAATACATAAAATTAGACAATCATAGGATTAAAACATTGAAAACATAAATTTCTTATACAGCTAACCTTCTCATTCAATCTCGCTTTCTCTTAACACCGTGAGATTTCTCTATGCTTAATGAGAGACTAATGGTATAAAGAAAACAGATACTACGTTATTCTAGAAATGATATTCCTCTGTAATTGCTAAAGATGTGGCGGAATCTCTTTCATCTTCTGTGGATTGGTTAAATTCCCATCATATCATTTGTACAATTTATATCAGTCCACCTGTCTATGACCTTTTAAGTATAACAAAATATGTGACAAATTGAATTTGGCAGACGTATTCTACACGTTTACCAACCACGAATTCTCATAATTATCGGTTAGTTGAACTTTGTTTTCTGTCTTTGCCTTTTTTATTCTAATCATACTAGAGGGAATAAAATATTCTAACTACTGATGTAATGAAGAGCGGTAAATTTACTCCAAATATTATTGAAATTCAAATTTACCGCCACATTCAAACATCCATTACAAAAATACAAAGATAATTAAATGAGGGTGATTAGATAGCATATTTCTGTTTTAGAGTGACTCAATCTGGTTTATACGGTGGGTATTAAGGTGATTCAATAAATCGACCGAAATAAACAGAGAAGATTTCATGAGAATTCAATCATTTAAGTTTAACTTTTGAACTTACCGCCTTCCTCCTGTAATCCATCCACTACCTTGTACAGATCTCAGTATGAAGCAACAAATATTTGATGAGAGTGAAGCAGATGTTATGCAACCGATAATACATGAGTCACAAGAAACTTAGAAGATCTTGATTTCGCTGATGATGATATGTGTCTGATTTCATAGCAACTGGAAGATATGCAAATGAAAAGCAACAAGTTAGCAGGAGAAGCATCAGAGATAGAAAAGACTTCAGGTGAACATGATGAAGATTCCTGGACAATAGCATCAGTAAGAGCAACAACAACAACAACGGACAACAATCAGCACAAGTGGGACACATCTCAGAGAAGCAACTTCTTTTACCTAACTATAAGCCTACCCGCTTGAGAAGCATCGTTTCAATTACAGGCAGGCGGAACTTATAATTATATCAAAGCGGCATGGATCAAAAAAGCAAGTTAAGCTTTCATTACTCTCACCTAGTATGCGTTGAGACCAACGACACTCAGCAATCAGAATGAAAATAAGATCTAGATTTTCAACTGCAATGTGAAGTTAGTTCTACTCTATACAGATCGGAGGCTTGGCACCACGCCACGTCATGAAAGGCAGTTCGAACAAACTACGCACCTTCATCAACAGCTGTCTTCACTCAGTACTTCACTCAAGATCAAATGGCCGGCCAGGAAACATCAGCAGGAAGGATCTCTTTGGGAATGAATGTACCAACCCAGCACGAACCAATTGTGCAACAAATGTGCAGGAAGAAATGAAGTACGGCATATTTGGCTATACTCTGAGAAAACAGCCCATCAAGTGAGTGACATCACACGCCAGGCAATCACTCGAGTGGAATCCAAATGAGGAGAGGCGAGTAAGGTGGTCGTGAGCGCGAGGGTGACGGAGAAGGAGGAGGAGGTCATGTGAAGAGGAGATGAAAGCTTGTAAGGAGACGTGGAGCCAGGTGATGAAAATGCCGGCGGAGAAGCAAATGCGATGGAGACAAGCGGCTAAATCCCTATGTTCCTCGAGGAATCAAAGGAGATAATAATATTAATAATATTTGCGCCAGAAAGAGATGCTTTCAATGAACGATTTTATTTGAAAAAACTAGAAAAGGCATAACTTGTCATTAAACCAACATAGCAACGGACAATCATGCTACGGTTGGCAGGGATATGCAATAAAGACACTCACTTTATTCTGTCAAACATTATTTTAATAGAGATTAAGGACAAATTTTGATTTTCTCACAGGATATGTTGTAGAAGCTGATGGTGAGACTAGTCCCTATTACAGGCTTGAATTGACAGACTACCGTTGTTGTCTCTTGAGTAGTCTTGACTACTGTATTAAATCGAATCACTCCACAACCCAGATATTCAATCCAACATCAGACTGACATCATGAAATTGGAGAATCACTTCGTTTAAAGTGTCAACAGACACCTTAGTACCTACGACATTAGCTTTCCTTCTGTTACCAGGGTAGAAGAAGGTATTTTCCACCTTATAGAATTTCTGCGGTAGACGTGTATCCTACTGTAGATGAAAGGCTATGTGCATCACGCAGCAGTTTGCTCTGTCCTCCAATACCCCTGTGTGACGTGGCCAACGAAAGTGGAAGTCTTGAAGGACATGGCTGTATTTGACTGAATCAAGTTGTATATTATGAGTAATGTTGACACACACACACACATCTTATCCCTTATTTACCATGTTGGCCCTCTCTCCATTAGCATGGTAGAATTTCTCCACACTCAATTGAAGATGAGTGCTTTCAAGGAGGCAGAGAGGAAATTCTTCTCCCACTACTGATGATGTGGAGGGATGCCTTTCATCAATTTCATATTGACTCACTACTCACCATATCAGTTGTTCAGTTTATACCAGTTCATCGTACGTGTTTCAATATTCACAATCTTTTTAGCCAAAAATATGCGGCAAATAGGAACTGACAGACGTAGTACACACGTACTATCATCCAATTCTCATTATAATTATCACTTTGTTTATCTGTGATTCCTGTTGAACCCTTTATTAAACTGTGTTATGTGATCAGCAAATATTGAAATAATGAGTGCACCTGTGTTACGTAATCACGTAATTATCTGCTGGTATATTATACCTGACTAAATACTTAGCCTTAATTTATTTGCTAAGACTGTTCACCATTTACTGTGGAATTTCTCTCCTGTGTACGTGATCTGTACATCCATGTGTGTATTAACAATAACTGTGTTTGGTAGCTGCTTAAAACTGTATACTACTCATCCTAATTAATCAATTCATCAATCGATTAACAGTGTATTATAGTCTTACACATTAATGATTGCTCTATTGATGACTATTTGTGGTGTCTAGTAGGTCACATACTGTGATTTGAATAATTTCCGTGTCTAATAAAAAGTGTGGAGAAATTTCATTTAAGTCAATCGAAGTGTGTAAATTCCAAATGGCTATTTTGGTTTAACAATAGTGAATTTGATTCAAAGTCTTTCTCAGCTAATGACATTACATCACACTTTCTGATGATCTGTTTGTAAAATATCTCATCTTATTTACAGGATATATATACTAATAGAAATTGATGAGTTCAACGCGGTACAATATGACTCCACAAGTATTAATGTTGGTAAGCAATCCGCTGTACATTTAGTGACTGAATAATGGTGTAAATTACAAGGCATTTAATGAAAAGGTTACGACCAGTGGTGCCTGTGATATATTGTGTGGAGATAGTAACATGGAATAATAATGGTATCCGAAGATAGAATTCCCTGCCAGTAGGATTCCAAGCCATCAGTTGTTTTATAATGTGACCTCGTAATAATGTGTAGACGACTGAATTGTAGGAAACTACTATGAAGCAGGTGTTCATTGCTTCCTGACTTGCTCTAAACTGTGTCTGCTTGTGATAAAATCTGTCATGGAACACTACTTGTGTCTATGGAGCCTCATTGTTTATCCGTAGAGTTTAGATATTCTACAGGTTTTTGGGTAGTGTCTTCCATAATATGTCTTTTCGAATAGTCAATTTATAAATTAAACTGTATTCAAATCATGTGCACAAATTGGGCATAGCAGTGGTATACAATTTTAAATGAACCTATTGTCCTCTACACAAATAAACCTATTCTAAAAAAGCATTCTCTAAGCTTCATTTTACCATGACTTGAACCGTGCTTCCTTTAAATCAAAGAAGTGATCCAATCCTCTCGAGTTTTCAGTATAATTGGTTAAGGTAAACAGTGTTGAATTTTTCGGGTATCTTTATTTCAGTGAATTGATGACCTAGTTTAGATATTTAAGTTTCATAAATCGGCCAGTAGACCAATGGATTGTCATCTCCGATTAGAAACTAGTACCAATAGAAGTGGAATAGCCTCCTTCACTGATAACAGCAGGCAGCCACACTTGACTAATCATTAAATGTATCATACTTTTATTTTTAACCATAAATGCAATAAACTGTAATAGTGTCAATGAGAAGTGATTAGTGAAATTAAAAAAAACCGCTCCATAGAGTTGTCAAACTCAATTCCCGCATATTCACATAATGAAACTTAACGCCATAAATATTTACTACTAATCAGTAGCAAGAGTAAATTATTTATTATTAATATTATTGTTCCCTTTGGTTCCTAGTGGAATATAAGGCTTCAACTCCACGTCTCCACTTGCTTCTGTCTTCTGCTGTACTTTTCAACTGCATCCATCTTAGTCCATACTCTTTCAACTCGTCTTCACACGATCTCCTCCATGTGACCCTTGCACTGACGTCGCACTTACCGCTTCCCTTTCGGGTTCCATCTGAGGGCTTGATGCACGATGTCACCCAGTGGCCTCTTCAGCGAGTGTCCAATCCATCTCAATCCACTTTCTCCTGCATATTTATTGGTTGGTGATTGGTTCTTGTTTTGTTTGTTCCCATAGTCTCTTGCTGGTGATTCTTTCCGGTCTGGCCATCTAATCTTCAGTATAGATCCAGCGAAGATAGTTGTTGATGAAGGTCTGGATGCAACAGGCTGTTGGAAATATTCTTTGTGACCCGCCAACCCGCCAAGTTTCTGATCCGTATAGAAGAACTAACTGACTTGACGTTTGTATTGAAAATCCGAATTTTGTTGTGATGCTGAGTGACGAAGATTTCCAGATTGGTTTCAGTTGGTTGATGAATGTGTTTCTCGGCTTCCCGATTGTGGCTCGATTTGACATCCTCGTCCGTTTGACTGCCTGTAGTTGAGACAATGCTCCCTGGATAAGTGAGTGAATGAAATAACCTATTTCAAATCCCTCCCGTTGATGGTGACTGGTTGGTTATTTTCATAACCTCTGTCTTGTCTGTGTTCACATGAAGTCCTGTCTTCGCCGGCTGCTTCTTCGACCAGTTTGTCGGTCGGTTTTCGCTTGCAAGTCTTCGATTTTGTGCGACATCAAACATAAATCATCCACGTGCGAAATCCAGGACTTCTAGGTTCTTCACGTTGGTCTAGGATAGCCCTGTCTTCTCGTTTCCCCCTCACTGTCTGACGCATATTCCAGTCCACCAAAATTAGGAATGTCATAAGTGATCGATTATAAGCACCCTTGTCTGACTCCTGTGTTTACTCCAAATGCCTCGTTGAGTTTTCCATTGTGGATGGCTTGACATGTGCCGTTGTCGTACAGCTGTTGAATAAGGTTGATGAATATTTGGGGTACGCAACAAGAGTAAAAAATCAGAATATTTCACACTCACTACTTAAAATGAAATGAATTGGATTGTTAAAGTTCAACAGAAATGTTGTATTCACAAAATGGTGAACTAATAAATCGATGATTTATATAATAACATCACATGAAATTCTATTGTTTATTTATAAGAATGAATACGACATCGGATTACTCTCCGTCTGTGTGAAATACACAGTGTGAGAGATATCGTTATATATATATTACATAGTTAGGAATATTCCTGCAATTCTCACATCTAATCAAGACAACAGCCAGTGAAAAGGAAATGACTGCCAGGTTAGAAATCTATTCAAAATTTTTATTTATAAGTGATATAATCAAAATCATCTCATTATCATCATGAGCAGCATATCAAAAACCAAACAAGGACTTCAGTGTTTCTCTGATTGAGATTTAAATTAGGGAAATGAATGAAATAATATGGCGGAATTTCTGAAGGTTGAATAGTTGAAGGTGAAGAGAATTAGTACCGCTGTATAAGACAGACCAACTGATATCAATGTGAATGGTTCATCTCTATGCAATAGAGAACAGTACATTGTTGACCTCAATGTAATACATGAATTAATTGATTGACTGAGGGAGTGAATGAGTGAGTGAGTGACCATATAGAGAGAATATTAGCCAGCGGTAAGATTATCTACAGAAACGTTAACTGGGAGGATAAGAATGTCTTTCTTGAAAGGGAAAATAAGAACTTTCAGTCAAACCAATCTATCTTAGAGTACACTAAAGCACTAAGCAAAAACCACTGAGGTTACAAACCAACTCTACTGAAATGGTTTCAGTCATGTATGAACGTGGATCAGTGATGCAGTGTTCCTATATGTCACTCTCTGAGTAGAGAAGCCAAGTTTCTGAATTAATTTAATGTTATCAAACCTCCTGAATTGGTTGAATGGACATCAGCCTGATATATATATATATATATTGAAGGTTTTGAATATGTGATAGAATTTCAGATGATCATGTTATGTTTATTACTGATTCGAATAATGTCCCCGCTAAAAATGATGTATCACTGAAACCATATTCAGTTTACACCCTGTTATTATAAGTCGCCATCAGGGGGAATATTTGTAATTTTTCTTTCACTACTCATATGTAGTAAGTGTTGTGTATGGAAATTGGTTCCTCGAATATTTGATTCTTATTTCATTTATATTATTATTTCAGGATTTCATCATGAGCTGACATTAGTCAGAGAAATCCTGAAATCAATCAAATCCCTACAAACCAACACTTGAATACCAATAAGATGCTCACTGGCGACTGGCCCTATTCAGGTAGGTAGTTACCTGGGTTCCAGTGGGAAGTCGTGACCAGTAGGGTGCAGCTGGTCGGGTGTGAGGACAAATACTCGCCAGCGAAGACATTGGCTAGCGGTCGCGCTATGTCGTGAATTGGCAGAAGTTAGAATTCAAGGACCATTGGATCGGGTCCCAGTGGCTTAATGGTATACGAGCTCGCCTTTTAATCAAAAGGTCCTGGGTTAGAACCCATGTGGTGAGTGCGTACTGATGAAGAGTCCCAAACTAGGACGAAACAGCTGTCCAGTACTCCCAGGTTTTCCAATGGTTCTCTAATTACTGTCAGCTCATGATGAAATCCTGAAACCAATCAAATCCCTACAAACCAACACTTGAATATATTATTAATACTATCTCCTTTATTCTCTATATGAATATAAGGATTCAGTAACACGTCTCCATCGCGTTCAGCTCTCTACCAGCGTTTCCATCTGAATCCACGTCTTCCCACATGTTTTCATCTCCTCTTCACATCGCCTCCTCCTCCTGCCCCTCCATGTAACCTTCGCACTCAAGACCAACTCACTGCTTCCTATTCGGGTTCCACTCGAGCTATGGCCCGGTGTGTGATGTAACTTACTTGATGGAATCCTCAGAGAATGGTCAGTTAACCTCCGCTACTTTCTGAAGATTTTTTGCACAACTGGTTCCTTCTAGGTTGGTTCATTCGTTCCCAGACATCTCTGTTGCATTCTATTCGGAGGGATTTAACTAATTTTATGATAAAATATACATGAGAAACATTTTACTTGTGCGCCTATCGTATTCATTGTTGTAGTCATAGTTATTTGACTTTAAATGTGGTTAACATTGTCCCTCAATCTGTTCATTTAATGTCTACAAAATGTGTATAACTACGAGTTAATAAATAACTCTTTGAAAATGTGTGTGAATGTAGAATGCAAATCATGAACGTAAAAGAGAGATTGAAACAGTATGAAATCAAGCAATTATGATGCATTATGACAGGATATTTAGGTGGCTTTGTGTCAAGGAAACACAGCCTAAGTTCCTACTATATGCGAAAACGCTCCGAATCGATAAATACTACGATCAAGAATCGACTTTAACTCCAAAACACCAGCATTTGTAGTAACATATTGTTCGGCAATTAAAATCGAAAATGATACCAAATTAGATAAAACTCACAACTTAATAAACAACGTCTTTAACGACATCACATTCACATGAGAAGAGGAATCCGAGAACAAAATACCATTTTTGGACGTCTTAGTCAGGCGAACAACTACAGGAGAATTAGAAACTCAAGTTTATAGGAAATCAACTCACACAGACCAAATCCTAAATTACAACAGCAACAACCCAATAACACACAAAAGGAATTGCATACAAACACTATTCAAGAGAGCAAGGACTCATTGCAGCACTCCCACTTTAAGGAAAATTGAAAAAAATTATCTCATGGACGTCTTCCAAAAGAATGGATATCCACGGAATTTCATCAAGAGACATATACCTCCAAGCCAACCTACCAAAGCAAAAGCCACCAAGGAAAGCACAAAGAAAATTGTGTTACCATATGTAAAGGATATCTCAGAGACCACTACAAGACTCTTCAAGCCTCTAGGAATTGACGTCGTACACAAACCGACGAAGTCGCTTCAATCAATTCTATATCAACCCAAAGACTCAACAGCGAAACAAGATAAAACCAACATCATCTACAAAATAAACTGTAACAACTGCGAAAAACACTACATTGGCTAAAGTGGACGTCCCCTTCGTCTTCGTATCCACGAACATAAGTTAGCCGTCAAAAGACATGATATCCACTCCCTCATTTCACTACACACAGACAACCACGGACATCAATTCGACTGGGACAACGTTCAAATATTAGACAGAGGAAACAACAAGAATGCTAGAGATTTTTAGAAGCTTGGCATTCCAGTGAATCATCAATCAATAGACACACTCGAGATAGACAAAATTTATCAACCAATATGAAAGAAACTTCATACACAAAGGGTCAAAGTTCAAGTCAAAGAAACAACCGGTTCCAATACAAGTAGCCTAGAAGGTGTGAAAACACACACAAACAACCAATCACGTCCAAGGCCACCAGGAGAGATGATTAATAAACTCGTGGAGAAATCTAAAAGCTCACTTCAAATTGAAGTATGCGCTGAAGATGTCACCCAGTAAGGTGATGAAAGCTTCGCAAACTAACCATCCAGCTCAGAGAACAAAGCCACATCAAAATCATCCACCTGAGTTACAAATCTTCTCTATCATATCTATATATTCTCTTCCATGTAAATAAATGCTTCGGTCTTGCAGCGGTAGAACGCTCACCAGCCACGTGTTACCTGAGGTTCGATCGCACTCTTAACGCTTGTTTAGCTGGTATTCAACCCGGTGAAGACAGAAGGTTAGGAGTGGGATTAGTAATCCCACCTTGTATTTTATTTCTCACAATCATATCAGTGTATTTGTATAATTTTGCAGTATCTAAGATAAATGTTGCTTGATCGCTTTTGCATGCTCTGTTTAATATTTCAAGGTCAGTTATATTATCAGAACATGAGGACTTATCTAGAATGATGTACTTACTGCCTAATATTCGAATGCTGGTTGTATTCCTTGTGCAGGACGAGGAGGATGCAGATTAATTATTGTGCCTATTAGTGAAAGTTTTGAATATGTGACAGAATTTTGTGTATTTCTTTCATTCTTATCATTCACCAAATAATGTTTTCACTAAAAATGATTTATCCTTCAAAGTAGATTAATTTTCATTTCGGTTTTAGATGGCCCCCTGTAAGATCAGTATATTAGAAAGTTTTTCATTGCTACTTATTAGTAGTAAATGTTTAATCACTAAAATATTTGTTTGGTTGAGAATTAACTGATTTGTGACAAAATCTATGCGGAAGGTATATCACGTCTAAAATTCAGTCAGTCAGACCTACTCCTTGAATTGACTGAGTCATTAGCAATCATTTGATTATCAGTCTGACTTTAACTGCCTGTCTGTTTGAGCACTTGTCAATAGATAAATATAAGCTCATCGTTTTAAATTTTTGTACTATTATTTTTATATCATTTCGATTTAATAATAATGATAAAAATGCATTTATACATAAGATAGAATTCGCAGCTTGTGTTATTTCAAAGTGCCTACTCTTCATACAGATAATATATCATTTGGATTAACGCTAATCTTTACGAAGGCTGTTCCAGTACTCTTCCATGTGATTTGAGGAGAATACCGTTGCCCGTGTTGTGTAATCAATCTGTTGAAATATTTCAATGATTTGAATATTTGTGTCACATACAATGCACTCTGTTCTTTTTTTATTATTTTATTCGTGACAAGCGTTGAAGTTCACTTAAACAAAAGATTTGGTGATTATAGGATTACATCAGTAACCGACATCGATTAGAGGACTATTGGAAAATCAACAGGGAGTACTGGACACCTGTTTCGACCAGCTGGTTTGGAACTCTTCGTTGGTACGCACTTACCAGGATTCGAACCCAGGATCTTCTGATTAGAAGGCGAGCTCGTAGAACAATGGTGAATGCATGAATTCCAACTTGTGCCAATCCATGACATAGCGCTACTGACACTAGCCACTAAATTTAAGTTACCTACCCCACCTACCTGAATAGGGTCAGGGGGTTTTATTTGATTGGTTTCAGGATTTTACCATGAGCTGACATCACTGCGCACAAATCATATCTATGTATTTCACACAATTTCATAACTTTCTTTCTATAATTAACCCCAATGTCACTGCTTCTGTCGAATTGAGTCGAAGATATTTAGATTATTACGATACAGTGAACTGGCTAGATCTGAAAAGGTATACTGTGTTACATAAAGCAATCTAGAAAGAGTTCAGCCATTGTAGTGCATGGAATTTATTTGACCACAAAGTAGGTGGCACAACGGTTAGGACGCTTGCCGACCTTGCACATCGTCCGAGGTTCGATCCCCTGCCGACGCACACCTGATATCTATGTTCGGCCAGCAAAATTTGGGCTACCGATATCCATGCTGAAAATTCCATACTTGTACCAAAAATACAGTGTGGAATCAAGCTGTAATCAGAAATAAAAAAATAAAAAAAAGGTTGAGATAGGGTTAGAATATTAAAAAGCATTATAGTTAGGTGAATAAAAAGATGTTAAGTATGGTATCTTTGTAGTAAAAACTATACAGCAAAAAGTTAGCATATATAATGTTAGTAAAAATATAAAAATCAAGTTACGAAGTCTTAAGAAAAAAAACACCGATATAGCTATGCACAGTATGTTGTTTCTGATCGGACACTAATCAGCAACAAGTGTAATGTGTCTAGTCTCACCATTGATGCAGACTGAATTCTATAAGTCAAGTGGCCACCACTCAGAGTAGCTCACTATGATGCTGTACTGTGAATTACTGGTATTAGATGGTTCGAGGCAGTTGAGAGGAAGTCTTGGACCTAGATTTCGTGTTAGCTGGTACTCAGCAGTCAGCACGGCGTATCTGCGAGCTTGAAGGAACTCATATACCTTCTGAGACTCAAACCCACATTGCCATATAGCAAAGCTGACTGATAGAATTCACTCTACAAGAAAGACAGGATTAGACGCATTACACCAGTTATTGGTTGGTGTTCATCCAAAAAATATATTAAATACTGTCCTACAAAAGGTCAGTCGACAATCCAAATAGCTCAGTTATAGCGTCTCAGACTGTAATACTGGGTGACGCGAGTTCCTTCGAGATGATTGCAGATATGCTGCCCTGGCGACTGACTGGTGAGTACCAACTAGCACAAAACCTTGGTCAGGTAAGGCCTCCTGTGGCCGATTGCCCCCAACCATCTAATACGAACAATAAGTCATCTTGGAAATATCATCCATTTACTAACTCACTTAAAAATAAATGAATTCGCCTTTTCGAGGAATGTCTCCATCCTCATTATTTGTGTCCTTTCTTTCTTTCTTTCTCTCTCTGTCTCCTTAACTATCTCCTACAATTCCCTCTGCTCCCCTTGGAATTACCTTTAAATAACTGGAACCATCTTGTGAGTAAAATGACAGTCATTGTCAGTTGAACGTTTATTATTATTATTAATAATGTAGTTATTATTTCGTGTTCAATCTTTCTTTTCTTACTCTTCTGAAGTCTCTTTGTTTCCTCAGTAAGTTCATCATATTCATGTCACAGTCGTTATAAATTAGAATATTTCGTGATGAATGAATACTTGAAGGGATTATAAAATTGTGCATTTGTGTATGTATATATCTATTGATATTCCAAGAAAAAAGTTGGTTGCAATACACAAAAGGTTCAATTTTAAATAGAGACAGGAATTTAAAGTATGATCCTTTTTAAGGCGACAAAAAATGTTACCGATTGTTGCTTGATTAGAAACAACTTACAGCTGTGATGATACATTCATTCACAGAAATTGTTATATGAATGATGATGCATGTCAAAAATGAGACAATCATAGGCAAAATTCACTTAGCTATTTGTAAAAATGACAAATTATCTTCTGCGTGGGTTTGAAATGAATCGAGTTTGTGAATTCAGTCAGTTGGGATACATCAGGGATTATTATTACTATTCGCTTGGGCTCCACTTGAAGCATAGGGCTTTAGCAGCACACCTCCAGTGTTTCCTGTTCTCTGTTGTCCACTTTAACTGTGCACACGATTGCCTATAACCTTCAGTCTCCTCCTCACAGGATCTCCTTCGTGTCACCCTTGAAGCGACGCTCCACTCGTCGTTTCCAACTTGGACTCCCCTTGGCAGCCTGTGGTGTGATGTTATTCGATGGTCTCCTCAGTGGCGTGTACCTAATCCCCCTTCATTTGCTCCAGCATGTTTGTTGAGGAATAAGTTCTTGATTGGTTCTTTCGTTCGATAGAGTTTCTTGTGAATAATTCTTTCTGGCGACTTGATCCTCAGTATAGAGCGAAGGCAGCTGTTGATACACCACTGATGCGCTACACTTTAAAACAGACACACTGCCATTCCGTACTTAGACTGCCTTGATCCAGATCAATATTCGTCTGTGTGTAATCCCCAGACGATCAAATGAAACACTAGTATGCATCGTGTGTTTCCTTCTAATGTTGTCTTTAAGACGTTTTACAAATATATTAAGCTACAAATGAGTGGTCAAATAGGATCTATCGTAGCAGACAGTAATTAACCACTTAAACATGCAGATAGATTTTATGCAGGTGTTACCATTATATTAATTAGCAGTACAATTACAAAAATAAATCACCAGAAACAGGTTTGATTTGGTTAAACAAAGGTCAAGTAACATTTTGTGTGTCCTAAAAATTTAAAACACAGATGAATTCTAGAGTGTAAAATGAAGGTTCAGTTTTATTGAGATTTTGGCAATCAGAAATTCAATCGTTTTGCTTTTGTTGGTGTTCTCTTGGGTTCCGAGTGGAACGTGGGGACTCAGGAGAACTCCGTTCCACCTTGTCCTATTCTATACAGTCCTGTTTAGCGGGGTCCAAAACTAACCATAATCTCTAATCTCCTCCTCTTCACACGATCTTCTTGATGTTACGCATGAACGCATGACTTGGCGTTATCCTTTAAGGTTTTAGCTCGAGGAATGGCCTATCGCGCAATGACATTCGATGGTCACCTCTGTGATATGGGCACAGTCCATCTCCATATTTTCCTACACACTTGGTGAACAATAGGTTCTTGGTTGGTTTGTTCAATTACAGAGTTTCTTGTTGCTAGTTATTTCTGACCCGCAGGTTATTTGATATTCATTGTGGAGTCAGTAAAGGCAGCTGTTGACAGGCTGTCAGAAATGCTTATTGTGACGCTCAGTGGAAGTTTCTGACCCATATAGAAGAACTGATACACTTAACATTTGTGCTGAAAACTCGAGTTTTGTTCTTCATTCTCAGTTAGTGAAGAAGATTTCTTCACTGATGAGGGTCTGTCTTGCCTTTTCAATCCTGGTTTTTACATTCTCATTCGTTCTGTCTGTAATTGAAACTATTCTGCCTGGTTGGATAAGAGACGGAAGTTACACAATGGTCATTGATAGTTAACCGTTATTATACCTGAGTGATGACTACATTCTACCAGTCTGTTTTGTAAGTTGGTCATTAATCTTGGGGGACTTGTCATCATGATGCAAATTAGGCTGATATGTTAGGTAGCTTAAGATAAGATGAGGTGAAGGAAGGTGACGAAATCGTAGTCATTCAGATCAACATAAGATACATAATTCTAAGATGATAGAATTATGCAACACACGAGACTTAATCAGAAGTCAGGGTGATTTGTCTGTACATTAAGCCAGATAATAAACAACGATCGTAGCAGATGCTCACTGTTAAAGAAAACGCATATTATTATTCATCTTGTATGTATTTAAAGAGTTTATGAAAAGTTCCTAGGTTACACATCTACCTTTGATTCTGCGCCTAGGCCTCTTTTGTTAAATAAGCTTGCTGCGTTGCAAGCACAGTGCTGGATTGCCAGGTGGATGCATTCTTATTTCCCTGATAGGAAGCAGTATACTGTTTACAATGGGAAATCCTCCACTGTTTCGTTAAGTATACGAGCAATCTGACTGTTCCTATACCTGATGCTTTTCAGTCAGACTGTTCCAAAATGAATAACTATTTATCGGATATCGGGCAGTGGTTCCCGTCAAAAGGTATGAAGTTAAATCCCTCCTAATATCAGGTGGTTGATTTAATTTTCAGAGGCAGCCACGACTGTTGTGATGAACTAGTTAGTTCGCATGGTTCCACTATCATAGGTGGCACTGAGTTTGAAACCAAATCAAATGTTAGATACCTTGGACTTTGTACTTTCTCTGATCAACTCTCTTGGTTTTCTCACATCACGGTGGTTTTCAGGAAGATATTTCGTATGATTTTCTATGTAGGGAAATTTAAAGAGTCTGGTGTCATTCCGTCTCTAGTGTTACAGTTTGTTATTTCTTGTATTCTGCCTGTACTTCTTTAGTGTTCGCCTGCATCGAATCTTTTCTGGCCCACTTAATGCAGACTTTGTTTGTTACAATGACAAGGACACTAAAAGCCATCAGTAAGATCAGTGGAGTACTGTTAAACCAATTCGTTGTAGATAAACACTTGGATTCTTGAAAGAAACTAGGAAATATTATCCTGTTAGACTCTGAGCATTCTGTCTGTGTACAACGCTCTCCTTGAATCTCATCAGGTGGGTAGAAGTGAAAGCAACTATAAAAGATTGTATGCTCGAACGACTAAGTACAAAAACTCGATAGTACTTTATTTGGTACAGATTTTATATAATGAGAAAAAAGTGTAAGACAGGAAATTACCAACTTACTGAGGAACTCTAAGTAAACGGCATGGTTTCTTCCCTCATTGTTACACTGTTGCTGGTATTTTTTCACTTGATTTAATTTTATATTCATTTCTTATTGAACAATATTGTTAATGCAAGTGCCCTATTATAATTAGTACTCCTGTAATGATACAATATAGACGCAACATTGTATTACATGCTGAAAATTCCATATTTGTACCAGAATCACTGTTTGGAATAAAGCAATCATTATTATTATTATTATTATTCATTATCACTTGTGTTGTTTTCTTACGGACTAGGGTCACTAGACTCCTGCTCAACTCTTCTCAATGCTAGTAAACTGGACAAAGTTTCAGAGTGTGTTGTCCTGGAATCGAACTTGAAGCATTTGAGTGGTTGAGGAGTATTTTATCATTCAGCACGCGACACTCGAACAATCATTTGTTTTATATATCTTATCTCCTTCTGGATTAATCTACGTTTCCTGTTGATTGTGTTGGGTAGAAATTTCCAGCGTTAGATGGTTGGAAGCGATCGACTACAAGAAAATTTGAACCTAGATTTTGTGCTACTTGGCACTCAGTGATCAGCATGGCGTCTGGGCAGCCTTCAAGGAACTCATGTCTACTCTGAGATTCCAAGTCACACCACCCAGTGCTGCAGTCTGAGGCGTTACCACTGAATTATTCGCGCTCACGACTGACCTCCCGTAGTACTGTATTGGATATAAATTCTTTTGATTCGACACTAATCAGTAACTGGTGTAATGTGTCTAGTCTTATCTTTGATGTGGAGAATGAATTCAAACTCGACTGATAGAATTCAGTTCAGTCTACACCAATGATAGGACTACACGCATTACACTAGTTACTAACTGGTGTCTAATCAAAATTTTCTGTCGCTGATTGCATATTAACTCTTGGTACAGACACTCCGATGACGTCTTCGGATTAACAGGAAGCTATTTTTAGTTGATGCTGACTAGTAATCTGCAATCGGAGATGTTCATTTTGTTCCTTTTGGGGAGCATCATCTGAATGCAGCTAAATTCCACTGAGAATCAAACCCTGAACGCATTATTTCAAACGAGGTTGCTAGACACCATTAGTCGAAAATGTGAGTAAATCAATTAAAAACAAAATCACTGGGGAAATCGAAGATTACTGAACCGATTTTTTATTTCACTTAAGTACTCTTGGCCAACGGCAACAGCTACAAAAACAGACAACAATCAGCCAGCATAAATGAAAGGAACCTGAAAGAAACAACCTCCTTCACACCTCCCTAGCTGGGAAGCGTCGTTTCAACTACAGGCGGAACTGACGAAGACATCAAAGCCAGAATCGGAAAACCGAGACAAGCTTTCATTACTCTAACCAAGTCTGTGTGGAGGTCAGCAACACTCAGCATCAAAAATAGCATCCAGATTTTCAACTCCAATGTAAAGTCAGTCACTGCTACTAATCAGATCAGAGTCTTCGCGTGTCATAAAGAGCATCTCAAACATTTTTCAGACCTTCATTAACAGTTGTCTTCGCTCAATACCACTCAAGATCAGATGGTCGGCCAGAAAAGATCGGCAACGGGGATCTCTGGCAATGAGCTAACTAACCAACCAGGAACCGATTATGAAACAAATAAGCAGGAAGAAATGGAGATGGATTGGCCATACGCTGAGGAAACCATCAAGTGAGTGACATCACTAGAGAAGCCATTGCTCGAGTGGAACCTGACAGAATGGGAAGCGGCGAGTTGGTCGTCAGCGCGAGGGTGGGTTGACTTGAAGGAGGTCATGTGACGAGGAGATGAAAGCATGTGGGCAGACTTGGAGCGGAGTGAAAAAGTTAGCAGAAAACCAAAGGCAATGGAGATGTTCAGCTGAAGCCCTATGTTCCCCTGTGAATTGAAGCATATAATAATAAGTACTCCTGAGTGGCACTTCTTCCGAAAGATTCCAATGAGTTACCGTAAGACCATGTAACATCGCATAAAAACCTTTTTACTGCAGCAGTTTCCAATGCCGGCACAGTGTGGGAAAAACTCAAAACGTGAAGCCTTATCAAGTTGCATGTTTGAATTCGCACACACGCACACAGGAATTAAGTACGTTGTACGATGAATTTTAAGATTGAAAATTGTTTGAAGGCTAAGGCAATTTATGTTTTAAATTAACAAGAAGGATTGCGTAACATTTTTACCCAAGAAGTGATGAATAAAAGTGTCTAGAGGGCGTGAAGAACTTTTTTTAAGTCAAGAAGTTAGTAGATAAAGAAATGAAATAAAACGTTAGAGTAATTAATTTACAAAAACCAGGAAACATTTTTAAGAAGAACATGAAGCTATACAAGACAAAATATAACGCCTTAAAAAGTAATTAATAATTTTCATGGTACTTTGAAGAATTGTATGACTTGTAACTTAGTAGATAGCAAAGGAATCGAATTATTGCCTTAGCTAAGATATCTCATATGTCAGGATTTCTTTGAGTGGCTTATACAAAGATAAATCCGACTGTCTGGAGATGAAATCCTCGCTAAGCATACACTTCTTGACCCACGTCCACCGGATAAAATTGAATATAACTTACAGTCGTAAGTTAAAACTTCAAGAGACTTCGAGGAAACTATGCCTTCTCAATGACTCACTGAATAAATTTTCGACTTACTAAATAAGTTTGCCTTCTTTCGTGGTTTTCGTCCCGCAACTGGATGTCTTAAGAAAATTTGTGACTGCCTTCTGTAATGATCAGTTTTATTCTGGAGGAATGATTTGAAATAGTAACACAACTTACTATTTTCCCTTCGGTTCGGAGTGAAACACGGAGCTTATACAGAACAGTCCTCTTCATCTTCGGCTCCACGATTGGCGATATGCTATCATTTCGTCCTCAAACTATCTATCTCCTGCATTCCACTCTCGAATCTACACCTTACTTGTCGTTTCTTATTCACATCACATTCGGTGGCTTGGTGTGTAATGTTATTCGGTGTGTGTGTCTGGTCTGTTTCCATTTTAGCTTCCCCATCTTTGTAGGGAGAAAGATTCCCTGTCGGTTTATCACCAGAGTTTCTTGTGGCTTATTCTCTTCTGCCATCTGATCTTCAGCATAAATTGGCCTGTTCGAAATGTTTCTTGGTCTCCGAACCATATAGAAGGAAGCAATGACTTAACGAAGGTTGGTGTTAAAAATCTGAATTTTTTCCCTATGCTGATTGCTGCGGATTTCCAGATTGATTTCAGGTTAATGAATAATAATAATAATGATTTACTTAATTCCAAAAACAGTACTTGTGATACAGAATGGAATTTTCAACATTAATCACAATAACTTGCATCTAATTTCCTCAAATTATAAATAAAAACTAATCACACAGAAAATTCTCCACATTTACAATAGGGGTAATGTCAAAAACCTACAACATATAAAATAGAAGTAATAATAATAATAATGATAACAGCTAAGGTAATAATAATAATACAAATGAAAAATTGCCGTGGGCTTTTTACACACAGTATTGTCAATGTGGTATAGAAATCCTAGCATGTTTAAAAATATTGAATATAATGTTCTCTTTACATGATGATATGGTGAGGGGAAAAACAAAGATTACAGAAGTTATAATGTTAAGTGGTATTTGAAATTGTGAGAGTAAAACAAAGAAGCAACGGGATCATAAATATAATAGAAATAATAAAAGTAAAACTTGAAGGTATATAATAATGGATGAATGGAGGAAATTGTTTATTAACTAGATGAAAAAGGGTTAGTTAATTCTTGCTTGACACTATTTTCATTATCACATAAAATACGTGCCGAGTATGGCATCATAGAATTTCTATACTTAGACGTGCAAGCATACAGTTTTCTGAAGTTACTTCTTGTTCTACCTGAGGAGATGCAGAGTGAAAGCTGAGGGTAAAGTGGATGGTCCAAGTCAGACAGAATCCCTTTAGCAAATTTACTGCACGAAGTCGAGCGCCTATCGACACCGAGGTTAACTATGTGGTCCGATGGGACACCACTCACCCTACTGACAGTCTTGAGCATTCTACGAATTGTGACATAGTCCTATTTAAGCAAACCAGGAAGGAATAAGCAGGGGTGAACAATAAAGAAGAATAGATAGGATGCAACAGTTTATGAACTGTCTTTCCCTTCCGATGACTTTGAAATCCTCATCTCTGCTGCCTTTCGTTAAAGTTAAGGGGTGCCTGGCATGATAAGTGAATGTAGCGACCTCCTTCAAAATTCTAGTTTACATAATGGTCATAGGTCCGGTAAAGAGGGTGAAAGGGTTGAGTGTGCAGCTAGAGACCGTATCCCTGTAAACCAACTCAGTCACTACAAAAAAAGTCAAAGCACAGAAAATAGTCATCTGAAGTTAGCGAGCTCAGTCGTTGGATGTTTATTATCGTGAAATCGTCAAAGTGAACTTGTCAGGTTTGCCATTTCATTGTCATTCTAACTATCATTTTTAGAGTATGAAAATGCCCTTGTGGTCTAAGTAAAAAGATGTAGTTTGGCTAACAATGCTCTTTTTGTGAACTCTAATCAAACCTGAGCAGTTACTTAGTGTTTCTGATGAGTAGTTATGAAAAAAATTCCAATAGAGGTCATTGCTAATCAAAGTGTTGGCTTAAATAAAATGAATTCTTCGAAGTTTTTAATAATACATATTGACTTCCCAATTTAGATGTACAAATTCCCAGGCGAATTGACAGGTGAATTCAAACATCACTTCACCGCAAGTCGAAATGGAAAGGGTAGTTTATTAACTTTCACAGCTCGTTTTCCATTGTGTAGAAAATACTATATAATCAAATTTCTTATTTCATGAGTGATTCATGATTCAATTTCACAGTGCTTCATTCTCACATATAACACGAGGTCATTAGAGAAGTTGATCCTAATTGAACGTATTATTTATTATTATTGTTCCCTTGGGTTCCAAGTGGAATATTTGGCTTCTAGAACACATTTCTAATCTGTTCTATTCTCTGATGTCCACTTCAGCTTACCTCACGATCGCCCATAATCTCTCACTTCCTACCCTCACAATCTCCTCAATATCACCCTCGCACGGACTACAGAATTGTCACTTCCCATGGGGATTCCACTCAAGAGGTGACCTGCATTGTGCCTGATTTCATTCGACGTCCTTCTCAGTAGCGTATGCCTAATCTATCTCCATTTTCTCCTATATAATTGTCGAGCGATCAGCTCTTGGTTCGTTTGTTGCCGGCCAGAGTTCATCGTTGCGAATTATTTCTGGACATTCTATTTTCACTATTGAGCGAAGGCAGCTGTTGATGAAAGTCTGAAACCTGTTGGAAATTCTTTTTGTGACGCGCAGTGCAAGTTTTTGACCCATATGGATTGACAGACTTCACATTAAAGTTGAAAATGCGAGTGTAGAGAATTTCCAAACCTGGCTCCACTTCTGCACACATGCTTTCATCTCCTCTTCATATGACATCCTCCTCCTTCTCCATGTCACCTTCGCACTGACGACCACCTCTCTGCCTCCAATTCACTTCTCACTCGAGCTATGGCCTAGTGTGTGATGTCAGTTGATGGTTTATTTTCTAAGGGTATGGCCAATCCACATCCATTTCTTCCTGTAGATTTTTTTATTAATTTGTTCCTGCTAGGTTAGTTCGTTGGTTCTTTCCCAGAGATCCCTATTGCTGATCTTTCCTGACCAGCCATCGGATCTGGAGCGAATTATGAGCGAAGACAAGTGTTGATGAAGGTGTGTAATTTGTTCGAAGTGCTCTACGTGACGCAGCGCGCCGCCAAATCTCTGATCCGTATAGAGTAGCACTGACTGAATTCACATACGAGTTGAAAACCCAGGTGTTATTTTCATTTTCATGCTCAGGGCTATTGAACTCTACACAGACTTGGTGAGAGTAATAAAGGCTTACCTCGCTTTCACGATCCTCGCTGCTTTGATATCCTCATTGGTAGGGTCGGCCTGTAGTTGAAACGATGCTTCCCTGGTAGATAAGTAGAGGAGGTTGCTTCGTTCAGATTTCTTCCATTTATGCTGATTGTTGACTGTTGTTGTTGCTCTCTCCTGTTGGTCAGGAATCTTCATCACCACATCGGTTTTCTCTATGCTCAGCTGAAGTTCTGTCCTCTCTGAATGATTCTTCTGACAAGTTGTTGCTTTTTGCTTGCATTTCTTCCAGTCTGTGGGAAATTAGACATTTATATATCCTGGGCAAAATTAAGATTGTGCACGTTTTTTGTGTGGGTTCATTTTATGCCTGTTTCCTCGCTGCCCGCTTCTTGTCACGTTATCCTGTCTGCTCCAATCACGGAAATCGTTGGAATGGTTCCTATCTTACTGTAACAACTAAAACTGACTTGTTATGGTCTGGGCTCCGGAAATTAGTGTTTAATTTCTACTATACCGTTAGTCTGACCTTTGAGTTGGATGCAGTGTCAAAATGTCACGGTGATTCGCGATAAAATCTGTGATATTATTTAACAATGACAACATGTCAAAAAGTCAAAATTACCTCGACAGTGTTGTTGGGCAGCTGTGAAGGCTGGATAAGTTTCTAGTTCAAAACAAGTACTGTAGAACAAAATCAGACAAAGAAGAGTTAAATATAGAAGGCACCTTAGATTCAAGCAGAATATTCCCTTGAAAATGGGATCAAAACCTCTACAATCGAGAATCAACCACCAAATATTACACGCAGACAGTCGAAAGTTATGAACGCCTCGCCTCATTCAGAACATAGTTTTGAAAGCATTTATTTCCCGATACGAATTTAAAACAAGCAATAAAGCAGGTTGATAAAGCAGGATTCAATGAAGTCATCAAATTTCGGTGGAACTCGTCAGCTGAATACTCTACATACACGGATATGCATATTCTTTTGAAATTACATTGGGAGATATAAGACTAATAAGTAAACAAACTGCATTGAGTTAGTCATTCAGAAAGACAGGTGCAAATATTTTCCAGGTTATGTTCAAGCAGATAAGGTGAGGGAGAGTATGAGAGATCAAAATAAGGATAAATTGCATTACGCTTCAATTACATCACTTTGATAAACAATTAGACATTAGACAATATAACAAGAATTGCAAACAGACTAATATCAATAGTAATAGTTATAATTACAATAATAACAATAGTGTTGAAATGAGTTAAGATAATCCGATTGATAAAGGATAGTTTTTAAATGAATCAAGAATAATAATGATAAGAGGTAGAATAATAAGTAAAACCTACTACCATGGTAGATTCAGAGTCACGACCATCTCCTTTTGTACACAAAGACCTGGTTTATAAATTCGAAATACACAAGCCTCTGCATCTGCAAGCATCTTCTTGTTTCTTTGTCTGCTGACAATAGTGAATGACTTGACCGCGTCGATATCATGTCCGTAATCCACAAGATGTTTTGTTATTGAGGATTTTGGCAATTTGCACCCAGCTGTTTGCAACCATTTTGCCGAATACTCTGTCACACGAGTGGCACAGTGGTTAGGATTCTCGCCGACCATGCACATGGTCCGGGGTTCGAGCCCACGCCGACGCACACTTGATATCTATGGTCGGCCCGCGAATTTTGGGCTACCGATATCCACGCTGAAAATTCCATACACGTACCAAAAATACAGTGTGGAATCAAGCTGTAATCAAAAATAAAATAATAAATAAATAGACAATCGCCTTTCCGTACGACTTACGTATTTGATGCCACAAACACACTCAAATTGTCGAGCACTGACAACTGGTCTTTCCCAGATTGTTGAAGCACTCGCTTGTTGGTGTCAAGGATAACAAGTTTTGTAGCATAATAAGTTCTCTTGATGGCTTTGTCGAGCCTTCGTTTGACTACTTCCTGTACATCATCTCCTTTGAACGTCAAACTGATATAGACAGGTTTCTTCGGAACTGTTTAAATTGTTTTGCAGGAATTAGTTTCTTTAGGGAATTTATTAATGAACTTTTCAGGATATCCATTGTTAGATAAAATATCCTTCAGAGATTTTATTTCATGCTCAATAGTACTGTCAGAACAAATTTTCCGTGCTCTATTAAACAATGTTCTGACTAAGTTATTTTTATACTGGGTTGGAACAAAGCTCTTGAAATGCATGTACTGTCCTGTCCATGAAGACTTTCTAAATATAGATCTTTCGATTGTATCATCATTCATTTTGGCTAGAAAAACGTCTAGGAATTTAATAGTATCGTTTTCCTAGTGTTCTACTGTGAAACTGAGATTTGGATACCGTGAGTTGAATTTTATCAATATGTCTTCAGTTTTTGATCTGCTTTCATAGATAATAAAAATGTCATCAATATATCTTAGACTTATACATCCATCTCCTGTATATGTTGCTGAAAAGTACCGGTTTCTAGGCGTGACAAGAATAAGTCAGCGAGAAATGGCCCGAAGGGGCTTCCAATCGCAACACCATCAGTTTGACGGAATAGATGCCCGTCGAATTGGAATTGGACATTTTTAGTACATAAAAGTAGCAATTTCCTCAATTCCAATGTTGGAATTGGTATGTCTTCAGCTTATTTACATATGAAGTGGATAGTCTCGACGTCTGGCCCATTTGTGAAGAGGGCGGTAACATCGAAAGAGACCCAATGTTTATCAGATACATTGAAATCTTTGATTTGCATGACACACTGAAATGAATCAGAAACTATATACATTCTGAAGCGTTTTCGCAAGGGTTGCAACATTTCACATAGCCGCTGTGCTAATTTGTGGTATGTTGAGTTTATTATCGAGAGTATGCGTCTTAACGGCGCTCCTGGTCTGTGTATTTTTACGCATCCGTATGGTTTTTGGATTTGTGACCCAATTGGTTTGATATTTTTATATTTGTTTTCTACAATGTATTTCATTTTGAAGATTTATTACTTGTTTTAAAGAAAATTATATCGCAAAACAACCCATCATCAACATCATCACACAATCAGAAAGAGGGTTCAATAAAATTAAAGATTCACCAGAAACAAAGACAAAAAATAAGGATGCATTCAACACGATATGGTAAGCAAATATCAGGAAAATCATACGAATTCTTTCAAAAAAGGATTATCATTACAAAGTCAGTTGAAATGTTCAAAAGGGGTTTCACAAACAATTATTTCTTTAGGATTTCTTCATGAGCGGACATTAGTTAGAGAACCATTGGAAAACCTGGGAGTACTGGACAGCTGTTTCGTCCTAGTTTGGGACTCTTCAGCAGTACGCACTGATAGTAGTTTCCGGCTGCTGATATCAGTCATAAGAGTATACAGTTTCGTGGACTGACCACTTGCCTTATTTTAGTATGATGGAGGTCATATATTGTGATCTCAGTAATCTAATTCTACATTTCAACCTGTGTAATTAAAAAAAATTATGCAATGTATTCTAATATCTAAGCTGACAAACCTTCGCTTTATGTAGTATTTACAAATAGTAGACTTGAATTCAGCAATGAGAAGGGTTACACACACAACACTGATTTCAGATGAAACTCACTCGTCTAGAAGGCGTGAAGAACTACTATTCACACTTTTTTAAGTCAAGAAGTTAGTAGATAAAGAAATAAAATAAAACGTTAGAGTAATCACTTTACAAAACCAGGAAACATTTTTAAGAAGAACATGAAGCTATACAAGATAAAATATAACGCCTTAAAAAGTAATTAATAATTTTCAAGGTACTTTGGTGAATTTTATGACTAGTAACTTAGTAGACAGCAAAGGTATCGAATTATTGCCTTAGCTAAGATATCTCATACGTCAGGATTTCTTTGAGTGGCTTATACAAAGATAAATCCGACTGTCTGGAGATGAAATCCTCGCTAAGCATACACTTCTTGACCCACGTCCACTGGATAAAATTGAATATAACTTACAGTCGTAAGTTAAAACTGCAAGAGACTTCGAGGAAACTATGCCTTCTCAATGACTCACTGAATAAATTTTCGACTTACTAAATAAGTATGCCTTCTTTCGTGGTTTTCGTCCCACAACTGGATGTCTTAAGAAAATTTGTGACTGCCTTCTGTAAAGATCAGTTTTATTCTGGAGGAATGATTTGAAATAGTACTACTTACTATTTTTCCCTTCGGTTCGGAGTGAAACACAGAGCTTATACAGAACAGTCCTCTTCATCTTCGGCTCCACGATTGGCCATATGCTATCATTTCGTCCTCAAACTATCTATCTCCTGCATGTCACTCTCGAATCTACACCTAACTTGTCGTTTCTTATTCACATCACATTCGGTGGCTTGGTGTGTAATGTTATTCGGTGTGTGTGTCTGGTCTGTTTCCATTTTAGCTTCCCCATCTTTGTAGGGAGAAAGATTCCCTGTCGGTTTATAACCAGAGTTTCTTGTGGCTTATTCTCTTCTGCCATCTGATCTTCAGCATAGATTGGCCTGTTCGAAATGTTTCTTGGTCTCCGAACCATATAGAAGGAAGCAATGACTTAACGAAGGTTGGTGTTAAAAATCTGAATATTTTCCCTTTGCTGATTGCTGCGGATTTCCAGATTGATTTCAGGTTAATGAATCATAATAATAATGATTTACTTAATTCCAAAAACAGTACTTGTGATACAGAATGGAATTTTCAACATTAATCACAATATCTTGCATCTAATTTCCTCAAATTATAAATAAAAACTAATCACACAGAAAATTCTCCACATTTACAATAGGGGTAATGTCAAAAACCTACAACATATAAAATAGAAGTAATAATAATAATGATAACAGCTAAGGTAATAATAATAATACAAATGAAAAATTGCCGTGGGCTTGTTACACACAGTATTGTCAATGTAGTATAGAAATCCTAGCATGTTTAAAAATATTGAATATAATGTTCTCTTTACATGATGATATGGTGAGGGGAAAAACAAATATGACAGCAGTGATTCAGATAAGTGGGTGTTTGCAATTATGAGAGTAAAACAAAGAAGCAACGGGATCATAAATATAATAGAAATAATAAAAGTAAAACTTGAAGGTGTATAAGGATGAATGGATGGAGGAAATTGTTTATTTACTAGATGAAAAAAGGTTAGTTAATTCTTGCCTGACACTATTTTCACTATCACATAAAATACGTGCCGAGTATGGCATCATAGAATTTCTATACTTAGGCGTGCAAGCATACAGTTTTTTGAAGTTACTTCTTGTTCTACCTGAGGAGATGCAAGGTGAAAACTGAGGGTAAAGTGGATGGTCCAAGTCAGACAAAATCCCTCCAGCAAATTTACTGCGTGAAGTCGAGCGCCTATCGACACCGAGGTTACCTATGTGGTCAACTGGGACACCGCTCACCCTACTGACAGTCTTGAGCATTCTACGAATTGTGACCTAGTCCTTTTTAAGCAAACCAGGAAGGAATAAGGGTGAACAATAAAGAAGAATAGATAGGATGCAACAGTTTATGAACTGTCTTTCCCTTCCGATGACTTTGAAATCCTCATCTCTGCTGCCCTTCGTTAAAGTTAAGGGGTGCCTGGCATGATAAGTGAATGTAGCGACCTCCTTCAAAATTCTAGTTTACATAATGGTCATACCTCCGGAAAAGGGGTGAAAGGGTTGAGTGTGCAGCTACAGACTGCATCCCTGTAAACCAACTCAGTCACTACAAAAAAAGTCAAAGCACAGAAAATAGTCATCTGAAGTAAGCGAGCTCAGTCGTTGGATGTTTATTATCGTGAAATCGTCAAAGTGAACTTGTCAGGTTTGCCATTTCATTGTCATTCTAACTATCATTTTTAGAGTATGAAAATGCCCTTGTGGTCTAAATAAAAAGATGTAGTATGGCTAATAATGCTCTTTTTGTGAACTCTAATCAAATCTGAGCAGTTACTTTGTGTTTCTAATGAGTAGTTATGAAAAAATTCCAATAGAGGTCATTGCTAATCAAAGTGTTGACTTAAATAAAATGAATTCTTCGAAGTTTTTAATAATACATATTGACTTCCCAATCTAGATGTACAAATTCCCAGGCGAATTGACAGGTGAATTCAAATATCACTTCACTGCAAGTCGAAATGGAAAGGGTAGTTTATTAACTTTCACAGCTCGTTTTCCAATGTGTAGAAAATACTATATAATCAAATTTCTTATTTCATGAGTGATTCATGATTCAATTTCGCAGTGCTTCATTCTCACATATAACACGAGGTCATTAGAAAAGTTGATCCTAATTGAACGTATTATTTATTATTATTGTTCCCTTGGGTTCCAAGTGGAATATTTGGCTTCTAGAACACATTTCTAATCTGTTCTATTCTCTGATGTCCACTTCAGCTTACCTCACGATCGCCCATAATCTCTCACTTCCTACCCTCACAATCTCTTCAATATTACCCTCGCACGGACTACCGACTTGTCACTTCCCATGGGGATTCCACTCAAGAGGTGACCTGCATTGTGCCCGATTTCATTCGACGTCTTTCTCAGTAGCGTATGCCTAATCTATCTCCATTTTCTCCTATATAATTGTCGAGCGATAAGCTCTTGGTTCGTTTGTTGCCGGCCAGAGTTCATCGCTACTAGTTCTTTCTGGACATTCTATTTTCACTATTGACCGAAGGCAGCTGTTGATGAAAGTCTGAAACCTGTTGGAAATTCTTTTCGTGACGCGCAGTGCAAGCTTTTGACCCGTATAGATTGACAGACTTCACATTAAAGTTGAAAATGCGAGTGTAGAGAATTTCCAAACCTGGCTCCACTTCTGCATACAAGCTTTCATCTCCTTTTCATATGACATCCTCCTCCTTCTCCATGTCACCCTCGCACTGACGACCACCTCTGTGCCTCCACTTCGGGTCTCACTCGAGCTATGGCCTAGTGTATGATGTCAGTTGAGAGTTTATTTTCTCAGGGTATGGCCAATCCACCTCCATTTTTTCCTGTAGATTTTTTCCCAGAGATCCCTATTGCTGATCTTTCCTGACCAGCCATCGGATCTGAAACGAATTATGAGCGAAGACAAGTGTTGATGAAGGTGTGTAATTTGTTCGAAGTGCTCTACGTGACGCAGCGCGCCACCAAGTCTCTGATTCGTATAGAGTAGCACTGACTGAATTCACATACGAGTTGAAAACCCGGGTGTTATTTTCATTTTCATGCTCAGGGCTATTGAACTCTACACAGACTTGGTGAGAGTAATAAAGGCTTGCCTCGGTTTCACGATCCTCGCTGCTTTGATATCTTCATCAGCAGGGTCGGCCGACAGTTGAACCGATGCTTCTCAGGTAGATACGTAGAGGAGGTTGCTTCGTTCAGATTTCTTCCATTTATGGTGATTGTTGACTGTTGTTGTTGCTCTTTGTTGTTGGTCTGGAATCTTCATCACCACATCGGTTTTCTCTATGCTCAGCTGAAGTTCTGTCCTCTCTGAATGATTCTTCTGCCAACTTGTCACTTTTCGCTTGCATTTCTTCCAGTTTGTGGGAAATTAGACATATATATATATATCATGGGCGAAATCAAGATGGTTCACGTTTTTTGTGTTGGTCTATTTTATGCCTGTCTCCTCACTGCCCGCTCTCTGTCGCATTAACCAGTCTGCCTTAATCATGAAAATCGTTGGAATGGTCTCTGTCTTACTGTAACGACTAAAATTGACTTGTTATGGTCTGGGCTCCGAAAATTAGTTTTAATTTCTACTGTACCACTAGTCTGACCTTTGAGTTAGATGCAGTGTCAAAATGTCACGGTGATTTGCGATAAAATCTGTGATATTTCTTAACAATGACAACATGTCGAAAAGTCAAAATTACCTCGACAGTGTTGTTGAGCAGCTGTGAAGGCTGGATAAGTTTCTAATTCAAAACAAGTACTGTAGAACAAAATCAGACAAAGAAGAGTTAAATATAGAAGGCACCTTAGATTCAAGCAGAATATTCCCTTGAAAATAGGATCAAAACCTCTACAATCGAGAATGAACCACCAAACATTACACGCAGACGGTCAAAAGTTATAAACGCCTCGATTCATTCAGACTATATTTTTGAAAACATTTATTTCCCGATACGAATTTAAAACAAGCAATAAATCAGGTTGATAAAGCATGATTTAATGAAGTCATCAAATTTCGGTAGAACTCGTAAGCTGAATACTCTACATACACGGATATGCATATTCTTTTGAAATTACATTGGGAGATATAAGACTAATAAGTAGACAAACTGTATTGAGTTAGTCATTCAGAAAGACAGGTGCAAATATTTTCCAGGTTATGTTCAAGCAGATAAGGTGAGGGAGAGTATGAGAGATCAAAATTAAGATAAATTGCATTACGCTTCAATTACATCACTGAGATAAACAATTAGACATCAGAGAATATAACAAGAATTGCAAACAGACTAATATCAATAGTAATAGTTATAATAACAACAATAATATTAGTGTTGACGTGAGTTAAGATAATTCTAATGATAAAGGATAGTTTTTAAATGAATCAAGAATAATAATAATAAGAGGTAGAATAATAAGTAAAACGTATTGCCATGGTAGATTCAGAGTCACGGCCATCTCCTTTTGTACACAAAGACCTGGTTTATAAATTTGAATTGCACAAGCCTCTGCAATTGCAAGCATCTTCTTGTTTCTTTGTCTCCGGACAATAGTGAATGACTTGACCGCGTCGATATCATGTCCGTAATCCACAAGATGTTTTGTTATTGAGGATTTTGGCACTTTGCACCCAGCTGTTTTCAACCATTTTGCCAAATGCTCCATCACACGAGTAGACAATCGCCTTTCCGTACGACCTACGTATTTGATGCCACAAACACACTCGAATTATCGAGCACTGTTGACTGGTCTTTCCCAGATTGTTGAAGCACTCGCTTGTTGGTGTTAAGGATAACAAGTTTTGTAGCATAATAAGTTCTCTTGATGGCTTTGTCGAGCCTTCGTCTGACTAATTCCTGTACATCATCTCCTTTGAACGGCGAACTGATATAGACAGGTTTCTTCGGAACAGTTTGAATTGTTTGCAGGGGTTGATTTCTTTAGGGTATTTATTAATGAACTTTTCAGGATATCCATTCTTAGATAAAATATCCTTCAGAGATTTCATTTCATGCTCAATAGTTCTATTATCAGGACAAACTTTCCGTGCTCTATTAAACAATGTTCTGACTAAGTTCTTTTTATACTGGATTGGAACAAAGCTCTTGAAATGCATGTACTGTCCTGTCCATGAAGACTTTCTAAATATAGATCTTTCGATTGTATCATCATTCATTTTGGCTAGAAAAACGTCTAGGAATTTAATAGTATCGTTTTCCTAGTGTTCTACTGTGAAATTGAGATTTGGATGCCGTGAGTTGAATTTTATCAACATGTCTTCAGTTTTTGATCTGCTTTCACAGATAATAAAAATGTCATCAATGTATCTTAGACGTATACATCTATTTCCTGTATATGTTGCTGCAAACTACCGGTTTCTAGGCGTGACAAGAATAAGTCAGCGAAAAATGGCCCAAGGGGCTTCCAATCGCAACACCATCAGTTTGACGGAATAGACGCCTGTCGAATTGGAATTGGACATTTTTAGTACATAAAGGTATCAATTTCCCCAATTCCAATGTTGGAATTGGTATGTCTTCAGCTTCTTTACATATGAAGTGGATAGTCTCGACGTCTGGCACATTTGTGAAGAGGGCGGTAACATCGAAAGAGACCCAATGTTTATCAGATACATTGAAATCTTTGATTTGCATGACACACTGAAATGAATCAGAAACTATATGCATTCTGAAGCGTTTTCGCAAGGGTTGCAACATTTCACATAGCCGCTGTGCTAATTTGTGGTATGGTGAGTTTATTATCGAGAGTGTAGGTCTTGACAGCGCTCCTCGTTTGTGTATTTTTACGCATCCGTATGGTTTTTGGATTTGTGATCCAATTGGTTTGATATTTTTATATTTGTTTTCATCAATGCATTTCTTTTTGAAGATTTATTACTTGTTTTAAAGAAAATTATATCGCAAAACAACCCATCATCAACATCATCACACAATCAGAAAGAGGTTCAATAAAATTAAAGATTCACCAGGAACAAAGAGAAAATAAATAAGGATGCATTCAACACGATATGGTAGGCAAATATCAGGAAAATCGCACGAATTCTTTCAAAAAAGGATTATCATTACAAAGTCAGTTGAAATGTTCAAAAGGGGTTTCACAAACAATTATTTCTTTAGGATTTCATCATGAGCTGGCATTAGTTAGAGAACCATTGGAAAACCAGAGAGTACTGGACAGCTGTTTCGTCCTAGTTTGGGACTCTTCAGCAGTACGCACTGATAGTACTTTCTGGCTGCTGATATCAATCATAAGAGTATACAATTTCGTGGACTGACCACTTGCCTTATTTTAGTAGGATGGAGGTCATGTATTGTGATCTCAGTAATTTAATTCTACATTTCAACCTGTGTAATTAAAAAAAAAATTATGCAATGTATTCTAATTTCTAAGCTGACATACCTTCGCTTTATGTAGTATTTACAAATAGTGGACTTGAATTCAGCAATGAGAAGGGTTACACACACAACACTGATTTCAGATGAAACTCACCTTCTCATTACTAAGCTACTAAAATACCATTTTTTAATTTTGTAGACAGTATGTATAAATGCATTCAAAATAATAATATTTTTTCCAGACAAAATATAAATTTTGATGAATTGTATTCATCACCTATTTTGACAGTCTTTCAGTAAAAGTAATACTTGTTTTGTTAACATGATTGAACATTATAATAGAAAATAAGGCAGAGATAAGAGTTATGTCTGTCAGAGTGATATAAGAAACAATCTAAGTAAGTATGGTCACGTTTCCAATTTTTTGGGTTTTTTAAGCCAACATCAACAGCAACAACAACAACAGACAACAATCAGCCAGCATAAATGGGAGGAACCTGAAAGAAACAACCTCCTGCACACCTCCCTAGCTGGGAAGCGTCGTTTCAACTACAGGCGGAACTGACGAGGACATCAAAGCCAGAATCGGAAACCCGAGACAAGCTTTCACTAATCTAACCAAGTCTGTGTGGAGGTCAGCAACACTCAGCATCAAAAATAGCATCCAGATTTTCAACTCCAATGTGAAGTCAGTGCTACTATACGGATCAGAGACTTCGCGAGTCATAAAGAGCATCTCAAACAAACTTCAAACCTTCATTAACAGCTGTCTCCGCTCAATACTCAAGATCAGATGGCCAGAAAAGATCAGCAACAGGGATCTCTGGGAGCGAACCAATCAGGAACCGATTGTGAAACAAATAGGCAGGAAGAAATGGAGATGGATTGGCCATACGCTGAGGAAACCATCAAGTGACATCACTAGACAAGCCATTGCTCGAGTGGAACCCGAAAGGGAGGCGGCGAGTTGGTCGTCAGTGCAAGGGTGACTTGGAGGAGGTCATGCGAGGAGGAGATGAAAGCATGTGGACAGACCTGGAGCAGGGTGAAAAAGTTGTCAGAAAACCGAAGTCAATGGAGGTGCGCAGCTGAAGCCCTATGTTCCTCTAGGAACTAAAGGATACAAAAATAATAATAAGCATTTAAACAATGAGACAGAGACGAATGTTGTTTACCTTGTTAAGTTTATTGCTGAGATCACTTAACTGACTGACTGACTGATTTCTCGCCAGATTTCATCTCGAATCAGCGTATCTTTACAGCTGATGCAATGGAGATGGAAAAATGAAATACTGACGGATGCTCCTTATTGAAAACTGATATTCTTTAAGAATATTAAACCAGTGTAGAAGTTACTTAAATTTTAAACCTTATAATTAATCCATTACGTCCCTAAGAAGGAAGTCTTAACCAAATTACCATACAATGGGGAAATAAGTAGTAAGATTTTGAGACAGAGATTGAACTCAGTCATCCGTACGACATATTATGCAGCCGGCTTTTAATCATTTAAAAAGCAAAAAATGTGCTCCACTACTACGTGTGTGTGTGTGTGCGTGTTGACCTACATACATAGTGAGGAGTAATCACGCTTTCCCTGTAAGGGTGAGAGAGCGTCCTTCGAAATGATTAGAAAGATAAATAAACTTTGCAAAACTGACAGACACAGGTGGCAAAACCAACTTCATCCATAGCCAAACATCAAATCACTATGAACCATAAGATTGATGTTAACACAGCCTTTAAGGTCGGACATCTATAAAAATGGTCAAGGGTGCTTATTGAAATATTCTGAGGTTATAGCCATTCGCAAAAGTAAGTCTCTTCTACCTGTAATTTTTTCAAAAACAATTAATTAATACTCTTTACCTACCTTGGCTATCCCTATCGCATTGGATGACCAAAAGTTATGTCAATTGTTCTTATTATTTCTAAATCCTTTTGGTCAGTTTGTGTATTATAAATTGCTTTTACCCTCCTTGTGGATTTACTTGACAAGTGTGCGGTCGGACTGTTCGAAATGTATTGCTCAAATACATCACACCACATAATTGGTGGATGGTGACTAGCAGTGGAATCCAGGATGCGCATTTCGTCCTATTTGGGACTCGTCATCCGGGTGCACCTGCATTTCTCAGTGAGTGATGATGTTCCCAACGAGATTCAAAACCAGTAGCCACAGTTTCAAACGCCAAAGCGTTATCCACTACACCACTTGGGTCACGAGAGCCACCTCTTGTGCAACGGGTCATATTAATTTTATTGAATTTGAGATTTTCCCGTCGATTGATTGGACCGAAGTGCTCGGTCTCAGGTCGACTTGTTGGCTTCTTGTGCAGATGTTTCGACTATGTCTGGGCATTTAGTTAGTATGTAATTGGTGAATGGTGACTATCAGTGGAGTTCAGGATGCGCATTTCGTCCTATTTGGGACTTGTCAGCTGGATGTACTAGTAGCCATAGTCTCAAACGCCTCGAGCCTCGGTGGGACGAAATGCGCATCCTGGATTCCACTGCTAATCACCATCCATCGATTAAATAATAACTAAATGCCCAGACATCGTCGAAACATCTGCACAAGAATCCGACATGTCTACCTGAGACCCAGCACTTCAGTCCAATCAATCGACGGGAAAATCTCAAATTCAATACATCACACCATATTTTTCAGATAATCTCTGTCTTCGAGTAACGCTATCCAAATTTATGAAAAGGACTAATTGTTTTAAACAAAATAGCATATAAATATATGAATTAGGCAGGAAGGGGGTTGTTGCGTTGCATATTAAAAGTTATACATAATGTGTGAACCTATTCCACAATCAACCTTTCACTATCAGCCTTTCACATACTATTTAAATTTAAGTTGTTAGTCTTTTTACGAATGATGAATTAATCGGTCATCACAGGATTTTAACTGAGAATTGGTCTTTTGTAATAATTAAGGAATACTTAAACTAGTGAATGAATATTTTGGGTATTTAGATGATAATCGGTTTACTGATATAAGAAAATCAAAAACCACACAAATAAAAAAAAATTCAACAAACTAATGGAAGAAAAGAACACAACAAGTGAAACTGACTTCAGCGTTTCATCCTCTGTTGACAGAACAAAATGAGCGATGAACCTCTCATCAAGGGAACTAAACTCTAGTGAGATAAAAGTACTTGAGAAAGGACTAAATTTCAATGTAACAGTGAGTAAATTAAAATTAGAGGATGTCATTCTTAACATAGAAGCAGCACTAAACTCAATAGATAAGACTACAGCAGAAGAGGTTCAAGCACAATGTGCATTTACCCTGAAAAATCAAAAGAAAGCAAAATCAAACTTAACAAAATCGGAAAGAGAAGCTTTAATTAGTCTAAAACAGGATAAAAATATTGTCATCGCAAAAGCTGACAAAGGAAACGCCACCGTAGTTTTTAAATAAATCTGACTATATCAAAAAAAGTTATTGAACATATTCAAATGGGTCCATATGCAGAAATTAAGAAGCCTGTAGACACAATAATGAATAATGGTTCTCTAACTAATGTCAGCTCATGATGAAATCCTGAAATCAATCAAATCCCTACAAACCAACACTTGAATACCAATAAGATTCTCACTGGCGACTGGCCCTATTCAGGTAGGTAGTTACCTGGGTTCCAGTGGGAAGTCGTGACCAGTAGGGTGCAGCTGGTCGGGTTTGAGGACAAATACTCGCCGAAGACATTGGCTAGCGGTCGCGCTATGTCGTGAATTGGCAGAAGTTGGAATTCAAGGACCATTGGATCGGGTCCCAGTGGCTTAATGGTATACGAGCTCGCCTTGTAACCGGAAGGTCCTGGGTTCGAATCCCGGTGGGTGCGTACTGATGAAGAGTCCCAAACTAGGACGAAACAGCTGTCCAGTACTCCCAGGTTTTCCAATGGTTCTCTAACTAATGTCAGCTCATGATGAAATCCTGAAATAATGAATAAGGTTAAGAAATCTACAGTAGAACTAATACGCAGAATAAAGCTGTCACTAGGTGAGTCTAAATGGTTTAATTTAATGCCTAAAACTAATAATAATGCTAGTAGAATATATGGTACTATTAAAATACATAAGCCAAGTGCTTCGGTGGCACAGTGGTTAAGGACTCTCGCCGACCATGCACATGGTCCGGGGTTCGAGCCCACGCCGATGCACACCTGATATCTATGGTCGGCTGGGAATTTTGGGCTACCGATATCCATGCTGAAAATTCCATACTTGTACCAAAAATACGGTTTGGGATCAAGCTGTAATGAAAAATAAAATAAAAAAATAAATAAGACCAACAGTAGATTTTAAAAATACCCCCACTTATAAATTATCAAGACACTTAGCTTTAATACCTTATCCCATTATATAATCGGTTTCGGTAATTAGAAAAATGATCATTCAAACTGAGGGATAGAAAAATATGGATACGTACAACAACGACCGTCAATTACAAAGTAATCTTTCAAATGATAAATGTATAAAAGAAACTGATGCATGTGTTTAACTATTTGAATTTTGTCCATTTTCAAGTTGTTCTTTGAGGTCAAACGAAATTTTGAGACCACATTTTATGTTATTTCAGCTAAATGAGTGTCAAATGATTTTACATGACGCAATTTAGGGTTAGTAGACGAAACAAACGTTTTTTTTTTGCTATTAAATAAAATGACTGAACAACACCTACAAGGTGGTATGACATGTCAAGATTTGACAGTTCATATCATTACTCATCGCTCCAGTAAACCAATAAGAGAAGTAACATGATGCTATTGATTAATGTAATTCACTAAATCTCAGAATCGCTCAGGAGACATTAGACGGGCAATAGCTTATGTTTCATTTGTCAGTAGTCCTCAAGGAAATGCAGAAGATTTACATGGAAGAATAAATATTCAGATTTGTGGAGATATGATCATTAATAATAATAATAATATGCTTCATTCCAAAACAGTATTTGCGAATACAGAATGGAATTCTCAGCATTTTACTACAGTATTGCATCCAGTTAGTACATTATTCAATAAAGAAAATTCTACATAGATTAAGGTAATCTCAGTTCATTATGACAACAACTTCTTGGCATGTCGGCAAAGCCGAAATTGAACAGAGTGTTTGAAGGTGTTAGAAAAGTAGATGGTAGTATATTTTCTGGCGTAATCAGAAGAAAGAAACAAAGCAGAACATAACAGCAAATAAGAGAGAGAGAAAAGGAAAAAAGAAAGGAAACGTTGTACCTATAAATGATGATATGAGTTGGAAAGACGAGATCCAGTTGTTCTACTGACTCTTTAATAAGTTATGAGCTTCACGCCTAATGCTTTCTTTATCGCACAGAACATGAGCTAAGTAGGGTATGGTTGAGTTTTTGTACCTTCTTGTCCGAGCACATAGTTTTCTATATAGACTTCCAGTTTCACCTGATGAGATACAAGGGGAGAGTTGTGAATGAAGAGGGTGTTGTGAGTTAGATAAAATGGATTTAGCCAATTAATCACATGAATCCATGTGCCTGTCAACCAGAATATTACCAAGCTGGTTAGGTGGCACACTGTGGCTTACCCTGCTGACAACCTCTAACATCCTGCGTAATAAGGTATAGTCTTACTTCAGTAGCCCAGGAAAAACTAAGAGGGGGAACAATAGAGAAGATTTAATCATCATTTGATTTCATCCAGAAAATGACAATGAACCAAGGAGCATGGGAGAGCTGTATTTCCCTCCCTGGAGACTCATCAATGAATTTCGCCTAAATATTTGGGGTTACAAGTCTATCGTATCCATCATTCATTAGTCGGGTTTAAATCTACCTACCCAGCAATTTTAATAACTGTCAACTGTATGAATGGACGCCAGTTAGGAACTAGTGTTATTTGTTTAGTTCTTTGTTATTAACTAGTTTGCAGTCAAATTGTTCAGTACATTCCCACAGGGGGTCAGTCATGAGTCGAAATAGCTCATTGGTAGCGTCTCTAACTGCAGCAGTGGGTGACGCGAATGATTACCAACAAACAGGAAATCTAAGTTTAGGCAAGGTTTCCTGCCGATTGCCTACAACCATCTAATATCTTTCGACTCTCTACATCGCGCCAATGTCAAGCAGCGACATCGATAAACCTTCATTACAAATCCCGCACTGCTTACTCAACTGGCTATAACATCTACTGGATTTCATTCTGGTGGTTGAATAGTCAGTGTGGTGAGTTCATAACCTAATTGTCCTGAATTCAATCTATGTTGGGTTAGGTGCAAGCACTTCTGAAGAGCCGATAACTGATAATACTTCTTGTTGAAATTCAAAATGATACTTATGCATCACCAATATCAGAATGTTGCTATCTAATGCCTTATAGAAAATATTTAATTACAATTTTTTGCAATTGAACTTTGCACTACTTACATTAAAACGCTTTTTCCAATTTTGGAATCGCCTATAATAAGCGTTAATAATCTTCATAAATAGTACATATTTCAGTTAGCTGTTTATACTTATGATTTGATTTGTAACTCACAGCAGAGTTCAAGATGCTTGTTCCATCCAGCGTAGATCTATTTAATTTTACTTCCTCTCAAATTAATCCTGTCACGATTGTCGCAGATGCCTTAGAGTTATCCGGGGTTCGAGCCCTAGCCGACGCACACCTGATATCTATGGTCGGCCTACGAAATTTGGGCTACCGATATCCACGCTGAAAATTCCATACTTGTACCAAAAAAACCAGTGTGGAATCAAGCTGTAATCAAAAATAAAAAAAAATAAATCATGTTTTACGAATCAATTGAAGTAGGGTGAAATTCACGTCCTAGTAATTTGGCTACCGAAATTTATATTTGTTGGTTAATTCTGACAACCTCATCAACAGAACACAAAATATTCGATGAGACTTTAATGACCAAAACCCATTTGTTATGAGCTGAACAAATGAAACCGATTTTTACAGCCTACAGTATAGTTGATAAAACGTGCTTGAAAGATGTATGGTTACGAAACGCCCCGAAGATAACAGAAAGACAATTATTCGCAGTTAGACATGTCGGTGATATGGCGGTTAGGATGCTAGCCAACCATGCACATGGTTCGGGGTTCGATCCCCGGCCAACGCACTCCTTTACCTCGCTAAGCCAAAAATAATGCTGGTAGAGAGAAAAGGTTATGCATGAGGCCAGGAACCTCATCCTGTAAAATTAAACACTGCTACAAGAAATTTCAAGCCACTAGCTTGAGGCCTTATGTTCCACTGGGAACGTGAAGGGAAAAAAAGGACATGTATAGTTCTGTTCCACTATAATAACAACAAAAACTCAAGAATACCTCGACAATGCCATTAGGCAGCTATTCAAAGAATGTAACTTTCTTGCTAAGAAACAAACGCTTGGAACCAAGTAGAATATTTCAAGCAAGCTGGGATCAAATACTTTGTCCACAATGATCCACACGCCAAGAATTCCCGCTAACAGTTCAAGCCCAGAATCATCATGATTCACTCAAATAAAATCAAGTAGCAGGACAAATTATTAACAGTTTATCTCACAACCACAAAGAGGAGCATTGCAATTAGAGATTAAACAAGCACAAAGACAAATAATGGGGATCAAATCAACATTTGGTTCGGAAATATCGGAACACATAATAATTACATAGTTAGTTTGAACGTTCGAACAAGTATCAATATTGTAATTAGATCGTTCAGGGAGGATTCCCCAAACAGTCATTCCATTACCACGTTCGATTTTTATATTGCGTAGGTTTGTGAAAACTTGGTGGTTTTCTAGTGGCATTTTATATTTTTTGCGTCACTAAGGGGACACCTACATTTCTCTGAGATACATAAACCCCCGGGAAACCGGGAAAGTGATATACATTTCAAATTGTTGTTAGCGTCTGAATTCCATCCCAAGAATATTTTAACAGTTGGCTAACCTCATAACCTGACAAACTTCACCAATTCCCCCTTTCACAAAGCTATGAGTGCGCGTTATAATAGTTTTAAAATTAAAAACGAACAGTTTCTCGTGATTGTGTATTTGATGTGAGTTCATGATCAAGCTAGTCTTGTGAATAATGCAACTCCTGCAAATTTTTCAGGTAAAAATAGATAAATTCACGATAATCCAAGACCTTCTGCGTCTTTGGAAGTTTATAACGAATAGAACGCGACGGGCTAGCATGGATTCGACAGATAATGCTGGAATCATGGTAAGGATTGGTAGATCGGCTGGGGTTGATCAAGTGTTCTAGAATAGAGATTCTCAAACCCTTTCTTCCTTCATTGTAAAACCATGCTTGAATATGTCCTTGTATCCATGTGGAAAGCGTTCCCTGCCTACGGCCAATGTACCATGATCCATGAAAGTAGGTGTAGTGATAGATGCACACAAAGGCTACCAAATAAAGGAGTCTACCGTATACAGAAATGGAGAACAATTGACGGCTGGTGAATGTGGTTTGTACTATGGAAGCAGAGAACGTCTTACTGAAAGATTAAGAGAGACGGTCTTTTAGCATATCTATACCCCATATACATGAATATGATTTTCTTTGGAGCTGAGCCAGTGACTTGTTTGAACTGCTTATCTTCGGTGTTTTTGTCAATAAATCGGTTAAGGTAACCGTTTTCTTCTAGCCTAGCTTTTCGGAAGGAATGTTCTGAGTTAATGCAGTCAGAACTATGAATATTTCTTAGCCTAAAAAAGAGCGAATAAGTTCCTTTTCCTGGAGATAGGCAACCAGCTACAAAAATTAACTAACTGTCCATTGCATGTACGTTTCCAGTGGGATGATCTTTTAAGAGGTCTCTTATTTCATCTACTGAGGCAAATATCAAGAAAGAGATGCTTAGTTCAAATTCCTTTCTTATGCTGAGTTGCAGATAGGGATCGCAGTTGAGGTATGCAGACAAGATATCATCTCAATGTTTGTCGGCAGTAACTATGACTATTTCAAGGTTGCCAAGTATCTCGTATCTAATTACAGGTGAGTTGCTTAGCAGGCGGGCCCTACATGCGATGCGAGGACCGTAATCCTTTGACCATCGTGTGTTTTGCAATATTGGCTTTTCTTGTTAAGTCTCCATTTGGCTACGTTGTTCCATCCAGTGCTCTGAGTATCAACGTGTAGACACTCAGCCGGGCATGGGTAATGGCGGGACGAAAATTATGGTTATATGCGGCAGGCGCCTCTACGGGGCGACTGCTAGGTTGAGCTTATCGGCAGGCAAACTGAGCTTCAGCCAAGACCTGTCGCTGCATGAGACAACACTCACGACTGGCCACTCAATCTATATGATCAGCGGTACCGTCTTATGGCCTTTATCGCGTGTACGAGGCATCGGCGGGGCCAGTATATCTAGGGATTCCTGGCGAGAGAACCGGGGCCAGTAACAACTGGCTAGCGGGTGGCTGTTACAGCCGGTAACCAAGACCGCGAGGTGCAGCTTGGTGTAGTTGTTAGCCAAAACCAGTCTCGAGCAGTGACTTATCTCGGCTATGAGCCAAGGTTTGGTTGACTCTAGTGAGCATGTGTCCCTGAGAAGATGTTCCTGATCCTACCAGCCGGAGGGCTGGCATCAAGGTTATCCTGGGATGTGAATACTAGAAAATTGATGAAGACCCGTCTCAGAAAGTTTGGTCTGGGACTATTTCAGTCGCTGGGGTGGCTCGTGGAATGTGCAATCTTACTCCTCTTTCTGGATGAATGATGGCGTTCGGCGGTTGGCATGGCTAAGAAAGAATAAATACATATTTATGTTATGTGACGCTTTATATTCGCCTAATAACGTGTAAGAATATACCCCTTTCCAACATCTATGCAGCTCATGAATTATTCTATGTATGACATTAACTATTTTGTCACCTGACACTTGATATTTAACTATGATTAGAATCACAAACATTTTAATTGCATTTCATACTACCATTATTTTATGTATTCACACCTTTGTTTAAATTTCCTCACGGGATATAATTTCTTAATAGAAAACCCATATATATATATATACATATAACGATACGATTTAACACTTTTATGTGAGTCGTGAAGATGCATTCATCAAAGGAACATTCATTCCATTGGCCGCGACATATCGTGGAAGAATGTGCAGTAGATAGTTTGAAAGTTAACGGATTGTATTGATTGTATTAAACGAAAATACTGGGACCTTAATAACATATTAACACTTTTTTATGGACAGTTCACTGATGTCTAAGGATTAATGTAGCGTTGTATTTGGCGGCTTCTTTGAGACCTGAACTAACACAATACTCCATCATTATATTTCATTTAGTTTCGCTTATCATTTTGTTTGAATTTAATGAAAGTGTTAACGTCTAAAGGTGTATTTAGAATGCCTACATCTTGTTGATTCTTAAGTTTCAAATGAACTTGAGAAAAAGCCTGATTGTGGGTGAAAACGTTTCTCAGTATATGAGAAATGAGCATCTGAATACATGTGAGAAATGGTCTAAAACCATACTCTCTGACCCCCAACACCCTTTCTATTCCCAACTCTCTCCTTGCATCTCATCAGATAGAACCAGAAATCAGTACAAAATAATATATGCTCGTACAACCAAGTATAGGAACTCAACAATACCATATTTGGCCCGTGTTCTAAGTGACAGAGACAATGTTAAGCGTGAAACCTATGACTTGCTTTGTCGTTAATAACATAATTCTGGCCCTTGTTATTTCCCCCTTATACTCTCTTATTTGTACTCTATAGTGAACAACCTTCTTAAACATACTTAGCTGCTTAAAATCAATTATCGTTGGCTTACCTTTTTTTGTACTTTACTCTATTCCTTCTTTTGTATATCTACTGGGTCCGACTATATTATCACTATGATGATTAAAAATTGTCCTGTCATTAACCATCATGTAATATTAATTTTTGTGGTTGTTCTTTGTTCGGCACTATTTAACTGACAATCTTGTTTGTGAACGCCACTATCACCATCTTAAAAATTTTGTATTATGCATCATTACTAACACTACCACGACTAACACTGCATTAGTGCTGACAATAAAAAATAAAAAACACAACCTGGAATGTTTATTTTATGATTGTTTAGTGTTGTTCAATCAAATTAAGTGATCATCTTAGCTATAAACATTCTTAAGAACATCTCAATAATTTCTTGTATGATCATAGCTGTTACTGTTCACCACGCATACACATACCATAGCTTCCACTAACCAATACTGAAATATTTCTTTCATTATTAGTGTTTATCTTCCTATCTACTTGGTATTTTTATTTGCATTTTTTTCTTTTCTTTTGCTTTCCTTTGTTATTTCTGTGTTTCGTTTTTTGGTTTATTTTTGTCGTGTTTTTTTATATTTATTTTTTTGTAATACTCCTTTTTAATGTACGATGAAATTAGATGCAATATTGTAGATATATGCTGAAAATTCCATACTGTACCACAAGTACTGTTTCTGGAATAAAGCGAAATTGTTATGTTAAGAAATCTATTCCTGTGTCTGATCCTGAGTGAATCTCTTATAACTGACTTCCAACCAAAAGTAGTGCATTTTTTGGAAGGCGATGAACAGGAAATATAGTAAGGGCTTGATTTCCGCTTCACACCAGACACGAGGGTGTCACACGATTTACTTCCAGCTACTGTTTTACTTGAAGATACTGGGCAGAGGAAAACTACTGTTCATAGACAATATTTAGAATAAAATCATTATTATTATTATTACTATGGTGACTAGTGGATAACGCTTTGACGTTTGAAATGATGACTGCTAGATTCATATGTCAAGACGACACGTAACAACTAGGAAGAAGTATAAATCCTAGTTTCCACTGACAGTCATCATTTTTCTGAAAAATAATCAAGATATTTTGAAACTTAAGAGAACTCTTGATTCCCTATAAAAGTGTCCAGCTTCCTTCCAAAATGGAATTTTCGGTCGAGGTAGCAGTAATTTTCTCAATAGTAAAGCAATAGACGTTAATATTCATTTTTCACCAGTTGGTTTGTAAGGATTTAACTTGTTTCCACGTGTTGATCACGGATTGTTATCACTTAGAGAACCATTGAAAACCAGGGATAAGTGGACAGCTGTTTCGTCCTAGTTCGGGAATCACGCACTAAGGTTCGAACCCATGACCTTCCGGTGACAAGGTAAGATCGTAAACCGTTCAGCAACTGCGATCCGATCCAATACCCCATGATATATCTATGATACGTTTAGGTTTTAAACTGATTATTTTATAAACATTTGACTGCAAACACACAGTTTTTGTCAATCAAGTGGATAGAAGGTGGAGATCCATTGCAAACTGGAGCACGAATGTTTTGTTACAGGTGGTAAATTTTCACCAGTGAGCATCGCGGACATAACAAGGATGCAGTATCAAGGAGTTTTCTTTAAAGGAATGGTGAATTTTATTTTTTTTAATTTTTTTTATTTGTGATTACAGCTTGATCCCACACCGTATTTTTGGTACAAGTATGGAATTTTCAGCATGGATATCGGTAGCCCAAATTTCACAGGCCGACCATAGATATCAGGTGTGCGTCGGCGAGGGCTGGAACCCGGGACCATGTTCATGGTCGGCGAGAGTCCTAACCACTGTGCCACCGACTTCCACGTAATTTTCTAATGGTATGGTTAAAACAGTATTGTAAAAAGGCTTCAAAGAAATAACTTTATATTCCTTGTTTATCTACAATGGGAATTTCTAATTTCTGTGTGAGTACTGATGCGTACCGATGAAATCTGAGTGTTTTTATTTTTACAGAAACTTTCGAAACTTTCTATGCATATATATGTGTAGTGAAAACACAAAATAATTCGAAAACACAGGAAATGGTCGAGCATACTTATTCAAGTGATAAACTGTTATAGCACCTCAGTTATATCCTTCAAAAGTGATGTTCAATGATGAGTAAAGAGCAATTTGAGTTATTGAACACTAACAGATGTTGATTTGCATTCGTATGTGGGTTAATATTCCAGTTTAGTAAGCATAAAATATTGTTTTCATTATTCATAATTACAAGAGAATATCTATTCCTGATAGATAAACTGGAAAATAAATACAGAACTTGTAATTGAATTTCCCATCCTTTTTTAAAATTTACTTCTGCGCAGGAGTTCACCATTTTTTTTGGTATTTAAACAAAACTTTTTGTAATATTGAAAAAGAGTAGATTTCAATTTGTTGATAATTGTGAAAACAAATTCTGTTCTGTTTATAAGATATTTGTATGTATACTGCTATAAAATAACAGGAAGTGTATATCAACGTATCATAAATTTATCTGTTATAGAAACTGATGTATTTAACAAAGACTAAATTGTGCTTTTTTTACTCTGAGTTTGGTCAATCAGTTTCGGTACCTGCCTTTTCTTTTCTGGACATGAACTTTCATTCGATGTTTTCCAGAAGGACAATTGCAGCTTAGCAATCGAATTGACCAAATTGTAACTCTACGCATCATCATCACAGAACAAAGCATGAAATGGCAATCAAACCTCTAACTCAACTTTATAGAATTTGATCGTGAAGTAATTTGGAAATTACTCGAGTACTACGGTGTAACCCAAATATTCATTAACCTTATTCAACAGCTGGACGACAGTGGCACATGTCAAGTGATCCACAATGGAAAACTCAGCGAGGAATTGGAGTAAGCACAGGAGTTAGACAAGGGTGCTTATAATCGATCACCAATGATATTCCTAATTGTGGTTGACTGGATTATGAGTCAGACAGTGAGTGGGAAACGAGAAGACAGGGATATCCTGGACAGACGTGAAGAACCTAGAAGTCCTGGATTTCGCGCGTGGATGGTTTGTGTTTGATTTCACACAAAATAGGAGACTTACAAGCAAAATCCGACCGAAAAACTGGTCGAAGAAGCAGCCGGCGAAGACAGGACTCCATGTGAACACAGACAAGACAGTGGTTATGAAAATAACCAGCCAACAACAACAGCAGCAACAGCAACATCCAGCGCCAATCACCATCAACGGGAGGGATTTGAAAGAGGTTATTTCATTCACTCACTTATCTAGGGAGCATTGTCTTAACTACACGCAGTCGAAACGGACGAGGATGTCAAATCGAGCGAGAATCGAGAAGGCGAGAAACACATTCACCAACCAACTGAAACCAATCTGGAAATCTTCGTCACTCAGCCAGCATCAACAACAAAATTCAGTCGGATTTTCAATCCAAACGTCAAGTAAGTCAGTTCTTCTTTACGGATCAGAAACTTAGGAGTGGGTGGGTCAGAAAGAATATTTCCAACAGCCTGTTACAGACTTTTATCAACAACTGTCTTCGCTGGCTCTATACTGAAGATCAGACGGCCTGGCCGGAAAGAATCACCAACAAGAGACTATGGGAACAAACAAAACAAGAACCAATCACCAACCAATAAATATGCAGGAGAAAGTTGATTGAGATGGATTGGACTCTCGCTGAGGAGGCCACTGGGTGACATCGTGCGTCAAGCCCTCGGATGGAACCCGAAAGGGAAGCGGTGAGTGCGACGTCAGTGCAAGCGTCACGTGGAGGAGATCGTGTGAAGAGGAGTTGAAAGAGTATGGACTAACATGGATACAGGTGAAAAGTACAGCAGAAGACAGAAGCAAGTAAAGACGTGCAGCTGAAAACCTATGTTCCACTAGGAACCCAAGGGAGCAATAGTATTAGCAATAATCAAACTACTCCACGCTTAGGAACAACCATATGACGTTAAAAATGTCTCTTCTATTTCAGGGACAGCCTTTTAAACTGCAAGAAATTCAACGGTATCAGTAAATAACAATTGATGTCTGCTGCACAAGATGTGGCTTTCTTAGCTCACTAGCCCGGTTGACCATCGTCTTGAGGTTAGAAAGAAATGAGTGTTGGCTTTAAATATCTTTCTCATTCAGGAACATCAGGTGGACACGTTCCAAGTTGGAGAGACTTACTTTCTGCTGAGAGTTTAAAATAACCAACAAAATTTGATAAAGCATGATTCAATAAGTTGAGCTGCTAAACTGTATGTGAAGCGAATACTCTACATACTGCCTTATATATATATATATATACTATAAGGCATGTGACAAATAATTAGGCTGTTCCTCATACACTTATTCCCCTCTATGAATCTGAACAAAGAAAGAATGACAGGTTTTGAAGACTGTAGTCAATGGACTTTAGTAAAACATACGTCAAAAAGTTATTTACTCAGTTCAGATGCAGAAAAGGTTGGAAAGGATATGTGAGGCTGAAATTTAACATTGGTAAAGACTTCAGTCCACTTGTATCACTGTGGTGTTAATAGTCACCTATCGGTAATAGAATTTAACAGTACCAAGGTTTGTAGAATGAATAATACAATAGTAATGCAATGAGCTAAGAGTGAAATGGAATCCGGAACTAATTTATGAAAAATTCCCATCTAAACATCAATAAGAAAACAAACATGTAGGTCAGAGAAAATCTTCCTTTCAGCGAATTCATTTCCTCTACCTGTACGATGGTAATTATGTATAGAATGAAATTGAATATTAAATTCTCTTTCTTGATGTTAAACTTGCAAGAAGGGTCGACGGAATTGTAAGAATATCCACTGATAGAAAACTCACATGGAACGGTCAACTAACTAGTTTCTACATCTGAGTAACCTAATTATTTCTCTTTCCATTGAAGTCCGACGCATCTGTAGCACTTATGCCCTCGAAAGGTGAATCACACTTCAAGAAAAAAGGATATACATCAAGGTTGACTGACTAGAACATCAAGCTGAAGATTTTGGAGACAAGAGACTTAATCGGTGCTATAAAGCAATACACGAACCTTGACTTCACAGGTGACCTACTTTGTGTTTTCCTTAAGAGGAGAATTTAGGCTTCTTTAAGAAGAATAGTAGTATCCCGTCGTTCATTAATCTACAGAAACCCAAGAGACAAGATCTCTCAACTGATAACTTCTGCGTATGTATATCAATTCACCAACTTTTGTGGAGTCAGGCATATTCGTCATTCGGCGCGAATTATATCTAAGAGGGTTCAAGAATGTTAGGATGCATGACTGCAGAAAGATAGTATTGATTCTATAAAGAGTGCAATAATTTAATAGTTTAACACAAACTGTTGTTCTTGCTCTATTTAAATTAAAAAAGGGGAGTGAATGTATGAAGCAAGGTGTTTGTTAATCGGTGATTATTCATTTGAGTACCAACCAGAATTCTAGAAATTCCCTGGCAGCATATTTGGTGTTTCTACATTCTCGCAGTCATCAAACTGTTGTCCATCAGACTGTTTGAGCCTCTTCTTATTCCTTACAGATGTCAATTAGGTAGACGACTATATCTGGGGTGTTCTGATAGCCATCTCTAATCACGTAACAACAATTTGAATAAATTTCTAATCTTATAGGATGTAATATTGTTATATTTGTTTGAACAACTTTTAGTAAATACAATCAGAGTATAATATTGTCTATCGGTCTTTAAAAACACAGAAAATATTTTAAATATGTTGTTTATTTAGAATTCTTTCAGGAGAACTTTGTTTACTAATCTCCTGTCTACCGCCTTTCTGTGTCTCTTCTCTTCATGGCATACTTCCTAACTGGAACATTTCAGGTTAGATAAAACATCGAAGGATAAAGAATTTTGTTGTTGTCATCAAAGTACACTTGAATAACACTATGCTATATAACAAACAAAACAGACAATAATAATTGTCTGTTATCCTTGATACAACAAAATCGTTTAAAGGCGGCTACTGTACAAAAGGAATTTTGTTTTTACCAACTTTCACAATGTTTCGCAATGTTATTTTGTTTTTGTTATTTTTCATGTCGAAATGTTCAGTGTGTGTGTGTGAGTGTATGTACGCCAGTTGTCTTTCCTCAAAACAAAAATACTGAATGTGAGACGACAGATTTTTGGCTTATTTTTCAACAAATACATTGAATGTCACCCTTGCTGAATAGGGGCTGTTATAAGGAATTTATATTCATAGCTCATTTGGACTTTGTATCAGTGTACGGATACGATAGATTAGTAGTAATATCATTATTATTATATCCTTTAATTCCTAGAGGAACATAGAGCTTCAGCACCGCGTCTCCATTGCCTTTGGTTTACTGCCAACATTTTCACCTCGCTCCAAGTCTGCCCATATGATTTCAAATCCTCTTCACCATATGACCTCCTCCAAGTCACCCTCGGATTGATGACCAACCCGCCGCTTCCCATTCTGTCGGGTTCCACTCGAGCAATGTCACTTGTCTAGTGATATCACTCACTTGATGTTTTGTTTCCTCAGAGTATGGCCAATACAATCCATCTGCATTTCTTCCTGCCTGTTTGTTCCACAGTCGGTTCCTGCTGGGTTGTTTCGCTCATTGCCAGAGATTCTTGGTGCTGATCTTTTCTGGCCGGCCATCTGATTTTGAGTGATATTGAGCGAAGACAACTGTTAATGAAGGTCTGAAGTTTGTTTGAGGTGCTCTTAATGACGCGCTGGTCAAATTTCTGATCCGTGCACTTAGTAGCACTGACTGACTTCACATTGGAGGTGAAAATTCGGATCTTATTTTTGATTCTGAGTGCTATTCACCTCCGCACAGACTTAAGAGTGATGAAAGCTTGTCTTCCTTTCGCGATCCTCGCTGCTTTGATATCCTCGTCAGTTTGGCCTGTAGTTGAGACGATGCTTCCCAGGTTCCTCCCATTTTTGCTGGCTGATTATTGTCTGCTGTTGTTGCTGTTGCTGTTGGTGTTGGCCAGGAATCTTCATCACCACATCTGTTTTCTCTATGTTCACCTGAAGTCGTGCCTATCTTTGATGCTCCTTCTGCTAGCTTGTTGCTTTTCACTTGCATATCTTCCAGTGTGTGGGAAATCAGACATATATCATCGTTGGCGAAGTCCAGATCCTCCAAGTCTCCTTTTGTGTGAGTCCATTTTATGCCTGTTTCCTCATCGCCCGCTCTCTGTCGCATGATCCAATCTACTACTGGTAGTAACCTCCTATTTTCACGTCGTTCTCTCTTATGATTCCAGGGTTGACCGGAGACCCTGAAAATCAGGGAGTACTAGACGGTGGTTTCGTCCCGGTTTGCGACTTTACAGCGGTTCACCTTCCCATCAACCTGGAGTTGAAACCCAGCACCTTCTGGTTAAGAGGGAAGCTAGTGGATCTTCCAGACACTGGGACACAATCCAGTAGTCCATGATCTCTAAATTATCTCAGTTCATGATTTCGGCGTGACTGCCATCATCCAGTGTCATCGCTGGCGAGTACTTATCCTCATGACCAACCTCATAGATTTCGAACATTACAATTGTTCTGTAATTTACATCCATCCGTGATCAAACACGAGACACAATAAATACCTACAGACTAGTTCTTGAAAAATATATTCTTAATAAATCAATACCAGAAATCAGGTCCACAATAAGGATCAAAGACTCAGCACGTCTTGAAGGCCACTTTAAACAAAGCACACACGTTCATCAAACGATGTCTTCGCTCAGTACTCAAGATTAGATGGCCGGCCAAACTAGATCAACAACAGGAATCTCTGGGAGCGAATAAATCAACCAGCAACCAATTGTGCAACAAAGACTGGCCATACCCTGAGAAAATCATCGATTAACATCACACACCAGACCATTGCTCGAGTGGAACCCCAACAGGAAGCGGCGAGTTGGTCATCAGTGTGAGGGTAACACGCAGGAGGAGGCTGATACGAAGAAGAAGTGAAAGCATTTGAGCAGTCATGGAGCCAGGTGAAAAGGTTGGCGAAGAAGCGAACCAAATGGAGACGTGCGGCTGAATCCCGCTAAGAACTAAAGGAGACAATATTACTATCAAATTGCATTCTGTTAGGTATAAGTTAAAAGCAAACTGCTGAATGTGCTCATTTCGGTATTCACGAATATTAGCAGCCAGCAACTCAAACTTGATTTTTGAACAATGTTAATATAAATCGTCTGGTAGTAGTTTTGATATTTTTTGTCGAATTCATATCGTCGCTTTGAGGATTTCAAATAATAACATTTACAGAAATGGCTATTTTCGTATAAAGAAAGTCTTGCATAGCCTTCTCGTTTTTGTTCACAGGGAGTGAATTCACTGTATTCATTGTACAAACATTTATTAGCTGCAGAGCCTCTGAAAATCAGTAATGGCTAAACAACTGTTTCGTCCTAGTTTGAGATTTCTCTCATCATGTATCGAGTCTGGTGTCTTCTGATTATCGCGTGATCAGGTTAATATCCAGCAACTCCATGAATTATAACTTCTGCCAGCTAGTGATATGGTGTCCCCGCCAGCCCATATCGTATGTACTTCTTAATTTTCATACCACAATTGGTTAAGCCGATTGGTTACAGTTTCATATTTGAATTTTAGGAAGGGCATAATTCATGCACATCATTTGTCAATAGGCGTGTTGATGCTTAGCATACACGTTCATTGCTTTGATCAACTTTATTCTTATCAATAACAATTAGGAGTTTGAGTGAAGCGTATTTCAATTTCCGATTATAACTTTTTCAAAAAGTAACTTGAGCCTTCTGAATGCATCTAATGACACTCACTTAAAAGTCTTGGATTTCCAATGGATTAACTCGGGTTTGAATTATCACTGAAGAAAGTTGTGAATTTTAACATTCCTATTACCTAATTACTAAAACAAAAGAATTTCTTGGCCCATCAATTCACAGGACATTATGACCTACCACCATTCGCAACACTTCCAGAAATACCATCAGCGGCCACAGCACTGGCAGGGGACACCGGTCTCCCGACAAAAGTGGAAGTCCTCAGTGCCATAAAGCTACTAAAGGTCAGTCAGAAATGTAGCAGAAAGAGGTGGAATTCTTTCTGAAGCACTGGAAGTGGATCCAGAGACATCCGAGGATTTGATCATCTCAGTGTTGTAAAACGTTTTTAGGGAAGGAGAAGTATCTTTTGATTAGAGGAAGTATTTTGTCCAACGACCAAAGAATGGCGAATTAAGCTAGTGGAAGAACTCGCGCAACATCTTGCTTCTGTTCATCTCAAGCAAAATATAAACTCTTGTCCTCTAAGAAAGAGTAACAGAAACTCTGCATTCAAACATGCGCCCGGAACAAGCTTGATTTAGGAAGATCAAATGATATGCAAATCAAATGGGAACGCTACGCATCAATATCAAAAAGGGAATAGAATGGCAGTCAGATTTCTGTGTAATATTGATTGACTGTGAAAATATCTTCGTCAACCTTGGACATGAAGTAACTTAGGAACTGCTTCATTACCATGGAGTGCCCTAGATCTTTATTAACTTAGCTTAACATGATGATTCCGCATGGCAGGTGATCCACAACGGAAAGCCCACCGAAGCATTAGAGATGAAGATAGGAGTAAGACAAGTTGCCAAAATATTACGGATGATAGTCCTAATTGCAGCGGACTGGATCATGTAGCAGACTGTAGGAAGCAGGAAGATTGTTATAAGATGGACTGAGGAGAAAACTATAGAAGATTTGGACTACCCAAATGAGTTATGTACAATGTCACACGAAGTCCAAGATCTACTGGCCAAAATTGGCGGGTTGTCAGAGGAAGCAGAGAAAAAAGGATTTAATGTGAACATAGAGAAGGAAGATGTGATGAAGATACCTAACCGACAGCAAAAAGTACCAATCACTATCAAAGGAAGAAACGTGAAAGAAATCATGGTTTTTTTTATTACAGCTTGACTCTCTACAGCTTCACTTCCATAGGCAGAATCATTTTAACTACAGATAGCACAGAAAATGATGTGGAAAGCAGGATCATAAAAGCACAACGGACATTTATTATTCTGGAATCAATGTGAAGACCTGTTGCACCCAGCGTGAAAAACAAGATTTAGTTTTAAAAGTCCCTATAGTATTATCAGAACTAGTCGGTTTCGAGCAAACAGTTGTTTTCAGTGACGTCTTTTTCAGTCTCTACATTTTCAATATTATTATTCTCTTGGTATACGAGTGGAAAATACGGATTCAACAACGTATGCCACCCTTGTTCTATTCTCTGATGTTCTCTTCGAGTGAGTCTATGATTAACTATATTCCCTCTTCTCCTCATCATACCATCTCCTGCATGTCACACTCACATCAACTACAGACTCATCGCTTCCCATACGGGCTACACTCGACATGGTCTGTATTGACCACGATGTCATTAAAGGGCCTCTTCAACGTATGCCCGATCCATCTCCACTTTTTTCTTCATATTTGTTGAGAAATATGCCCTTAGTTGCTTTGTTCTATCGTAGTTTCTTGCTGCTGATTATCTGTTGTTAACCAGCCATTTGATCTTCAATATGGAGGTAGTGGCAGTTGTTGATGAAAGTCTTCAACGGGCTATTGGAAATGCTTTTCGTGATATGTGTGCCATTTTTGAGATCCATACAGAAGAACTGAACTAACAGACTCTTTTCGCCTGAAAAATATGCAGGTAGAAATGAAGATGGATTCGGGATACTTTGAGGAGACCATTGAGTGACATCAAGCACTTGGCTCTTAAACTTTATCTGAAATGCAAGCGGGTGTTTACGTGTCCTTTAGGGGATATTAGAAGATTAAGTATCAACACACAATGGAAGCTTGTGGTCATTCACAAGGCAAGTTGAAAGGGATGGTAGAGAATTGAGTACAGTAAAGGCATGCAGTCGACACCTTTTTGTTTACCTGAGACGCAAGCAATGACTAATGACAATAACAATAATAGTAATAAGAACGACTATACTATAAACTTTAGAGACATAGTTACAAGTAATTCTGTTAAAACTGACGTTAAAAATACACTTTAATGAGTCAGATATATTCTCATTTACTTTAGCAGGATTTTATTTTCGACCTTTACCTAAATTCTGTTCAGTGAAATAAAAGTTATGTAAAAACAAAACACTCGTTTGATTTATTTCAGTAAAGCACTTACCTTGTTGTTCCTGTTGTCTATGATATTACTGACTTATAATGCAAATATGAATAAAATTTGACTAATAAGTGCCAAGTGACAATAAACAGGTCATCGCTGTCGTAATTTGTTTACATAACAAGTTGAAATAGTGTGAAGAGAAGAGGCAAAGGAGTGTCATGCGCTCTGGAATTTTATCTTCCAAGTTTTAGTTACAATCAGTAACTGAAAACAAAACAAAATAAAATTTGATTGATACTGACTAAAAAATAAAGCCAAGACAGGAGTTTCGTCTAATTTAGGATTCATCATCTGAAAGCACCTGTGAGTGAGATTTGAAGTTACAAATCAAATTAGACAAATATTGAACAGCTGAACAGCTAACACATTGATTCTCTGATACATTGGAAATGAATTCAGTAAGTGGCAGAGAGTACGAAGGTAATGGAGGATTGGAAAAGAAAACTGGATTGGCCGTGTCCATTGGTTCAGGTATAGAAATACTTGACTATGTTCTGAATCTATACGTCGGTGGTACAGCGTTAAAGTGATCCCCAACCACGCAGGTGGTCAGGGGTTTGATCCCCCGCCGACGAACTTCTGTACCTGTTTAAGCCAGTAGTAAGACTGGTAAAGAGGGAGGGTTGGACATGGGACTAGCAACTTCATCTTGTAAAAATAACCACCGTTACCATAGTAACTTCAAAGAGTTATCTTGAAGCCTATATTTTACACTGAGAATATAAAGGAATATAAAAATGTTATGAATGTACTTCGGAAAGGAATTACACACGTTAATTGAAATAAATTTGAATCAAGAGTGTAATGAGATCTGATTTCATATGGAGCCATATCTGCTGACTTACCTCTAGGCGGAAAAACTGGATAGATTTTTCATTTTATTTAGATTATCATGTACATTTTCTTTCCATGTTAGTTTCCATTAAATTTCTTTAGCATAAATTGCGGTGGTTTGGTGAAATGTCATTTATGAATAAGCGGGTTTCATCTACAGAAAGGTTTTGCTGATGTTTTCAAAATAGTCCGAATTATATTATCATATTGTTATGATTATTCCATTGGTTTCCATTTGGAACACAGGGACTCAAAAACAGTAAATCTTCACTTCACTGTGTTCTCTGCTCTCCTTGTTACCTGACCACACGATTGTCCGTGGGCTTAGATTTCCTCACCACACGACATCTTCCATTTCACTTTCAGACCTTCGCCTAAGTTGTCACTTCCAATTCAGGTTCCACTGGTGCGTCTGGCCTGTGATTTCACCTCAGCGCATGTCCTGTTCATCCTTGTTTCCTTTATTATATTTCTTGAGCAACAGACCACTGATTTGTTCGTTTACAGAGTTTATTATTATTATTTTTATCTTTTAGTTCCTAGAGGAACATAGAGCTTCAGCTGCGCGTCTCCATTGCCTTCGGTTTATTGCCAACATTTTCACCCCGCTCCAAGTCTGCCCACATGCTTTCATCTCCTCTTCACCATATGACCTCCTCTAAGTCACTCTCGGATTGATGACCAACCCGCCGCTTCCCATTCTGTCGGGTTCCACTCGAGCAATGTCACTTGTCTAGTGATGTCACTCAATTGATGTTTTGTTTCCTGTAAGTATGGCCAATACAATCCATCTGCATTTCTTCCTGCCTGTTTGTTCCACAGTTGGTTCCTGCTGGGTTGGTTTGCTCATTGCCAGAGATTCTTGCTGCTGATCTTTTCTGGCCGGCCTTCTGATTTTGAGTGGTATTGAGCGAAGACAACTGTTAATGAAGGTCTGTTATTTGTTTGAGGTGCTCTTTATGAGGCGCTGTCCAAGTCTCTGATCCATCCACTGAGTAGCACTGACTGAATACACATTGGAGGTGAAAATCCGGATCTTATTTTTGATTCTGTGTGTTGTTGACCTCCGCACAGACTTTAGAGAGATGAAAGCTTTTCTTGCTTTCGCGATCCTCGCTTCTTTGATATCCTCGTCAGTTCCGCCTGTAGTTGAGACGATGCTTCCCAGGTAGGTAGGTGAAGAATGTTGCTTCTTCCAGATTCGCGTTCTCCTGTTTATGGTGATTGCTGTCTGTTGTTGTTTGTGCTGTTGCTGTTGGGCAGGAATCTTCATCCTCACCTCTGTTTTCTCTATGTTCACCTGAAGTCGTGCCTATCTTTGATGCTCCTTCTGCCACCTTGTTGGTTTTCACTTGCATATCTTCCAGTTTGTGGGAAATCAGACATATATCATCGTTGGCGAAGTCCAGATCCTCCAAGTCTCCTTTTGTGTGAGTCCATTTTATGCCTGTTTCCTCATTGGCCGCTCTCTATCGCACTCTCCGATCTACTGCAATCAGGAAGATCATTGGCGATAGTAGACAGCCTAGTCGCACTCCCGTCCTCACTTCAAAGTCTCCCGTAAGTTTCCCGTTGTGGATTACTTGGCATGCAGCATTGTCGTATAACTGTTGGATGAGATGTATAATTGTCGATGGAACCCCGTAGTAGCGAAGTAGTTGCCAAATGACCTCTCGATCGACGCTGTCGAAGGCCTTTTCAAAGTCGATGAAGTTGAGATAGAGAGATGACTGAAGGCCATTCCAAGCTTTGTTCAATGATGATCCGTAGAGTGGCGATTTGATCAATACATGATTTGTTTCTCCTGAATCCGACCTGTTCCGGTCGAAGTGTTTCATCTAGGGCTTGTCTGATTCTCTCCAGGATGATCCGGCTTAGTATTTTGCTTGGAATGGACAGAAGCATAATTCCACGCCAGTTTTTACATTGACTTAAGTCTCCTTTCTTTGGTAGTTTGAATAAGTATCCGTTCTTCCAATCCTCAGGTACTTTGCCCTCTTCCCACACCTTCTCCAGAAGTGGCGTCATCAACTCTGCTGTTGTCTCTGGGTTTATTTTCAACGCTTCTGCCGGGATTCAATCTGGTCCTGATGCTTTCCCAGCTGTTAGCATCTTGATTGCATTCAGGACTTCTGATTTCGTCGGGGGATCAATGTTCACTAGTAGTTCTGCTTCCGTTGTTGGTATTGTTGGGCGTGTTGTAGGTGGCGGATGATTTAGAATTCTTTTGAAGTGTTCCGCCCAGTGTTTTCTTTGTTCCACCTCTTTGGTGACTGACTTTCCATTGTCATCCCTTATTGGCTTAATCTGTGTCGAAGGTTTGCCGGATAGGTGCCTAGTTGTTTGATAGAGTGTGGCAAGGTCTCCTTTGCCTGCAGCTTGTTCTGCTTCGTTTGCCATGGTTTCATAATATTTTCTTTTGTCTTTTTTGGCACTCTTCTTCATTCTTTTGTTCAGTGTATTGTAGCTTGCATTCAGCTCCTTTTTTTGTTACTCGTCAGTGCAGTACAGAGTTACTTGTTATTAATTCTTTCTGGCTGACCATCTGATATTCATTATGGAGTCAGCGCAGATAGATTGTGATAAGAATCTTTAGTAGTCTCACGGAACTGCTCTTCGTGGACCTAAAAGTATCTAACTCATATAGAAGCACTGATTTGACATGAGTGTTGAAGATCCGAATTTCGTGCTTCATACTGCGAACTGTGCGTTGGTGGCACAGTTGTAGAATTCCTGCCAATCACGCCACACGTGGTCCGAGGTTTGACAATCTCACTAAGTCAGTAATAAGGCTGTTAAAGTGTGAAGGTTGGCCATGAGACTAACGACCTCATCCTGTAAAGTAATCATCACTGCTACAGAAACTTCAAGCCTCTAGCTTAAAGCCCTATGTTCTACTGGGAAAGTAAAGGATGAAAATGTTGCTGAGGAGTGCACAAGATTTCCAAATTGATTTCAGGCTGACGAAAGTTTGCCTTGCCTTTCTGATCCTACATGGCTTTGACATTCTCATCTGTGATAAAATGAAAACAATTAGTCTCTTTGATAAATTTGAATAAGCCATTCAGAAGACAAATTTCGCGAAATGATATCGTCATTTCGTAGTTTCTTTACAACCGCTTTACAACTACTAACATCGTTAACAATAATAAAATAAAGGTCAAGACAGTTAGTCAGCTGAATAAAAAACAATAGTAAATACTAATGACCCATCATATTTAAATAGGTCATGCAGTCCATGGTAGGCGAAGATTGAAGCCTACGTGACCTATATAATTATGAATGGTAATTATTATTTTTTTTGATTTACAGCTTGATTCCACACTGGTTTTCTTGGTACAAGTATGGAATTTTCAGCATGGATATCGGTAGCCCAAATTTTGTAGGCCGACCATAGATATCAGGTGTGCGTCGGCAGGGGATCGAACCTCGGAGCATGTGCATGGTCGGCGAGAGTCCTAACCATTGTGCCACTGACGCACGTGAACTTTATTTTATTATTGTTAACCATGTTAATTGTAAAGTGGTTGTAAAGAAACTACGAAATGACGATATCATCTCGCGAAATTTGTCCTCTAAATGCCTTATTCAAATTCTCATCTGTGTCTAGAAGGCGTGACCTTCTTCAAATTTCGCACATTGACACTGATTGGGGCTTGTTGTCGTTGGTTAGGCATCTTGGGCACCACTGTCTTCTATATGTCCACCTGAATCCCTGCCTTCGCTGTTTCTGCAGACGATCAACACAAAAAGTTACAAACCATCATCTTTTATTAACTGTTATCAGCCAAATCACAGGAAATATGAAAACTGTCTACTTGCATATATCAGAGCAAAATAAACTTAAAACATTTTAATAAATAAAAAAAAGAAAATTGAACAAAGGAGTTAGCAATTTCTTGAAAACAAAGTCTTTTACAGACACTAGAAACAATCCCGTTAATTATAAACAAGTCAATGAATGCGGAAGATCTATCATCTTGTCAATTATAGATTCATTGACAAACTTACTATTGAAATATTCCAACATTCAGTTGATTTGTAAAATCAAGGTTATTGTTTTTCTAACATCAAAATAAACAAATTCACTCTCACAAAATCCAAGTCAGAACAGTTTACAAAGACAGGGAAAATCACCATCTCTATCGATTAGTGATGTGGAAGACGAATCTACTAGTTGTAAACAATCAAGGCCGAATTTTATTTGAGAAAAAACTTGAGAATGGCCATAAATAACTCAAGTGGATTAAGTGAAACTAATTACTCATTCAGTGTTAATGTATGAAGTCTCTCATCAAATCATGAAGTGGTTAGGTGTGGCATCGGGTACTAGGTGGAGTAATTAACGTAATCCTATCATAAAACTGATAAGTTTGTGAAGCAAAGATGTGCAGTGGGTGAGTTCAATATACCATGAATGTAGAAGCGACTAAAAAGATGAGAATCATGTTCAGTATTTGAAGTTAGCTGTCATCATTGTGGAAATGTCATAAATACACTTCACAGCTAAACACCGATGGTCACATATATATTGGATGAATCATGATTTTCCTGACAGTCAGCTTTTGACATTTAAAGCCAAAGAAACATTTGATTTCAGTCTGAAGTCAGTTTGGAAATATTTTACACTGCACAGCATAAAGAACACGATTCCGATTTTCAACACTAATGTAAAGTCAGTCAGTCAGTCAGTTCTTCTATACGCGTCGGAAACTTGACACAAGCGTCGTAGAAAACATTTTCAACAGGTTACTACAGCATTTTATCAACAACTACCATGTTTTCTGGCTGATCACACACAATTAGCAACACGAAACTCTGCAGTGGAACAAACCAACTGAGAGCCGATTTTTTTTTCCTTCACGTTCCCAGTGGAACATAGGGCTCCAAACTATAGACTTGAAGATTCCGTAGCAGTGTTGATTTTTTACAGGATGGGGTTGCTAGCCTCATGCCCAACCTTCCCTCTTTACCAGTCTCACTACTGGCTTAGTAAGGTAAACATGTGCGCAGGCCGGGGTTTGAATCCCCGACCATGTGCATGGTCGGCGAGCGTCTTAACCACTGTGCCACCGACGCACAGCCGATTGCTCAACAAATATCTAGGAGAAAATGGAGATGGATTGGGTATACACCCTTGAGTAGACCGTCGAATAACATCATGTGTCACCCAGACCATCAGTCGAATGGTATCCAAATGGGAAACTGGTTGGGCTTTGGTTTGATGATGACACGGAGGAGATGGTGTGAAGAGGTAAAAGATTATGGACAATTATCGGGCTGGCTAAAGAGGACTGCAAAGAAGAGGAAAAAGTGGAGATGTGATGCTGTAACTCTGTGTTCGGAGAGGAACGCTAGGGAACAAAAATAATATTTATTTAAAACTGAATACACACTCGACGTCACTGGTTCTTGTGATTATTTTCAGCGGCGACTTGTTGATTAATTAAAAATGTATCATGTACCAAAATAATGGTAATTTAGAAGTCAAGTCATGTCAAGTGATCCACAACGGAAAACTCAGCGAGGAATTGGAGTACGCACAGAAGTTAGAAAAGGGTGCTTATTATCACCAATGATATTCTTAATTGTGGTGGACTGGATTATGCGTCAGACAGTGAGTGGGAAAAGAGGAGACAGGGATATCCTGGACCAACGCGAAGAACCTAGAAGACCTGGATTCTGCGCGTGGATGGTTTATGTTTGATGTCACACAAAATTGAAGTCTTACAAGCAAAAACCGACCGACAAACTGGTCGAAGAAGCAGCCGGCGAAGACAGGACTCCATGTGAACACAGACAAGACAGTGGTTATGAAAATAACCGACCAACAACAACAGCAACATCCACCGCCAATCACCATCAACGGGAGGGATTTGAAATAGGTGACTTCATTCACTCACTGATCTCAACTACACACAGTAGGAACAGACGAGGATGTCAAATCGAGTGAGAATCGAGAAGGCGAGAAACGTATTCATCAACCTGAAACAACCAATCTAGAAATCTTCGTCACTCAGCTAGCATCAACAACAAAATTCAGTTGGATTTTCAATACAAACGTCAAGTCAGTTAACTCTTCTATACGGATCAGAAACTTGGGGGGTGGGCGGGTCACAAAGAATATTTCCAACAGCCTGTTACAGACTTTTACCAACAACTGTCTTCGCTCTATACTGAAGATGAGATAGCCGGTCCGGAAAGAATTACCATTCAGCGTGATGTCAACACCACTAGAATCTGACATTCATCAACACCGAATATGGCTACGAAATGTACTCATCCATTAACCTACCACTGATTAAACTAAATATTGCGCAACCTGTTTTAAACTTTACATAACTACATGTCAGGGATCTAACCTAACACTGAATCTCTTAATTAACAAGAATTTATCCCACTAACACTGTGTGCGTCGGTGGTATAGCGGTTAGCACGCTCGCCGACCATGCATATGGTCCGGGGTTCGATCCCCGGCCGGCGCACTCCTTTACCTCACTGAGCCAGAAGTAATGCTGGTAAAGAGGAAAGGTTGGGCATGAGGCTAGCAACCCCATCCTGTAAATTAAAAACACTGCTACAGAAACTTCAAGCCACTAGCTTGGAGCCCTATGTTCCACTGGGAACGTGAAGGAAAAATTATTATTATTTTATTAACACTGTGTTCAGTTTGCAGCCTATTCTGTGGGTTTACGTTGAAATCTCATTCTCAACACCATTTTTAGTTCTATAGTAAAGTCGGTTGAAAAAAGCATGTTAATATAACGGGAATTTCAAAGGTGTGCCATTCTCCAAAGTAGGTCACCAGGCACATGGTCCTGGTTCGATTGTCAATTGAAAGACTCCAAAACGTTGCCAATTTTTTTACTAGTTGGTAGTAAGCCTGAAAAAGACGGGAGGTTGGACATGAGACTAGCAAATCCGCCTCATAGGAAAAACAAAATCATTACTACTAGAAACTTAAAAGCTTATGGCCATATGTTGTACTTGGAACAGAAATGAATGAAAGAAGCCCATTAACTGTGATTCTAGTTACTGAACTGTATTTAAAGTAGTAAACAAACAAATATTTACTGGTTCATTAGTTTGTTTATTTCCAGAAACAAAACACCAGTGAACTGTAAAAAATAAATAATAATAATAACAATAACAGATTGACTTATTGTTTTGTTGATTACGCGTTAGTGAATCTGTAACATACTTTCGTCATTACAAGTATACACTGACAAATAAACACCGTCTTCATTCTATGCATCCTTTGCTAGCAGCCTATCATTATGATTAGGGAAAATAAAGGTATGTTATACATGAATTAAAACTATTCAACATGAGATAAAACGCTTAGATGTCTATTATGAAGATTTCCTCTGAATGATAAAGGTTAAATAAATAAATAAATAAATTTTTGCTTTATTCCAAAAAAAGTACTAATGATACAGCAAGGAATTTTCAGCATTCAGTACAATATTACCTCTAATTTATTCAAAAACGACAAAAAAATTAAAAATACCCATTATATAACAGTAATAAAACGATTGTTATAGCAGCTACATGTGCGTCGGTGGTATAGCGGTTAGGACGCTCGCCGACCATGCACATGGTCCGGGGTTCGATGCCCGGCCGACGCACACCTTTACCTCTCTAAGCAAGAAATAATTCTGGTAAAGAGCAAAGGTTGGGCATGAGGCTAGCAACCCCATCCTGTAAAATAAACTCTGCTACAGAAACTTCAAGCCACTAGCTTGAAGCCCTATGTTCCACTGGGGAGCGTGAAGGAAAAATTATAAATTATAAAATTATATTTATAGCAGCTACATAGCAAAATACTGTATGCCATACGGAGAAAAATATGCATAAAGTACAAATTTGTAGTAATAATAGTAATACCAACTAAAATAAAGTAGCAGAGTAACGATTTAAACGATAGAAAGTGTGACACCATAAAATACAGAAAGATGAACGATGAAAGGGTTGATTCACTGTGCTAATTATATAGTAACTTGTAAGTTTCACGTCTAACAGAGTCTTCGTCACATAAAGTACGGGCTAAATAGGGTATTGTAGAATTTCTATACTTAGTGGTACGAGCATATATCTTTTTATATTGATTTCTCGTCCTACCCGATGAGACACAAGGGGACAGGTGTGAATAAAGGGGGTGAAGAGGGTCTGACATTATAGTCTTTGCCCATTTCGTACAGGAATTTATATGCCTCTCGACTATAGTATTGGCGAGCTCATGCAGTGGCAGACCACAAGCTCTACTCACAGCACTTAATACTCTTCGTAATATGATATAATCTTTTTTGAGAAGCCCAGGAAAGATTAATGGAGAGCCATAGAGTACAATAGGTAAAATACAGCAGTTAAAAAATTGCAAAACTAAAGGTTGGTTGATACCTGATTGTCTTAACTTTTTAATGTAGAAGGTAAGACGAAACATTTTCTTAGAGATAGATAAGATATTGGATGACCATGAAAGGTCAGAGGAAAAAACTAATCCAAGGTATTTAATGCTTGATTTAGTTCCAGTCTTTATTAGTGTCGATGCAAGAGAAGTTACATACAGATGAAGTCTGGGAACAATAGTTTGTCAGGTTGGATATGCAGAGACCACTGCTTAACCTGGCTGAATAAAGGCTGCATTGTATCAATCAGAAGTCATATTATCATCGAGCAAATTGTCATCATTTGTTACAATATCTCATTTGACTTGTTAGTCAGAGTGATTCACAGAATAAAAATTAGGCTTCTGTGTAACGTCATTCTGAAGTCAGCGTTGGAGATATTTTCCAGGAATGACAATAAAGACTTAACCAATAAACCTTCCAGCTCAGATGCCACTAACTTTTAAAAGGACAAAGCAAACAGCAGTAGGTCAGACTCTTTGTGAACTTCATTCAATGTGTAAAATATTTTAACAGGATGTAATATATAGTGTTAAATGTTAGGAAACATAAGGTTCTGTTCCAACGACATGTAATGTTTTCCAAAAGACATTGGCAAAGTGTGCTATAAGCTTTGAGAAAGTTCTGGCTGTCCTATCAACTCTCATGAAACTGTATCATTTAGTGCCGCGTCCAGAATTTTATTACTATTATTTTTGTTTCCTTGGATTCAGAGTGGAACATAGGGCTTCAACAACACACCTCGAATTTCTTCTATTTTCCACCATCCTCATCAGTGGTGTTCACGATTGCCAAAGTTCTTTCATCTCCTCCCCACACGACCTACTCCATGTCACCCTCGCCTCGAAGACCCACTTGTCGCGTGCCTCCCATCCAGATTCTACTCCAGGAATGGTCTATATTGTGTGTGATGTGATTCAACGGCCTCCTTGATGTATGCTCCGACCGATCTTTCTCCATTTCCTCCTACATATTTGTTGAGCGATTGACTTTTGGTTATTTTTTTTGTCCACAGTTTCTTCTTACTAATTCTTCCTGGCCATTTGATCTTCAGCATGGAGAGAAGACAGCCGTTGATGGAAGTTTGCAATCCATTGCAGATCCTTTCCATGCCACACTGGTCAATATCAATAAGTTCCTGACCCATATAGAAGGATCGACTTGACATTAGTGCTGAAAATTTGAATCTACTTCCTTATTTTGAAGATTTCCAAATTGGTTTAAGATTGGTGAAAGCGTATCCTGAATTTCTGATTCCGGCTGGCTGGCTGGCTTTCACATTTTCATTTGTTCCAACTGCCTGTGGTTAAAACTGTACTTCCTTGTACTGGATAAGTGAAGGAAGTAACCTCTGTTGATTCACCCTCGTTGATGGTGATTGTAACAACAGAAGACAAGGGCCAGGCAACAGATCCTTTTATTATGAAAATCAACACGTATTTATACATATTTCACATACATTATAATAGCTTATGCAAGTAGACAAGCGCAGTCATCTGATTGGTTGTTTATCAGAAGTTAACCAGACAAACGCAGGCTTCTGGTTGGTTGTTTCGGGATTCCTCGACAAATAGAGTTCTCTATCTGCGAATCATATTTTGCCACGTTAACTTTGCTGTGATTGGTTGTTGAATCAGCCTTGCTCATATTTTCTCACGGCCTGCTCTCACCACATGATTAAAGCTGTTTGTTGCTTCTGTTGGTTCGTTGGTATTTTCATCCCCTCCATCTTCTCTGTGTTCTCATGCAGTCCTGTTTTCACTGCATACCTCTTCAGGCGCTTTGTCGGTTTTCGCCTGCAAGACATCAAGTTTGTGTGATATTAGACATATCATCGGTGAAATCCATATTTTATAGAGTTTTCTTATCGGTCGTCCAGCGTATTGCTGACTGCTCGCCCCCAACACCCTGACGCATTATCCAGTCCACCAAAATTAAGAGTACCATCAGTGATAATAGGCGGGCAGCCTTTTCTTACTTCTGTATGCACTTTGCACGCTTCGTTGAGTTTTCTGTTGTAGATTGCCTGACATGTGGTATTGTCAAATAGCCAAGTGTTGAATGAGGCTGACAAAGATTTGGGCACTGGATGCCATAGGGTTGAAGTGGTATCCAAATTACTTCTCGGTCAACACTGTCTGTCAAAGGCCTTTTTAAAGTCAATGAAGAAAGTTGAGATAGAGGCCTGACTTCCATTATATGCCTTATTCTATGATGACGATGCTAAGAGACGCAGATTGACCAGTACTTGATTTGACTTTCCTGAATCCAGCTTGTTCCATTGGAGGTGAAGTTCCATATCCAGTGCATCCTTTATTCTCTCCAGGATGATGTGACATAGTATTTTACTTGGTATGGACAAGAGCATGATCGACTTTAGACATTTTCCTTCCTTCACGTCTCCAGTTGAACATATGGCCTCAAGCTAGAGGCTTGAAGTTTCGGTAGCACTGTTTATTTTCACAAGATGGAGTTGCTAGCCTCATGCTCAACCTGCCCTCTTTAACAGCATTATTTCTGGCTTAGCGAGGTAAAGGAGTGCGTCGGCCGGGCATCGAACCCCGGAGCATGTGCATGGTCGGGGAGCGTCCTAACCGCCGTGCTACCGACGCACGCCTGTAGACATAAACATCGGTAACTAAAAACTGGTATATGATAGAACTTTCTGACAACCGAATTTATCATGTCACCTCAAGATGCAGTCGGAATTCAAATTACTGTTATTTCGCTCTATTTGAAACTTTTCAGCTGGCTATGCCTACTCTTGATTGAGCGATGACTTTCTCACTGAGACTTAAAGTCACTACTCAGTTTCCACAGCTTTATCCACTGGGCCAGGGGGCTGCTTAAATCTCCTTCTGTATTCCCTGTGGTGTGAGATTAAATTGAAAGAGATACCAGTTGCATTCTACTGCTGGTTTCAGACTAACAGTTGTGGTGATATTTAAACATTTATTAATGAAACCCATATGCTGTTTATCCCGGTCCAAGAAAATCATTAGTGTATATAAATTACTTTACAGCAGCTTCAAACTGCTTAAGTATCCAAAGCGATTTACTGTGGATAATATAGGAAAAGAAAAAACCATACAGCCACAAATCAACTTCGTTTTCATTGTATGTAGCTTTTGTTAGTAGCCTATCGAAATGCTTGAAGGAAATAAGGGGCTGTTATATAGCTGAATGTGAAGTCTGTCGACCTAAGAATCTGACGCTACTTAGAAGGAATAAAGCATCTAAATATCAACCAACCTCTCAACAAGACTTAGTTTCAAATTAAACCTCTTAACTTCCACTAATTTTAGTGTACGAGGGGTTATAAATAAGTGAATTTTGTTGAGACTAGCATATCAGATTAGCGTAAGCGAGTACCACACAACTGATATACATCCAAAAAATTGTTAGCCAATGGGAAGCCTGGAATAAAACGAAAGTTGGGCATATGACTAACAACTACATCCCGTAAAGATGGCACCATCGCTTCTGTAACTTCAAACCTTAAAGCCACATGTTCCACTTGGAACTTCAGTTTGGATGCTAAGGAATGACGTTGGTTGAATCCGAAATGCTTTAATCGAGCAACCCAATATCTTCTGTCACAACATCTTAACTAATCCACTGGTCAAAGCGATAGATAAAGTTAAAATAATTCTTCAGTTTGATTTCATGATGAAGTTAGAGCTGAAAGTTTGTCTGTTTCCAAAAGGACAATGAAGGCATCGCAGTCAAATCATTCAGCTCAGAGGATGCAGAGGGATCGAAAATAGTTTCCAGTGATTATTTTTTCTCGCAATGTACCTCTGAGAAATTAAACATTGACATCAATATAGATTTGTTAAGGTAACTAACATCTTGCTGGCTAGAGGAAAGACTATACTGTTAATTGTTTAGTGGAATTAGTTAAAGGTGTACAACATTTCTACAGGATAAAATATATATGATATTAAATCATAGAAGTCAAGTTATATGAACTTCTTTATCATCGACATATAATGCTTCATAAAACGCCCATTGTAAAAGTGTTCCTCAAGCTTTGAAGTAGTTGCGGCCTTCTCATACACTCGAAACTGTATTATTTAATGTCTCGTCCAGACATAAAAATCACTAATTGCGAAAGTGGTGTATGACAAAACTTTCTGACAACCAAATTTATCGTGTCACATTGAAATACACTCAAAATTCAAGTTACTTAGGTTTTGTTTTATTCGGAACTCGTCATCAGGTTGTGTCTCCTCTTGGATGAGCGATGCCGTTCCCACGGAGGCTCGTTATACATTGGTCCACGCAGCTAACGGAAGAAGTTATTCTGAGACAGGTTTGATTCGGAACTAGGACCAAAGATAACTCCTGGACTGCCCTGCTGGCTCTGGTTTAACATTCACGATGACCTATAAAGAAGAGAATACTAATAAGACTTTTGCAGCGAAGCAAGTGTTCTTTTCGATGAGGTCATCGTTCGGGCTGTACATTCGTGTGTATCGTAAGTGAGAAGAATGATTCAGAACTATTCTATTCAAGGATCATATTGATAAAAAAAATGGCGAAGTGTATTCAGCAGGAAGATCGGATAAAAACTCAAAAGAATCATAATTTCTAAGACAACTGCCGTTTTGTTGCAATTAGGGATCAAAAATGTAGTCATAAAACGATTCTACAGAGAGTCACTTTGCTACGTAATCATCATCCTACTGTGCTTTTTATCCTAGCTTACTGTCTGTTTTGCTACTATTATTATTATTATTAGTGTTCCCTCGGGTTCTGAGTGGAACATACGGCTTCAACAACACATACCGACTTTTTTCTATTCTGTGTGGTCCACTTTAGCTGGCCGCACGATTAGTCATAATTTCTCATCTCCTCCTTGCCACACGATCTCCTCCATGTCACCCTCAAGCATACATACCCAACTTGTAGCTTCCCATTTGAGTCCGACTCAAGTAATGGCCTGGTTTACGCGAGATGTCATCCGATGGTCTCCTCAGTGATGTGTCCCCAAATCCATGTTCATTTTCTCCAAAATATTTGTTGAGCAATGGGTTCTTAGTTAATTTGTTCCACTGCAGTATTTCTTTTTGCTATTTGTCTTTGTCCATTTGTCTATTTGATTTTCAATATGGAGGCAGCGAGTGAAGGTGGCATTTATTAGCAGAAGTCTTAAGTGTTGTATCGGAGGTCATTATTATGACTTTTAGTAACAGTTTCCGGTCCGTATAGAAGAAGTGACTGACCAAACATTTGTGTTGAAAATGCGAATTTTGTTCTTCATGACGTGGAACTGTAAAGAATTTCCAAACTGACTTCAAAGCTATGCAGGTGTATCTTGACTTTCCGATTCTGACTGGCCTTTAAAATCTTCATCTGTCCCGCCTGTAGTTGAAACTGTGGTTCTTAGATAAGTGAAGAAAGTAACCTACTTCAAATTTCTACCGTTCACCATAACTGGTGCTGATTATTGTTGCTGTTGTCTGGTTAACGTAATCACCTCCGCCTTCTTTCTTACTATGCTTTTAATACTTATTTGCGATTTAATCACTCTGATCCTTGACTGGAAACAATTCAGGAACATTCTTACCACTTACTACAAATGCAAGAATGTAGAGGCCAGTTGATAACTTCGTCGAAAAGAAAAATTTCCTCTTCGTTGTAAGCGACTTTTTAATATTGAGACGTTAATTCATGCTATAATAGTGCTTCTCAGTTCACTGAAGTAACACCATAGGTATATATAGATTATTTGTACTGGTAAAGTCATCCAAACCATTCATCATGGATCATTTAGGTGAAGGAAATACCATTTGACAGTAGGATGACACACTTTTATCTAAAATAAGACGAATGAATTACACAAATATCTTAGACATTACAAAGAATAAGTAAAATATCATGCGTCTCTCAAACAATAAGTCTAGGTGTCACCTCATCCATCAACAAATCGTCTGTGGTTTTCACAGATTCACAGAAAAGGTGTAAAAGAAGATTGGTACAGTTTTGAGATTGGTTCACAAACGCACTTACATCATTATTCATGGATAAAACACCCAGTCGGGTTTCTACCACTCACCACCTCATAGAAAACTGAGTTTTGTTATCATAATCTTTTTTTCCATCACATTCCCAGTGGAATATAGGGCTCCAAGCTAGTGGCTTGTCGTTTCTGTAGCATTGTTTATTTTCATAGGATGGGGTTGCTAGCCTCACGCCCAATCTTCCCTGTTTACCAGCATTATTTCTGGCTTAGCGAGGTAATAATAATTTAATAATTTATTTTACTTTATTCCAAAAACAGCGCTACTTATAGTACAGAATGGAATTCTCAGCATTTGTCACAACACCTTTGCATCTGATTTACTTAAAATTTAAATAAAATTAAAAATTAAAACAAAAGTAACCAGAGGAATTTGTTCACGCTTACGACACAAAGTTAAAAATATTCTAAGCACGAATTGAGATCATTAAATATTAATAATGGTAATAATAATAACAGTGAGTTTGTTTCAAACAGGATTGTCGATTCAGTTTGAAAATTTTAGCATGTTACTATAGCGTATTGAATCTAATGTTCTGTTGATATAGCACCATAGTGAGGGGAAATACAAGATTAACAGTGGTACAACAGCTTAAACGATGTTCACACTTATGAAAAATAAATAAATAAAAAGAAAAGGTGTTCAGCAAAGAGTTACTCTTTTCGGTGATATCATTCTCAAGCTGTACAAATCGCAAATTTATAGTAATTTGTCTTGGCAACAAAAGGAGTATTTCCAAAGATGTGTTAATGCAATCGTTAATTTTTGACAAACAAACTACGTAATTCAGAAGGCGTTAATCGGTTAGAAACTAAAATAAAGTTACAAAAGTAGGTTGGGTGACGTAATCTAATTGATAGGGTTCAATGAAAAAATGAATGAGAGTCAAGTTAATAATCTGAGTAGAATTCACTTGAAAATGAATAAGAGTTAAGTTGATAAGCTGAATAGAATTCACTTAAAAATAAACGAAAGTCGAGTTAGCAACAGTCGTCATGAGCGTAGAGATTCAATAGAGGGTGGGGGTAGAAAATAATGCAATTGAGAAATAGACAAACAAAGAAGAAAGAGGTAAGACAAAATTACGTATTTGGTGTTAAGATAGATCAGGACCATTGTAGATTTAGTGACTGAACAAACTTTTTTTGTATGCAGAGTTCAGGATTCAATATGTGAATTGCCATTGCTTCTGCAGTTTGAAGAAGTTTAATTCGTACTCTTAAATAATAATAATAAATAATAAATAAATAAATAATAATAAATAAAAACAAAAAATTGAGACGATTATAAATATAAGAAGTAAAATAAAAATAAAGTTTGGTACTGTAAGGCTGGAAGAAATGGTTTATTTAGTAGTGCAAAGAAGGTTGGTTAGTTCATGCATGACACCATTTTCGTCACATAAAGTACATGCCACCAAATATGGTATAGTGGAATTTTTATACTTAGACATACGTGTGTAAATTCTTCTAAAAAGACTCCTTGTTTTACCTGAGACGAGTGTGTCGGCCGGGGGTCGAACCTCAGACCATGTGCATGGTTGGCGAGCGTCCTAACCGCTGTCCCGCCGACGCACAGCGTTTTGTTATTCAGAAGCCATAGTTACCTATTCCTCCACACTTTGGTAACTGAAGTACCACCCATTGGCTGTTTTCAATTAAATTCTCTAGTTGAAATGATTAGAATACTTTAAAGAATGCAGGCTAATGAACGTAGGATAAATGAATATATTTCACTGCTTAGTGTAAGTCTAATCATGCTTACCACAATTTTGATTATTTTGAAGGCTGCTCTAGTAATCACAGAATGAAGCTGAAAAGCACTTCACTTCATGCGAACTGAGTGTATGTGTTTGCAAGGTGGTAACTATAACTGGAGTGGTAAACAGATTGAGAAATATACGCACAATAAATATCGAAATATTTTTTGCAATAGAATCAAGTGGTAATATTCAAACTCAAGAAGTGAGAAATAATCCTAGTAAAAATATCCCAAATTCAGTCACCACAATGACAAAAAACCTCATATCATATCCACTTTTTCGACAACCACCCTTATATAGGACATTTTGTTATGATGTTGGTTGAGTTAACACACTTAACAGAATTTTAAAGCTTCAATACAGTGTATTCTATATATTCATAGAATTTTAAGCTCAACTACCGCACCTTTATACTTGACAGTGTTTTTGTTTTGATGGTTGGAATATGAATAATTATACCACTTGATACTTCATACCATCCTGACATACTTCAGAATTCAAGGACACTTAATACATCAATGTTGAGTGCATAATTATTCCTCGTCAACTCACTTGAATTGTCTTTAGGCGTTTTTAAGTTTTCCTACATGAATGTGGGCCTTGATTGTAACTAGTTAATATATATATATATATGCGTGTCTTTCTTATTATCTCTGATCAATAAAGATGTTGTTGATTAGTCTTGAAATTATTGATGATTACATTTCAAATTTTGTGAGTTTGAGTGAATTTCGTTAATAAATTTGAATACATAACTTGGTGTTGTTAATTCAAAGTTGGATGTACGATGGGAGAACTTTGCGTATGAACGATTCTATATTGGATTTTATAGCAATCGCTGTCGAATATTTTTGTATTATCTGACATTTATGCAATGATTATTAGTGTCTGTGGAATTTTGTTTTCAATAAACGTATTTTTGATTTGTTTTTCCATTAATGAACATGATGTAATCTGGGTTTTCTTTTAATTTTCAGGTTTCCGTAGTCAATCAGATTTGATTATACTGTTTTTGTTTATGTTTATCGCAATAGTTGAATCGCTTTCCCCTTGCCTAAATGTTGACTACAGTAGTTTAAGAGTGGGAATTCCAAGATAGCCACTGATAGACGTATATCCATAGAACGTGACGTCATTATACTCGCCCAATATTCTAGAATACACAGAACAGTAACCTGTTACAAATGATATTTGCTTCGTAATGGACAGGAATACTGTGATGTACGTTAACCATCTTTTATCATTGCTGAATGCGCCACAATGATCAGTCAGCTGTCTCATTAACAACTTTGAAAATTTGACTGATAAAATTCAGTCGGTGCCAAAAAACCTAGAAGCATGAAACCGATTATTCCTTACGAAGTGATCACTGTCCTATTGAAAGATAACTACCAATTGTATGGCTCATTGGCGATGCAGCTAACTACAGCACTATGTGACCCTGGTTCGAATCACGGAAAGTTCATCACTTCCGTCGAGGTTTCTCATAATTTCTTTCATCTCCTCACAATGTGATCTTCATCATGACACTCTCGGACCCGTGCACAACTTATCTTTTCCCATTTGGAGGCATGTTTTGTGCTGTTTTCTTCAACTCTCTCCGCCGAATATGTACGATCCAATTCCATTTGCTTTGGTTTATTTCCTGCACATTAGGTTCTCGAGTAGCACGTTCTCAGAGTTTTGAGTTATTTATGGTTCCTGGTTGGTCATATGATTTTCAGAGTATGGAGCCAGCGAAGGAAGCTGGTCAGTAATAGGCTGTTGGAAATGGTTTTTGTGACGCACGTGACAACTCTCTAAAGTATGCAGAGGCACTGATTTGACAGATACCCTCAGGTTACGAATCTTCATTTTTCCAATGCACCTGTTTAAGAAGTCCATATACCATAGCGAAACCAGTTGATTCGCTTCAGACATGTCACCTGTAAATCATAAACATCTATAAGTAAGGCGGAATTTACTGAGCCGATGGTGACTGATAATAGTGGAATCCATAATTCCCATTTCCTCATCTTTTTTGAACTCGTTAGCTAGTGGTTATGCCCGCATCCTCAGTCAATAAGTGATGACGTTCACCCTGAGACTAAAGTGTTCTCAACTAGACCGCTGAGCCACAAGAACCACCTTCTGTTTAAGTTAATTCAAACTTTCCATTGACTAATTCCTGTTGAACTGTACTGTAGAGACCTAGTGTCAACAGAGATAGAGTATTGAAGTTCGACATAAATGTATCAGTGGTAAATCCAAATGAACATTTTTATAGATGGTGTCGAATTATTTCTTTACCTTACATAATAAGGAAAAAAACAACTAGCAGAAGCATTTACACTGATAGCATTGTTCAATAAAAATATAAATTCAGAATTAAAATCGTCCACAGAAGACCGAGAACGTCTCTAGCCAGAGCCTATTCTGCAGCTAAGTTGGTTCCCGTCCATCGAACAACATGCTCTTTGGTGCAGTCAAAAGTCGATAGATACCCTTCTCATGTTAACTCCAACTGTGTATACAAATTTACGTGTATCTGCGGGAGCAGTTACATTGGGAGAACAGAAATAAAGGCATATCTCCGATTTTCTGAAAATGTGCCAAAAAGCCTACGTCTCAATGGAACAAACTCTTTTAGTAGCGCTATTACCAGACATCTCCTCGGCACGATTCATGAGGTGGAAATCGAGGAATCCTGTAAAATTATCAATGGAAAAAGGAGCTCGATTCCCTTCGAGTTTGACGACGCAATTACTACCAAACGCTTGAAACCGGATTTATGTGTTCAGAAAGAAGCAGTTATTAGTCTTTCCTTACCTTGAAAACTGGATGTCTTTATTCTCTCATCTGATTACGTAATCTTTGTCTTTAACCTCACCCTCCTTTTATAATCTCTAATTTCGCTTGTCTCTTGTTTCTATGATTTGAGTTGAACTCAGTACATTGTTACCTAGTTTATTCTTCACTCATCACATAGCGCACCTCTCGTCTTTAATACGTAACTCCTTCACCATTGTATGCATACATTGATTTTGTTTAAACTTGAACAGCCTGGGTAAAAACTATATAAGCGCGATTTTCTGAGCACTGTTTGCTAGTTGTAGAAATTTCTCGCAATTGACAACATGTATAACTTGCAAGGATGTTAAAACTTTTCTGTACGTAAACCTCAAAGTTTATTTGGGCTGTAAGCAGCAGCTGATGAGAATCCAACGAAATAAGTGATGATGGTACCATATTATTCTGCACAAATTGCCACTGTTGTTCTTGCTCCAGAAAAGACTACGAGGAGCATTAAAGAAGTAAAGGTAGAATACAAGAATTAGAAAAGTTTTAAAAGTAGAGAATGAGTGATATCAGATTGTTTTTTATTCCTTATCTAGAAGGTTAGATGAAATATCATTCCAACAAATTCAACATTTCACTTAGTTTTAACTTCAATACCATCTTCGCCAAGTAATTCACAACGGTAAACTTAGTGAATCCTTCGAAGTGAGGACGGGAGTAAGGCAAGGCTGCCTACTACCATTAATTATTTTCCTGACTGCGGTAGATTGGATAATACGACAGATAACGAGCAGCGAGGAGACAGGCATAAAATGGACCCTAATGAAAAACTGCGGGAATCTGGAATTCGCCAATGATATATGTCTGATTTCCCACACACTGGAAGATATGTAAGTGAAAAGCAACAAGCTAGCAGAAAAAGCATCAAGGATAGGCACGACTTCAGGTGAACATAGAGAAAACAGAGGTGAGGATGCTTCCTGGCCAACACCAACAGCACAAACAACAACAGACATCAATCAGCATAAATAGGAGAACGCAAATCTAGAAGAAGCAACCTTCTTCGCCTACCTGCCTGGGAAGCATCGTTTCAACTACAGGCGAATGCAACTGGCGAGGATATCAAAGCAGCGATGATCGCGAAAGTAAGACTAGCTTTCATTACTCTTAATTCTGTGTGGATGCCAACAGCACTCAGAATCAAAAATAAGATCCAGATTCACAACCCTAATGTGAAGTCACTGCTACTATACGGATTAGAGACCTTGTCTGCGCTCAATACTCTAGATCAGACGGCTGGCCAGAAAGGATCAGCAACAGGGATTTCTGGGAGCGAACCAACCAGGAAACGATTGTGAAACAAATAAGCAGGAAGAAATGGAGTTAGATTGGACATACATCTGAGGAAACCATCAAATGACATCACTAGACAAGACATCGCTCGAGTGGAACCCGATATGGAAGCGGCGAGTTGGTCTTCAGTGTGAGGGTGACTTGGAGGAGGTCATGTGAAGAGGAGATGAAAACATGTGAACAGACTTGGAGGCAGGTGAAAACTCTAGCAGAGAACCGAACGCAATTGAGACGCCTGACTGAAGCTCTATGTTCCTCTAGGAATTAAAGGAAATAATAACGATGATACCATCTATGATAGTAGAGTCATGGCAACGAACCAGTTCATGTAAGTTGCTCTTGTGTTTGAAAGTGAAATTAACAACCTAACATTTAGAGGGATTTAAACTTAAGACTATTTACGAGTTGATCACGGATTGATATCAGTTAGAGAACCATTGAAAACCAGGGAGTACTGGACAGCTGCTGTTTCATCCTAGTTTGGGAATCATCGGCAGTACGCACCCACTGGGTTTCGAACCCAGGACCTTCCGGTTACAAGGCAAGCTCGTATACCATTCAGCCACTGGGACCCGATTCAATGGCTCGTGAATTCTAACTTCTACCAATTCGTGATTTAGCGCGACCCCAACTAATCCTTACAAAGCAAACTATAGAAAGTTAATCTGATGCTCGCTAGTGACTTGCTACAGGTCGGAGTTTCCTGAGTTCTAGTGAGAAGTCGTGACCAGTGAGGTCCAATTAGATGTCACGTGTGTGGATGGATGTCCCACCAACGACAATGGTTGGGGTCGCGCTAAATCACGAATTGGTAGAAGTTAGAATTCACGAGCCATTGAATCGGGTCCCAGTGGCTGAATGGTATACGAGCTTGCCTTGTAACCGGAAGGTCCTGGGTTCGAAACCCAGTGGGTGCGTACTGCCGATGATTCCCAAACTAGGATGAAACAGCAGCTGTCCAGTACTCCCTGGTTTTCAATGGTTCTCTAACTGATATCAATCCGTGATCAACTCGTAAACCATAACTAATCCTTACAAAGCAAACTATAGAAAGTTAAGACTATTTGATAAGGACTACTTAATAATTTCTAATAAAAAGAAGTTATTTATTTTAGAATAATCTGACCGAAAGGTTTTGGTGGTGTGATATAGACAATGTGTTCCAACGGAATATATTATTCTTACATATTCCCGTAGTTCATTACCACATTAGCAACACACTACTGTGTATATTTGAACACAAGTTTAGTGATTGGGTAAAGAAAATATAAACTGTCTATATATAAATATATCGGTTTGATCCCTTGAAAATATATCTTGGCTTCCGTGTCTTACCTATTGCTTTACAAGGTGATCGGCATAGAAATGGTCAAATCATCTGCATACTTAACAAAATTAGCTTCGTCAGAATGGGGCAAGTCACTTAAGAAGAAGGAAAACAGAAAAAGGAGTAAGAACAGCTCCTTGAGTTAGGAACACCAGTTAGAGTGAGTGAAGCAAGCAGTGGAAGACTTGCTATTGTCTACAGTAAACGTTTTCCTATCCAAAAAGTAAGTAATCACAGTCAATACCATCCCCACTGATAGATGATTCTGAATGTGTTAAACTGAATACAAGAAAACAGCATATATAAACGAATAATTTAATATTTTCTTTAATATCTTTTACGAATATTCCAATATACTTATTATGAAAATAGATTTTTTCAATATCTATTCCTCTCATCAAAATCAAGACAGTCTGTCTTTCTTCATTCTTTGTTTACACTCGAAAACTTTAATTAAAATCATTGCCGAATCCACCCATAATTTTAAATATTTTGAGTTAATTCGTTATTAATATTATGTTGAAAAGACTTCGGTGATGTCCAACCTTCTTCAGTCATTCTTGTTGACATCTTTCCACTCTCATAATTACACACCCCTACACACACAGACATACACGCAAACGTACACATAGACACACAGGCACACATATCCACACATATTATTTGTAATTATTACAATTAGAAAAACAGAATGTTTTGAAAATCGCTTTAAATATTCACTTATTGCTGTTCTAGAAAACTGTAGTATATACATGTTTCGACGAATGAGTGTGTCTTTGTATGTCTTCATACATATATCAGACTATTAAGTAAGACTTATGATGTAGATTTACAAGGTTGGATTTGATTTTTTTTTTAAAATGTGTATGCAAGCTTTCGCCGCCATCATCACATCATCAGTGCTGTCATTATCAATATTATTGCCAACGATGTTTGAGTTAAAGGTCTGATGAATTTAATTTCGCTTCATCCACACACACACACACTCACTCTCATTTGCTGTCTACATGCAAACATCTTTAATTCTTTCGTAAATACAATACTTCGTTCATCTGCCGTCTCCTTTTCTCTCTCTCTTTCCTTCATGATTTTGTGAATCACTTCATGACTTCCACGCCGTTATTATCATCATTCTGTTGAAAGCTAACATTTCAAACTTCATTTCGTTCTGAAATAAATTAATAGGTAGAATAAAAGACAAAAGAGAGTGGAAAAGAAAAGACAACTGAAGACAGAGGGGGAGTAAATTTAATTATTCTGCTGATTGTTATTGTTTTAAATATAAAAATGGAAAAACAAATGACAGCTGGAAATAGAAGATTGAATACACATATGTAATTAGCCTAATTAATTTCCAATTAATTTATTTTACTTACTTAATCAGTTTATAAGTAGTCAAATAACAAATCGGATCAAATGAACAAAGTTAACATTTAATTAGTATACAATTGGTGGATGGTGGCTAGCAGTGGAATCCAGGATGCGCATTTCGTCCTATTTGGGACTAGTCAGCTGGATCTACCTGCATTTCTCAGTGAGTGATGATGTTCCCACCGAGGCTCGAACCCAGTACCCACAGTTTCAAACGCCAAAGCGTTATCCACTAGACCACTTGGGCCACGAGAGCCACCTCTTGTGCAACGGGTCATATTAATTATTGAATTGAATTTTTTGATTTTCCCGTCGATTGATTGGACCGAAGTGCTCGGTCTCAGGTTGGCATGTTGGCTTCTTGCGCGTTGATGCTTCGACGATGTCAATTCAAAGTTAATATTTAATGAGAATTAGCTAATTAGCTTTTTTTTAGTGATAATGACTGTGGATTTTGTCGGAGAGGTGAAAGGAACAATGCTGGAGGTACATGTGATTGCATGTTTCTTTATGATAAACTATTCTGTTAGACGCTTTGTTAATTTTTCACATCAACAATTGATATGCTTACTTACTTGGTCGGCAATCATTCAGGGTGGATGGATAGAGTATTCTCAGTAGATTGTTGATTGGTTGAAAGTATAATAAATAGAGGAGAGTAGGATTTAGAAATTGAAGCGGAATTCAATGTCATCAACGTGATGAGTAAATTATAAGAATATCTATGATGTGTCATTCGTTAAATTGAGAATTTCATTCAACATGACTAAACGAAAACCATTCATGAAATAATGTGGGGAGGTATACATAGTGAGAGACCGTTTCAGATGATATGTGAAAAAAAGAATGATGAAGGGTGAACGAATATTAAAACACAAAAAGAGTATGGCATGGAAATTCTCTTTCCAAAGACAATGTCAACTAAAAGCACATAGATATTTTTTTAAATTATTATCATTATTTCTTGCTGGTCAAGTGAAATTTAGAATGTGAGTAGGGTATAGGCATTCCACGTTGTTCTCCGACATTGCTTTTAAATGGGCTCTACAAATTCCCATAAAATCATGTTTTCCTTTTGGCATAATCTTCTATAAATTTTATTTATACTGGTGGCCTGCTTAAATTTGGGCCATCAAAAAATTCCATCAATATTTCACAGATATTTTCTCCCGTTCAGTTTGTTTAAATCTGATAAAATATGACCTTTAATTATGTTTTGTACATTACAAAGTACTTAATGTGCGTAAAACCTGCCGATTCGCAAGTTTCTAGTTATCGTGGGAGAAAAATATAATCGTAGGTTGGGCGCATTGCAATGCAAGGGATAGTGCTGTACCTGGATTGTGTCCTTAGTTCACAGAATGGATTCCGAAACCTTTTTATCATTGCCATTCAACTAAATTACATGCATTTGCCGAAGAAGACGAAGAAAAGATATAAAAATGCACTAGTTTGCGCTGGATTCAGTTGAAACAAGTCTTGTATTAATCAGATCACCACACTACGGATCATCATTGAACAAAGCTTTAAATGGCAGTTACCTCTCTATCTCAACTTCACCGACTTTGAAAAGGCCTTCGACAGCGTTGATCGAGAGGTCATTTGGCAACTATTTCGCTATTACGGGGTCCCATCGACAATTATACATATCATCCAACAGTTATACGACAATTCTGCATCCCAGGTAATCCACAACGGGAAACTTACGGAAGCCTTCGAAGTGAGGACGGGAGTGAGGCAAGGCTGACTACTATCGCCAATGATTTTCCTGATTGCAGTAGATTGGATAATGCGACAGAAAACGGCAACCAACGAGGGAACAGGCATAAAATGGACTCACACAAAAGGAGACTTGGAGGATCTGGACTTCGCCAACGATGATATATGTCTGATTTCCCGAAAACTGGAAGATATGCAAGTGAAAATCAACAAGTTGGCGATAGAAGAAGCATCAAAGATAGGCACCACTTCAGGTGAGCATACATAAAACAGATGTGGTGATGAAGATTCCTGGCCAACACCAACAGCACAAACAACAACAGACAACAATCAGACAGCATAAATCGGAGGAACCTGTAAGAAACAACCTCCTTCACCTAACCACCTATCTGGGAAGCATCGTTTCAACTACAGGCGAAAATGACGAGGATATCAAAGCAGCGAGGATCGCGAAAGCAAGACAAGCGTTCATTAATCCCAAGTCTGTGTGGAGGTGAACAGCACTCAGAATCAAAATTAAGATCCGGATTCTCAACTCCAATGTGAATTCAGTCACTGCTACTCAGTGCACGGATCAGAGACTTGGCCAGCGCGTCATAAAGAGCACCTCAAACAAACTTCAGGCTTTCATCAACAGTTGTCTTTGCTCAATACCCCAGATCAGATGGCCGGCCAGAAGTGATCAGCTGCAAGGATCTCTGGGAGGAAACCAACCAGGAACAGATTGTGCAGCGAATATGCAGGAAGAAATGGAGATGGATTGGCCATACGCTGAGGAAACCATCAAGTGACATCACTAGACAAGTGATTGCTGGAGTGGAACCGGAAAGGGAAGCGGCGATCTGGTCGTCAGTGCAAGGGTAACTTGGAGGAGGTCATGTGGAGAGTAGATGAAAGCATGTGGGCAGACTTGAAGCGGGGTGAAAAAGCTGGCAGAAAATCGAAGGCAATGGAGCTGTGCGGCTGAAGTCCTATGTTCCTCTAAGAATAAAATGATATAATAATAATAAATAGTCTTTTTTCCGAGGTGGTAGCTTTTTGTACTAAAAATCTTAGAAAGGGTTATTTGATGTATTGAGATGCGCTATCACCAATGATTATTCATTTTTTTAAACGAAGTAAAACCTGAAGAATCAGAAAGTTTGTCAACAGTTTTAACTAATCGCAAGAGTAAAGAGTGGCAATAATGATCATATTTTAATAGATTAAAACGAAGTCAACAGTAGAAATTATATGCAATAAGCGATGATGGAGGTTTTTAGTAGCTCAAGTTCCAGATTCTAATTTTAAGATCTTATGGTGGCCTTCTTAAATCGCTGAGCTACCTGAATTCCCATCTGAGAAAATGCATCTTATTTTCTCTAGTTTTGGTTGTTATAATCATTGAGTTATGTCCGTGGGTCATCAAATGTACTCATACACATTTCTATTGGTTCGCAACTTACTATTGCTTAATTATGTACTGTAGTGGATTATTTTACTCTTCAGTCGTAACATCACTGCGTCACATGATGTACTGGTGATTGCTGTTTTACTTGTAACTCCTGGATGTAGAGGAAATATTATACGATAAACTCCGCTGAAAATTATGCATATTGTGTAATTTTATTGTATTTCAAAGATTTCTTTTCATATATTTGCACTTGGATGATTAGTAACTTAGGTGAAAGATGAAATATGTCATAAGGATATTTGGTGACAGTGATCAACGTAAACGATACGTTGAATAAAGGTTACGGTATTATATAATGAGATATATTGTTGAATGAATGAACTGTAATCAGTTGCTTGTGGTATAATAGAGAAGATTGGTAGCTCCTGTGGATCATTAGAAATAAGTTATGTCCTCTGAAATGGTTGGTTTAACTGCAAAGATCTCGACATTCTTCTGGACAATATCTTCAGCGCAAGTTTTAGCATAAAATGAACTCATTTGAATTCTCTCTGTGAATGATAGAATTGTGTCTCCAGGCAATCATCTTTGTGACTGGTAGTCGATTTACATCTGTATTGATCATTTTTGTGGACTTAGAATTTGAACTTTCCCGTCGTATGATATACTTTTTATTAGTCAATAAATTTGGTCTATAGAAGAGTGTTTGTTATTAATGATTTACTTGAATGCTAGGCTTCTAGAAATTCTCTGCCACTTTTGGTGTTTCGTCTAGTTAAAATTTCTACATTTTTCTAATCAAATTTGTATCCACAATTATCTGAATGCATTGATATGAGAGAATATATCATACCTTTTAAAAGTCAATATGTGTTCTTGGATTCTAAGTCAAAAGGGACGCCCACTTTGACCTATGTTAATTACAGTTCATACAATTTGTTTCGTAAATGGTTTTAATGTTATTGAATTGAATTTTTGATTTTCCCGTCGATTGATTGAACCGGAGTGCTCGCTCTCAGGTTGACATGTCTGCTTCTTGTGCAGATGCTTCGACGATGTCTGGGTATTTAATTAGTATACAATTAGTGGATGGTGGCTAGCAGTGGAATCCAGGATGCGCATTTCGTCCTAATTGGGACTCGTCAGCTGGATGTACCTGCATTTCTCAGTGAGCGATGATGTTCCCACCGAGGCTCGAACCCAGTGCCCATAGTTTCAAACGCCAAAGCGTTATCCACTAGACTACAAGAGGTGGCTCTCGTGGCCCAGGTGGTCTAGTGGATAACGCTTTGGCGTTTGAAACTATGGGCACTGGGTTCGAGCCTCAGTGGGAACATCATCGCTCACTGAGAAATGCAGGTAGATCCAGCTGACGAGTCCCAAATAGGACGGAATGCGCATCCTGGATTCCACTGCTAGCCACCATCCACCAATGGTATTATTGTTTTCTTCATTTCCTGTTAAATCTATGGTTTTGCACAACATCGAATGAAGTGATTGGACTTGCTTGTGTGATATATCTATTTCAAACAGTTTCAATATTCTAGCTGTTATTTCAGGGATAGTTTTTACATATGGTAGAATGAATTTTTTTGTAGTCTTTGATGATGGTTTTTTGTTGGTGTTATGATTCGATTTTAACCTCTTTTTTTATGAAATTATGAAGATATCCATTCTTTTTGAAGACTGTTAGCAGGCATTTTCCTCCATCCTCACCGGCACTGAAGTCTTTAGGTACAGTGTGTTTGAATTCTTTTAAACAATGTTTACACACAATTTCTTTTGTAGGTAATTGGGTTCATGGTGGCATAGTTCATCTCCTTTGTTAGTATTCTCTTTCGTCAGAAAATAATGAGATTGCACTCCTGAAAGAATGAAAATAATTGAAGAAAGCTCCTTCATTGAACCAGATTAGGTTGGTTTTTTCTTAACATCAATATTTAGAAGAGAATTATTCACCAGTTGAAAAGTAACAGGGTAATATCACCAGTAAAGGGGATCAGTTAAATCAAATTCTCAACAGTTTTACAATTGAATCCGCAAAAAATTACAGGTGATTATTTCAACATAGTTTTCTTTGGAAACCGACATTATTTAAATGCAGTAGGTGCTCTGCTTGATACCATAAACGGTCATTGAAAAAACTATACACTGCTGAGTGGTTGACTGAGATGATAATGAAGCGACGTAAACAGCGCAGAAGAAAATTTCCCTTTTTCGACGATTCATTTTCATAAGCCGCTGTACAGTGGTAAATTATGTTTATCAAAGAATTCATAAGACCGATTGATCAAATACTTGTAAAATTCGTCCTCAAAAAGCGTATTACGTCATGTAAGATGTAGTCTAGACAGGGGTGATGAGTTATTATTTTTATTATTTCCTTTAATTCCTAGAGGAACAAAGGGCTTCAGCCAAACGTCTCCGTTGCATTCGGTTCTCCGCCAACTTTTTCACCTCGCTCCAAGTCTGCCCACATGCTTTCATCTCCTCTTCACTTCACCTCCTCCAAGTCACTCGCCGCTTCCCTTTCCGGTTCCACTCCAGCAATCACTTGTCTAGTGATGTCACTTGATGGTTTCCTCAGCGTGTGGCCAATCCATCTCGATTTCTTCCTGCATATTCGCTGCACAATCTGTTCCTGGTTGGTTTCCTCCCAGAGATCCTTGCAGCTGATCACTTCTGGCCATCTGATCTGGGGTATTGAGCGAAGACAACTGTTAATGAAAGTCTGAAGTTTGTTTGAGGTGCTCTTTATGACGCGCTGGCCAAGTCTCTGATCCGTGCACTGAGTAGCACTGACTGAATTCACATTGGAGTTGAGAATCCGGATCTTAATTTTGATTCTGAGTGCTGTTGACATCCACACAGACTTAAAATTAATGAACGCTGGTCTTGCTTTCGCTATCCTCGCTTCTTTGATATCCTCGTCAGTTCCGCCTGTAGGTGAAACTATGCTTCCCAGATAGGTGGTTAAGTGAAGGAGGTTGTTTCTTTCAGGTTCCTCCGATTTATGCTGGCTGATTGTTGTCTGTTGTTGTTGTTGCTGTTGGTGTTGGGCAGGAATCTTCATCATCACCTCTGTATTATCTATGTTCACTTGAATTCTTGCCTATCTTTGATGCTTCTTCTATTGCCAACTTGTTGTTGTTGATTTGCATATCTTCCAGTTTGTGGGAAATCAGACATATATCATCGTTGGCGAAGTCCAGATCCTCCAAGTCTCCTTTTGTTTGAGTCCATTTTATGCCTGTCTCCTCATGGTCCGCCAGCTGTATGTTGCATTATCCAATCTACTGCAATCAAGAAAATCATTGGCGATAGTAGGCAGCCTTGTGATGAGTTGGTAACTAGAAACAGGGGAAAGAAGTTAGGATGAGGTAAGAAGTGTGAGAAAATGACTAATCAATATGACTGTGTCGAATGGACAAGAACTAGTGGATAGACGTTGAGGTTTTATAAAATTTATATGAAAAGGCACTGTTATATACAAACAATAGTAGAGTGATAATAAAATATGGATGATGGAAATAATAATGATAGTAAACTTGCATAACAAAATAAAGCAAAGTTATAGTAAGAACGTTCCTCTGGTCACATTTGGGCGAATGAAGGTATGTGGTGCTTTCGAATGCAGAGGTCTGGTTCCAGGTCCTGAATGCGAAGTCTCTATATATATAATATTGAGGGATTCTGTGGAGCACTGTGAAGCATCCATTGAGGGGGGGTTGTTTCTCGATATCCAAAGTTGAGGATAAATCTACTACTATTCTTCTTTTCTCCTTTGACTCATCAAGGTCAACAGTTTTCCAGAAAACATTTGTGGGGCATTGTCATCAGTGGTGTAACCATTTTTACTCAGCTCAAATACCTGAGTCACTTTGAAGATTGCTGACTGGCTACTTGGGCGAATTGGTGATACTATGAACTGATTTGGCTCGTATCAAGTACACCACTAATTAGCCCAACAAAATGGCTGTTCATTGCTTAGATCGCCTCGATTTGCCTGGTAAGCAAGCACTCCTGATTGATATGACTGATGAACAACTAATCATCTCAATAAATCCGTACTATACACTGTCAGTTAGATGTATTACTTTTCAATAATGACTAAATTCGACATACACTCTTTCAGGTGTTTGTAAAAGAAAACAATGAGCAGCTTTTGGAGGCACAGTTTACCATATACTTTCTATCTAGTTTATTGAACACATTAGGCAGAAATAAAATAACATCCTTTGTATTTTGTTTGATCTTATCGACAAATTAATATCGATTTATGACAAATTAAAAGCTGCTTTTGAAAAGTAAGTCAAACTCTTCATAGAATATTAAACATGACAGAAGAGAATAAGACTTTACTTAACTTTCTTCCTTGACATGTCATTTACGTTTAACACATAGGCAAGTGATAAATCAAAGCCAAAATGGCAATTCTAAAAGGTCTGTTTTAGGCCTACATGCCAAAATACGCAGATACACTCACACACACAGTCAGGTACACCAAGATAACTAAATTTTTGGTGATATTAATAGATGTCATGTGAACGATTGCATAGATATATATATGTATACATAAAGGTCAACTATGCAAATGTACCAGTTGGCATATGCAGCCAAATACTGTTGGATGTTTGCTGAAGTTCTTGTAACTTTGCCTTCATGGAGGTAACAGTTTGATTACTTAATTCAATTTGATCACACTAATTTGTTTAAATATCAAACATAACTACTAACTTTGTCCTTTCCTTTGAAACCATGAATATAAATAAAGTGCCTAAATTAACAAAATTGCAGATTATTCTATAAGAATATCAATGGATTTCGGACATTCGTATATATATATATATATATATATATATATATATATATGACATTTCATGATGGGATTATAAAATAGGTCATTTGGAGCGATGAAGAAAGATATTCCGCCAAAATGTGTGATTTAATTTTTAACTCGCTCTATTGAGTTCGAATGGCTCATTGGTTACGTCTCTGCCTGTTATACTGACTGACGTTTGGTCTACACTTATCATGATGCTTCCGGCTAACTAGACTGTTTGTTCAAAAGTCTATTAATTGTAAGGACGCCAGAACACAGTTAAACATAAGAGTTGCCTATAAAAATGCATCAGCTTTTGGTGAAGTGAAGAAACCACTCAAATAGTGTTTCACATGCTTCGAAGAAAACAGCGGCTCCAATGTGATATCACCGACGTCAAGCTACAGCGAGTCCAGTTACTATTTACATCGGTGACTGACTTGGAATACCAGATGTTGACGGTTTCTTTGCATTGCCAGCTGCGTAGGAAGTCCAGGTTCAGTTTTGGGTCGATTCACTACTAAATCTTGGCTTGTCTATAGTAGAATAGGAAATGAGAGAGGAAAACTAGCTACGTCAACTCAGAAAAAACCAACACTATTGCTTGCGAAGCTCTAAGGCCTCAAATACTACTTTCCACTTACTACTCAGAGGACAAGAAAATGTCACTAAGCGTTAGCTTGTGGGGATTTTATTTATTTCAGATTTGATTACGAACTGTCATCATTTACACAACTCATAGAATACCAGAGAGTACATGACAGCCATTTTGTCCTAATTAGAGACTTTTCAGTAGAAAGTATGCATCTGGGTTCGATCGAATTCCTGATTTTCAAGTTGAAAGGTAACTTCGTAGGCCATTCAGACACCTAAGCCCTGCTCAGTGCCCTATGTATTCTGAATTCTAACAATTTCTGATCTGAGTTCAGATACCAGCCAATATCATCGGCAAGTATTTGTCCTAACACTCTACCTAATGAACTCCATTGGTTATGACGTCTTACTAAAGCTCCTGGCAACCTGGTCTTGCAGCAAGTCACCGTCGAGCATCAAACAATTTAAAAAAAACTAAATTTCTTCGTTTTTTGGGGAGGGGGGTTAGTCGTTTGCTTCTTTAAATTAATAGAGAGTGATATAGAGCTGATAAATGGATGCCATTTCACTTACATTCTACTGTCCATAATCATATCAATATATTCACACGATGAACAAACATTCAGCGGTCAACTCCTCTTTATCTCTTCCTTTTATAATGCTTTCACTCTGCTCCATATTATCGTATAATAACACGGAAGTGAATTTATTGTGACAGCTTTATGTTGCTTGACTAAGCGGCATCTAGAAAAAAATAGGAAACTTCATTAGGAAACAAAAGCAAGTTATGGAATCCTATAAATACTTTGATATGATTATCATCAATAAATTCTACTGGAGAGAACATCTCGTTATTACTGCTATATCGCTATGCACATTATATCAAATAGACTTATTTGATATAGAATTATTTCCCGCCAAAATGTCCGAATTCGTTTTTTCAGTAATTATCTGTTCAAATTAACCTAAAACAAATTGAACGGAGTGATAATAAAACATGAAACGAACCGATTGTGTTGTTTTGTCGGTATCTTGTCAGTTGAAATACACTCTGAATAATGAAAGCTAATCGTCCGATTTTACAGTTTTAACATACTTCAGTTAATTGGTGATATAATGTGGAAAATTAATTAAATATGATGACGGTATAAAAATGAACTTGAATGTTAAGTTAGTAAAGTATTAAGGTATATCTGCACTTTTCTATACTTCGTGTGGTCTTAGTTTCTGGAATAAACTGAAATAAATGAGGAGAAGGAATGGCAGCAAGGCATTCAAGGTACAAAAATTATCCAACTAAGTAAATCATCCCTGTGCCAAACAGATTAATAACTCCTATCGTCCTCGAGAGAATTAAGGATACACTGGATACAGAACTCCGCCATCCACCATCACCAAGAACAAGCTAGATCCAAGGAAAGCAAGTTGTGTGCGGATAACATCATCATCACAGAAAAAAGCATAGAATGCCAATCAAACATCTACTTCAACTTTATTGGCTTTGAGATGACAACGGCTTCGACACACAGCGCTGATTGAGAAGTGATTCAGAAATAACTTCAACACTACGGTGTGCAATGTCGATGTCTTTATCAACCTCATTCAACAACTATATGACAATGACATGTGTCAGATGATCCACAACAGAAACCTCAGTGGGGTGTTTGAAGTGCGTACAAAAGTAAGACAAGCTGACTGCCTATTATCACCGATGATATTCTTAATTGTAATGGACTGGATTGTTCGTTGGACTCTGCACTGGGAGTGAGAAGGCGGGAATACAATGAACGACTGATAACAAAACTCTATAAAATGTGGATTTCACAGATGATATATGTCTGATGTCATACAAACTTGAAGACTTAGAAGTGAAAACCAACAAATCGGTTGAAGAAGTTGGCAGTAACGACAGGACTGCAGGTGAACACTGAGAAAATAGGGAGTAATGAAGATAACTAACTAACCAAACAGCAGCAACAGAAACCAGCACTAGTTACCATCGACAGAAGGCATTTGACAAAAGTTACTTCCTTCACTTATTTAGGAATAACGGTTTCAACCACAGGCAGGAGAACGAATGAAGATTTCAAACACTGCCGGCATCGAAAAGATAAGATACACCTTCATCAAGGTGAATTCATTTTGAAAATATTCTTTACACAGCCCGTATAAAGGACAAGATTTAAATTTTCAACACAAATGTGAAATCAGTCAGCTCTTCCTTACGGTTCAGAAACTTGAATTGCCTGTAACGAGGATTTCCAACAATTTATAGCCTTTTTTCAGTAGCTGCTATCTCTAGCTCCATGATAAAGATTTGACGCTTGGTTGGCCAGAAAGAATAAGCAACAAGAAACTCTGCAATGGAACAAATCAACCAAGAGCCAACTGCTGAACAAACATGTAGGAGAATATTCTTCTTAAGATCTATGTGTCTCAAGAGCCAACAGTTCCTTCAGTCAGCTGCACAGATAATTTTCTAGTATAAAACACGTATTTAAAATCAACTAGAATATTTCCAGCAAGGTAGGATCGAAACTCTGTCACGAAGAATCACATACCAAAAATTTCTACTGACGATCCAAATTAGGAATTATCTTGATTCACTCAAACGAAACCACATTCTGAACAAGGAAAGACACAAAGATACATGCAGGATAATATGACCTCGTTTGCATTTCATGCATTCGCTTCAACTGCTGCCTACATCCTAAGTATACCTAGGCGTCACTTTATCTTCTGATCTTTCCTGGTCGTCTCATATCTTGATGATTTCCAAGAAAATATACCGTCTTACCTTCTACATCAAGAAGTTAAGACATTCTGGTGTAACCCAACCCTTACTCTTACAATTTGTTAACTCCCGTATTCTGCCTATTATTCTCTATTGCTCCCCCTTAGTCTTTCCTGGGCTATTGAAGAAAGACTATACCTTATTACGTAGGATGTTAAAGGTTGTCAGCAGGGTAAGCAGTTTGCCACTTAGCCAGCTTGTTAATATTCTGGTGGACAGGCATATGGACTCATGTGAAAAATGGGCGAAATCCATTTTATCTGACTCACAACACCCTCTACATTCACAACTCTCCCCATGTTTCTCTTCAGGGAAAACAAGAAGCCTATATAGGAAACTATATACCCGCACTAGTAAGTACAAAAACTCATCCATACCCTACCTAGCCCGTGTTCTGTGCGATAAAGAATGCATCAGGCATGAAACCTTTAACTTATTAAATAGTCAGTAGAACCAATGGATCTCGTCTTTCCAACTCACATCATTTATAGGTACAACGTTTTCTCGCTCTTCATTCTGTATTTTATTTTTGTTATGTGCTGTTTTGTTTCTCTCTTCCTTGCAAACTCTACTTAAAACATTCTTGTTCGTTCTTTCACACTCTGTATATCTCGACCATTTTGCTATCGCTTACGCCAGTAAATATGCTAGTAGTATCTACTTTTCTAACACCTTCAAACACTTTAATTTTGGCTTTTCTACCGACATACTAATATGTTGTTGAGATAACTTTAATCTATGTAGAACTTTATTTATTGTTAATGTAAAAAACTGGATGCAATATTGTAGTAAAATGCTGAGAATTCCATTCTGTATCACAAGTACTGATTTGGAATAAAGCTTATGTTATGTTATGTTAAATCAATTATGTGTTACAAAGTGGTGTCTGAGCATACCCTCTACAATTATTTCAAGTTGAAAAAGATAGAAAGCATACGAAACACAATTTCATAGATGATGTTAGACGACAGTTATTTAGTGTTGAAAAGAGGCTAACTATTTAAACAGTAATCATACAAGGTGGTAGAGTTCTGATTTTCTTGGAAACAGGGATGGACTAGAGAGGAAATAGAAGATAGAACAACAGAGTGAATTTATAAATATTATGGTGAAGATTTCAGGAGGGTGAGGAGTGGATAGTAAAGTATGAGAAACTAGTTTTTATCTATCTAGAGTGCACAGCGAAGAAGTATCCATGAGAATGGAAAACAGAATTAAAGGTGCATTGAAAAGAACATTTCCCGCCGCTAGACTCACTCCACTTAACAGAAAAGTGTGCTCGTTAACTAAGTCGACGGTAGATGAATATCTTGCTTATGTCGACGCCAGAAACATTTTTCAATTCACCTGCACTTGCAGCAGCAAGTACATAGAGGAAGGACTAAGAGAAGAGCGGCTACTAGATTCTACGATCATATCCCTAAAAGTTTCCATTCACAAGGCAGAAAGGTGTTCTCAAGCCCAATCGCCAGACACCTCAGTGACACGTGACATGCAACTTTCAAAATAACCAATACACAAAGAAAACAATGATTGCTTCAGTTTGCAGAAGCCGTCACCGTCAAAAGACTTCGAATCAACCTGTGCATACAGCACCCTTTCACAGCACCCTGACAGCATATTTGTTTTGTTCGAGAGTCTTTGTGCTTTTTTCTCTCGCATGACATTCATTCAATCTTGACTTTTATTTTCCCTTTGAGCAGAACTCCCTATTAAGATTTTTAATCTACTAAATTAAATTAGATTATCTATTTCATAATTTCGCTCCCTTATTCAATCCCACCCTCCTGAAATCTCCAACATAATATGTGAAAATTCACTCTGTTGTTCTATCTTCTATTTCGTCTCTAGTCCATCCCTGTTTCCAAGAATATCAGAACTCTACCACCTTGTATGATTACTTTGTAAATAGTTAGCTCCTTTTCAACACTAAATAACTGTCTTCTTACTTCATCTTTGTAACTGTTTTACTCTGGAGAACTGCTGAAACCTAATCGGTGTGTTCAAAAGATATCCCCCCCCCCACCTTTTTCTGTCTGACTTCCATAAGACATAATTTTTCTCGACCTGGTGATATTACATCATCGTTTCTGCAGCTGATTTCTTATACACCATATTTCTATTCTGACAATGTAATTGTCACTAGTTTCTGTGTCCACCCTAAGAAAAAATTTGTCATTTAATTCTCGAGAAATATCTCTATAAACATATATATCTATTGGTTGTTGGTGACTAACAGCGGAATCTAGGATGCACATTTCGTCCCATTCGGTGCTCGTCATCCGGATATATCTGCATCCAGCAGTGAATGATGATGTCTGCGGGCGCAAACATTTCAGTTGTTTCAAGTCTTCTTAGACGAGCACACTCCCTGATAACAGATGAGCAAGAAAAAGAAGAAGAAATTTCAAACATCACTGAAACTCACAAGCAAAACAACTACCCAACGAACTTCATCAACAAAATCAACACAGACATTAAGTATGGCCGAAAATGCATTCCGAAAACATGGACTTCAACAGTCGTCATTCCATATAGAGCAGAGACGTCAGACGATATTAGAAGAGTACTCAATCAGCTCGACATTAGAGTTTTCTTCAAAAAATCGGACACACTTCAAAACAACCTTGTCCATATAAAAGACCAAATCCCGAAAGATTCTCTATCTAATTGTGTCTATAAAATAAAATGCTCGGAATGTGATGCGATCTACATCGGACAAACATCTCGAGAAATCAAAATCAGAAGAAATGAACACCGTAGAGCTTCTCTTCGACCACCAAGAAATCCAGTTGAACAAGAAAAACTTCAAAAATCATCAGCCATAGGTCTACATGCTATAGAATCAGGCCACAAAATTGATTTTGACAATATTGAAATGATCCAGAAAAACTTCAGAAACTACAAAGAACGTCTAATACCAGAAGCACTTCATATCGAGTGGAATCCAAATCGCCTGAATAGGAATGATGGACTAAAACAGAATCTCACCTGGCTACAACACCCTCCTCCATGAAGTAGCAAAATCAACGCAAATGTGGTGAGCAAGTTCACTATGTAAACACACACTTCTTTCATAATTCTACACACTGACAATATCCAACAATCTACACTTGGTTTTACTATCTTTACCAGTTCGCTAACTTGACAACAAAAAACGACCCAGACTGACGAATGACGATCAAGTATTTCACATTCTACACTTAGTTTGGTTACCTTTACCTATTCTCGAACTTGACAACCAAAAATGACCTCAGGCTAACGAATGATGATCAAGTTAGTAAACTTTATTTTGATATAATAACAGATATACTATTACCTTTGATATTTGGTTTGAACGATGTTCATTGTTATTTTGACTTTCAATATGTCCTTTTAAGTTGAACTAAGTCTATATTTTTCTCACCCTCTAACTCTTTGTTATATATATGCTGAGATTTTGTAAATTCCGGTTTAATAATACTTTGAGAAAGCTATTAGCATTAAATAGCGAAACGTCAGTAAAAACAATCTCGTTTTGTTTTTTCATTCATTGCGAAATATAAAAACCTTTATTATAATGGATATCATATACCCAATGCATGAATTATTTCAAACCGTTAAAGGAGAACTAGGTTTGGATGTATGTAAACATACGAGAATCTCTTGCTCAACAAATATTGCGAAGAAAATGGGACTGGAACTGGCACATGCCACTGAGGAGACCGTCGAACGTCATCACCCGCAATACAGGCAATCACTGGAGTGAAACAAAGAATAGGTTGTTTGATTGTGACAGGGAGGAGTTCGTGAGAGGAGGAGTTCAGAGTCTATGGCAATCATACGGCTAGTTAAAGAGGACAGCAGAGAATACAGCAAAGTGTGGATGTGTTTTATTAATACATATGTAAAATTTGGGCACTGTGGTAGTAAATAATGATAGTTGTGATAATGATGATGATGATAATAATAGTAATATTAATGACGACATGCATGTCAAACGTACGCAAGACGACACCAACAATAAGGAATCTAAATCATCAATAGTAGTTCCATATAAGGAAGGAACCTCGAAAACCTTAGGCAGAATTCTTAACAATGCAGGAATAAAAGTGGCTGGCATTCAAACCCACAAACGCAATTAGAAATAAGCTTTGGAGCCTTTAAAACAAAACAATTTAGTTTATCTAATACTCTACCGGAATGATTGCCAGGTCACATACACAGGTCAAACTAGTAGAACAGAGGCAATCAGACTAGCGGAGGATGAAAACCTAGCAAATTCTAGATTGGTTGACCCTGATAAGATAAGAAATCTGGAGAATAGTGCAGCTAAAGCATAACACGCACTTACACACAACCATACGATAGGATGGATGGGATAGGTTGACAGTTGTAAAATCTAATGTCACAGCATGGAGGAATGGAGGGATTGATAACAGAAGCTTTGTTTATTGAATGAACAGCGAATACGTGCGACAGGAATGATTCAACACCTGTCCAGTCGGGTATCTGGAAAATTCCACCTCTACAACGAATAGGAAAAAGAAGGAAAGCCATGAAACAAAAGTTTCGAAGTCGTGTGATTATAACTTATGATATGATTATGAATAACCAAAAGTATTCAAAACGTCATCCAGTAGGCAATAATACTGTTTCTTTACTGTGTGATATATCTAATACACAAACTAATATGAGATGTATGGAGGATTTAATCATGAGCTGACATCAGTTAGAGAACCACTGGAAAACCTGGGAGTACTGGACAGCTGTTTCGTCCCAGGTTGGGACTCTTCAGCAGTACGCACCCACCGGGATTCGAACCCAGGACCTTCTGGTTACAAGGCGAGCTCGTAGACCATTGAGCCACTGGGACCCGATCCAATGGTTCTTGAATTCTAACTTCTGCCGATTCACGACATAGCGCGATCACTTCGCAATGTCTTCTTCGATGAGTTACTGCTTCATCTTCAACCTGCTGTACCCTACTGGTCACGGCTTCCCACTAGAACCCGAGGTTAACTGCCTGAATAGGGCCAGCCACTAGTGAGCATCAGGACGAAACAGCTGTCCAGTACTCCCAGGCTTTCCAGTGGTTCTCTAACTGATGTCAGCTCATGATTAAATCCTCCATGCAATCAAACAAAATATCTACAAAACCAATACTTGATAATATGAGATGTGTTTTGTTTAAGGGGTATGTCAATGTCCAGGTCTAACTAAACTGGACTTTACACTATCCTTGGAAGACTTTCAGGAACTATGAGCAATAAGCAACACAAAAAACCAGAACGGAAATTGGTAACTCAAGAACCCTTTATTCTTACACCAATAAAGAGCCAACCATTAGGTTATTGTACACAAAGTCGAAGAATTAATACCATAACAATAAGTCACAATAATACTTGCGATGGTATTTCTCTGTCTTCCAATGAACAGCAAACGACGGAACGTTGACTGCATTATCGATAACTCCCGCCAAAAATATAGAGTTGGGTTTGAGCAAACAACCATGAATTGATCGTTCAATCTTCAAGTACATTGACAGGGTATGTTCCACTTGGAAAATACGGAAACAATAAAAATAACAAAATAGTATTACATTATATTAGTATGTAAACGATTTCTTCAAAATATTCTTCGAAACATTTTATCTTGTTTTGTATTCCTAGTAATTTTTAACGGGTGTAATGTGTCTTAGTTGTCTGTCTTCTTGTCGATTGATTCTTTAGGTTTCTCACTGATTTTTGTTTATATTCTTGTTCTTTTGGATTTTATTTCATTGCTTTAATTCACACGATAGTTGTTGTGGTTGAGAGGTTGGTGCCGGGTGTCTGGTGTCTGGTGTGTGTGTGTGTGCACGCAGGCGTGTATGTCTTAGAGGTTCAACAGTTTAATAAGCGAATAGTCAGTTCTGTTAATTTGCATAACAGTGTACTGTGAAGCCGTTAATCATCATGTTTATACCTAACACTTTATTTCCCAGTTATTTTAGTCGCATAATTTAGCATTATTAATTTGTCTGTTAAGCATTATTCCAGATAAATTAGTAAAGCCAGCTGCATACCTCTGATAATGTATGAATCTACCGGGTTCTGAATGGTAGGTAGTGTGTATGTGTGTGTTTGTATATGTTTGCGTGCTAGAATAAGTTAAAAGGTTACTAGTCAATTTACACTGATGGTATAAATCATTACTAACTAACCAATTGACTAATGCACATATGGTTTATATCACAGATTCAGTTCCCATTGACGGAGAAGAAACTGATGCAATCTGGTGGAATATGCATATACTGCAAAACAAATGGTGAACATTTAGAGTAAAGTTAAAAAATATAAAGAATTTTATATGAATAACACATAGATTTTAATAAATATGTAAGAATTAGTCATGTATAATTTGTCTACTTGATTATTATGATTGGTGAAATGATTATACTAGTCTTTGTTTGATTAGTTCTATTTAGCATCGTGTTTCGGAGATCTTTAGCTGAGTGTGTCTGTATCTTAATCAAAATAACATCAGAATTACATAAAAGTATCCATATTAGGACCCTGAATGAGGATAAATTCAACCAACAAGGGATTTAAGAAAGTCTGTGGAGCGGTGGAGGCAGTGAAGATAACCAACCAATAACAATAACAACAACAACAACCAGAACCATTCACTATCGATGGAAGAAATTTGAAAGAGGTCACTTTCTTCACTTAACTGGCTAGGAAGCATCGTTTCAACTACATGCAGACGGGATGAAGTGGTCAAAACCAGAAATGAAAAGATATGGTATGCCTTCATCACGCTAAAATCAGTTTTGAAATCTCCTGCAGTCAAAATAAACAACAAGTTCAAGAACCATTGAAAACCAACTTGGAGTGCTGAACAGGTGTTTCATCCCACTGGATTTTGAACCCAAGATCTTCTGGTTACAAGGCAAGCTCGTATACTATTCAACCATTTGGGATCAGACTCAATGGTCAACCCGTGAATTGTTACTTCTGCAGAACAAAGTTGCCTGGAGTTCTAATGAGAAGTCTTGACCAGTGAGGTCCATCCAGTCGGGATTGAAGATGGATTTCTCGACAATGACGGTGGTTGGTGCTCACACTTAAATTCTAGGATTCACAGGTCATTCAGTTGGGTCCCAGTTGCTTAATGGTATACGAACTTGCTAGCTTTGTAACCAGAAGCTCCTGGCTTTGAACCTTTCTGGTGGTTGCGTACTGACGACGAATCCCAAACTAGGGTTAAACAGCAGTTCCGTACTCCCTCATTTTCAATGGCTCTCTCAATGATATCAATCCATGGTAGAACCTGTAACAAAATACTATCCATGTAAACTACAAGATTCGGATTTCCAACAGAAAATGTGAAGTCGGTCACTTTTTCTATATGGATGAGAAACTTAGGGCATACCTCGATGGTAGCATTAATAATAGACTGATGCAGACCTTTATCAACAACTGTCTCAATCACTCAATTGATTTTTGATTTGATTTTTTGATTTACAGCTTGATTCCACACTGTATTTTTGGTACAAGTATGGAATTGTCAGCATGGATATCGGTAGCCCAAATTTTGCAGGCCGACCATAGATATCAGATGTGCGTCGGTGCGGGCTCGAACCCCGGACCATGTGCATGGTCGGCGAGAGTCCTAACCACTGTGCCACCGACGCCACAAAATAAAGGGAGGACCGTGAGGCCTCCCCACTGACAAAAACTACACGCCCGAGCGCACCCGATTAGGGTCCGTCTCGAGTTTCAACCCACCGAGGTGCAATGGTGAGCCTCCACCCGGGGTCAGAGCATTCTTGATCACCCTGAACCCGGCGCCAGGTGTTGAAGATCAAAAGGCCATAAATAATTAGCAACGAGGAGTTCTAGGAGCGAACCAATGAAGGATCTGTAGTTCAGAAATATGCTGAAAGAAGGTAAGATGGGAAGACTGTAAGATGAAATCGCGTGTCAGACTATCACTCGAGTGTCACCCAATTGGAAATTGATGGGTTGAAGGTTGGATTAAAGCATTCAGTAGATTATTAAAGGAAAAGGTGAGAGCTTATGGGCAGTCGTGAAACCAGTTGGAAAGGACCACAAGGAACAGGGTGAAATGGAAATATACTTTTGAAGCCCTAAATTGCACTCGGAGCTCAAGGAAATAACGATAATATTTATTGCTCAGGTGAGAGGTACATAACTGATGAACTTACGAAATTGTATTTGCCGAGAAATTCAAGACACTTCAGGTTTTAATTGGTTCAATTAAACAGTGTTTGTTTGCATTTCCTTACAGTGAGCGCTGCTTATTTCTCCTGAAATTCAGATGCTTTTATGCCATTATTTTAGTTTCACCTATACTCAAATTATTATTAGTCATATTTTTTCAGTTGGACGCAGAGAACTCGAGGATTTCCCTGTCTTAAATCTGCCTACTTAATACGAATGAGGTATTGACCTGAGAGTTTTAGCTTCCTTGTTGGGCTAAATGGTAACTCTGTCAACTTAAGCTCTATTCTCAATCAGTTAAATGTTTTCGTACTTTAAGTACAAATTCATAGAGAACTGAAATAACTTTACCTTATCAAAGTAACTTTTGAGATACTCTATTATTTGAATTCAATCTGATTGACTGTTTCATAAGTGCCTAGTTGGTTGACTTCATTTAATCAGTGGAATGATTCTCCAGTATCCAGGTAAATTCGCCTCAGGATCTTATTGAAAAAAAGCTGGGTTTCGAGAGAGATATCACCAACCTACTGAAAGGTAGGCATGTCAGGCTAGGCAATCACAAATATAGCGTAACTGGCATCCTAGGTTCCACTTCCAACATTTTATATCCAAATAACATGGAGCCTTCTTCGAATAATCTTCGAAATACCCACCTCAGCTGGCGGTAGACCAACAGAAGTCAGACATTTTGTTCCATTTAAATCAAAATTTTCAGCAAATTTAAAGAAGCCCATTGAAGTTACTTTATTGGTATTAGTTGGACGTTTGGTGACATAGGAATTTTTAGCTTCAGTTAGTGTTTGCATTCTCCTGAGAATAAGGAACTACTTGTAATACTCTAATGGTTATTAAAAAAATGGTCATAGTCTGTCCAGAATTATTTGAGGACTTGATTTGTTATACTGATGAAATCAAATTATTCAACCATGATTTTACTGTTTTTAATCCTTCCAGTCTTCAATAGATTTGGTTGATTACAAATTCGTACATGACCTATTTTATTTTCATGAAATTCCCAAAGGATTTCAACTAATTACAGGAATTATACAAGCAGTATTATTAACAAATAATATCGTATTACGCGAAGTGTCTGTAAAGACTTACAACTTACGTTGAAACTGAACTTGAATTAGAGATTATTTAATCCTGAAAGTTGAAAGGAATTGGGTTGAATTAAAATCATTTGATCAGTAACACGATATCCTAGGGACACATTTGAACATCATGATGTATTCTCACCTGACAATTAGTATCAGGAGAAGTTAGTGGACAAGCAAAGCCTTTTTAAGGCACTATGTTTTATCAGAATTAGTGGTAATGAAATCCTGGGAAAGATTCATAGCTCAAATGAATCCTTTTGGTGTTGCTGTTATCTCTGGGTTGAAAAAATTTGATTGCAGAGCTTTCACTGTCCTTTTGGACGATATGTTCAGTGCTATCGCATCGATTGGGACAGTTACAGCACTGCACAAATGACAAATCCTGTCATTTCAAAACACTTTAGATTGGATAAGGAGACTAGAAGTCTTCGTGTGAGGACAGCTTGTACACAATAGCTAGACAAGCTGACACTACCTGATCTTTGAAATTAAGTGCCGGTAATGAATAAATTATCAGCTCCTACACGACGCTTCCTGACAGTTTTACTTCTGACCGGATTCCTAAGGATAATTTATTAAATAATGTCGCATTAACTGATAGTATAGTGTATGGTTTCTACTAATCATACCACTTACTGCTCAGAATGCAGTATGAAAGGCTGCCAAGTGCGTATTATTATTTACTTTTATTCTTTGACGAACACAGAGCTTCAACCGCGCGTCTCCATTGCGTTCGGTTCTCTGCTAGAGTTTTCACCTGGCTCCAAGTCTCTTGACATGTTTTCATCTCCTCTTCACATGATCTCCTCCAAGTCACCCTTGCACCGACAACCAACTCACAGCTTCCCTTTCGAGTTTCACTCGAGCAATGGCTTGTCTAGTGATGTCACTTGATGGTTTCCTCAGAGTATGGCCAATCTACACCCATTTCTTTCTGCTTATTTGTTTCACAATCAGTTCTTGTTTGGTTCGCTTTAGCAGATCCCTATTACTGATCTTTTCTGGCCGGCCATCAGATCCTGAGTAGTATTGAGCGAAGACAGCTGTTAATGAAGGTCTGAAGTTTGTTGGAGATGCTCTTTATGACGCGCAATGCAAGTCTCTGATCCGTATAGTAAGTAGCAGCTACCTCACATTTGAGTTGAAAATCCGGATCTTATTTTCATTTTCAAGCTGAGTGCTGTTGACGTTCACACAGACTTCGGAGCAATGAAAGCTTGTCTTGCTTTCCCGATTTTGACTTTGATATCCTCGTCAGTTCCGTCTGCCTGTAGTTGAAACGATGCTTCCTAGGTAGGTAAAGAAGGTTGTTTCTTTCAGGTTCCTCCCATTTATGCTGGCTGATTTTTGTCTGTTGTTGTTGTTGCTGTTGGCGTTGCCCTGGAATCTTCATCACCTCTGTATTATCTATGTTCACCTGTAGTCCTACGCTTGATGCTTCTTGTGGCAGCTTGTTGCTTTTCACTTGCATATCTTCCAGTTTGTGGGAAATCAGACGTATATCATCGGAGAAGTCCAGATCCTGTAAGTTTTTTGTGTAATTCCGTTTTATGCCTGTTTCCTCATTGCTCGCTGTTTCTGCGCCCAGTGTGTAGTCCATGATAATTATTCTAAACATTGAATTGATTTTACTAGATGGAATGTAGCCTTCTTGAATAGTATGGGTGGCTTCGTAGCAATTAGAGATAAGGAAAAGTGTTTAGCCACAGCATGGGTGCCTAACATCCTTCAATTAACCTATCCGTTTTAAACCTTATTCAAAACACTTTCGCAATCCTAAAGACCTACTATAGAAGATCGATTCAGTCATAAAGTGTCCTCTTTAATTAACCAGTTTGGCATATTTCGTTTGTCAGGCTGAACGGATGTATTCTCAACAATGTACACCACGATAACTGGTAACTCGATAAGCAAATGGGGCTAAATGATTCTATGAATATTTAAATCTCGGGATAAGAACGAAAAGTTCGTTGAAGATTCTGTTTTACGAGGAATTTACCCACACAGTTTTTCATCTGTAATTGCAAATGATTATTTTTTATGTGTGAGTCCATCGCACAAGAATGAAAATTAGTATGGATTATTGTTTACAACAACAAAATATTTTAAAATGTGACCTAGAACTAAAGTTGTGACTAGGGCGCTGAAGATTAATGAGTTTCCTGACTAAGGTTGCTTGACATGAAAAACATGCAGAAAAATTGAGTGTTAATGGAAAGCCATTGAGACAAGCATGAAAACAAATTAAGTCGTAAGTGAAGAGATTGAACAAAAGGCTAGTTGAGAAAATGATGTCGATAAGTGTCGTCTGAAATATACGCAAAATAGTAATAATAACAAAAATATTGATCACAGTTAAACTTGAAGGTAGTTGATGTAACAACAGAAGACAAGGGCGAAGCAACAGATGGTTGATGTCCAGAAAATAGGGCTGGGTTGTGAAGATGTCCTTCTGCACTCATAACTGCATCAACATTCGTCATTTGTAAACACCGATGCACATCCGATAGATACTGGATGTTTCGATTGGCGATAACTGGTATTTTCACAGCTTTTTTCACTGATTTTATTTGATCCCAATCAGCCAGCCCAGTTTTCTGACCTTTCATTTCCCTTGTGCGCCCATGAATTGTCAGCATAGAAGCTCCTGCTGCTTCAAGAAACTTGGCATAATTGACTGTTTGTCCAATATCTTTAAATATTCTAATTTTGCAAGTGACCGGCACATTTAGTTCTAGCGAAGCTTTGCTGACAATTGACTTAATTAGGTCCCATTCTTCCTGCAAAAATGCTCCATAATGCCCTCTTTTAGCAATTCCTTGAGGACACCCAAGGTTTAAGTCAACTGCATCACAGTGTTGCTGCACTAATTTAGCACATTTCACAAACTTCTCTGGAGAATTAGCACAAAATTGAACGATGAGTGGCCGGTCTTCTGGTGCAAACTGCAGACAGCTTTCGCGATATTTCATGTTGGTAAGAAAAGAAGTTGAGTTTATCATAGGTGTGAATGACAGCTGCACCCCATACTTCCGACCTAGCATTCTCCATGCAAGTTCAGTTTCATCAACCATGGGGGCCAAAACATATTTAGGCGAACCCCATCCATCTAGCAAGTCCATCAAGGTTACCAGATCAAGTTGAAGGTAGGACGAGACGGAGAATTTTCTTTTTTCTTTAAAGTGGAAGGTTTTACATCAAAATCGCTAAATCCTCCGTCAAACAGAGTGTACAGAAGCACATTGTTTTTAGGTGGCTTCCTTTGACTTTTTACGCATTATTATTGTCCGACTGGGTTCTGACCAGGTACTAGGGCTTCCAAAACACATCTTCATTTTATTCTGTTTCTTTTGGTCTTCTTCAGATGACCGTAAAATTATTTATAATCTCTTATCTCCTCCACCTCCCACGATCTCCTCTATGTCACCTTAAAATGTATGCCCGATTTGTCTTTCCCATTTGAGTTCCACTCCAGAGACGGCTTGGCTAACACATGTTGTTATTCGACGGTTTCGTAAGGATGTTTCCGATCCACCTTTATTTTTTCCGGGAAATTGGTCCAGCGATAGGTTTTTGGTCATTTGGTTCCCACAGTCTCTAGTTGCTAATTCTTTCTGGCCAGCCAGCCATTTGATCTTCAATGTAGAGTCAGAGAAGGCAGCTATTGATTAAAGTTTGCAATGACCCGTTGGAAATGCTTTTCATGACGTGCTGTCTAGTTTTTGACCCATATAGAAGAATTTCCTGACTTAACATTTGTGTCGAAAGTTAGCGCAGAATATTTCTTAACTGATTTCAGATTGATGAGGGTTTGTCTTGCTTTTCCGATTCTGGTCTTGACTGCCGAATTCAGTTGAAACGATATTGCCTAGATACGTGAAAGAAGTCACATCTTTCAAATTTCCCCCGTTTCAAAGTGATTGGTACTTGTTGTTCATGGTTGGTTATCTACATCACTTCTGTCATCTCTATGTTCACCTGATTCCTGTTTTGTCTGTTTCTTCTGTCAACTTGTTGATTTTCGTTTGTAAGTCTTCAAATTTGTGTAAAATTGGCCAGAAATCATCCACATGCGAAATCCATATCTTCTGATGTCTTACTGTCGGTGGTCCGGCGTATTCCTGTCTTCTCGATTGTGACTCACAGTGTGACGCATAATGCATAATGAATGAATTTGCCTCAAAAATGGATTGATCAATTCTGAATTTACGTTGAAACACAAAACTCCTTGTTGATCTACAGTTGGTCTTCTGTGGCCAATCAGGATGATGTGACCTTCTTTTGGTAAGACATCTGAAATCGGTCCCTCAGTAATTCCTTCACATAAATGTTTGACTAAATGTAGGCCTGAAACATGGTGTTCTGTACTGCTGTTAAATGGTTGATGTGGTATAGGTATCGATCACATACTGTCCCAAGAATTAAGCTAATAATTTGATGAATGCAACTTCTGAACATCAAATTTTTAGCACACCCAAAAATGATAATATCATTATGTTGTTATATCTAAAAGATGTTTGAAAAGATATGAAGTTATTTACGCAGCTAAGTGACTTTCTACCTTAATTTTAAACAAAGTCACGGCAATGTATTGCTTTCTTGATGAAGTGTTTATTGCTGTTAATCTAATGATAAATGTAGATTGTTTTGAAATGTCCACTGGTGGATTCTTTATCATCAACCATCCTAGAAAGTATCCAACTTAAATGAACCTAACTTACCTCTAAAAATGTGTATTGTAATCATTTCACAGGTTATAATTATTTATTATTATTATTTTACTCTTTTAAGTTCCCTGTTAGAGATGGGGATTTACGCTGGCGCCTCGAAATTTCAGTAGCACTTATTTTATTTTCACGGGATAGCATTCCTAGTCTCAAGCCCAACCTTCCTTTCATTAACAGCTTAGCAAGGATTAGGAGTAGGTTGGTTGTTTGGGGATTAAACTTTAGACCACGTTTGCGGTTAGAGATTGCTCTACTGTTGAACCACCCATGCACTTTCAGGTTATAAAGGTGACGGTTTGAATAAAGCAAGGAAAACAGTGGCGGTTTGTGCAGAATAATCATTTATTTCGTTGGCTTCTCATCAGCTGCTACTTACAGCCAAAGCCAGGCCAATTTTACACAAATTCGATGACTTGCAGACGAAAATCAACAAGTTGACAGAAGAAACAGAGAAAACAGGAATCAGGTGAACATAGAGATGACAGAAGTGATGACATAACCAACCATGAAAGCCAAGTACCATATATATATATATGGCCTTCCAGAGACACACAAAAAGACAAGTCCCTCTGAGACCTATAGTTTCAATGATCAACTCTCCCCAACATAATGTTGCGGAGAAGTTGGAGCCCATTCACTGACAGCTAGACGTGCATACCATAAATACTCATGTCATTTTGATTGCATGGAGGATTTAATCATGAGCTGACATCAGTTAGAGAACCACTGGGAAACCAGCTGGGAGTACTGGACAGCTGTTTCGTCCTAGTTTGGGACTCTTCAGCAGTACGCACCCACCGGGATTCGAACCCAGGACCTACTGGTTACAAGGTACGCGAGATCGTAGACCATTGAGCCACTGGAACCCGATCCAATGGTCCTTGAATTCTAACTTCTGCCAGTTCACGATATAGCGCGACCACTTCGCAATGTCTTCTCCGATGAGTTACTGCCTCATCTTCGACCTGCTGTACCTTACTGGTCACGGCTTCCCACTAGAACCCCAGGTTAACTGCCTGAATAGGGCCAGTCACTAGTGAGCATCAGACTAATTTTCAAGTATTGGTTTTTGTAGGGATTTTGTTTGATTGCATGGAGGATTTAATCATGAGCTGACATCAGTTAGAGAACCACTGGTCATGTCATTTTGCCAAAAGCGTGAATCACATGAACGTTTCAAATAAGTTCATGGCTTCATTTGATGCAACCTCCTTGTTCACAATGATGCCAATCATTGAAACCATTGAAATCATTTGTCAACAGTCTGATCTTCTCCCACTACCAGAGTTGGAATTAAACGCCTCCTCCTAATGTGAACCATGAGTGTACAATTCCAATTCGACAACACTCTTCACCGACAAATAGATGGTGTAGCAGTCCACTTAGCCCTGTTTTAGCAAATATCTTCATGTTAAACCTTGAGAAAACAAATTTAAAACATGCAATTGATCAAACAACTTCCTATTTTCGATATGTCGATGATACATTTATAGTATGCAACAACGAAAGTCACGCCTCCTACCTACTCAGACTATTCAACAACGTACATACAAGTACTGTATTTACTATGCAACATGAAAATGATAGAAACTTCCATTTCGTTTACATCGCCATGTGACGGCGATAAGATGGTAGTCTCCAGAGTTCAATGTACTGAAAACCCTCAAAGAATGGACAATACTTGCATTTTAATAGTTTTTGTCTAAATAGCTATAAACGAGCACTAGTCAAGACTCTGTACTGCAGAGCGAGGAGAATACGCCCAGCAGAGAAACTACAGGAAGAATTTACAATTCTCGAAAAGGTGCTGAAAACAACGGTCATTCTCAAAGATTCATTAACAAATATGGAAGACGTGAAGGCTCAAACACCAAACAAATCACAATTGGAAAAAAGCCTGTCTTCATTCAACTAGATTTTAAAGGTGAAAACACTGCAGAAATAGTCAACAGAAGACTGAGAACGTCACTAGCCAGAGCCTATCCTGCAGCTAAGTTGGTTCCCGCCATTGGAAAACATACTCTTTGGTGCAGTCAAAAGTCGATAGATACCCTTCTCATGTTAAATCCAACTGTGTATACAAATTTACGTGTATCTGCGGGAGCAGTTACATTGGGAGAACAGAAAGAAGGCCATATCTCCGATTTTCTGAACATGTGCCAAAAAGCCTACGCCTCAATGGAACAAACTCTTTTAGTAGCGCTATTACCAGACATCTCCTCGGCACGATCCATGAGGTGGAAATCGAGGAATCCTGTAAAATTATCAATGGAAAATGGAGCTCAATTCCCCTCGAGTTTGACGACGCAATTTCTATCAAACGCTTGAAACCAGATTTATGTGTTCAGAAAGAAGAGGCAGTTATTAGTCTTTCCTTGCCTTGGTAACTGGATGTCTTTTTTCTCCCATCTGATTACGTAATCTTTGTCTTTAACCTCACCCTCATTTTATAATCTATAATTTTGCTTGTCTCTTGTTTCTATGATTTGAGTTGAACTCAGTACATTGTTACCTAGTTTATTCTTCACTCATCACATAGCGCACCTCTCGTCTTTAATACGTAACTCCCTTACCATTGTATGCATACATTGATTTTGTTTAAACTTGAACAGCCTGGGTAAAAACTATATAAGCGCGATTTTCTGAGCACTGTGGAACCTTCTGTCAACTGACACCATGTGAAATTTGCAAGGATGTTAAAACTTTTCTGTACGTAAACCTCATGATTTATTTAGGCTGTAAGCAGCAGCTGATGAGAAGCCGTTTTTTTTTATTTACAGCTTGATTCCACACTGTATTTTCGGTACAAGTATGGAATTTTCAGCATGGATATCGGTAGCCCAAATTTTGCAGGCCGACCATAGATATCAGATGTGCGTCGGTGTGGGCTCGAACCCCGGACCATGTGCATGGTCGCCGAGAGTCTTAACCACTGTGCCACCGACAGTGGCGAAATGAGCAATGATGGTATCATATTATTCTGCACAAACCGTCACTTTTTGTTCTTGCTTTATTCAAATTCATCAAGGGGAATACATGCCCAAAGGTGATGGTATTTGTTCATGCTTAAAAATTATTCCTGATAGCATAACAATTTATTTATATATTCATTCAATAATGCTGCAATCAATTAGTCCTTCATTCACATCCATGTAACAAAAAGAGATAAACATTGCGTGCGTCAAAATATATATTTATAAAATATTTATGAATTATTGAAAGGCTATTAATTTTCATTCATACTGAAAATACGCTGGTTATGTCTATACAAATAAGTAGAATAGCCTTCAAGCAGATGATGGATGATTTCCTTAGACAATGTTTTGAATCATTCATATGTCACTTAGTGTGTAAATGTTGCTTTATTCTTAGGAGTCAATTGCAACTACCCTAGATAGCTTATGTATAGCGCATAGTGTATAATTGGTGGCTTTTAACAATAGGGGCCTTTTTTTCATGAGATGAACGTGGACTTTATGCTTAGTCCATCTATTGAACCTAAAGTTATTCATACTTAAAACACAATCAAAGGCAAATACATAATCAAGAATGTAATACCATATCAATTTGTTCATTCGATATATCACACAGTGAAACACTATTATTTACTGGATGACGTTTCGAAGAAAATTTATTGTTCATAATCATTGCATCAATTGTAATCACGTGACTTCACAACTTGAGTTTTATAGTTTTCGTTGTTCTCTCCTATTTTTCGTTGTAGGGGTAGTAGAATTTTCCAGATATCTGGGTGAACAGGTGTTGAATCATTCCTAATACACGTGTTGATTTGCAGATGATTCGATAAGCACAAAGCTTCTGTTATGAATCTCTCCCTCCAATCTGCTGTTACATTAGATTTTAAAACTGTTATCCTATCCCATCCTATTGTATGGTTGTGTGTGATTGCATGTAGTGCTATAGCTGAACTATTCTCCAGATTTCTTATCTTATTTGGGTCAACCAATCTAGAGTTTATTAGGTTGTAGGTTCAGATAGTCCGACTGCCCCTGTTCTACTACTTTAACCTGTGTATTTGGCTTAACAGTCATTCCAGCAGGATATGAGATACACTAAATTGTTTTGTTATAAAGCCTTCACAGGATTGATCCTTTAACCGACAAATCTTGTTTCTGAGTTTGTGAGTTTGCATGCCACTATTATTCCTGCCAGGATTGTTAAGAATTCTCCTTGAGGTTTCCAAGGTTCCTTCCTTGTATGGAATTACTACTGATGATTTAGATTCTATATTCTTAGTGTCGTCATTAATATTATTATTATTATCACTATTATTATTATTATCATTATTAGTGTTATTATTAATACTATTATCACTACCGCTACTATCCTTGTTTATTTTATTTTTACGTTTCTTTACATTTTTCCTGACTAATTTATCTGTGAATTTATTAAGTTTTAAGGCTTCTTTTATGTGTATCGCTTCCTGTCTTAGACTTTCCTTGGTACTACTTAGTTTTTGTTCACTGTCACTTAAACATTTCACCAATCCTATCTTCACTGGCATAGGATAGGAAGATCAGAAGTCCAAATATCTGTTTGAATATGTGGGTTTACTGTAAACACTAGTGTTTAACTTCTCATCTTCTTTCCTTTTTACGTTGCAATCTAACATTGGAAGCTCCCATTTCTGACTTTCCAATTCATAAGTGGATTGAATTGCCTCCAATTTTGAGTTAATGTGTTCGAAAAATCTATCTATATCCTGTGTTCTAAGTACATTGAATGTATGGAGGATTTAATCATGAGCAGACATCAGTTAGAGAACCACTGGGAAACCAGCTGGGAGTACTGGACAGCTGTTTCGTCCTAGGTTGGGACTATTCAGCAGTACGCACCCACCGGGATTCGAACCCAAAACCTCCTGGTTACAAGGCGAGCTCGTAGACCATTGAGCCACTGGGACCTGATCCACTGTTCCTTGAATTCTAACTTCTGCCAATCCTCCATGCAATCAAACAAAATCCCTACAAAACCAATATATTGAATGTGTCATCTACATACCTCCACCATAATTTTGGGGTTAGGGTAAACGTTTCAATCGCTATGTTTTCCCACCTATCCATGAATATATCTGCTACTATCAGGAATATTGGTGATCCCATGGCAACTCCCTCAGTTTACTTGTATATTTTCCTTTGGAATTTAACTACTGTGGAAGTCAGTCATTGCTGTACTCCCAGCATTATATCCTCAAGTGGCACTTGATGCTGGGAGTACAGCTATGACTGACTTCCACACTAGTTAAATTTCAAGGGAAAATAAACAAACAATCTAAGGTAGTTGCCATGGGATCACGAATATCACCGATTGTAGCAGATATATTCATTGATGTTTTCACACGAAACTCTTAACTAATTAGATGATTGCTTTGATATATTTTTGAAGACTTTCATGCGTCAGCCTTCAACTAGTTCAGTTATGTTCATTTCAGTGGTACATTATGAGAATTTATTGCTGTCCGAAAGCATATTTGACATTTTAAATGCGTAATAAATCTTATGCGATATGTAACTACCAGGTCATTGTGCGTAAACTTTATTTTGATAAATTTACACAGTGTTACACAGTAATATTTATTCATGACGTTTCGCGAACAATTTATACACTGCTAATAATCCAATATCAAGTCAGTCACACAACTTTCCAACTTCGTTTATATGGTTCCACTATTTCTCATCTCTTGATTTGATTGGCAGTAATAATTTCCATATATCTGGTAACGATTAAGAATCATTTATGTCGCTCGCGTCGAGTGTAGATTCTTTGAACAAAAATTCAGACAAACAGACGGTGTAGCAGTGGGATCGGCAATACACCATATTGTAGCAGATAAATTTATGCACAGCTGGAAAAATAAAGCTCTTAATACACTTAATCCTACTCCAAAAATATGGTGAAGATATGTGGACAATAATTTTATATACAGTGTTAAAAACAGAAAATATCTCTAGTGTCTTGACACGCACTCATAAACTCACTAGTAAACGGAATAAAATTCACATTTGAGTCGGAAAATGAACAAGGAGCTTTGGCTGTGATGATAAAATGTAAAATAAAAATGAACAAAAGAAGGTAAACTGCACTGCACACTAGTGTTCATACAAAGCCAACGCATTCTGCTATAAGAGATTTCGACTTTATTCTATCTCATTCGTTATTTGTCCTTGAAGGCAGGCTTATTTAGGGGTTTAACAAACTGAGCAGTAGCACTAAGTAGTACAAAAAATGACCTAAACGATAAAATAAAACGAATAAGAGAAGCGTTGGTATTAAATAACTGACTAGTATACAATTGGTGGATGGTGGCTAGCAGTGGAATCCAAATAATCGACGGGAAAATCAAAAATTCAATTCAATAATTAATATGACCCGTTACACAAGAGGTGACTCTCGTGGCCCATGTGGTCTAGTAGATAATGCTTTGGCGTTTGAAACTATGGGTACTGGGTTCGAGCTTCGGTGGGAACGTCATCACTCACTGAGAAATGCAGGTACATCCGGATGATGAGTCCCAAATAGGACGAAATGCGCATCCTGGATTCCACTGCTAGCCACCATCCACCAATTGTATACTAATTAAATCCCCAGACATCGTCGAAGCATCTGCACAAGAAGCCGACATGTCAACCTGAGACCGAGCACTTCGGTCCAAACAATCGACGGGAAAATCAAAAATTCACTTCAATAAATAACTGACTATCCTATAAAATTCATCAAGAAGATCAAAAAAGGTCATAAGCAAAATGAAAGCAATAGTGAAACTAGTAATGATAACATAAATAAGAGAGAGTATAAGGCATCTGCAGTTCTACCATATAAGAAGGGGATATCTAAAACCCTGCGTGGGATTATTATTTACAGTAGGAATTGAGATGGCATTTAAATTTACAAACTCACTCTGGTAGGACAAGCTCTGTAGGCTAAAGGACCCTGTAGGCTGACTCAGTTAGACAAAATAATATAATTTACAAAATACCCTGCAATGACTGTGAGGTCAACTACATAGGTCAGACTTGTGGATCAAATGTAGTCAGATTGTCGGAACATAACAATTAAGCTAAGGTAAGAATGATTGACCCCGTGAAGATAAATAATTTAGAAAACAGTTCATAAATTGCACTGCACGCATTGACACAAAACCACACAATAGGGTGGGAGAGGGTCAAAATTCTAAGCAGTAACATAGGTAGGTAGAAAGAGAGGTTCGTTACTGAATTTTTGTTCATAAAATCTACACTCAACACGTTCAGCGGGAATGACTCGTTACCATCACCAGTGAAATTATTACTAGTAATCAAATCAAGAGATGAGAAATAGTGGAACCATATAAACGAAGTTGGAAAGTTGTGTGACTGACTTGATATTGGATTATGAGCAGTGTATAAATTGTTCTCGAAACGTCATCAGTAAATATTACAGTATAACACTGTGTGAATTTATCAAAATAAATTTTTTCCATAATTAAACGTGTGACGGTGGCACAGTGGTTGGGACTGTCGCCTACCATGCACATGGTCCAGGTTTCGAGCCCGCGCCGATGCACACCTGATATCTATGGTTGGCCTGCAAAATTTGGGCTACCGATATCCATGCTGAAAATTCCATACTTGTACCGAAAATACAGTGTGGAATCAAGCTGTAAATTAAAAATATTAAAAAAAAATACTAAAAATATTAAATGTTTCAGGTATTTTAAATCCTCCTTTCACAGCCGTACGTACGATGTGTTCTGCTTTGTTATTGCGTAGACAGGATTATGAACACATAATAAAATTCTACCTTAACCTACCTGGGAAGTATCGTTTCAACTACAGGCGGAACTGACGAAGATATCAAAGCCAGAATCGGAAAAGCAAGACAAGCGTACATTACTCTCAAATCTATCTGGACGTCAATAGCACTCAGCATCAAAATATCATCCGGAGTTTCAACTCCAATGTGACGTCCGTGCTACTATGCGGATCAGAGACTTCGCGAGTCATAAAAAGCATCTCAAACAAACTTCAGACCTTCATCAACAGTTGTCTTCGCTCAATACTCAAGATCAGAAGGCCAGAAAAATCAGCAACAGGGATCTCTGGAAATGAGCGAACCAGCACAGCAGGAACCGATTGTGAAACAAATAGGCAGGAAGAAATGGAGATGGATTGGCCATACTCTGAGGAAACAAACCATCAAGTGACATCACTAGACAAGCCATTGCCAGAGTGGAACCAGAAAGGTAAGTGGCGAGTTGTTCGTTAGTGTGAGGGTGACTTGGAGGAGGTCATGTGGAGAGGAGATGAAAGCATGTGGGCGGAATTGGAGTGGGGCGAAAAGGTTGGCAGTAAACCGAAGGCAATGGAGACGCGCGTCTGAAGCCCTTTGTTTCTCTAGGAATTAAGGGATATAATAGTTATAATTATACGATTCTATTTAAAAAATTTAAGACTATCATAATGGTACTGTTACATGTACCATTTATACATGAAGAACTCAAGAGAACTGTTAAATTGTCCGCGTAATTTCACAGTAGTGAATTCTCCGTTACACGAACTGCTGTTCAAGTACTCTAACTACTAATTTTTGAATACCTCACAGAATATCTTACTCACAAGCTGATGGACGTTCGCATCTGAGAGAGGAAATCATTTTACTAAAGGTTGCCTTACTGAGAAGTGGCAACAGGCATGAAACCTATGTTCATTAATTCCTCCCCAGTAGCATCCAAATAAATATTAATATTTCCCTTGATTCCTAGAGAAACATAGGGCTTCACCCACGAGTCTCCATTGAGTTCGGTTCACTGCTAGAGTTTTCACCTGGCTCCACGTCTGCCCATATGCTTTCATCTAATCCTCACATGACCTCCTCCAAGTCACCCTTGCACTAACGACCACCTCGCCGCTTCTCTTCCGGGTTCCACTCGAGCGATGACTTGTCTAGTGATGTCACTTGATGGTTTCCTCAGCGTATGGCCAGCCAATCCATCTCCATTTCTTCCTGCCTATTTGTCGCACAATCGATTCCTGGTTGGTTCGCTTTCACAGATCTCTGTTTCTGAAGTCCTCTTGCCGGCCATCTGATCTTGAGTAGTTGTGAGCGATGATAGCTGTTGATGAAGGTGTGTAGTTTGTTTGAGGAAGTCTTCATGACGCGCCAAGTCACTGATCCATATAGAAGTACTGACTGCACATTTGAGTTGAAAATCTGGATCTTATTTTTCATACTGAATGCTGTTGACCTCCACAAAGACTTGGGAGCAATGAAAGCTTGTCTTGCTTTTCCAATTCCTGCCTTGATATCCTCCTCAGTTCCGTTCGCCTGCAGTTGAAACGATGCTTCTCAGGTAGAAAAAGGAGGTTGTTTCTTACAGGTTCCTCCCATTTGTGCTGGCTGATTGTTGTCTGTTGTTGTTGTTGTTGCTGGTGGTGTTGGCCAGGAATCTCCATCACCTCTGTTTTCTCTATGTTCACCTCAAGTCCTGTCTTTGAAGCTTCTTCTGCCAGCTTGTTACTTTTCACTTGCATATCTTCCAGTTTGTGTGAAATCAGACATATATCATCGGTGAAGTCCAGATCCTCCACGTTTTTGTGTGAGTCCATTTTATGCCTGTTTCCTCATTGCCCGTTGTTTGTCGCATTATCCAATCTAATGCACTCAAAAAGATCACTGTCGATAGTAGACGCACCAAGTCTCTCCAACTAACATGAGTAAAACTGCCTACAATCCTTCCTATAAATAAAATTAAACAAAGTAAAAGCAACGAATGTAACAGGATAATTTGTACTCATCTTTTTTCTTGGAGGCTTCTTCTCAACTGTCTGCAACTTCACAATGCAAAAAAAACAAAAAAATTACATTATAGATTTAAAAACATCCTTTTTTTCTGCGATGACAAAGGAGTCTTTATGATAACAACTATGAGTAACATAAATGTGAAATGATGTAAGTTGTTAAATTGTTTAAAGTTAAAAGAATTAAATTGAAAACAAGGCACATAGTTCCGAAAGGAATCTCTTTTTGACGAATTTATTCTCCCCCTCTTTTACCTGTACAATCGCCATTATATATAATTATTTATTTGTATACGTGTGTACATTCACGGTTTCTAAGAGAGACAAAAATATTAAACTAGTAAGGGCAGTTTTTTACGTCATCAAAATACTTCAGAAAAAATATGACAAATAAACAAATTATAATTAGAGAGGCGAAGATAAGTAAAAGTGCTGTTGTGGAGAGGATTTGTCGAAAATACTAACAAATACTGTTGGTAACTTAAGGTAATGCTTAAGTTGAGTAAGCGTATTATAGTCGCATAATAAGATGAATAATTTGGTGAGTGAGTTGTAATTAGGATGTCCCATAGGAACGAAGTAAAAAAAAATATGGACTTATGTAAGAGTTGTGAAGAAATACCAAAAATAAGAAGGAATTGGAAAAGCAGGCATACAAACATCAAGTCTTTAGGAACCAACACAATTGTTACCATGATAACAGAAGTGGTTGAATGATTTTCTTTTGAATGGCATAACAGTGGCTTTTCCAAATGAATGGTTATGGCTTCATCAATACAAAGGTGATGAAAGCGTATTGCCTTTTGGTAGGTTGTTTTTCACTTTGTGGATCACTTTGAAGGAGGCATTTGTTGAAATGTAATAGCCAGTTTTGACGACATATTCGATTAACACACTCCTTTTAGAGCCACTGCTACCCTTCTGCAGCCATGAGAAATAGGTATTTTTCAACCATTTTGGACTGGATACGCGTTTAAAAGCCGATGTACAGATATATATACATAGAAGTGTTCAGATACGAAATCTTACCCCTATAGTTTCTGCAGATCAATGAGGGATTGGAGGACACTGCTCTAAGCATTGATGATATGAATGTTCCTCTGAAGGATGCTGCAATTTGGAACAAGTAGTGTTTCGTTCCTCCAAAATTTCGGTCTCATATTCTTGGCGATGAATTTTGATGGGTGTCCATTTTGAATGCGAATTTTTTCTGAAGATCCAGTTCTGCTTTCAGAGCGTTGGATTTTTTTGCAGTAGGCGTTCGATTTTAGAAACTTGTTAGTTGACTGTAGTAAGTGGATTTCCTATGAACTGAGCTTATTAAGGTTCCGTCGGGTGATCTTGTTAGTTCCACATCCAGAAGAGGAATTTCCGATTTGTTTTATATTTAAAGAGTGAATTTTATTGCCGGAAGGCGGATGTTATACACGTAACTACTAACGGGTTACTAACTTGAATAAGTTAAACTTTATAATTGCCTGTTGCCAACCACCATTGGACATTGAACAAATTCATGAACAGAAGTGCAAATGGATAAACAAAGATTTCATCATTAGCTAACATCGGTTATAGAACCATTGGAAAAGCAACATGGGGTACTGGGCAGCTGTTTCGTACTATTTCAAGATTCCTTATGAGTACCCACCCACCGTGGTTCGAGTCAAGGACTCCCAGTTACAATGCGAGCACGTAGACCATTCAACCATTAGGACTCAATCCAATGGCTCTATTGAAGTAGGTAGGTACCTGGGTTCTAATTGAGAGTCGTGACTAGGTCAGGTGTGAAGAAAAATACTTGTCAGTAATGACATTCGCTAGTGGTCACCCCATTACATGACTTGGTAGAAGTTGGAATTAATCTACTGGCCAATGGATCCAATCCCAGTGACGGAATGGTCTATGAGCGCGCCTTGTAATCAGAAGGTCCTGGGTTGGAACCTTCAGTGGTGGGCACATACTGCTAAAGTGGCACAAACTACTCTGACGAAACAGTTGTCCAGTACTCTCAGATTTCCCATCGGTCATCTAACCGATGGCAGCTCATGGTGAGATCCTGTAACCAATCATATAAAATCTCAACAAAGCAACACTTGAATAAACAAAGAGTTGATCGTTTTAATTCGATCGTAAACATCATCCATTTCACACAGTAGTACAGTTAATTAATTAATTAACTTGTGAATTAAAATGAATAAATTTTTATGTAATTACTTTTGTGTTTTAAGTAATTATCTCCAGAGACAGCGAATTACTCAATCATATGATGATTAGTACTAATACAGATGGTGTTCATTGCCTCAGGGTGTGAATACAAATCATTTTATTTACATTGAAAATCACTGAATACATTCAACAGTATTTGTTTTTATCAATCCAGATGTAACCTCAATTTGTTTACGTGTCTATGCATATGCATGTATGTATGTATGTATATGTGTGGATTCTTCCCTACGGAAGAATTTAATTATTTCGATTGTTTCCAACTGAATTCTGATTCACTTCGATATCTCAAAGACGAGAAATATTCTACCTACTTAGTTGTCGTAGTTTTTATTCTTCAAAAATCCATAGAAAGACTGTTGAAAAGAAGAATTAGTAAAGGTTAGAGTTCATGGGTGATTTTGTCGAGTTACAATAACTGAGCGCTCTGCAAGCTTGCCCTAGACTCGGCAAGTTTTCTCTTTGGACCCCTGTGATGGATACTTGCTGCTAATGACACCTAGAGTAGGATAAAATAGCTGTCTTAAACTCATTTTGGCTTTCAATGTTTGTCTAACTGTAATCAACCCCATGATCAAACTTAAAATACATGAATTATGTATATATATACATGTTGATTCGTCTCAACTACATGCGGAACTGACGAGGATATCAAAGCCATAATCGGAAAAGCAAGACAAGCTTTCATTACTCTCAAATCTGTGTGGAGGTCAACAGCACTCAGCATCAAAATAACATCCGGATTTTCAACTCCAATGTAAAGTCAGTGCTACTATACAGATCAGAGAATTGGCGAGTCATGAAGAGCATCTCAAAAAACTTCAGACCTTCATCAACAGTTGTCTTCGCTCAATACTCAAGATCAGATGGCCAGAAAAGATCAGCAACAGGGATCTCTGGCAATGAGCGAACCAGCACAGCAGGAACCGACTAGGAAACAAATAGGCAGGAAGAAATGGAGATGGATTGGCTGGCCTTGCGCTGAGGAAACAAACCATCAAGTGACATCACTAGACAAGCCATTGCTCGAGTGGAACCCGGAAGGGAGGCGGCGGGTCAGTCGTCCAAGGGTGACTTGGAGGAGGTCATGTGCAGAGGAGATGAAAGCATGTGGGCAGAATTGGAGTGGGGCGAAAAGGTTGGCAGTAGACCGAAGGCAATGGAGACGCGCGTCTGAAGCCCTATGTTTCTCTAGGAACTAAAGGATACAATAATAATAATAACATGTTGATTAGTCATTGTAGAGTAACTAATGTCACCTCGTCCAAATCACTACACGCGAAGCCTAGGAATATGACTTCTGTAGTAACTGCCTTCAACCATTCAAGGTCAAATTGGTCAGTAGAATTATTTAAGAGACTGTGTGAGCTATAATCGTTCCCTGAGAAGTTAGGGCTTCATCAACACATCTGTTCTGGATTCTGTTCTCCACAGTAATCTGTAGCGAGCTGCACGCCCACCCATAAGTGTTAATCTCCTCGCTCCATGATCTCCACCATTTTACCCTTGGACGCCTTCTATTCGCCGGCCTAGTATGTGATGTCACTTGATGGTTTTCTCATTATGTGTAAAATCAATGTCTACCTTCTTATACATTTAAATTGAATGATAAGTTCTTGGTTGATTCGTTGATGTAGTTCTTCATTCCTTATTCTTTCCGGTCAGTTTCTGATCTCCGATATGGGGCAAATCCATGTGTTGATGAAATTTTGGCAGTCCTATTGGTGAAAGGTGTTTCAGCCAAATAGAAGAATTGCTTCTCAGTTAGTCTTAGAAACCTAAATCTTGTCTTATGTGATGAGTACGGCAGATAACCGTACTGATTTCAAAGTAGCAAATGCCAATTTACGTTTCTCTGTGTTGTTTAGCCCTGAAATCGTGACTAGTGTCACCTGCAGTTACAACGGTACTCACCACGTCAGGCACGTGAAACATACCACTTACTTTGGATCTTTCTCATTGATACTGTTTGGTAGTTGTTGGTTGACCATTGATATTCATGTATAACCGTGACAGTGAAAGTTGATACATTTACTCCACAAGCTCCCAGAACAACAAATTAAGAAATAACCAAGAAAGAATTACTAAAAAGCGTTTTTATAGGAGGTAACATTACTGTTACTGCGTGCGTTGGTGGCACAGTGGTTAGGACTATCGCTGCCAATGCACATGGTTCGGGGTTCGATCCCCTGCTGATGCACACCTGATATCTACGGTCGGCCTGCAAAACTTGGTCTACCGATATCACATGCTGAAAATTCCATACTTGTACTAAAAAGTACTGTGTGGAATCAAGCTTTAAGCAAAAAAGGATATTAATTGATACTTTAGTAATATCTGTGCAAAACTTGGACACTCTGGTAGTGTGTTAATTCATAATAATTTCTTTATTAGATATATCACACAATGAAGAAACAGTATTATTATTTACTGGATGACAAAGTTTCGAAGAAAATTTTTTGTTCATAATCATATCATCAGCTATTAACACACAATTTTGAAACTTGAGTTTTATAATTTTCTTTATAACTATCTATCTACCGTAGGAGTCGTAGAATTTTTCGAATATCCGACTGGAAAAGTGTTGAATAATTCCTATTATACGTGTTCGCAGTTGATTCGATGAACGAAGCTTCCGTTATCAGTGTCTCTCCCTCCACCCCGTTACATTAGATTTCAAAACTGTCATCTTATCCCATCATCCTATGACTGAACTATTCTCCAGATTTCTTATCTTACTTGGGTCAATTAATCTAGTTTTTCCCAGGTTTTTATGATCCACTAGTCTGCCTGACTGACCCTGTTCTACTGCTTTGCTCTAAGTATTTGACCTGACAATCATTCCGAAATTGTTTTGTTTTAAAGGCTTCCCAGGATCCTTTTACTGACAAGGCTTATTTCTAATTCTTTTTGGGGGTTTCAATTCTATCTTTATTCCTGCATTCCATAGAGTCCCCGAGTTTCCTTCTTCGTATGGAAATACTAGTGATGTTTTAAATTCACTGTTTTCGGTGTTGTCATTATTCTGTGCACGTTTGTCAAAGTAGTAGTACAGGATCGACCATAATATCGTGTAGCGCAGCAAAATCCAGACATAAAATTTGCAGAATAGTTCAGCTATAATACTCACTACAAGTAATAACAAGAACCCATACAATAGGATGATGGGATAAGATGACAGTTCTAAAACCCAATATAACAGGGTGGAGGGAAGGACATTGATTACGGAAGCTATGTTTATTGAATCAACTGCAAACACGTGTAATAAGAATGATTAAACACCTGTCCAGTCGGACATCTGGAAAATTCAACTACCCCTACGACGACAAATAGAGAGGACAAAGAAAACTATAAAACAAAAGCTTCGAAGTGGTGTGATTATAATTGATATGATTATGAACACGAATAAATTTTGTTCAAAACGTTTTCATCCAGTAAACAGTACGGTTTCTTCATCGTGTGATGTACGTAATAAACAATTTAATGTGATTCCCATTTCTAGGATCATCTGAATATCACTCTTGACTGACTTTTCTGACAAGACTTTTAGATAGCGCAGGTTGTTCTCGGAGTTTGTTAGACACAAGGTATAAATCCTTCCCGAAGTGAAAATCTTCTTTTTGTTGGTACATAACCAATAGCCTTCTTCTCACCCCGCATTGTCAGTCGCATGAGGTAGTCCAACATAATCAGGAAGATCATCGGTTACTGTAGGCAGACTTATTTTACTTCCTTCTAACACTAATTAACATGTAGCATGATCATACGGTCACTGAATAAGGTTAATTGATGGTTGTGTCACTTAGTGGTTTCTTCTTTTGACGGGAGCAAGGGTAAGTGAATTTGTCCACAATAACCTTAGTCAACAGAACGATTGCGCCTGTAATGAGGATACATAAATGATTACCGCAAATAAGCAAGTGCATAGGTTGATCAGGGAACAGATTGTTAAAGAAAATTAAACAATTTGGACAATGATAATTTGTAACTAAGAATGAAGTGGTCATAAGAATAAAATAATTTTTACAAGGATAACACGTAATTAAAGATGAAGTAGTCAGAAAAATGAAATAATTTGGACAATTATAGTTCTTTATAGTTTTTTAAAAAGAAAAAATATTTTAGGGGGAGGGGTGGAAGTAATCCGGTTTATACAATCATAAGGAATAAAGAGTGTTACAGACAAATCGATGGTGTACCTATGGGTTCCCCGTTAGGCCTAATCCTAGCTGATTTTTTCCTCGCTAAGTTACAGAATGGACAACTGAAAGGAGTAAATAGTGACTTGGATTTCTACTGCCGATATATGGAAGATACATTTCTGGTAATAAAAAACGAGGACGATGCAATGAACATCCTTGACAAGTTTAATGATGCCCATAGAGAAAAAAAGTAATGACAATATCTCATTCCTAGATGTCTTCATGGCAAGGAAAGAAGATGGCACACTAAGAAGGAGTGTGTACAGGAAACCTACTACAACAAGTCAATACACTCATTTTTTGAGTTTTGTACCTTTGAAATATAAACGTAACCTGGTAAAGTGTCTGGTTCATAGGGGTAAGTTAATGTGTTCAGACGACTGCTTCAATAAGGAGCTTAAGATTATTAGAGAATTGCTTGAAAAAAATGGTTATCCAGATAAGTTTATTGAGAAAAATATGAATTCATCACCTAGGACAGTCACTATGGCAACAGTTCCGAAAAAATCACTGTTCATAAAACTTCAGTTCTTCGGTGACTACATCAGCGAAATAATAACACAATGACTGAAGAATGCAGTTAAAAGAGCTTATTATGCAGCAGAGGTACTATGTCTCTTCACAACCACACCTATTCTACTTTCGAGTAATAAGGATAAACTACCTAAATTCGCCTCTTCTATGTGTATCTACCACTTTGACTGCAGCTGCGGAGCCGACTTCATCGGGCGTACAATGAGGCAGGCTCATCATCGTATTTCCGAACATCATTTGGCATGGTTAAGCAAAGGACAAACAAGATCTATTCGTAGCTCTATTTTAGCCCACCTTGTAGATAGTGAGCATAAAGTTGACGTTAATACAGCATTTAAAATTATTTATCTCATTCCTACTAATCTTAATTTTGCATTACGAGTTCGTCTCCTACATACAGCTGAAGCAATAGGAATCCACCTGAAGAAGCCAAACTTGTGTGTTCAGAAGAAATTTGTACAGCCACTTTCCTTACCTTGGCCATCGTTACATGACTGTATAAACCGGACTACTCCATCACCCTCCCGCTAGAATAATTTTTCTTTTTAAAAACTATAATGAACTATAATTGTCCAAATTATTTTATTTTTCTGACTACTTCATCTTTAATTACAAATTATCATTGTCCAAATTGTTTTATTTTACTTTACCAATCTGTTACGTAATCAACCTGTGCACACGCTTATTCCTTAATTGCTCTTCACTTTTCAAAAATAAGCAAGTGTTTATTTACAAGGGAAATAAAGTAAGTTTGTATGTCCCTTACAATAATTATACTAAGAGAGTATGATTACATTTTGGTATTTAATCGTACAAACATGAATTTTACCAAAATTGCTCCTAGTTTCTTTTAACAGAGGTGAAGTGAATAGAAAATGGTAAGTGAAAAAGGTGTTCAGTTTCCGAAAAGATGACTTCTAGCAATCGTTAACGTATTCCGGTGCATCAGATAACTGTTTCTGGGATTTTTTGCAACAAAATACCTTAGGAATAATACTCATAACCCTTAGTCTATAATTATTCAGGAATTATTATGATGTGCTTGGGTCTACTTCTACACCTTTTCTAATTGGCTTTCATCGAAATGTTGTGTATTTCGTCAAGGAGATAGATGAGAAATCTCGTAAGAGAGAGAGAGAGCAATGTGCCATGAGATTTACTGACCCCTACTATTTTAATAAAATATCCTGGACAAAGAAAAATTATTATGCAATAATTTTTTCTGAAAATGTTGTACATCATATTACTATTATTTTAGTGTTTATCAATGAAAATGTCAGTCAGCTGTGATAGGGCTATAACCGTTCTTACAGCCTTCAAAGTCCTGTGTGATATAACATAGTCATTTTGAAGAGCTTAGGGGAGAGTAAAGGGGGAGAATAAATCAAAGGAACTGAGTTGAGTTACAGCCTGTCGCGTTTTCTGTGACGAAGATGAAACCAAAGATTTAAATTTTGAAATCGTAGAGATATAGAAGGACCAACAAGTTTTACAAGAAAAACCAGTAGTGAATTGAGTAATATTTGACTGACTTTGTGAGTCGGTGACACAGCGGTAGAATGCTTGACAACCAAGCCTCATCTGGTTTGGGGTTTGATTCCCAGCCGAAACACTCCTTCACTTCACTGAACCAATAATAAGACTGTTAAAGAGGTAAGGTTGGGCTAAAGGTTATCAACCGAATCCGGTGAACTCCAACCTCTAGCTTGAATCCCAATGTTTCACCGTCGATATTATACGAATTCAGGGACTGAAGGATTTCATAGAAGTTTTTCTTTCACGTGAAACTAAACTATGGAATTTAGAGGGGGTAATGATTGAAACAGCTCAAATAACACTATTCGTTATCTTCAGCCTGGAAACTATTCATGGAAAAATAGCTTGATGCAGAAACAACCATATTGTAGACTGACAAATTACTATGTACTATGATCTAGCCTGTTACATAATAACAATAATAATAAAGCTAAACGTCACATTTCTACGCACCACTGGCTGGATAATTCGTTCACATCCACTTAGACTTAATTTAAATCAAGTACTACATGCCTGAAGATTGTTTACTTCGTAGATAATTAATGACTTTTTTAAAATATGATTTATGAATAAAATTGAGAGGTGTTTTTTCCTTCCAGTCAAGAATACTTCAGTCTCTGGTCTAACTATATACTGATTGTGATTTTCAGGATAATGGAGACGATTCACAACCCATATGCATTCTGAGTGGGTATTTAGGTATCATTTATATCAGCTAGTGGCGACTGCTAAACAGGCTGATGTAAAGTGATGTAAAAACAGCATACGGTCGTTTCATCCGTATGGCATCAGGTTCACCAGCAGTATACCCTGTCTGATTCAGCTGAAGGAGGCAAGTTATTCCAGACCAGCTGAATGCTGCTGACTAGCTACTTGAACGAGCTTGTATCACACTGCATCCGGTGTAAGCTATCTGTGTTGCTGTTATTGTTGTTATTACTCGTCCTCAGGAGTCAGATCCGACAGGTAGGATCAACAATACCAAGACTATATCGCTTACCAAAGATACATAAGGCCAACCTGCCACTTCGTCCAATTATGGATATGTCAGGTTTCCCATACCATTCAATAGCGAAATGGCTCGCTGATATTTTAGAACCTGTACGAAAACGAATGTGCCACTGTTCGCTTCCTGACACTTTCCAATTCGTCCATTATATTAAAGATATTAATGCAAAGAACAAAACTGTGCTCTCTCTCGACACTGAATCACTATTTAACAACGTTCCACTCACAGAAACTGTCTCTTACATTTGTCATCATTTCGACGAAAATCAGCTGAACATCGGGTTACCGATGACCTCTTTAAAGAACTACTACTGAGATGTACATTCAATGTACAATTCACACTCAACGAAGTTATTCACAGACAACGAGATGGGATCGCAATGGAATCTCCACTGGGCCCATTACTAGCAGACTACTTCATGACAAGCCTCGAGAACGGCCCACAAACAAAAAATCCAAAAGCAAGAGACACCATCTTCAAAAGATACTTCATATGAACCTGGACTTCAAGGGAGGCCTACTTAGTGATGTCCGCAGAAGGAGAATTTCCACCTCTTTAGGAAGAACCTTCCCTGCGGCAACATTAAGAGTAGTGTTCTCCAGTCACCCGCTGATCAGCAGAAGCTAAAGGACAAGATTCTTCACATGACCACTTCTATGTGTATATTTCAGTTCACCTGTTGGTGTGGAGCCAGGTACATCGGTCGTTCAACGCGCATCCTATCAAAAAGGGTCAAAGAACACTATCAAGCATGGCTGCAGAAAGGAAGTAATGGCCGTATAAGGAGTGCAATAATCGAACATCTCGTCAACACTGGTCATTCCATCTCACCAAACGCCTCCTTCAAAGTAATCTACAAAGTGAAGAACAACCTTCCAAAGACAATACGATTCCGTCTTCTTTGCATCGCAGAAGCCCTAGCCATTCATTCAGATAGAAGAACCGAAACTATGCACACAAAATAAAATTATCCAAACAACTCCTACTCTCATGGTAACAACTCCGTTGATTTAACCTAACTTTTGTTTGTTTGTTTGATTTGACCTTACTACTGTTTGTATACTTATTTTTCTAACTTAAAACCCTTGTGTAATTCTGTATATTATTTTGTTTCCATGTATACCCTGAGCACAATTCTTTCATCAAACTATTTATGCCATCACGTAACTCTTATATGACAATAATTTATGACAACTCATCACTTTTGTTACTATCCTCTTATATCAACATCCAATTCACCTGAACTTACTCCTCATAAACAATCGTTTTTGACAACTCATCACTATCCTCTTATAAACATTCAATTCATCTGAACTTACCAACTGTATTTTCGTTTGACAAATTTAATGTATACACACACACACACACAAAACAATCATAAATATGTGCGATTGTACAGCTGTGAAAATGAATTTCACCACCGAAAAGAGACTCGTCGCTGAACTGCTTATCTCTTGTCTCAGGAATTTTCTTATCATTATATTTACCTGCATTATTATTAACCGTATAAGACGGTGGCCTGCTTTAATTTTGGGATACCGAAAACCTCCATCAGGGTTTATTGTATATGATTTCTCTTATCCGTTTCGTTTAAATCTAGTAAAATATGACCTCTGATAGTGTCATTTACTCTGGCGTATACTAAAAACGCTTACAAACTGTAGTTTTGCAAGCTTCAACTAAACATTAGAAAAAGCACTATACTCCCCTGCCGTTTGTCCTAATACATGCGATGACCTTTTCCATGTCGTGTCCCTGATTCACAAAATGTACTTTTGAACATTTTATTATTGTTATTCACCAAAAAAAATGTCGTGTCTTCCTTGATTGTAGGAAAGAAGAGACATCATAATGGATTGGTTTGCACTTCAGGTCAGGTTGAACTGTTTCAGATGATCTACCGACAACCAATTTTTTATTTGAAGATCTTGCAATAAACTCCTCCAGAAATTCTGTGCAATATATAAACACTGTTCGGTGTAAAGGCATTATTTTTATTTGACTTCTTGTTTTTGTGACATAGTCTTTATTGAATAGTTAGTTTGATCTACATCAGCATATCTGCTGATTTCAAGGTTCCTGGGAATTGTCTTTCATTCCTCCTGTTTCGTAGAGGAACAGTTTTCCATTCACAGTCAAGGACATCGGGATAGACAGTTGTTTCATTTATGTGGAATTCTGAAATCTCACTTTATTTTGAATTTGGGACACAAGATGATGTCTAGGATGACAGTGAACGCTATGCAACTAAATATCCAATAGCCTAACAGATGCAATCACCAAGTTAGTGCAAGAATTCCGAACCAATTCCTTTAACCCATTTCAAGATTATTTAAATGGAAGGCTATTTGTTTCAAAGAGTTCAATGAAGGCAGGTGTTTTTCAAGGAAATTTCAGAGACAAATTACTATCAGTGTTTATGAACATTGAATGAGCAACATATGGTGTGTTTATAAAACAAAAACCACCATTTTAGAGGCAAGCAACAATGATAGCGTAGCCTAGCCGTACTCTGTTTGGCAGAAAACTATAGAAGAGCGACTAGAAGTACTATTGTTACATGTGCTGATGTTTATTCACAGGCATTGTGTTTAGTAACCCTGTGGTCTTAGTTCATAGTCGGTAAAGAAATAAACAACGCTTGAATCGCCAGTCTGTTTTCTGTAATTTTCCATGCGAATACAACACATAGTATTCTGAGGCAGAGATTAGTTTTCTGGCGGCAGCAGCACTAGATTCAGGATCTTTTCTGACCTGGTCAATTGACAGTTACTGAATGGCAAAACTGGAAAGTTTAACCCAGATCATCTGAACTCAGTGTCTTATTCTATGTTGGAAACTTTCAAGCTTTCAAATTTTCGTAAAATTTAGCATTTTTTTGCTATGAGTTCTGATGAAACTCGACACTGAGTAATCAAACTGACAGGTTTTATTATTATTAATATTTTCTTGAGCTCTAAGTGGAACATAGGGCTTCAACAACACATCTCTACTTGGTCCCTATGAGCTGCCGTTCTTTTCAGCTTAGATCATTGTCGCACTACAATCTCTCATCTCGTCCACAAACGATTTCCCCTATATCACCCTCTCACCGATGACCCACACGTCACTTCCGATTCCGACTCCACTCGAGCTATGGCCTAGCACGCGATGTTATTCGGCGGCCTCCTAAATATATGCCCTACCATTTCCGCTTTCTCATAAATATTTGTTGAGCGACCGGTTCTTAGTTGTTTTGTTCCCACAGTTTGTTTACTATTTATTCTTTCCACCAGCCATTTGATCTTCAGTATGGAGTCAGTGGAGGAAACTTTTGATGAAAGTCTGCAATCTGTTGGAAATGCTTTCCGTGACAGGCTGGTCACGTTTCTGATCCGTATAGAAGGACCGACTTCATATTGGTGTTGAAAATGCGAATCTTTTTCCTCATATTGTGTTCAGTAGATTTCCGAATGGGTTTAAAGTTGATGAAGGAGTATCTTGTCTTCCAGATTTTGAAATTAACATCTTCATCCGTTCCACCTGTAGGTGAAACGAGGCTTCCTGGATGGATAAGTGAGGGAGGCGAACTTTGTTAAATCCCTCCCGTTGATAGTTCTTGATGCATAATCCAAAATTTTAGAGGTCTACCATAGGCTAAATATCACATATCTAAGTTTCACTATTTAGAAAGCTCAATAAAGTCATCCAATTATGTCTGTATTAAATAGCCAATGGGAAAACAGTTCGTCATTTTGATCTGATATCAGAGAATGATGAAGGCTTTCTTACACCTCTATGACGGCCAAAAACTGACGATTCGAACCCAACTCATTATTGAGAATAATTTTATAATTCCTATAAAATGCGGGGTATAACCCTTATTGTCAGGCTAACGTTTCTATCGATTTAAAATGAGAGCGATTTCCCTCTTCGATGACTTCCTCTTCATAAGATGCTACTGTTATGTAGTCCATAATAGTTGAAGAATAATAATCAATAACAAATTATTGAATAGAATTTTTTCACTTTCCCGTCGATTGATTGGACCGAAGTGCTCGGTCTCAGGTTGACATGTCGGCTTCTTGTGCAGATGCTTCGACGATGTCTGGGTATTTAATTAGTATACAATTGGTGGATGGTGGTTGGCAGTGGAATCCAGGATGCGCATTTCGTCCACCATCCACCAATTGTATACAAATCAAATATTCAGACATCGTCGAAGCATCTGCACAAGAAGCCGACATGTCAACCTGAGACTGAGCACTTCGGTCCAATCAATCGACGGGAAAGTTAAAAAATTCAATTCAATAATTAATATGACCCGTTGCACAAGAGGTGGCTCTCGTGGCCCAAGTGGTCTAGTGGATAACGCTTTGGCGTTTGAAACTATGGGCACTGGGTTCGAGCCTCGGTGGGAACATCATCACTCACTGAGAAATGCAGGTACATCCAGCTGACGAGTCCCAAATAGGACGAAATGCGCATCCTGGATTCTACTGCCAACCACCATCCACCAATTGTATACTAATAATAATAACAAAATTTATGTTTTTCTTATTTATTTTGATTACAGCTTGATTCCGCACTGTATTTTTGGTACAAGTATGGAATTCTCAGCATGGATATCGGTAGCCCAAATTGTACAGGCCGACCATAGATATCAGATGTGCGTCGGGAGGGGTTCGAACCTCCGACCATGTGCTTGGTCACCGAGAGTCCTAACCACTGTGCCACCGATACACTAAGTAAGATTGAAAGAATAAGGCCTGAAAATATGCAAACATATAACAGCAGATCGAATATCACGTAAATTAAGATGAAGATGCTGTACGCATAGATTCCACATTAGATCGAAATTCCGACAGTGGCTTGATCTGTTTCTTCTGCGCACACAGACTCAGTCGGTTATTTCCAAGCGAATTGCTAAGGTCTCTGTTGTTTGGAGTATACACTACCTAGTGATTTTTCGGCAATTAGTTTCAGCACACAACAGATGACATAAAAATGGTTCTTTAGTGCTGCCTTTTAGCCCATTTTAACTGTTGACAGCCTTCATTAAACCTCTATTTATCTGCACTGGTGAGTGTTCTAGAGTAATAAAAATAAACTTCGTTGAACAACTGTTCATCTTATTGTCAATATCAACTATTTTTCTTAACTGTTTTTGATGTATAGCTGTAAGTGATGATGAAGAAGTTGTTTAAAAACCTATTCTTTGTTCTCTAATAAGTCTTTTAAAGTTTATATAAGGCGTCTTTAATCATTTCAAAGCGTTTGTTCAGACTTAAAATATTTACGTAACTATTCACAATTGAATAAACAAAATTGTTTAAATGAATTCGACTGAAAGTATGAAAGATGTTTTTGTTTTGGTGAGAACTTATGATTGTGTAAATTTTTGAAGATTTGACTTCCGGAAATATTCTGATGAAAAGGTGTGAAACTGTCACGCTAGTATTTCGAAAAAAAAACACTTTGCTAAGAAGTCTTTATTTATATATAATGTAAAAATAAAAATCATGTTCAATGGAACGATCTTGAGTAGGCGGAAAAGTCTTGAAGTTGGTACGAAGTGTGTTCTTTTTTATTTACAATGGTATTACCATATGAATCAGTAAAATGAAGGTAGTATTCATTAGGGGAATTGAGGCTTTCTTATGCATAGTGTAGTTTGAAGAAAGATGCTTGCCTGTGACACTGATTAGCAAGGTCACCATATCAATTTAGGAGTTGGATTTCACTGGTCATCAGATTTTGACTCTAAAACAAGCCAGAAAAGGTTACTATAGAAGGATTTAAAACAGCTAATCTCTTTGATAAATTTGAATAAGGCATTAAGAAGACAAATTTCGCGAGATGATATCGTCATTTCGTAGTTTCTTTACAACCACTTTACAACTAACATGGTTAACAATGATAAAATAAAGTTCATGAAAATTACTCAGTTAAATAAAAACAAAAGTACATATTAAGATTGGATAAATTCATCAAATTTCGGTAGATCTCATCAGCTGAATACTCTACATTCACGGATATATATATACTTTGTAAATTTTATTGAGAGATATAAGACTGATAAGCAAATAACTTACATTGAATTAGTCATTCAGAAAGACAGGTGCGATTGTTTTCCAGGTCATGTTCAAATAGATAAGGGGAGAGAGAGAGAGTATGAGAGATCAAAATAAGGATAAATTGCTTTACGCTTCAATTACATCACTTAGATAAACAATTAGTCATTAGAGAATATAACAAAAACTGCCAACAGAGTAATATCAGTAGTAATAGTTATAATAACAATTATAATAATAGTGTTGAAGTGAGCTAAGATAATCCTACTGATAAAGGATAGTTTTAAATGAATCAAGAATAGTAACGATAAGAGGTAGAATAATAAGTAAAACGTATTGCCACGGTAGATTCAGAGTCACGACGATCTCCTTTTGTACACAAAGACCTGGTTTACAAACTCGAATTGCACAAGCCTTTTCAATCGCAAGCAGAGGCTGACAATAGTGAATGACTTGACAACGTCGATATCATGTCCGTAATACACAAGATGTTTTGTTTGGCCCTTTGCACTCAGATGTTTTCAACCATTTTGGCAAATGCTCCATCATGCGGGTAGACAATCGCCTTTCTGTACGACCTATGTATTTGCTGCCACAAGCACACTCATGAAATTGATATACACAGTTTGAAGTGTCGAGGATTGGCAACTTGTCTTTCCCAGATAGTTGGAGCAATCACTTAGTGATGTTAAGGAAAACAAGTTCTCTTGATGGCTTTATCGAGTCTTCGTTTGACTACTTCCTGTACATCATCTCTCTTGGATGGCAAACTGATATAGACAGGTTTCTTCGGAACTGTTTGAATTGTTTTGCAGGGGTTGATTTCTTTAGGGTATTTAATAATGAACTTCTCAGGATATCCATTTTTAGATAACATATCCTTCAGAGATTTTATTTCATGCTCAATAGTACTGTCAGAACAAATTTTCCGTGTTCCATTCAACAGTGTTCTGACTAAGTTATTTTTATACTGGGTTGGAACAAAGCTCTTGAAATGCATGTGCTGTCCTGTCCATGAAGATTTTCTAAATATAGATCTTTCGATTGTGCCATCATTCATTTTGGCTAGAAAAACGTCTAGGAATTTAATAGTATCGTTTTCCTCGTGTTCTACTGTGAAATTGAGATTTGGAGGCCGTGAGTTGAATTTAATCAACATGTCCTTGGCTTTTGATCTGCTTCCACAGATAATAAAAATGTCATCAACATATCTTAAGTACACATTCGTTTCTTGCATATGTTGCTGCAAGGTATCAGTTTCTTGACTTGACAAGATTTTGACTCACTGCCTGAATAATGAAGCGCTAGTAGAGAGAATCTCTTGACCTTGGTCTGCGATGTTGCTGTAGGTGCCTTTTTCTGGAAATTATCAATTAATGACGTAGTAGGTGTTCACTGATTCCTGGCTGGCAATCAACTTTGATATAACTTACCATAAGATCAATCATACCTTCATAAGGCAACACTTGAAAGTATATCAGAGGTGGTTATTTAATATAATTATTATAATTCCTTATGGTGATGAGTGGAACATAGGGTTTCGGGAGAACATCTTGAATTTGACCTTTACTGTGCAGTCCCTTACGACTCCCCTTAGGCGCTTATTTCCTCACTACAGGATCTTCTTCATGCTAACTTCCGACAGTTAAATCGTCGCTTTTGATTCAGGTTCAACTAGAGAACTCGGCTCACGGTATCGACCGACGGTCACCTCATCATGTGTCCTGTCCATCTCAATTTTTTTTCGGAATATTAATTGAGCAGTTGTTCCTCGATTGCTTTGTTACCAGAGTTTCTTGCTGTTTATTCTTTCTGACTAATCGATCTTCAATATGTGGCGAAAGCAGCTGTCGACACAAATTTCTAGTCTATTGTAAATGCTTTCGGTGAGGCGTGCATCAAGTTTTTGACCCATACAGTAGAAGTGTCATTACTTTATTGTTGAAATTCAGAGTTGGTTTACTCGTGTTGAGTTCAGGAGATTTTTAAACTAATTTCAGATTGATGAAGGTCTATCTTGTTTTCTTGATCCTGCCTATCTTTGACATTCTCATGCATGCTGTTGTTCATGATTGAAATGATACTTCCCAGACAATAGAAAGAAATGACTTCATTTTAATTGCTCTCTCTGACAATGATTGGCACTTGGATGGTTGGAGGGAGTCGACAGAAAACCTTGGACCTAGGTTTCGTGCTAGTTGGCACTCACCAGTCAGCAAAGCGTATCTGCAAACGTGAAGGAACTCATGTCCCTTCTCAGATTTGAACCCGCGTCACCCAGTGCTACAGTCAGAGACCACTGAGCTATTCGGGCTCGCGATTGACCTCCTGTAGGACTGTAGTGGATATTTTGATTTGACACTAGTAACTAGTGTGATGCGTCTAGTCTTCTGATTGACTGAATTCTATCGCGAGCCCGAATAGCTCAGCGGCAACGTCTCTGACCCCAGCACTGGGTGACGCGGGTTCTTATCTCAGAAGGGACATGAGTTCCTTCAAGGTTGCGGATACGCCTTGCTGACTGGTGAGTGCCAACTAGCACGAAACCTACGTCCAAGGCTTCCTGTGGCCGATTGTCTCAAACCATCTAATACCATCAAATCAATGTGCACCGTGATGGATAGCGAGCTAGCTAGAACGGTGGCCACAATACAACCTGACTGATAGATTTCAGTCTACACCAATCAGAGGACTGGACGCATCACACTAGTTACTAGTGTCAAATCAAAAGGATTGGCACTTGTTGTTGTTGGTTCGCTATTCGCATCACTGCTGTTTTCTCTGAGTTTATCTGAAGTTCTATCTTTGATGCTTTTTATGCTAATTTGTTGTTTTTCGTCTGAAAGTCTTCGAGTTTGAATGATATCAGAGGTGTTTATTGCGTTGATAATTAACAAGCATATAAAATATTAAATATGGACGAAATAGAATAAATCTAGTTTGTTAATGACTAATTTTTTAGTACAACTATCGACTTATTTTAGTACAGCAGTTCACACTTACGTCATTAGAATAATAAACTTTGTATAGATAAAACTCAGACAGTATTTTGTAAACCAGTTGCTTTTGTTTTTATTCCGCTAGGTTCGCAGTAGAACATACGACCTCAAGCTAGAGCTTTGAAGTTTCGGTAGCAGTAGTTAGTTTTACAGGATGGGGCTGCTAGCCACATGCCCGACCTTTCGCCTTCACCAGTTTTATTTCTGACTTAGAGAAGTAAAGTCCGGGGATTGAACCCTGGACCACCTGCATGGTTGGCAAGCGTTTTGCCGCTGTGCCACTGACAAACAAGCTGTTAAACATATGCTTTTTGGATTGCAGCTTGATTCCACACAGTACCTTGTCTTTAGTAGATGTAAGGAATTTTCAGCATGTGATATCGGTTGCCTAAATTTTCCCGGCTGACCAGTGATACCGGGTGTGTGTCGACAGGAGATCGAACCCCGGACCACATTCCCGTTATGCGAGACTCCCAACCACTGTGCCACCGACGAACATTCTAATAATAACGTCTAACCGCTTCATCCTATTTTGGGGGAGATTAAAAGAACAGTCAACCAAGTGATTTACCTTAAGTAGACAATATTCAACGCCTTAATCCTCCAATGCGTCGGTGGGACAGCGGTTAGGACGCATGCCGACCATGCATATGGTCCAGGATTCGATCCCCGGCCACCGACTCACTCCTTTACCTTGCTAAGTTAGAAAAGAAGCTGGTAAAGAGGAAGAGTTGGGCGTGAGGCTGGCTAGCAACTCCATCCTGTGAAAATAAACACTGTTACCTAAGCTTCAAGCCACTAGCTTGAGACCCTATGTTCCACTATTTTTTACAACAAAAAAAGTAATAATTGTCTGAAAAATCCCTCTACTCCAGAACGATCTAATTACAAAAATAGACAGTAATACTTATTTGGATGTTTCAATTAACTCTGTAATTATTTAGCACTTTTTTCCCGGACTTTACAGTATTTTTCTTAAGTTTGCATACCACCTGTTGACTTAATCGTCATTATTTGTTTTTGTTCTTGTTTCATCTCTACTGCTAATGCTTCTCTTTGTGGTTGTATAATGATATTGGTGATATGTTGTATTACGACTGTGATTTCGTTTGAATGAATCAAGGTCATTGTGACCTTGGATTGTCTGCGGGCATTGTTAATGTGTGATTCTTGTCGACACAGGGTTTTTTTCTAATCCCACATTGCTGGAAATATTCTCCTTGATTCCATGATATTTTATACAGTTAAATTTGGGTTAACTAATTTTGTTTGATAGTATTTGTTTTACACTTGAAAAACAATTTTCTTTTGATTGTAGCTTGATTCCACACAGTATTTTTGGTACAGGTATGGAATTCCCAGCATGCGATATCGGTAGCCCAAATTTTGCAGGCAAACCATGGATATTAGCTGTACGTCGGCAGGGGATCGAAACCCGGACCATGTGCATGGTCGGCCAGAGTCTTAACCGCTGTATAGTTGCCTAACTGCATTGTCGAAGAAAATTTTCACCTTTGTCATAAGAAAGAGACGTAAACAGCGAAGAAGAAAATATTCCCTTTTCGACGATTCATTTTCATAAGCTGCTGTTGTACAATCGTAATTATTTTTAACAAAGAATTCATAAGACTAATCAATCAGATACTGGTTAAATTCTCCTAGAAAATATACTACATAGTGTAGGGTGTAATCTAGAAGGGGATAACTAATTGGCAATTAAAAAGGTGTGAGAAGTTGGTGGGATGACGTTAGGGCTCTCGCCGACCACGCACATGGTGCGGGGTTCGAGCCCTCGCCGACGCACACCTGATATCTATGGTCGGCCTGCGAATTTTGGGCTACCGATATCCACGCTGAAAATTCCATACTTGTACCAAAAATACAGTGAGGAATCAAGCTGTAATCAAAAATAAAAAAATAAAAATAAATAAAAATAAGTGTGAAAAAATGATTAATCAGTATAATTTTGTGAAGTGGACAAAAACTAGTGAAAGGACGATAGCATTTTTTAAAATAAAATCCCTATGAAAATGTAATTTTATTAATGAACAGTAATAGAGTGATAGGCTAAAGGATTTCATCATGAGCTGACATCATTTAGAGAACTGTTGGAAAACCTGCAGGGAGTACTGGACAACTGTTGCTTGAATATCATTGAGACAATCACTAGCGACTGGCCTTATTCAGGTAGGTAGTTACCTGTGTCCTAGTAGGAATTCGTGACCAGTGTGGTACAGCAGGTCGGATATAAGGACAAGTACTTATCACCAACGGCAGTGGATAGTGTCAGCCATGCTAAATCGTGGATTCAGGCCCTAGCCATTGAATCAGGTCCCAGTGGCCTAGTGGTCTATGAGATTACCTTGTAATCAATAAGTACTGGGTTCCAACCTCTTGTGGTAGGTGCGTGTTATGTTCTCGTCGAGTGGTTAATAGTCATGACGGAAAAAAAGGAAAATCAGAAGACTACCTCGTTCACGATGATACTTGTATTTTCCCGAAAAAAGGAAAGAAATGACTGTCACACACATGTGAGAGTGGAAGGGTACGTAGTGTACGAAGCGTGTGAACAAGTGTGTAAAAGTGTACAATACAAAAATATATACATGAAAATGACGAATACACATAAACCAATAAGATAGATAGGTAGTTTACCTTACCCTCATTGGATTCTGATTGGTTATAATGTCATGTGATAAAAAGGTCATACATTGTTTATTTAGTTAATGGACAGACAAGAGCATATTGTCAGTTATAATGGAATATCGATCAATATACACATAGCAAAATAAAACAGACTGTCAAAACAAGGTAGACATCATGTGACTACATATCAGTGCGTACTACCGAAGAGTCTTATAAAAGGGCGAAGCTTTTCCAAAAGTTCTCTAACCAATGTGAGCTCATGATAAAATCCTGTAACCATTCAATCAAATCCCTACAACCCAATGCTTGAATAGAGTGATAAGTAAATAAGGGTACTGAGAGTAATAATAATGATAATGATAGTAAACTTACATAACAAAATGGAGCGAGATTACAGTGAGAACGTTACTCTGGCCACGATACAATAAGCGAATGGGTGTAGTGCTTTTAAACGTGGATGTGCGGTTTTAGATCTCGAATAGCCAACAATTTAGCCATATACAGATGGCTTATGCAAAGTCTTTGCGTACAATACTGAGGAGCTCTGTGTAGCACTATGAGGTAATCATGAGGGGTCGCTCGATGTCCAGAGTCGGCAAGGTGCTCGAGGATGGAGCTACTGAGATGTTACATATTATGACTGTTGAACAGTACAGCATATTTTAATGCAAATAACTGCCTTTTCGCTGTAGTTGGGGCATTTCATGACTGTGGGTAGCTCAAGGAAGATTTGATTAGCTATACAGTAGAACACAAAGACTGACTTCCTACTTTGATATCACAACGAGGAGCTTTTAAACGCCACAACACATACTCCATCTGATCTTTCATCTACAGTTTAAATTGGAGTGGATCAGTAAGCACGTAATATCAACTACAGAAGAGTCTCAAGCTAGGGCGAAATGGCTGTCCAGTAACGACATCAGCTCACGATGAAATCCCGTAATACAAATAACTCTAAGTAGACGTATTTAATGTTGTTTCTATAGTTATCGATCATGTGATTTACGTTCATAACTTATAATAGTTGTTCTGATCTCGAAAATATAAAGTGAAGGTTCTCAAAAAAGTTAAAAGCATTCAGTTTAAATTTTTAAATGTGATCATCATTAAAACAGAATATTAGTCAGTGACCAGTGTAGTGTGTCTAGTGCTTTGTTTGCTGCAGACTGAACCCGATCAGTCAAGTTTGCAATCTGGCCAGCATTCTAAGTAGCTCACCATCAGGGTTCACTTTCAACTGGTGGTATCAGATGGTTTCAAGCAATTAGCAGAAAGGCTTGGACCCAGGTTTAGTGATAGTTGGCAAGTGTCCGTAAGACGAACCCAGAAAGCTCAGCTGTAACATCTCCAACTGCAGAACTGAGCGATGCGGGATCGAATGTCAGAAAAGACATGAGTTAATTCAAGATGATTGCAGAGTTTCCTGAGGCTTATTCTTTATGGCTAGCTGGACATCTGATCTTCAGTAAAAAGCAAGAGAAGGAAGCTGTTGATAGACATCTGCTGTAGTCTAGTGAAAATGCTTCAAATGAGGCGGGCCAAGTTTCTGAACCATACAAGCGTTGAAAATCCGAATTTTGGTGTTTATGGTGAGTGCAAATGATTTCCAATCTCATTTTTTTAATAATAATTATTTGCTTTTTTCCAAAACAGTACATGTGATACAGAATGGAATTCTCAGCATTCACTGCAGCATTGCATCCAGTTAGTACATTATCAATAAATACAATTCTACATAGACTAAGGAAATCTCACTTCATTATGACAACAAGATATTGGCATGTCGGTAGCAAGCCAAAATTGAACAGAGTGTTTGAAGGTGTTAGAAAAAGTAGATGCTAGCCAGCATATTTACTGGCGTAAGCGGTGACAAAAATGTCGAGATATACAGAGTGTGAAAGAAGGAAGAAGAATGTTTTAAATTGAGTTTGTAAGGAAGAAAGAAACAAAACAGTACATAACAGAAAACAAGAGAAAAGGAAAAGAAAGAAAGAAAGAAAACGTTGTACCTATAAATGATGATATGAAGAGTTGGAAAGACGAGATCCAGTTGTTCTACTGACTATTTATTAGGCTGTAGGTATCACGACTAATGCTTTCTTTATCACACAGAACACGAGCTACGTAGGGCATGGTTGAGTTTTTGTACTTACTAGTGCGGGAATATAGTTTTCTATATAGGCTTCTGGTCTGGTCTGGACTGGACTGATGAGATACAAGGAGTTGTGAATGAATGAAGAGGGTGGTGTGAGTTAGATAGAGTGAATGGATTTAGACCATTTTCACATTAGGCCATGTGCCTGTCAAGCTGGTTAAGTGGCGCGTTGCCTACCCTTCTGACAACCTTTAACATCCTGCGTAATAAGGTATAGTCTTTCTTCAGTAGCCAACCCTGGAAAACGTAAGGGGAAACAATAGGGAATAATAGGCAGAATGCGGGAGTTAACGAATTGTAGGAGTAAGGGTTGGGTTGGGTTGTACCAGAATGTCTTAACTTCTTGATGTCGAGAGTAAGACGAAATATTTACTTAGGAATCATCAAGATATGAGACGACCAGGAAAGATCAACAGAAAGAATGACGCCTAGGTATTTAATTTCTGACTTCGTGTCTATTTCAGTGCCATCTATGTCGCACACCTCATGAGTGCTAACCAGTTTGTTTAGGTCGTATTTTTGCCTAAAGGTGAAATTGACTGTTTGGCATTCTAAGGGATTTAAGGTAAGACTGTTTTCCCTGGATCACTGGCTGATTTCTGATAAAAAGCCATGTAGTTTAGAGCAGTCTCTTTGATATTTGAGAGTGATGAAGCTCACCCGTGCTTTTCTAATCCTGGAATCTATGACACCTTTATCCGTTCCAAGTGCAGCTGAAGGAATTTTGGGTATGTAAGTAGAGGAAGTAACCTTTTTCAAATTCTTCCACTTGACAGTGATTCATGGTTGATGTTAGTGCCAACTAGTTTGTTATCGTCATCGTCTCCACTTTCTCTGTGTTTATTCAGAATCCTGTCATTTCTATTTCTTCGAACAACTTGTTGATTTTCTTCTGCCAGTCTTCGAGAGCTAGCAGTAAACCACCATCATCATAAGTAGTTTTAAATGCATATATTTTGTCTAACCTGTAATTGCAGCCCCAAAGAATTGTCGATGAGGTGTAAAAACGAATGTCTATTGTGTCAAACACTTAAGACTGACGAGTGATTTAGACTCATGTGCGTCGGTGGCACTGTGTTTAGGACTCTCACCGACCATGCACATGGTCCGGGGTTCGAGCCCGCACCGACGCACACCTGATATCTATGGTTGGCCTGCAAAATCGTTTTGGGCTACCGATATCCATGCTGAAAATTCCATACTTGTACCGAAAATACAGTATGGAATCAAGCTGTAAATCAAAAAAAATGTAATCCCCTCAAGTCAATAAATTTACTGTCTGCAAACGATTTCAGCAGTTATCTATTCTTTTCACATAAGGATATCGAGACAACGACATGTCTGGCCTCAGAACGACGATGTACAAAGAAGAACTGAGATACTGGTCAACTTTTGAACAAGTAACTCCGAATGTTTTCTGTTTTTGTGTTAATTTTATATACTTAGTGTTTTAAAAGCCTGTACAAAATTGGTCATCTATTAAGTTTGATTTTGTCACGATACTATTGACGGCTGGAAGAAACGATTGCAAATCAGGAATCACTAGGTAACTGCCTATTTCGCATCTGAAGAATTCAGGGCTTTTCAAAGCATTTACGATCTGTCTTCTAGACAGCAGACCAAAGGCTGTCAGGTAATACAAATAGCAAGTTATCATCTAGTTAATGTGTCCCGAGAACAACTGTCGAATGGTCATCACATTATGCAAACAATTTCCCATTCTTCCTATATCAGCACTCTTTAATTTTTATGTTTCATGACCTAAAATTTTTATATTTTCATTTGGATTGTTGTCAGATTCACTTTTGAAATCAGTAAACGCGTTCAGAAATCTTCTGTGTTTACTGCCTCAAATATTCAGGTGTGTATATGTATATTCGTTTGACTTTTGACAAAACAAAAGCTGGCGAACACTTCAATACAAAATGGCGCCTATACTTTCAATAGACATCAAAAATTCAAATGAATTTGAAAATAAATTTATCAAATTTTGACTGTGAGAGTGGAGAGAAAGAAACAGAAACAGTCTATAAACCAAAAGTAGGTATTAGGTGAGAGAAGAGTAGAGGTAGATAGAAATATTACTAAAAATTGAACAAATTGTTTGTAATAAAGAGAATATGGATTTTGCGTTCACTTTCATGTCCCGTTCATAAACACTTCATATTGAAACTCAATGGTTGCTCTTTGATAACATATCATCGTCCGCTAGTACTACAGGATATACACCAATTAACAACAAATTGAAATTATTCAAGTGATGGTTTGTAGGGATTTGAATGGTTTCAGGATTTCATCATGAGCTGACATTAGTTAGAGAACCATTGGAAAACCAACTAGGAGTACTGGACAGCTGTTTCGTCCTAGTTTGGGACTCTTCATCAGTACGCACCCACCGGGGTTCGAACCCAGGACCTTCCGGTTACAAGGCGAGCTCGTATACCATTGAAATTAACTCAAACGAATAATAACGTTGTTGGCACAGCGGTTGAATGCTCACTAACCATGCATGTGGCCCAGGGTTTCATCCCCAGCTGACGCATCCCTAAACCTGGCCAAGCTAGTAAACAGGGAAGGTTGGGCATGAGGGTAGCAAACCAATTCCTTAAAATTAAACATCACTTCCACCTAAACTTGAGGGATTTCCCTTGAAGTCAATTAACATTGCGTATGTAAACCCATGAATAACTGTACAGCTTTGAAGTGGAGTTACGAAAAGAGCAGAACTCTTTGCTGACTTACATGCTTTTAACTATCTACCACTTAAACTGTATCTTATTTGCAAATGAGTTTTGTAGATTTATTTATTCTAGACAGAAATGAAGCTTATGCTAAACGCAGTTACATTTTGGCCTATAGCGCTTAAAAATTCTAAGTTTCACCTTCATTCTCTTATTGTTGCATGATTTTAATCGTCTACTTTAGGTCTACGAGTTTTTTAAATAGACAGTTTGATTTATAAGGAATTAGCAGTGTCTCCAATGACGCTTATTAGTATACCTAAACGAAACCCTTTAACCTACTTACTTAAAAGTCTATTATATTATGGATCTCAACTCATTATTATTGTTATTGTTCTCTTCGGTTCCTAGTGGAACATAGAGCTTCAATTGCACTTCTTCACTTGCTTCTGTATTTTGCTGTACTTTTCACCTGCATCCATCCATGCTGGTCCATATTCTTTCAACTCCTCTTCACACTATCTTCTCCATGTCACCCTCGCACGGACGTCCCACTCGCTTCCCTCTAGGGTTCCACTCGAGCACTGGCGCGATGTCACCCGGCGGCCTCTTCAGCGAGTAGTATCCAATCCATCTCCACTTTCTCCTGCATATTTGTTGGGCGATTGCTTCTTGTTTTGTTTCTTCCCATAGTTTCTTGTTGGTGATCCTTTCCAGCCCGACCATCTGATCTTCAGTATAGAGCAAAGACAGTAAGATGTTGATAAAGGTTTGCAATAGCCTGTTGGAAATATCCTTTGTGACCCACCCGCCAAGTCTCTGATCCGTATTGAAGAAGTGACTTGACGTTTGTGTTGAAAATCCGACCGAATTTTGTTGTTGATGCTGAGGGAAGAAAATTTCCAGATTGGTTCCAGGTTGATGAATGTGTTTCTCGCCTTCACGATTCTCGCTCGATTTGACATCCTCGTCCGTTCCGACTTCCTGTAGTTGATACAATGCTCAATGCTAGATAAGTGAAGGAATGAAGTTACCTCTTTCAAATCCCTCCCGTTGATGGCGATTGGCGCTATCCAGTTGTCTAGCCGGTCCCAAGCCCGGATAAAGAGGGAGGGTTGGATGTTGTGCTAGCGACTCCACCCCAAAACTTAACCGAATTGCTACGGAAACTTCAACGCATCTCAACTCTAAGCTACCGATTCATTGAACAGTATCAGTCTGAGACGAGAATCTCCATATAAGATGAAGTCTCCATTCTGAGTTCATCCACCAGCTTCCTTTCAATAATTTGTAAGCAGACAGTGGGCGGTAAAGTCATAATTTGTTGAAAGATTAATAGTATGTGATACACAGTAGGTCGTATTATATATACACTGGAAGGGATCTCTTGTATGACCATTCTGTTTTTATCATATGATTGACGTGCTTCTGAACGCTTTTTCTACTGACATAACTTTGAATGAAATTAGGACTCTATCATTCGTTCTACTATTCATAGTGTCAATCTCCACGGTAGATCCATTCAGGAAATCCCATAGTCTTCGTATTACATAACATCTTCAGCAGATGGATCTAAACACCGAAATATCACTGGTGTACATACGTCTATGTTGAAAGGGCTGACTTGTGAAACGGCTTCGCAGCATATTTACCTTAATTCGACAGCATATTTAAAGAATTGTACCTAGATTTATTCTGCGTTCTTATTTGCATCTTCATTAACCTGCTATTCCTTAATAATGATGGTTAAGAAACCTCTACTAAATGATCGATCAATTTAGCAGTATCATGAAAGACGGAAGAATAATTCGCTGCCTGACAAATTTGTTGTAGGAAGTATAGACAGATTCTACGTTAGATGTGGAGATCTTCAAGTGATGTCATTTACGGGTCAGGTACTAGTATATAATCCGAATGTGGAGCAACGAATAAAAACAAAGGCTTATTGTCAGTTGAAAGTGATTTCAGAGAACTGAGTGTGACGGAGATATGTCCTTAAGGCCTCATGTCACACTAAGAAATCAATGAGCAGATAATGATAATAATGTACTACCCTTAAGTCTCGTTAACTCATTTTCGAATTTCCCTGAAGGTAGACGATTACTAACCGGCTAAGCGTTGGGAGAAATATTCCCTCCGAAAGATTCTTCTTTGAAAAATTCATGTCATGTTTCAATTGTTAGATTATCGTCAAGAATCGGTGACACTTTAAGAGATCCCTGAAAACTAGGGAGCACCGGAATAGTTCTTAATTCTTTTTGGGACATTTTAGGAGTGTGCACACATGGTTACTCCAGGTATCTTACCCGGGGCCTTCAGATTACGAGACCAATCTCGTTGACTATTAAAACACTTGTGCTCTAGCCTCACCAGCGCTTGCGATGAACATCCTTTTATCATTAAACATGGTGGATTCCATTGGTCACAACATTCTATTACAGCTCAAAAAAATCCATCCAGTGGTCACCAGTGAGCTAGAGATTGAAATTCAGATTATGAAATATCACAAGTTAGCAAAGTAAAAACTTAAGGATAACTGAATTTTAACCCAAGTGGCTAAATGGTCAATGACCTTGATCTCGTAAGTGAAACTTCCTGGATTCGATCTCTGTGGGGGGGCAAGGATTTAGAACAGCTTGAGAGTCCCTAAGTGGGACTATACAGCTGTTCAGAGCCTCTCTGGTATTCAGTAATCTCTCTGAAGGATTTTGGCTCTTAACAATAATCTAGCAATTTTAAATAATCTCAAATCCTAACAAATTCTATGATCTACAACATCATTTTTGACTATCTCAGTATATGTGCAGAACGTGGGCACTGTGGTAGTGTTTAATTCCCTATTGTGTTTATTAGACATATCACACAGTTAAACGGTATTATCTACTGGATGACAAAGTTTCGAACAGAGTCTGTTATTGTTCGTAATCATATAGGTTGTAATCACATGACTTCAAAACTTTCCTAGTTTTATTTATTCTTTCTTGTTTGCTGTGGGGAATGAAGAATTTTCCAGATGTTCAGCTAGACAGATGCTGAATCATTCCTATTATATGCGTTCGTAGTTGATTCGATAAACAAGGCTTCGTTTATCAATATCTCTCCATCAACCTTGTTATATTAGATTTTAGAACTGTCATCTTGTCCCATCCTATGCTGTTTGGTTGTGTGTAATTGCATGTACTGAGCGCTACAGCCGAACTATTTCAAAGATTTCCAATCGTATTAGGGTCAGCTAAACTGAATTTTGCAAGAATTTTGTGCACCATGAATCTGACTAACATGTTTTTACTACTTTGACCTATATATTTGTCCTGACAATCGTATAAAATCCTTAGTTCATCTTTAGCTGCCCTGAATGAAAATAGCTATCCAGACAAATTCATCAGGAAATATATGACTAAGAAAGCTTAAAATAACTATTCACTAAACGGAAACAATAGGCCTTTATGTATACGACTGCAGTTCAAGGGCGATATACCTAGTCAAATAATCACGAAGTAGTAAAGAAAATCAGTTCAAAGAACTTTTAATGCTGGCAAACAAGAAATTTTATTTCCCAAACGACCGGTGGTAATTCCTCAAATGAAAGACGAAGTATTAATACTAATCACGATGATTTCCTTTATTCCAAAACAGTACATGTGATACAGAATGGAATTCTTAGCATTCACTGCAGCATTGCATCCAGTTAGTACATTATCAATAAATACAATTCTACATAGACTAAGGAAATCTCACTTCATTATGACAACAAGATATTGGCATGTCGGTAGCAAGCCAAAATTGAACAGAGTGTTTGAAGGTGTTAGAAAAAGTAGATGCTAGCCAGCATATTTACTGGCGTAAGCGGTGACAAAAATGTCGAGATATACAGAGTTTGAGAGAACGAAGAAGAATGTTTCAAGTAGAGTTTGTAAGGAAGAAAGAAACAAAGCAGCACATAACAGAAAACAAGAGAAAGAGAAAAGGAAACGAGAGAAAGAAAGAAAACGTTGTACCTATAAATGATGATATGAAGAGTTGGAAAGACGAGATCCAGTTGTTCTACTGACTATTTATTAGGTTAAACGTTTCACGACTAATGCTTTCTTTATCACACAGAACACGAGCTACGTAGGGTATGGTTGAGTTTTTGTACTTCCTAGTTCGAGCATATAGTTTTCTATATAGGCTTCTGGTCTGGTCTGGACTGATGACATACAAGGAAAGAGTTGTGAATGAATGAAGAGGGTGGTGTGAGTTAGATGGAGTGAATGTATTTAGCCCATTTTCACATTAGGCCATGTGCCTGTCAAGCTGGTTAAGTGGCGCGTTGCCTACCCTGCTGACAACCTTTAACATCCTGCTTAATAAGGTATAGTCTTTCTTCAGTAGCCAACCCTGGAAAAAGTAAGTGGAAACAATAGAGAATAATAGGCAGAATGCGGGATTTGACGAATTGTATGAGTAAGGGTTGGGTTGTACCAGAATGTCTTAACTTCTTGATGTCGAAGGTAAGACGAAATATTTTCTTAGGAATCATCAAGATATGAGACGACCAGGAAAGGTCAACAGAAAGAATGACGCTTAGGTATTTAATTTCCGACTTGGTTTCTATTTCATTGGCTAGACTGGCTACTTCTTATCGTATATACTTCTTCAAATGCGTTTGTGGTGGAGGAAGTTATATTGGCCATTGCTCTAGGAGCTTGGTTTTTCGTTCTCGGGAATACCTACCAGTGTGGCTAAATAAAGGTGCAGTGAAAACAGTTGAATATTGGACCCCTTGATCGAAACCGGCTACAAAGCCAGCACTGAAGAATCCTTCTATATCCTTGTCGAAGGCATCCCAGTATCGATTACTCCAAACAGTAGATGCTATCGCTATTGGCTTGAAACAACTAGTGCCTTTTATGCAAAAGAAACAAGTCTAGCCACTATTATTGCCCTGGCACTCAGTGGCGACTATAAATTCATGAGTTTGTATTCTTATTTTTCCTAATATCTCTAATATTCAATGTATTGTTATACTAATCCTATCGAACTATAATCCGTTGATATTCTTGTTACAGATTTGATGTTATTAAAATAACATTAATATTATTAATATTATTTATTTTATTTTTATTTTTGATTACAGCTTGATTCCACACCGTATTTTTGGTACAAGTATGGAATTTTCAGCGTGGATATCGGTAGCCCAAATTTCGCAGGCCGACCATAGATATCAGGTGTGCGTCGGCGAGGGCTCGAACCCCGGACCATAAGCATGGTCGGCTAGAGTCCTAACCACTGTGCCACCGACGCACGTATATATTTATTCGTTGAAGTTTCTGTAGCGATTTGGTTGTTTTACAGGGGTGGAGTTGCTAGCACCACGCCCCAACCCTCCCTCTTTACCCGGGCTTGGGACCGGCGAGAAAACTAGTAAGCTAGTAGCCTAGCAAGCTAGTATCTGGCGAGGTTCGGATTTTCAATACAAACGTAAAGTCAGTTCTTCTATACGGATCAGAAACTTGGCGGATCACAAAGAATATTTCCAAAAGGCTGCAGACCTTTATTAACAACTGTCTTCGCTCAATACTGAAGATCAGATGGCCGGAAAGAATCACCAACAAGGAATTATGGGAACAAACAAACAAAACAAGAACCAATCGCCCAACAAATATGCAGGAGAAAGTGGAGATGGATTGGACACTCTCTGAGGAGGCCACTGGGTGACATCGCGCGCCAAGCCCTCGAGTGGCACCCGAAAAGGAAGCGGCGTGTGGGGCGTCCAAGGGTGATATGGAGGAGATCGTGTGAAGAGGAGTTGAAAGAATATGGATTAACATGGATGCAGGCGAAAAGTACAGCAGAAGACAGAAGCAAATGGAGACGTGCAGTTGAAGCCCTATGTTCCACTAGGAACCCAAGGGAGCAATAATAAAAAAAATAAATGTTATTAATAACACTAATTCATTCATCATAACGTATATATAACTGTAGAACCTGACGGTGATGAAGTTGTCGAAAAGAATATTCTTTGTTCACTAACCATTCATTGAGAAATATAAAAAACGTTTACAATAATGAATGTCATATATTCAATGCCCAATTTTTTTTCAAACTGTTAAAAGTGAATTTGGTTTGGACATATCTACACAATAATGAAAACTATTAATCGAAATTTTCGAAGTTATGTGCTTATAACTGATGCGATTATGGACAATAGTCAATGGAGTTTAAGACATTTTCATCCAGTAAATAATGATACTTTTTCTTCACTGTGTGTGTGATATATCTAACAAACAAATTATTATGGAATTAACTATCTCAACCCAGAGTGTCTTCCTCAAAGTGAAACAACTTGTCTAAGAATGATAGGTATAATCAAAGATGTGAGCATCGACTAAATTCACCATTAAACATGCTTTTCAACGTGTTGTCAGTAAAATAAAACGAAGATGTTGGGAAATCTCCAACGTGGTTATCTAAAAAACGACAAAAACTAACCATTTAATTGGTGGATGGTGACTAGCAGTGGAATCCAGTATGCGCATTTTGTCATCTGTATGTACCTGCATTTCTCAGTGAGTGATGATGTTTCCACCGACGCTCGAACCCAGTACCTATAGTTTTAAACGCCAAAGCTCTATCCACTAAACCATTTTGGCCACGAGAGGCCTCTTGTGCAACGGATCATATTAATTTTGTTGAATTTGAGATTTTCCCGTCGATTGATTGGACCGCAGTCCTAGGTCTCAGGTTGACATGTCGGATTCTTGTGCAAGTGCTTCGACGATGTCTGGGAATTTAGTTAGTATTTAATTAGTGGATGGTGACTAGCAGTGGAATCGTCGAAGCATCTGCACAAGACGCCGACAAGTCAACCTGAGACAGAGCATTTCGGTCCAATCAATCTACGGGATAATCTCAAATTCAATTAAATTAACCATAACCTCAATTTTCGATCAACTTTTTGTTTGTTATAAATCGTTGTGCATAATATAGAGAGATCATTCAAACGGATGGATAAGGCAAAACCAATTCATCCAAAATGGTTATCAGCTAAATCTTTTGTTCACAGTCAAGTTTTTTGTTTTGCATACAAGAAATACCTTGATCTATGCATGCGAAGGCACTTAGTAAATTCCATTCTTACTCATCCAAACAGAAATCTTTTGTTTTGACTTTTTCAACAATTTAGAGTGTAGTTCATCATTATTCGTCATAATCATTTATTCATTCTTCTCAATCACATAACTTGAAGATGTTACTAATATCTCCTTGGGTTCCAAGTGGAACATTTTTATTTATTTTTTGATTACAGCTTGATTACACACCGTATATTTTCTGGTACAAGTATGGAATTCTCAGCATGGATATCGGTAGCCCAAATTTTGCAGGCCGACCATGGATATCAGATGTGCGTCGGCGGGGGATCAAAACTCGGACCATGTGCATGGTCGGCGAGAGTCCTAACCACTGTGCCACTGACGCAGGGCTTCAAAAACATATCTCCAATTTCTTTTATTTTCTGCCGTCCATGACTAACCATAATCTCTGATCTCCAACTCCCTACACCATTTTCTCCATGTCAACCAAACGTTGCTTCCCCTTGAAATCTCACTAGACCTGGCTAACACGTGATGTCATTCGCGGTCTCTTCAGTGTGGTGTGCGAGCAGTCCATTTCCATTCCCTCCTACATGTTTGTTGAACACTTGGCTCTTGGGCGATTTTTTGCAGCCAGAGTTTCTTATCCCTAGCTATTTCTGGCCATTTGACATTCAGTATAGAGCCAGAGAGGGTGGAAGCTGCCGATAAATGTACGTTACTTGTAGGAAATCTTTTTCGTGACACGCCTGCCAAGTTTCCGACCCGAATTGAACTGATTGACTGACTTCAAATTTGTGTCGAAAATCCTAATCCTGTTCCTTATGTTGACTGCGTGCAAAATATTTCCAGACTGGTTTCAGATTGATGATAAGGAGACCTGAGACATTTTCGAGTCTCTCATTTCTCCCGTTACAGTAGTTGATATGTATCCACATAATATGTGTGTTTTTTTTGACAGTCTGTTATATTTTGCTATGTATATATGGATCGATATTCCATTATAATTGACAATATGTTTTTGTCTGTCCACTAACTAAACAAACATGTCTGACCTTGTTGTCACATGACATTACAACCAATCATGTTAAGACTGTCTATTGATTCGTTCATTTTTTAACATTCGCTCATACACTTGTGTGGCATTGATTTTCTTTGTTTAGAAAAATACAAGTATCATCGTGAACCTGGTGGTTTTCTGATTTCCGCCTTCTTGCGTCAGGACTATAAATTACTCGACCAGTACATAACAATAACCTGGCGACGGGGAAAACTATGAACTCTTCTAAATTGGAATAACCATTTGAACAACAAATGAAATTAATGGAAATGTTCGTCAACCAACAGACTGGTTCAACTTCACCTTCAAGCAATCGGAATCATACCATGCAACCATCTGTTGATGGCATTTGGAATAGCATTTCACAGTTGAATTATGATCCAGATTTTAATGTCACTTTTGACACATGGTATCAACGATATGAGGATTTAGTCAGAGTTGATCTCGCCTCACAAGACGATGCTTGGAAGGTGCGAGTGTTATTACGTAAATTGGCTCCCGCAGAATATGAACGGTACTGCAACCTAATATTACCCCAAAAACCACGTGACAAGTGTTTCGATGATACAATAAAGCCACTGCGTGAACATTTTGGAGACCACTTTTCACTATTCAGCATATGTTATCGTTGCCTCATGCTGACAATGACGACTTGTAGATATGCATCAGCAAGATCCAGTTTTGTAAAATAAGATCCACCATTTAAAACAGTGAATAAATCATCTGCCTCTCCATTCTGTGGAAGAGGAGTAAGAAAATTTTCGGTCACCCGTATCTGGTTCTATATCTCCACGTATTTACGGACTGCCCAAAGTGCACAAAAGGATGTCCCACTCCGTCCAATATGAAATATGATTGGTTCGCCATACCACAAAATCCCAAAGTGGCTAGGAGAAACTCTTGACCATTGAAAGAAAAGCTGTCGCGATATAACCTGCGCGATACATTAGATTTCGTCCATTCAACTGAAATCGACAACCTGAGAGATAAAAATATGGTCTCTCGAGACATCGTCTCTCTCTTCAACGATGTTTCACGGACAGAAACTATATGTCTTCTGTGTGACTTCATCCAATGCAAAAGTATAGATGTCGGTACACCGATACATTATGTAAAGGAGCTGTTTTACCTTCAACGGAAACTTTACACTCAACGATGAAATCTACAGGCAAACAGATGGTGTAGCAATGAGCTGTCCACTGGGACCTATCTCTGCCGACCGTTTTATTTTTCAGCCTCGGAAACAATTTCTCATCATCGACAATCACTGATCTCCATCTCTACAATAGATACACTGACGATATTTTCACAATTTATGATGAGAAACTGGACCTTACAAACTTGCTTCAAACCTCCAACAACTTCCACCGAAACATCAACTTTACTCTTGAAGCTAAGTTCGACTGAATGTTCCACTTCTTTGATGCCGACAATTATTTGCAAAGGTCTCTATAAAAAAGCCTACAAGGAATCGACAATTCATTAACTTTCAAAGCTTCGTTCCTCTAAGCAGAAAGAGAAAGTTTATATACTCTCTTTCGCTGAGGATTCGGAAGATTTGTAGCGAGGAAGCGATTGACGAAGAACCGCGTAATCTCAGAGAAACCTTAATGGAAAGCTATTTTCTGCCCAGATTCATAGACAAGAATCCCAAATGAAAGAAGACTTCTAAACAAGTCTCATCCATCTCGAAGAAGATACTTCTGCTTAATCTAGAATTCAGAGGTGACATTCAAGCAGAAATCCTTCGTAAACAGCTATGCTAATCTCTGAGGAAAACATACTTTGCCACAGGACCACGATGGAATATTTCCTGCAAGAAACCGTAAAACGAGAACGTGAAAGACAAGCGGTAGCATTGGGCCACTTCAACGTGCATATACCAGTTTACTTGCTCTTGAGGAGCTGACTGAGCACATCGGCCGTACAATGCGCCAACTTGAAAAAACGTTTTTCTTAATCCCTATTTGCACTACCATATTTTCATATCCGAACTTCCTGTGTATTTTCACATTTTACTATTTCTACATATTTAATCCTCGATTGCAAAAACAATTATTCGTCACATTAGTTATGATCCCATTGGATTTTTTTTGCAAACATCCTGTCTATTTTTGTTATTTCTGCATTTCTAACCCCCTAATTGCACAATATGTCGATCTTCTCAGTAACTATGATGCTACTTTGTTTGAGTTTTATCCGTTCCCCTGTTTATTATGGCATTTTAATTCCTAATGATAATTTTAATAATAATAATAATAATGATAATAATAATTGCTTTATTCCAAAAAACAGTACTCATGATACAGCAAGGAATTTTCAGCATTCAGTACAATATTGCATCTAATTTACCCAAAAACGACAAAAAAAAATTAAAAATACACAATACATAATAGTAATAAAACGATTGTTGTAGCAGCTACGTAGCAAAATACTGTGTGCCATACGGAGAAAAATATGTATAAAGTACAAAATTGTAGTAATAATAGTAATGCCAACTAATATAAAATAGCAGAGTAACGATTTAAACGATAGATAGTGTAACACCATAAAATACAGAAAGATGAGCGATAAAAGGGTCGATTCACTGTGCTATTTTATTGATTTGACCCTTGACCGGATATCATTCTGGAACTTTCACACCTATTTATTATAGATACACAAGTGAACAGCCTAGTTGACGATGACTTCAACGAAAAGAAAATTTCCTTCTCTCAAAATGTCTTTTTATTTTAAACTGATTAGTTGAAGACAGAAGTTGAAAGGTGCTGTACGAATACAAAGGGGTTTACTAAAAAAGTTTTAAAAAGAAGAGAACACGAAGTTCAGCAAAGATGGCGATCTTTTCGGCGATTTCATTCTCAAAAGCAGCTGTACAATCGCATTTATATAAATTAGTTTACATGGAAACAATTATTATTTGTTTAATTTCACATAGTAAAGAAGGTGATAATAATTTTCAGCTTGATATGAAAGTTTGAAGGTATGAATATACAGATTACAAGGGGCTTAGAGACAAGATTGCATAGAATTAGAAAATAATTACAACGTATGTAAAAATTAATATTTGATAACTGGGGAAATAATAGTTTTAAAGGCGAATAAAAGGTGATGATTATTTTTTCAACTTGAAATGAATTACAAGTGGCTTAGGAACCAAAATTACGCAGGGATAGAACGAATTAAGGAGGTGGACAAAATGAGCATGGAAACAAATTGAAATCAAAATTTTCGGCTTTAATTGATGGTTAGGAGGTGTGAATATAGATTACAAGGTTTTAATTGAACAGTGTATAGCTTGGGAGTTAGCAAGCTTAATTCTTCTACACTTCTATTAAATCATCTATGACCATAAAATGGGATAAGTGACTTTGGGATTTTGTATGACTAATTCTGATGGATAAACATCTGTACAGGCAGTTTACAGGATTATATTCGTCTATTCTGCTCCCAAATCAATAAACTACATAAATTCAATAATACCACGAGTCTTTATTTTTATCAGCTAAGTGTATACCACTGTACTCGTAGAAGACCAAAGACTTGGTGAAATTCGGTATCGCTGTATAGCAAAATCATTTACACCCTATCGTTAAATCACCATTTCCACAGATCTTCCATGCTATGCTACTTCCGTCCTTCATATTGCGTTTCTTTTTATTCATTTCATGCCTTCCATTTATGTAGTGACCCTAAGTAATTTGCTTTCTCTGACGTCAAATCTATCTTCCTGCTATTCGGGCTTTTTTATGATCATGAACGTCTCTTCATAATAATAATAATAATAATAATAATAATAATAATAATAATAATGATCTACATAATTCCAAAAACAGTACTTGTGATACAGAATGGAATTTTCAGCATTAATCACAATATTGCATCTAATTTCCTCAAATTATAAATAAAATTAATCACACAGAAAATTTTCCACATTTACAATAGAGGTAGTGTCAAAAACATGCAGCATATAAAATGGAAATAATAATATAATGATAACAGCTAGGGTAATAATAATAAAAATACAAGTGAAAATTGCCGTTGGCTTGTGTCACACAGTATTGGCAATGTGGTATAGAAATCCTAACATGTTTAAAAATATTGAATATAATGTTCTTTCTACATGATATGGTGAAGGGAAAAACAAAGATTACAGCCGTCATGGAGATAAGTTGGTGTTTGCAATTATGAGAGATAAACAAAGAAGTAACAGGACCATAAATATAATAGAAGTAATAAAAGTAAAACTTGAAGGTATATAAGGATGGATGGAGGAAATTGTTTATTTACTAGATGAAAAAAGGTTAGTTAATTCTTGCCTGACACTATTTTCATCACATAAAATACGTGCCAAGTATGGTATCATAGAATTTCTATACTTAGACGTGCGAGCATACAGTTTTCTGAAGTTACTCCTTGTTCTACCTGAGGAGATGCAAGGTGAAAGCTGAGGGTAAAGCGGATGCTCCAAGTCAGACAAAATCCCTTTAGCAAATTTATTGCACGAAGTCAAGTGCCTATCGACAACGACGTTAACTATGTGGTCCACTGGGACACCACTCACCTACTGACAGTCTTCAGTATTCTACGAATTGTGACATAGTCCTTTTTAAGCAAACCAGGAAAGAATAAGGGTGAACAATAAAGAAGAATAGGTAGGATGCAAGAGTTTATGAACTGTAAGAGGAGGGGTTGAGTTATACCCGAGTGTCTTAACTTCTTAATGTAAAATGTCAGGCGGAATATTTTACTGGAGATTGCTAAGACATGGGAAGACCAGGAGAGATCAGAAGAGAGAATGAGTCCAAGATACTTAATTTCTGATTTGATTCCTATATCATTGTCGTCAATTTTACAACTGTCATGAGAATCGATGACTTCTTTTAACTGTCGTTTACAGCTGAAATCAACAGTTTGACACTTAGAAGGATTCAGTTTAAGACCGTTAGACTCAGACCATTTGCTGACTTCCGATAGAAAGCTATTTATTTTAGTACAATCTAGCTGGGAGTTAACAGCCATTGAAACCGTTAAATCATCAGCGTACTTCACAAAGTTTATTTCATCAGAGTGAGGCAAGTCATGCAAGAAGAAAGAAAAAAGAAAAGGAGAAAGAACAGCGCCTTGAGGGACACCAGCTTCAGTAGGCAATGAAGTGGAAGACTTCCCTTTATATACGGTGTACTGCTTTCTATCTGAGAAATAGGAATGTAACCAGTTAACAGCCCAACATTCTGTTTGACTAGCTGCAAGTTTATTTAATAAGATGTCCCTAGGGACCGAGTCGAAAGCAGATGTATAGTCTAGGAAGGCAACGAACAAATTTAGCCCCCTTGTCTAGACTGGAAGCAATGTTATGATATAAGACGGCAGCTGCATCTAAAGTGCTTCTACTGTGCTTATAGGCGAATTGTTTAGGGTCATTAAAGGATTTAAGCGAAGGTACAAGACTAAGTAAAAGTAATTTCTCCATAGTTTTCAAAAAAGGAGAGGTAATAGCAATGGGTCTAAATTTGACACATGCTCCAGTAGAAGATTTAGGTATGGGTACAACTTTAATGTCCTTCCAAACGGCAGGCACAATATTATCGGAAAAAGATTTGTTAAATAGATCAGTAAGAGGGTGACACAGAATATCAGAACATTTTTTAAAATAATACTAGGTACATAATCGGGACCTAAGCTCTGGGAAGGGTTTAGAGACTTGAGGCACTTTTGAACATCATTTGTGTTAAAACCTGGAAAGGGGCTATTATTAAGACAAGTGATGCTGGGAAGCATGGCATATACTACTAACAAATCTTATCAGCAACACACAACACACTTTTACGCTTTTCTACAGAGCAAAAATAATATGTCTATCTGATAAGTCAGAATGAACGCAACTACGATCAGCAAGAAACCAGTTTACTTCGAAGTCGAGTTCAAAGGCGATGATATTATGAGATAAAAAAAAAGAGATTAAGCACAACCTTGTCCAGGACGTAGGAAAAATAGTTTCTCTTCTCCAAAAGTCCTCCTCGTTAGCGCAGCCAGAGATTGACAAGTAACCCTCATATGTTTCCTTCATCTGTGTGTACCAATTCACATGTATCTTTGACAGCAGTTTCATTGGAAGAACAGAAAGATTCTTCGAATATGTACCTAGTAGCTTTCGGATAAAAGGACAAAGCAAATTAGACTCTTCACTTAACAAACACCTTGCAGATTCAGGACACTGAGTAGACTATCTGTTATCATTTAAAACAGTCAACAGACAAAATAGCTCAAGTCTTCTTCAATTTGCTGAGGTGATCACAATAAAATAGCTGAAATCTAACCTATGTGTTAAAAAGAATTTGCCGCCAAACTCATCACTTGAACACTTTTTGTTTTCTAACTTCATTAATTTATCGTTTCAACTATCTAGCTCTTCCTTTATCGCTTGATGTCTATAAGAGATAGTTCTTCTTGACCTTATCTCTTCTAAACCAAATTTTGATCTTCTCCTATCTGCCTACGTAAGTTTTGTTAATTTTTCGTTACCACCCTTACAACAAATCTGTAAATAAACCTTTCGGATACTCCTCTCTAACAAGATAATATTTGTATAAACTTTAATAATCCAGGTAACTTATCATCTTGATATTTCATCTCACTATGACGCTCTTACTATAAGCCCGCGGGAAGAAAAAATTATAGGTTGCAGGTAGTTGATGAGAGTCGACGAAATAAAATGAATCCATGTTATTCAGCGCCAATGTTTGATCTTTCTCTACTCAAATTTATAAAACAGGGGTTTCTAGTATGTATACTACTATAACCACCATGTAAGATGACAATTTTTTATTTAAGTTTGTGAGATCACATTCGTGTCTAACCTACATAATTGGGATAAAAATATGCTTGGTTATTTAAGTATGTCATTTAATTAATTATTAAACACTGATGAATAGAACGGAAAGATTTTCCCTAATATAAACTATTTTCCCAACATTTATATAAACGTTAGTTTAGTTAGTTAAATCGAATTCAGATGTAGAATAATCCACCTAGTTAGGCGGTAAACATCAAAGCCTGTGTGGAATTGATAACTCGTGTCTGTATCCATTGGGCGTGTGTGTGTGCGCGCGCGTGTGTTTGTGTGTGGGATGAAGGTTCGCGCGTCAATAAATCTTACACCACATATGGAATAAAACGGCGACTAGCTGCCTACCATCGATTGGAATCATTAAAATCTTACAAGTTTATGTAGAATTTGATACACGCTTATTGGGTTCAAATGTTTACATCTCAGCAAGAATAGACAGTAGTCATAGATATGCTAGAATTCAAACAGCAGTGGGCTGTTGTTTAAAGTTACTTTGATACTCTTCAGGAGTGAGCGTGTATTGCCCCACATAGGGTCAAATCCAAATGGCATCTGGTTATGAAGTGATCAAATCCCAATTTAAGCCACACATACCATTTGCAAATTAGTTCCAGTGAGAATTTGTAACTGATGGGGTTCACCAAATTCGGTAAGAGAATGGTTACTCAATTGCTTTTTGACACTGGTTGGCAATTACGCTTTGTATAAATCGTGGATTGGCAGGAGGTGAAGCTCATTGCCCACTAGACCGGATCCCAGTGTCTGAATGGTCTACCAGCCCATCTTGTAGCCGGAATTTCCCGAATTTGAACCCCACTTGGTGTGTACTGATGAAGAGCCCTGAATTCGGACGACATAGCCGTCCAGTGCTTCTTGGTTTTCCAGTGGTTCCAGTGGTGTCGTCTCATGATGGAACCAGTAATTTCAGCAAGTATCAACTAGCAGTGAGGTACTACTATCACCCTATGCCATTGATCTTTATCCGTCTTTACAAGCCACTCAAATGTTATTGCTCATAATCAAATCACGTTGATATGATTATGAACAATAGTTTGCACTCGAAACAACATCAGCTAGTATTACTGTATAACACTGTGTGATTTATCAAAATAAAATCTTATCCATAGTGGAGTTATACTCTACCACAGCGCCCATCTTTTATACTTATATCTCCAGGTTTGAATCCAAAATGAGCAAAAAATTGTTGAATTCCGATTTTGTGCCTGCACAGAGCATGCTTGTGCAGTCTAACAAAAATTGTCTGTGAGAAAAGATACCCAGCAAAGACTCTGGGCGGAGGTGATACTATTGAATTCTGGCCAAATGGATTATTATATCAAAATTAATCGTAATCTAAAGAATTTGACTGCGATTTCTGGTTAGTTCACTCGTCGTCATAGTTAAGTGCTTGCAGAGCAGACCAAAATGACTGTCCAATGCTACCTGGCTTTGTATTTTTCCTATGAGTTATTATTTTTGAGTAAGACTTAGATTTCTACGTCGGTTGCGTAGCGGTTAGGACGCTCAATGACTATGCACATGGTCCAGGGTTCGATCCCCGACCGACACACACCTTCACCTCGCCAAGCCACAAATAACGCTGGTAAAAAAGGAAGGGTGGGCATGAGGCTAGCAAACTGTTATGTACTCGTCGATTAGTTAATATTCCTGACGCGTAAAGAGGAAAATCAGAAGACCACCAGGTTTACGGTGATACTTGTATTTTCCAGACAAGGAAAATAATTGTCACACAAGTGTGTGAGTGAAATGGTACATAGTGTACGAAACGTGGGAGCAAGTATGAACAAGTATACAGTACAAAATTATATATGAAAATGGCTAATACACATGAACCAATAATTAGCCAGTCTTACCATGATTGGTTGTAATGTCATGTAACAAAAAGGTCATACATGTTTATTTAGTTAGTGGACAGACAAAAGCATATTGTCAGTTATAATGAAATATCGATCCATATACACATAGAAAAATATAATAGACTGTCAAAAACAAAACACACATCATGTGGATACATACCACAAACCCATCCTGTAAAATGAACACTGCTATAGAAAGTTCAAGCCACTAGCTTGAGGCCGTATGTTTCATAGGGAAGGTAAAGAAAAAAGACTTAGATTATATCACATCGAAGTGTGATCTTCATATTGTTCACACATAATTCTGGATTGTATATTAATCGTAGAGGTTTGGTTGGCTATAAAGACGTGAATATCGGTGATTTTTTCCACATTCATGACAACTACAACTGACTACACTCCTAATTGTCTTGGAGCTGTGTTCTGTTCTTCCTATACTCCAACAAGTGATTCGCAGTAATATAAACGTCTTTCGATGAGTACATATAGGTTATAATTGACGACACTTGGCTACTTTAGCCTAAGGAGAAGGAAGACGAATAAAAGCCTTTCATGTTGATTATATTGTACATTTTGTTCTTCTGCTGTTTTGGTATGAATTACTTTGATGTGTAATATATTATTTAATGAACGATGATCACACACAACTGTCTCTCTCTCTCCCTCTCCCCATCGTTTTGTGTCTTGTTGGATTCAAAACTGTGAAGTTTAAGGATTACAGAAAGACAAAGTAGAAACTATTTTAAAATTATTAATACTTGTAGAAGTGTTTCCCAAAGACTTGTAAAAATTTCATACTGATCTAACTAGGAATGATTACAACTTACTACTTGTGGCAAATAAAGAAGGAATATGATCAATAAATTATTAGGTTGAGAGAAAAGCGTATAACACCGAAATCAATTAGGTCGATCGTCGTTTCACGATAGTCAGCACTAAGGGCTTGAGGTTGAAAGCATTTCTTCTATTTATGCGTATCAAGGATTCATAGTTTCCTCTTATGCCTTATTTAAATGATTTTGTCAGATATTTATAAGTCTTTAAAAGCCTCGTGCCATGTCCTGGCATCAATCAGATACCTATTAAAAATTAAACAGAATTGATTATCAGTTTGAGTCTTACTTTGAGCTTATTCAGCTATGTACATGCATAACCTGGTTAATGATTGGACCCAGGGTATTCAAGTTAAAAGCTGAACATATTTTCTATTTAAGGCTGAGAATGTCTACATTTAATCACTGGACTAGAGTCCACTGTTTTATGAACTATGCTATTCATTCCCTCAGGTGTCAAACAGAACACAAGGTTTCATCTATACACTTTCATTGCAATCAGTTCTCTGTCATCATTTCCAACTGGCATTATAACTACACAAAATCATTCATTCACTCTTCACAAACCCGTCTCTTTGCATTCACGTTATACTCGAGGGTTGGACATGAAATATGACTCGATGGCATCCTCAGTCTATGTTTAATCTATCTCCGGTTTCCTCTGTCTGTTGTCACCGCTGCCTGCCGAGGTGATCCGGTGAATTCTGTAGGTCATGACAGAAATCTGGAGAAGTAAAGACACATCACCCATTTTGATATATGACCTTCGATAACAAACTAAACATACAGGTTGTATAACCAAGTCAAACTATGCCTTCTATTCTAGATTTGCTTGACGAGTTTCTGAAAGAGACTACATGATTTATAGCAGTGTGAATAGCTGACAGTTTGGACTTACTAATGCATATTTACGCTAAGGAAGCTGGTCCTTTAAGGAGCGTCACGCTTTTCAATGTGGAATAAAGAACAAAATCAAAAAATATAAGAGTATTTCAGAACACCATGAACTATAGTCGTCTTTTTAACATTTTTGCAATGTTTACTGCCTCTAATTTTGATGAGTTGCTCAGTATCAGTGGTAAGGTCTATCAATGTGGCTGCTTTAGTTTAACTTCGCTTAAACTTTTGGGGCGAGCTATATTATTAACTGTTGTTTTTTGTTATATTGCTGATCAGAAAGTAAGCTGTGAACCGCTAAGGACGGTCAAGTTAGCTTCCTTTAGGAAAGATTAATCAAAGTTCTCTTTCTCTAAGACAGTAATGCAAATCTATAAGGTCAGAATACATTTCACGGTCAAGCGGTAGTCAGTTAACTCTTATTTGCTCAAGAATTTCGCATGTTATGCAAGTGAGACAATAGATGAAGGTACCACATAGTATGTCCTGTTGACTGCTTCTGGTATTCACAAGCTACTCACGTCAACTCGTAATACTTACAAGCTACACTGAAGTGATCTACACGCCTGACAAGCATTTCGCTTTCGTTTGAAGCTAACTTATTAGTTGTGTAGCCAGTTTGATTCAGCTGGGAAGACCCAATCATTTCAATTCATATAAATCCTGCTAAGCTACTTCTACGAATTAGTAACTTTTTAGAAAGGTATATAGGGAGAATTTTTTCAGTAAAAATAATTGACAAATTTCTGCATTTTATCACTGGTTTACTAATAATGTAATCCACATTTGAAATTTCAAAAGATTGATTACTGAACATGGAGATTAGCGTTATACTTCAGGCTTTCATTGAGAACCTTTAACGACACAAGCTGCTCTATGTTCAGTAATCTGTCTTTTGTAATATCAAATGGACATCTTTAATAAATTGTAGTGCTGTGAGCAGCCTGTAGTGTTGAAGGTTGTCAATGATTACCTGAAGTAAAACGCTAAGCATCGTGTTTAGTAATCATTCCATATTATATCATGTTTATCTGGGTGTTTATTATCCCCAGTGACATTCCTAATTGTGGTGGACTGACTGGATTATGCGTCAGACAGTGAGAAACGAGAAACGGGACAGGGATTTCCTGTCTAGACCAACATGAAGAACCTAGAAGACCCGGATTTCACGCATGGATGATTTATGTTTGATGTCACACAAAATCGAAGACTTACAAGCGAAAACCGACAAACTGGTCAAAGAAGCAGCCAGCGAAGACAGGATTCCAGGTGAACATAGACGAGACGGAGGTAATGAAAATAACCAACCAACAACAGCAGCAACATCCAGCGACAATCACTATCAACGGGAGGGATTTGAAAGAGGTTACTTCATTCACTTACTTATCTAGGGAGCATTGTCTCAACTACAGGCAGTCGGAACGGACGAGGATGTTAAATCGAACGAGAATCGGGAAGGCGAGAAACACATTCACTCATCAACCTGAAACAACCAATCTGGAAATCTTCGTCACTCAGCATCAACAACAAAATTTGATTGGATTTTCAATTCAAACGTAAAGTCAGTCAGTTCTTCTATACGGATCAGAAACTTGGCGGGCGGATCACACAGAATATTTCCAACAGCCTGTTGCAGACCTTTATTAACAACTGTCTTCACTGGCTCTATAGTGAAGACCATATGGCCGGGCCGGAAAGAATCACCAACAAGAAACTATGGGAACAAACAAACAAAACAAGAAGCAATCGCCCAAGAAATATGCAGGAGAAAGTGGAGATGGATTGGACAATACTCACTGAGGAGACTGCCGCTGGGTGACTTCGCGCGTCATGTAATTGCTCGAGTGGAACCCGAAATGAAAGTGGCGAGTGAGACATCCGAGGGTGACGTGGAGGAGATCATTTGAAGAGGCGCTGAAGCAATTCGGACTAACATGGATGCAGGTGAAAAGTACAACAGAAGACAGAAGCAAGTGTAACAACAATAATAATAATATCTGGCCTACATAGACGTACACCTCAGACTTCATTCTTGACTATTCATGGCAATTAGGGTTCATTGTTTGACTATCTTGCTATTGTGAAGTAATTATAACTCTCTAACTCAGATTTGGCATTTAATGAACTTAACATGAATAAAAATTCAGTCAACCCTTTTTTTCTACCAATCAAAATGATCAGAGTAGATGAAAAAGTCAAATTCTGTTACTGTATCACTATTTTTCACAATCTGATAATATTTCAATTTTGATCAGGGATTAGTGTCAGTGAGAGAACCGTTTAAAACCCAGAATCTTTAAGTTAACTCTCATAATAATAATTATTTACAAGGTCTTTGAGAGGTGGAATAACTTCAACCATCCTTGTTCACGTTTACAACGTTCAATAATGTTATGATTTTGTAACTATTAGATTGTAATATTTTTGGAGGCTTACATGAATTTCATTGAAAATTTCGTCTCAAACCAGTATCATCTGGAAAATCACTGTAAATCAAGGAAAAACAGACAGCTATTTGGTGCTTGTTTGCTACCACTCGTCAGTGTGCACTCATGACTCAAAAATGAACGAAACTGACACCTTGAGCTGACTCTCTGACCATTCAACCATGGCAGTGAGACTCAATGATCTGTGAATTCTAAATGCAGTTAATTCCGATATGTCAATACCGGCAAATAATCCTATCAATGAATATCCTACTTACCCTGAAATGATGGCTTCTGCTGATCGAAACTTCTCCTTAGAGCAGTAGAACATCTATCTGCTAGTTACCAATCCGCTGAAGACTGATGTTTAGATTATAGGTTTTGGTGATAATTACAATAATAATAACATCCATGCACATGGTCCGAGATTCGATCCCCTGCAGACGCACACCTGATATCTATGGTCGGCCTGCAAAATTTGGGCTACCGATACCACATGCTGAAAATTCCATACCTGTACCAAAAATACGGTGTGGAATCAAGCTGTAATTAAAAATCAAAGAATCATTTTGTATTTTCAGAGGAGTTTGTTGCATGACATTTTCCCTTCGTACAATACCTTCAAGTAAAATTTTTTTAATTTTTTTTTTGATTACAGCTTGATTCCACACTGTATTTTTGGTACAAGTATGGAATTTTCAGCATGTGATATCGGTAGCCCAAAGTTTGCAGGCCGACCATAGATATCAGGTGTCCGTCGGCAGGGGATCGAACCTCGGACCATGTGCATGGTCGGTGAGAGTCTTAATTGACAGTATATGTTTTGACACAATGATTTCTAAGCTGAAGCACAAACCATTCCGTGATGATATATTTGCTTAATTCCCTTTCAACAGATCCTTTGATATTTAGTTGAAAGCTGATTGTAAGCTGTTCAGAAGTATATTTTTTGAACTCAAGGACTTAAATGAAGAACAGTTATTTCATGTATTGGAACACATTGCCACCCACAATGAGACCTTCCTTCAAGTTTAGTGGGAAATTGAGAATCACTTGCTTGTAAACATTTTAAACAAACACCAGAGTAGATAATACAATAGAGGTCAAATTATAATCAATTAAAACAAACCGATCGAGAGAAAAATGTATGCGACAGACACATTAGAGGTTTTGGTAGCCCAGGTATTTTGCAGAGGGCTGCCAATTTGTTGTGACGATTCGCTGAGTCAATAGGTACACAATATTGAAGAGTCAAAATTAGAAACAAACTGATGTCCAGTGCTCCTTAATTTTCAACTATTCTCTGACTAACGTTGGTTCATGGTGAAATCAGCACTGCAACTTGTAATGTCTAGGTTACACACTTAAAAGTGGACTCTGACTGATTAGGTTTGTGATGGACTTCGTCATTCTCAAATACTACCTTAAAGAAAACAGGTAAAAATTATAGAGGAATGTGAAAGATTTCCCTTGTTAGCTAAAGATTATTCCGCCGAGTAGATATAAGACATCTTGACTGGTTCAGCAAATTTTGTAGTCCAAAACACGAATGGGTGACTACTAAGTCTGCGCCAACCTTACCTATTCCGTAGGTTACACCTGAAGCGGCTGAATCCATGACAGGAAAATATAAAACTAACGCCTGTTCAGAGGCATGTTTGAGTAAAAATATGAAATAAATAAAATTATATCAATCACTGTAGAAGGAATTAATTTGAAAGAAGTCGCTTCCTTCACTTATTCAGACAGCATCGTCTCATCCGTTACAGGTCGTACGGATGAAAACGTCATAGTCAGAATCAGAAAGGCAAGACACTTCCTCATCTCTGGTTCTACCATGGCCAGAGTAAATTTCTTACCATAATTTCGCTCCTCTCTTTTAATATGTAAGTTCACTATTATTATTTTATTATTATTATTATTACTGTTCTTAATACTTTTATTATTATTACTATTCCCACCATCCACATTTTATTACCACTCTATTACTGTTTATTAATAACATTGCTTTTTCACACAGATCTTATACAAAACTACTTTATAGCCTTTTCACTAGTTCCTGTTCATTCTACACTAGCTTATTGATTAGTCATTATCTCACACTTATTATTAGGTCATGCCAACTTCTGTCTCCTTTCTAACTTACAATTAGTCATCCCTTCTTACACCTCACATTATGTAGTAGAATTTTCAAGGACAAAAGTTACCAGTATCTGATTGATCTAAACATTTCTATGTTAATTATAATTACGATTGTATAGCTCATGAAAATGAATCGCCGAAAAGGGAAAATTTTCTTCTTCTCTGTTTGTACCTTTTTCTTATGACTCAATATGGGAATATTTCGCTCACTCCGAAATCACCGAGGAAATCTTCTGAACTCAGCATAAACAACAAGATTGATATTCTCAACACTAATGTGAAGTCGATCAGTTCTTCTAAAGGAGTCATAAACTTACAACGCGGCTCCAACAGAAGTATATCAACAGCTGCCTTCTTTGATGCCATATTGAAGAATAAATGTCCCCAAAGAATTGGCTGCAAGGAACTCTGGGAACAAATCAATCAGGGACTGATCGCTTCAAAAATATGCTGGAGAAAATGAAGACGGATAGCATACATATTGAGGAGAAAATCGAATGATGTGGCGCGCACGGCTGTAGCTCGAGGCTAACCTGAATAAGAAACGACAAATGAAGTGTTCAAAGCTAGCATAGGGGATGCTATACGAGGAGGATATTAGAGGATGTGGACGATTGACATATCAGCAAAACATGACCCCAGAAAATAATTTAAAGTGGAGACTTTCTGCTGACCCCCTAAGGGAACAATGATACGACAGTAATAGATAGACAGGTATCAAATGAACACAACGCGACCACCACGTTCTTGTCCCTGCGTCGGTGGCACAGTGTTTAGGACTCTCGCCGATCATGCACATGGTCCGCGGTTCGAGCCCATTGCCGACGCACACCTGATATCAATGGTCGGCCTGCGAATTTCGGGCTACCGATATCCACGCTGAAAATTCCACAATTGTACCAAAAATACGGTGTGGAATCAAGCTGTAATCAAAAAAATAAATAAATAAAATTGCAAGGGTTCTCAACAATCGTCTTTGATTTCCATTAGGGGGGGTGATATACAGACTGAAAAAGGAAATCGAATTATTTCAGGTTTTGTAATTCTTTCAACCTCCTACATAGATATACTTCGAATGCAGGCTGTCACTATGGAAGACTGTCATCCAATACAATTATTAGATTAATAACCATTTGAAATAACTAGCCGAAGCTGTTTTTCAAAGTCGCTCTAACCATTTTTTTCCAATTTTTTTTTTTCACTAACACATTAACAAAAACTGTAGACATTACGTAATCGAAATACTCAACTGTCGATATATATATATATATATATTTGCGTTCTCTATCCTCTGCTTACATGAATCAATAATTTACTCATTATCTAATAGTCTTATATGTCGTAATCCACTTCCAGCCTACATTACTTCCTGAACACCTTGCCTTGAATGTCTGTGAATTAATATAATGATACTATTAATCATTAGCGTGTTTCTAATCTGCTTTATTTTCATGATCAATGTCAAAATTTATGTCTGAGAAAAATCAATAACAGTATTAAGAAGGGGGGATGAGAATGAATGTCCGTGACAGATAATAAATTGCATGGAGGATTTAATCATGAGCTGACATCAGTTAGAGAACCACTGGAAAACCTGGGAGTACTGGACAGCCGTTTCGTCCTAGTTTGGGACTCCTCAGCAGTACGCACCCACCGGGATTCGATCCAAGGACCTTCTGGTTACAAGGCGAGCTAGCTCGTAGACCATTGAGCCACTGGGACCCGGTGGGTGCGTACTGCTGAGGAGTCCCAAACTAGAATGAAACGGCTGTCCAGTACTCCCAGGTTTTCCAGTGGTTCTCTAACTGATGTCAGCTCATGATTAAATCCTCCATGCAATCAAACAAAATCCCTACAAAAACCAATACTAGATAATAAATTGTTTGAAAACTCGTCCAAGGTCAACAGTTTCCTTTTTCGTCAGTTAAAAGATAAATATTATATGCAATAAACATTACAAAATTGACAGGAATAGTAGATAATTTTTTTTATTATTAGTATTCCGTTGTTTTTCGAGTGGAATATGGGGCTGTAAAATCACATCTCCACTTTGCTGTGTTTTCTGCCGTCCTCTTCAGTTGGCTGCACGATTGACCAAACTCTCTCATCTCCTCCTTGCCACACGCTCTCCTCCATATAACCCTCACATAGACAACCCACTTGCCTTTTTCCCTTTGTATTCGACTCGAGCAATGGCCTGCACTGCGTGAGATGTCATTCTGAGGCATCCTATATGTATGCCTGATCCATCTCTTTATTTCTTGCGTATTTGTTGAGTAACCAGCTGTCGGTTGGTTTCTTCTCATAGTTTCTTGTTGCTCGTTCTTCGTGGCGATTTATTCTTTAATATGGCGCCTACGAAGACAGCTGTTGATATACTTCCGTTGGAAATACTTTTCATGAGTCACACTGCAAGTTTCTGACTCCTGTAGAAGAACTGATCGACTTCACATTTGTGAGGCGAATATCAATCTTGTTGTCTGTGCTGAGTTCAGAAAATTTCCTAGGGGGTGATTTCGGGGCGATGAATGCGTGTCTTGCCTTTCTGAATGTGGCTTTGACCTGTTTATCCGTCTGACCAGTAACAGATGAAACAATGCTCCCCAGATAAATGAAGGAACCAACCTCTGTTAAATCTCTCCTGTTAATGATGACTGGTGGTTACTCAACTCTAGAATCAGACAGTTAATTTGACTACATTTCAATAACTTTTTTATATAAATCAGTCAACGCTATTGGAAGATAATTTTGATTTGTCATGATTCCAGCACCAAGTGACGTCGATTTAAGATTTTGCAGCTAGTCAAACAGAGTGTTGGGCTGTTAACTGATTACATTCCTATTTCTCAGATAGAAAGCAGTACACCGTATATAAAGGGAAGTCTTCCACTTCATTGCCTACTGAAGCTGGTGTCCCTCAAGGTGCTGTTCTTTCTCCTTTTCTTTTTTCTTTCTTCTTGCATGACTTGCCTCACTCTGATGAAATAAACTTTGTGAAGTACGCTGATGATTTAACGGTTTCAATGGCTGTTAACTCCCAGCTAGATTGTACTAAAATAAATAGCTTTCTATCGGAAGTCAGCAAATGGTCTGAGTCTAACGGTCTTAAACTGAATCCTTCTAAGTGTCAAACTGTTGATTTCAGCTTAAGATGTAAACGACAGTTAAAAGAAGTCATCGATTCTCATGACACTTGTAAAATTGACGACAATGATATAGGAATCAAATCAGAAATTAAGTATCTTGGACTCATTCTCTCTTCTGATCTCTCCTGGTCTTCCCATGTCTTAGCAATCTCCAGTAAAATATTCCGCCTGACATTTTACATTAAGAAGTTAAGACACTCGGGTATAACTCAACCCCCACCCCTCTTACAGTTCATAAACTCTTGCATCCTACCTATTCTTCTTTATTGTTCACCCTTATTCTTTCCTGGTTTGCTTAAAAAGGACTATGTCACAATTCGTAGAATACTGAAGACTGTCAGTAGGGTGAGTGGTGTCCCAGTGGACCACATAGTTAACGTCGTTGTCGATAGGCACTTGACTTCGTGCAATAAATTTGCTAAAGGGATTTTGTCTGACTTGGAGCATCCGCTTTACCCTCAGCTTTCACCTTGCATCTCCTCAGGTAGAACAAGAAGTAACTTCAGAAAACTGTATGCTCGCACGTCTAAGTATAGAAATTCTATGATACCATACTTGGCACGTATTTTATTTGATGAAAATAGTGTCAGGCAAGAATTAACTAACCTTTTTTCATCTAGTAAATAAACAATTTCCTCCATCCATCCTTATATACCTTCAAGTTTTACTTTTATTACTTCTATTATATTTATGGTCCTGTTAATTCTCTGTTTTACTCTCATAATTGCAAACACCAACTTATCTCCATGACTGCAGTGATCTTTGTTTCTCCGCTCACCATATCATGTAAAGAAAACATTATATTCAATATTTTTAAACATGTTAGGATTTCTATACCACATTGAGAATACTGTGTGTAACAAGCCAACGGCAATTTTCACTTGTATTATTATTATTATTACCCTAGCTGTTATCATTATTATTATTATTTCCATTTTATATGCTGCATGTTTTTGACACTACCCCTATTGTAAATGTGGAAAATTTTCTGTGTGATTATTTTTATTTATAATTTGAGGAAATTAGATGCAATATTGTGATTAATGCTGAAAATTCCATTCTGTATCACAAGTACTGTTTTTGGAATAAAGTAAATTATTATTATTATTCCTCCAACTGGTGGACACGTCATCGTAATGAGTGCTGAACGGGAGTGCAAAACTGGTCCACCGTTTTCTAACACTTCGCTTCTTTCAATTTCTACCAATGTAGTATTTTATTAGCCGCTTCAAGTCTGAACAAAATGGCTTTCCAGTTATGTCTGTTATTTTATTACTGCACAAATCAGAAATAAAAAGTTATTTTGTGTTTTCAGTTCTTCTTCTACAATACATGCAACCTGAAACCGCTTCGTTACCAATGATTAAAGTATTCACATAGTTTACTAAATCGGTTAGAACCGTTGGCCATTAATATTTCGCGAGGTTATTCACGGAGAACTGAAACAAAAGAACTGCACATTTTGGCATGCCTGTCAGTGTAAGCAGAAATGTCAAGAGTATACTCGATAATCAAGACCAGATATCAAACATTAAAATAATTCTTGAATTGAATTTTTTGATTTTCCCGTCGATTGATTGGACCGAAGTGCTCGGTCTCAGGTTGACATATCGCCTTCTTGTGCAGATGCTTCGACGATGTCTGGGCATTTAATTAGTATACATTTGATGGATGGTGGCTAGCAGTGGAATCCAGGATGCGCATTTCGTCCTATTTGGGACTCGTCAGCTGGATGTACCTGCATTTCTCAGTGAGTGATGATGTTCCCACTGAGGCTCGAACCCAGTACCCATAGTTTCAAACGCCAAAGCGTTATCCACTAGACCACATGGGCCATGAGAGCCACCTCTTGCGCAACGGGTCATATTAATTATTGAATTGAATTTTTGATTTTCCCGTCGACGATGTCTGGGGATTTGATTTGTATACAATTGGTGGATGGTGGCTAGCAGTGGAATCCAAACAATCGACGGGAAAATCAAAAATTCAATTCAATAATTGATATGACCCGTTGCACAAGAGGTGGCTCTCGTGGCCCAAGTGGTCTAGTGGATAACGCTTTGGCGTTTGAAACTATGGGCACTGGGTTCGAGCCTCGGTGGGAACATCATTACTCACTGAGAAATGCAGGTACATCCAGCTGACGAGTCCCAAATAGGACGAAATGCGCATCCTGGATTCCACTGCTGGCCACCATCCATCAATTGTATACAAATTAAAATAATTCATTGAGGACAAATGTTTTAATTTAGTTTAGACTTTTCTGTTGATTGAAACGAAATTTACGGACTCATGTTAACATGTCTGCTCCTTGTGCTGCATGTACTTCGATGATGTCTGATTATTCAACTTGTCGTAAAATGGTTGGTGGTGACCAGCAGTGAAATCCACGATGACATGTGCTACCAATTATTTATACCACTAATAATAATGTCTCCCTTTCATGACTGACTCTATAAGATTCTCATTACTTTGATAAGTGTATGACTGGTGTTTTGGTTCCAGTCCTTTGTCTACGCACATGTGTAATATTAACGGTTGATATCCTCTAATCAATTTATTAAAGCATGTAAAGAATTTGTATCTTGATAATCAAACGGTTTCAAGTTGTATGCTGTAGGGGGAAGTCAACAGCATGAATTGATGATATCATATTATTCTGCTCAATCTATCGTTCTCGCTTCAATCAAATTCATCAAGGTATTCTTGGAACAGTCAATACTCTTGTAAATTGTAGCACGACATTTCTCAAGCATTGATTTTGTAGGGATTTTGCTTGATTAGTTGAGGGATTTCATCATGAATTGACATCAGTTAGAGAACCATCGGAAAACCTGAGGGAACTGAAGAGCAGTCTGCTCCATCCTAGTTGGAGACTTTTTAGCAGTACGCACCCAGTACGAAGAGTTAGAACCCAGGACTTTCTGGTTACAAAGCGACCTTGTAGACCATTAAGCCACTAGACCTGATTCAATGACCCATGATTTCTAACTTCTGTCAATTCATGACAGTAGCGCAACCACTTCACAATACTTTCTGCAATGAGTTACTGCCTCACCTTCAACCCTGCTGCACCCTACTGGTCACAATTTTTCACTTGAACCTCAGGTCACTGCCTGAATAGGGTCAATCACTAGTGAGTATCTGATCAATGATTCAAGTATTGCTTTTTTGTAAGGATTTTATTTAACTGGTTGCAGGAATCCCGAACTAGGACGAAACAGCTGCCCAGTGCTCATTCATGGGTTTTCCAATGGTTCTCTAACTGATATCAGTTCATGATGAAATCCTCCGACCAATGCAGAAGAAAGTATTGTTGATTTCGTCTCTGTCTCTCAGCATTCATCAGTAGGAGCTATCCAGAAGTTCAGCAGGTACTTCACTACCAGTGAATGCAACACTGGCTATTAATATTCCTTAGCGTCATGAATGGAACAGGCTACTTCTGCTGCAGCGGCACATCTTCATTTCGTGCTGTTCTCTGCAGTTCTCTGAGACCACCACTATAAACCTACATAGAATAGGAGATAATGTTGGTTTTTCAAGTATTGGTTTTTGTAGGGATTTTGTTTGATTGCATGGAGGATTTAATCATGAGCTGACATCAGTTAGAGAACCACTGGAAAACCAGCTGAGAGTACTGGACAGCTGTTTCGTCCTAGTTTGGGACTCCTCAGCAGTACGCACCCACCGGGATTCGAACCCAGGACCTTCTGGTTACAAGGCGAGCTCGTAGACCATTGAGCCACTGGGACCCGATCCAATGGTCCTTGAATTCTAACTTCTGCCAGTTCACAACATAGCGCGACCACTTCGCAATGTCTTCTTCGATGAGTTACTGCCTCATCTTCGACCTGCTGTACCCTACTGGTCACGGCTTCCCACTAGATAATGTTGTTGGTGGTTTTTTCAAAATTCAATCTCGCATTTTTGATTTTAATATGAAAACATTTTCCTATCCCACAAATTAACAGAGAATGTTATGGAAGTACCCTTAACATAAGGTGAGAAGAACAAATAGACAGACAGACAGATACACACACACACGTACATATATACACGATATCATGTCTTACTAACACCTACAAGTGAGCTGTTTCTGGTAAAGTTTTGTAATTAAAGTAAATTACAGAGAAATAGAGAGAGAGAGAGAGTGGGAGACATTTTGTCACTGATGAAAACACACAATCATTTGAATACCTTTCAGGATAGATAACAGATTACCTTGCTTATTTTTAAACTGACAAAAAAATGAAAACAATAATGTAAAAATGGAAATCTCATGAGTGTATTTTAATGTTTTTAATGTGTAAATTTTAATGTGATATCAGTGTTGAGTAGGTTGAGGTGAATACGTTCACCTTAATTTCCTTTAATTTATGACTATTTTGAGTTAATGGAGGATAGAAATTTAGTTATCTCAAGTGAAGGTTTATTGCTGCTGAGGGCATAAATCTAAAATTGACACTAAAGATGTTGTCCGATAACCCCCCGCACACACACACCGCCACCAATCTGCTTATTCCTGAATTCTCTTCATAATCTTTCACTAATATCAAGCAATTCGCTGATAAATGTAGTAGAATTAAGCACTTTAGCTGGTGGTATAATTTTGTGCTTACAATCTAGATGAACGTCGTAAGTTCTGCGTCGTTGGCACAGTGGTTAGGACTCTCGCCGACCATGCACATGGTCCGAGGTTCGAGCCCACGCCGGCGCACACCTGATATCTACGGTCGGCCTGCAAAATTTGGGCTACCGATATCCATGCTGAAAATTCCATACTAGTACCAAAAACACAGTGTGGAATCAAGCTGTAAATACAAAAAAAATCAGCTTTTTTAAACTAAACTTCTTTTTATTATATTCCTTGAGATACTTTTACTAAGCATTTTGACTTCAACATACACTGAGCTCTAGGATCTAAAGGGGTTGTCTTTCTCTTTTTTCAGATTTGAAATAACACGATTTTTTTTAATGGAAGTCGCTTTACTTGTTTCCTTATGGAAGCTGATAAGGCTTGAGCTGTTGTAATCCCCCTGTTTCTTTTTTTATTTCATTTTGCATGATGCTGTACTTTTTCAAAGCAAAAATTCAAGAGATACAATGACGATATATCCCAGGATTTCATCATGAAGTAGCATCATTTAGAAGACCATTGGAAAACCATCAGGAAGTACTGGACAGTTGTTTAACCGGAAATTTGTTTACTCCTGATTTGAAACTCTTTACTAGAACGTACCCTTTGAGACTCGAACACGGGACCTTCTGGTTACAAGGCGAGTTCGTAGACCACTAAGCCAGTGGGACCCAATCCAATGGCCAGTGTATGAATTCTAACTTCTTTCGATTTGTGATATAGCTCGACCATTAGCGAATGTTATCGGTAGAAAGTATTGGTCTTTACTCTCGACCTGTTGTAACACAAAGGTTTTCCTATGGTATTCTGGCCGATGTCCACTTCATGATGAAATCTTGAAACTAATTAAATCCTTACAAACCAGTACTTAAATAATTTTTTTCCCAATTTCTTCTGTATTATATTGTTTTGATATGAGTAAATTCCCATCCGTCGTTAAACACTGGCCTTTAACTGAATCCCTCTAAATATCAGAATGTTAAGTTTAGCTTCAGACGCGGATTGGATTCTTTTGGGATGACTGAACTCTACGATTTTTGTAATATCCACAGTACTTTTGGTAGGAAATGAATCGAATATTGTTTATCTCAATGACAGCTTCTCTTCACATGATATGTTAGCTGTCTCATGTCTCATGTTTTCTTAAATTCTGCTTATCGCATAAAGAAGTTGAGATTTTAAAAATTGAAACTGATGTAACCAATCGCTGCGTTCTGCTGTATAGCTGACCAGAACTTTTGATTACAGCATGATTCCACACCGTATTTTTGGTATAGGTATGAAATTTTCAGCATATGATATCGGTAGCCCAAATTTTGCAGTCAGACCATATATATATCAGGTGTGTGTTGCCAGAGGATCGAACCTCGGACTATGTGCATGGTTGGCGAGAGTCCTATCACTGTGCCACCGATGCAATTCCCTGAGTTATGCTCAGTATAAAATTGTCCCACTGATTGTAATAAGATAGTTATTTGTGATAAAATCGGCGGTGCTCTCGAAAAGGTCATAATACATCATAGCTTTCATTACTCTTAACTCTGTGTGGAGGTCAACAGCAATCAGCATCAAAAATACGACCGGGATTTTCAACTCAAATATAGTCAGTGCTACTATACGGATCAAAGACTTGGCCAGCACGTCATAAAGAGCATCTCAAGCAAACTTCAGACCTTCATTACAAGCTGTCTTCGCTCAATACTCGAGATCAGATGGCCAGGAAGATTAGTAACAGGGATCTCTGGCAATAAGCGAACCAACCAGGAACCGACTGTGACACAAATAGGCAGGAAGAAATGGGAATAGATTGGCCATACTCTTAGGAAACCATTAAGTGACATCACTAGACAAGCCATTGCTCGAGTGGAACCTGAAAGGGAAGCGGCGAGTTGGTCGTCAGTGGAAGGGTGACTTGGAGGAGTTCATGTGAAGCGGAGATTAAAGCGTGCGGGCAGACGTTTAGTGAGGTGAAAAAGCTGGCAGAAAACTGAAGGCAATGGAGACGAGAAGCTGAAGCGCTTTGTTCCTCTAGGAATGAAAGGATATAATAATGATACTTACAGTTACCTCAACAATGCCGCTATACAGATCCAATATTTTCTTAAGTACAGAACATGCACTTTACAACTAAAATCGACTTCATGAAGTGTCTGAGAATCTAGAAGAACATTGCTGACAAAGTGGGATCAAAACTTCTGTACCTAAGAATCACACACCAAAGAGTTCCTTAACTCACTCAAACAAAATCGTAGTCATCACATAACACATTATCAATATCATCACACAACCACAAAGTGAGATTAAACGGAAGTAAGGGTAAAAACTAAGGATTAAGTCAATAGATGATATAAAAACGTTAGAACAATAACATATAGCCAAAGATAAAAGAGACTCATACATGGAAAGTTATTCCGAAAGTCTAAATAAATAGCGACATCATAAATAAATTGTTCAAGAGGGACTTTCCAAACAATTGTCCCATTACAGAGACCTTTTGGAATGACTCAACGTCGCTTCTTACAATTTCTTAATTCATGTATTCTACTGCCGTTCAGTTTTGATGGAAAAGCCATTCTTAAGCAGCGGCAAACGTCCCCAAAATAAAATGATCTGTCTTCAGTCTCATTCTCACTCACTATTGAGTGTTAGCTTCCATGGTGTATATGTCAGTTAGTCGAGCCGAAGGTAGGCAGTGAAAGACAAACGTTATGTGTTATGCTGACGTGTTACATTCCCTAGCTCGCAGAGCATTCCTAGTTAGGGTAAGTATAGACTTTTGGTTTCAGCAATCTTGATCCTCAAAGTACACTTCATAATTCTAGACGATTAATTTTGATTTAATCACTCAAATTGTAATAACTCAGCGATCGCTTTCTAAACTTATCATCGAACACTTACCAGCATGGGTTTACAAAGGAGAAAACCGATGCCACCGCAACTCTACCTTAGAACATCTGATAGATTCCGCACACCAAGCTGCACCCCAAACAGACTTCTAAGCCGTCTACAGAAAATAAAGCAGTCTTTATAAAAGTGCACGAATCAAACTTCTTCAAACTGCAGAAGCAATGCCTATTCACTTGCTAAGTCCTGAATTCTGTATGCAGAAGAAGTTCATTGTATCACAACACTTGCAATAGACGTAATCTGTCTTAACACCTGACAAGTTAATTCTATTTATTTCTGTCTCTTCATTAGTGCCATTTTGTCAATTGTATTATTTTATATTTTCAAATTTTCTGTTCTCCAACCCCATACGATTTAATTTCTACACCTCATTACTACTGTTTCTGACTTGATCAACGCTCAATTTCTAGTCATTTATGTAAAGTCATCCAATTAATTTGCTCAGTTTTAGTCCTAATTTAAATGGCATTATTCTCTACCCCACCTCTGCTTCGTCTCTACCTGTAATTACATTTGTTGCTATTCTGACTTACGTTGAAACATTTTAGTCAATCATCTTATTATTATCTTCTTTTAATTCCCACAGGAAAATGCGGTTTCAGCCGCGCGTCTCCATTGCGTTCGGTTCTCTGCTAGAGTATTCGCCTGGCTCTAAGTTTGCCAACATGCTTTCAACTTCTCTTCACATGACCTACTCCAAGTCACCCTTCCACTGACAACCAACTCGCCGCTTCCCTTTTGGGTTCCACTCGAGCAATGGCTTGTCTAATGATGTCACTTGATGGTTTGTTTCCTCAGAGTATGTCCAATCCGTTTCCATTTCTTCCTGCATATTTTTCGCACAAGTGGTTCCTGCTGTGTTGATTCGCTAGTAGAGATCCCTGTTGCTGATGTTTTCTGGCCAGCCATCTGATCTTGAGTAGTATTGAGCGAAGACATCTACTGATGAAAGTCCATAGTTTGCTCAAAGTGGCTTTCATGACGCGCCAGTTCTCTGATCCGTATATTACCACTGACTGATTTCACGTTGAAGTTAAAATTCTGGATCTTATTTTTAAAGCTTAGTGGTGCTGACCTCCAAACAGACTCGAGAGTAATGAAAGCTTGTCTTGCTTTCACAATCCTCGCTTTGATATCCTCATCATCTGAATCCGCCTGTAGGTGAAACGATGCTTCCCAGGTAGATAGGTATTTGAAGGAGGTTGTTTCTTTCAGGTTCCTCCTATTGATACTGATTGTTGTCTACTGTTGTTCCTGTTGCTGTTGGTGCTGGCCAGGAATCTTCATCACCTATCTCCGTTTTCTCTATGTTCACTTGAAGTCCTATCTTTGATGCTTCTTCTATCGCCAACTTGTTGCTTTTCTGTTGCATATCTTCCAGTTTGCGGGAAATCAGACTTATATCATCAAGGGCGAAGTCCAGATCCTCCAAGTTTTTTGTGTGGGTCCACTTTATGCTTTTTTCTTCATTGTCCACTCTCTGTCGCATTATCTAATCTATTGCAATCAGGAAAATCATTGGTGATAGTAGGAAGTCTTGCCTTACTCCCTGCTTCACTTCGAAGGCTTCTGTAAGTTTGCCGTTGTGGATTACAATTATATTATGGCATCTAACTTACTAACTCAGTATTGCTTCACTTGTTGTCTAATTAACCTTGTTTCTAGATTAGATCATTCTTTTATTACGTGATCACTTATCCAAACTTCACAAACCTCATGTACACACACAAAAATAATGTTATATAAATGCGATAGTATTGCTATATGAATGAATTCGTCGTCGAAAAAAGTCTCTTCGCTGAACATATTCTCCTTTTTTTCGTATGACTAGACGGGGATTTTTAAGCTACTAAAACTCAGGGTGTTAAAATATCATGGAACCAGAGTAAAACACCTCGACTAGTGATTCCTTCTTTCCTTTATTTTCCTAACTATTCTACTTTTAACCATCTACCAAAAAAAGCACAAAACAAAATTTTAAAAGTACGGCAATAGTTAACATTGAATTTTGTTCAATATATATATATATATATGTGATAAGCGAACGCTATCAATTTTGACTTCAGACATATTTGACAGGTATTCTATACGTGAACTGCTGTCATACTTAAAATAAAATTTTGTTGTTTTGTTGTTTTTATTGTTTTTGAATAGTCGACTAAAATTTAGATTGTGTATTTGCTTTCCATTAGAAAACTACACAATGCCTCGATGTTTTATTGTGTGTTAATGCCTATACACACTTTCAATATGGTGTCGTCATCTTTACCATAAATGTTGATTGCGTAACACACGTTAAAAGATTTGTGTTCAACTTACTGCCTATTCTAGACAGATAGAAAGGGTATCTATCCATAGAAAAAGTATGACAGATAGAGAAAATTACTAAACAACTGTTATCACTCTATTATTAATATTATTATTATTATCGTCATTGCTTATCAGTAGTATCATTTTTAGTCGACTTGATATTTAGTAATTTTGACAATTCGTGAAGTTTATAAATTGGCATTTGGTCGCTATACTATTTTTGAAGAAAAAATCAACATTCAACCACCCTATTCAACATCGTCAATCTTTTATCAAACATATTGACGCTCAAGGTTTGGATCGTAGCAAAATTGCGACTGCAGAGACGACAGGAGATAGTGATGTATTAGATAGTTTTTGGGCAATCAGTAGGAAGCCTTGAACCTAGGTTTTGTGCTAGTTGGCATTCATCAGCAAAGCGTATCTGCAACCTTGAAGGTGCTCATTTCCTTTCTGAGGTTTGAACCTGCGTCACCCAGTGCTGAGGACTGTAGTGGGTATTTTGATTGGATACTAGTAACTCGTGTGACGTGACATCCTAGAGGAGATCGATGGCAAGCCTGAATAGTTCAGTGGTAACGTCTCTGACTGTAGCACTGGGTGACGCGGGTTCAAACCTTAGAAGGGACATGAGTTCCTTCAAGGTTGCAGATATGCCTTGCTGATGAGTGCCAACTAGCACGAAACCTAGGTCCAAGACTTCCTGCCAATCGCCTTCAACTATATAATATATCGTCAAATCATTGTGCACCGTGATGGAGAGCTACCTAGAATGGTGACCACATTGCATCAAAGAAAGTAATTGATACATCACACTAGTTACTAGTGTCCAATCAAAAAGACAAGACTTCATATGAAGATTAATAAGACTGACACCAGTGATGAAAAATCACCATCATTTGGAGAATCGTAGGAAGGTGATCTCTTTCAACCACCTGGGTAAGACAGGAGTTCTTTACTGCAAATACAGGGTGGAGATGTACAGTACTCAGCTGAAGGAATAAGATTGAACATTTTAACTCTAATTTGAAGACATCGCTTCTATTTTGTTGGTTTAAAAACCTGGTGCATGAGTCACGGAAAGTATTTCCAAGTGCTCACTTCAGACTTTCATCAAGAACTAGGTCCTTCTTCATTCAGGACTGAACAACAGGTGATCGGGAAGAAAGGATAAGCAGAAAGGGATTCAAAATGAATCAATCAAGAACTTGTTACTTGATAAATATGCTGAAGTAAATAAAGAGATGGACTGAAAACAAGCTTAGAATGCCATCGTGGTACACTGCATCCAAGGACTCAAGTGTAACTCGACTGAGAAACGATGGGTTAAGAGTTCTAGGTTGACACAGGAGAAAATAATGAGAAAAAGAGCTGAGAACCTGTTGGCAGTCTTAGAGCAAGCTAATAGGGATTGAAGAAGCAGGGTGAATTGGGGTTGTACCTCAAAAACCCCACATTCTATTTAGGCTCCAAAGGAACAATCATAATTACAACAATGCAATAATGACACGAAGAATGAATAGAGCCGTATATTTTTGGCGTTTCGTAATAAGCAACTATTTTCATGTCTAACATTTTTATCATCACATAAAATGCGTGTCAAATATGGCGTCATTGAATTTTCGTGTTCAGTCCTGCTGGCTGGCTTATAGCCTTTCGTAATTGCTTCTTGTCCTACCTAGAGTGGGTGATAAGAGTCAGATGGAGTGACCTAAGCCAACGTCTTTAATAGGTCAAAATGTCTCAGCTGATGTAAAGATAAGTCGACTGATAGGCACGAAATTCAGCCTACTGATAGCTTTCAGTATCCTTTAAAATATAATTCAGAAAACTTTTGTAAAAGCAGGGAGTGCCGGCCAGGTGTTTTGCTCTGCTTACAGACTTTTCCCCAGTATTTGCCCACCGTGTGGCGAACTCAAGGCGTTTCCGTTACAGAGAGGGTTCATAAATCATTCAGTCACTCTTATTCGATCCACTGGCTACTAATAAATTCCAACTTATGCCAATTCGTGAAGATCCTGGGTTTGAACCATGGTAGGTGCATAATACCATAGTCAGAAATTAGGAAAACACAGCTGTGCAATACTACGTGGTTTATAGTGGTCCGATTGTGCGTCGGTGGCACAGTGGTTAGGACTCTCGCCAACCATGCACATGGTCCGAGGTTCTATCCACTGCCGACGAACACCTGATATCTATGGTCGGCCTGCGAAATTTGGGCTACCGATATCCACGCTGGAAATTCCATACTTGTACCAAAAATACAGTGTGGAATCAAGCTGTAATCAAAAATATTTAAAAAAATAAATAAAATAAGATATGGGAGCCAAGTTATAGTTTGCATCGATCAAACCGCTGTTTATATATCTACAGTTTATATTCTTTGACCAATCACTGAGCGTGTGATTTCGGTTTACATCAAACAACATAAAATAGAATGTTGAAATATGCAGAGTATTCTGTTGCCAATGCAGTAGTGTACTTTGGGAAACTATGTTATCTCTAACATCAAATGAAATGTTCAAATAGATATATTTGTATTCTGTTGCTAATGCCGAAATGAACTGTGGAAATATGGGAGAGTAATATTCTGTTGGCAAACATTGTCTGTATCACACCATCACACTATAACTTTCCTCAATCCATGATGAAACTTCAAACCTATTGAATTCTTACAAACTAACTCTTAGAAGTGAATCTGTTGCTCTATGGTGACTGGCTACGTGCAAAGTTACCTAAAATGTCCTAATTAGAAGTCATAACGAATGGGGTCCACCATGGAGGTTGTGTGACCTGTGACCGCGCTGAATTCACAAAGTCGTAAAAGGTAGAATTTGTGCACTGACCACTGGGTTGAATCATCAATTCTAGTTAGTATACGAGTTTTCTTAGTAACTTTAATGTCCTGAGTTCAAACCTCGGTGGTGGGTAAGTACTGTTGAAGAGCTTCAAAACTTGGGGGGACGAAACAGCTGTCTAGTACTCTCTGGTTTTCCAATATCGGTTCACAAGCAAACCTGTAACCAATCAAATTTCTGAAAACCACTACTTAAGAAAGACTTATTCGACAAATTAAAATTCCTATTGAATAGATCCATGAAACGATCAGAGGTTTCGATAACTTCCTACCCTATATACAGGTTCTCAATTCAATTTATTTATACTAAAATTTTACTCTGATTTATAGTGAAATAATAACGACAATGACCAGAAGCTGAACTGATAGAAAGAGGGAGAGAGACTGAGAGAAATTGAGAGAGAGAGTGAGTGAGTGAGGGAGAATGGGATAAAATCTTGGTCAACACACATTCTGATTGGTTAATACAGAAATGAACAAGTAGTAAGTAGTTGGCCAATTTTACTGGTGTAAACATTCTTCTGTTGCATACATATACGTAGAGAAAGGATAAATTAAAGTGTATTTGTATATGTGCATACTTTGTAAAATATTTTTTAACAGTATTAATATTATTATTAGTAGTATTATTTATAACAATTCTGAGTGGAGACTAGTCATTTCACGAATCCTTCCTTGTGCTCATACATAACTTTTTGCTTTTCATACAAACACAAAGAGAGGATATTTGCTTTCTTATAATTACTTGACTCAATTTTCAAAATTAACGCCAAACATTCTTGTCAGAAATAAACATTCCAAATATTGTGAGATTTCAAACGAAAGTACCCAACTGTGTTGTGGTATCTATCTATCTATCTATCTATCTATCTATCTATCTATCTATCTATCTGTACACATGTTTTAATGTAACCGCGAATCTACATTTCTAAAATCGCCAACAATGTATCCTTTGATAACGACGTTACTTCACCCCTCAAAGAGTGTGATATCCATTTATTTCTGAGTATATTCACATCCTGAATTCCCTGGAAATCTTTCACATAACTGACAATCAAATGGTGTTATCAATAAATCTAAATTATATCATTGTCGTTTAAGTGTCGTGTGTATATAAAAAGAAAATAAAATGACAGAACAAATCCCTTTTCATCGTACATCAACAATACGACATCGTAGTAGTAGAAATGGTTCAATAGCACCACAGGATAATGTTCCATCAAGTACAACTGTTCCATCTGGTGGTGCTGGAGGTGGTGTCAGTGCGACTGGAGGCGTTGTTGCCGGTGGTGGTGGCGGTGTTGGAGGAATTCAACAACAATCCAGTGTAAGACGAGCATCGATTATGCAAAAGTATATGGGTGAAATTGAATTCACTGGATTAAATCAAACAGCTAGAGTAAGTTATTCACTCGAATGATAAGAATATTTTTGTGTTTACACTAAGTAGTAACTGGAGCATATATGAATACGTTTTTTTTTCAAATTTGAGTTTCGCAGAATATTGAATAGGCTTATTTGCATGTCTAACTATTGAACGCATAGTAAAGTGACACAAAACTCGGGAAAGTAGGATTTAAACCGGTTTCTATTCCTACTAGTGACTCCGTCTACATATTTTTACAGATAATAAACCTGATAAACAAAATATTTGATGACAAAACCACGGGTGTGAGTCTTTAGTGACACCAGACTGGGTATTAAATGTCTTCCGCATCTGTAATATGTCAAACAGAGGGTTCGATACGGTTTTCAACTCAGAATTAGGCTTATACTTTCAGTTAGAGTGTAAAGTTTTCAAGTGTCATGGATATTTCTTACTTACATTAGTTTTTAAATTGAATTTTTCCTTCACATTCTCAGTGGAACATAGGACTTCAGGAGAGTGTCTTGAAGTTTCTGTAGAAGTGCTTATTTTCACAGGATGAAGTTGCTAGCCTCTTTACCAGCATTATTTCTGGCTTAACAAGGTAAAGGAGTGCGTCGGCGGGGGATCGAACCCCGGACCATGTGCGTGGTCGGCGAGCGTCCTAACCGCTGTACCACCGAAGCAAAAAAGCCGCACCCACGGCGGGACTCGAACCCACAGTCTTTTACTTAGGAGGTAGTTTACTGACATTTCGTTAAATTTACAAGATTTTCGCAATATATTTCATAAGTTGACAAGTAACATTTATTTAGTGAACAGCAATCAGTCCAGCGTTATTTTCTTTGGAATTAAAAATATATGTTCAACTGTCACATTTAATTATAAAAGTAATTCGTTAACTGATCAAAGGTTTAATATACTTTGTACTAAAGATCCGTGTAAGATTCAGATACAGATTTTTACAGGTAAAAGATGACAGATTAGCTCTTGAAGCCTGTTTTAATCTTTGTAGGGATCTAACTTCTCTTTGAAAGTGTTCACAGACAGATTCTATATCACTTGATTTAATTTTATATTCACTACTTGTTGAACAATATTATTGGTGCAAATACCCTACTTTAATTTTTGTCCCTGTAATAAGAATATTAGATGCAATATTGTATTATATGCTGAAAATTCCATATTTGTACCAAAATTACTGTTTGGAATAAGGGTATTATTCTTATTGTTGTTATTATTAAAGCGTTACATACTCCAACCTCCATACTACTTCAGAAACTGACCTTTCCTATATTTGTTCGCCTATGGTTTAGGCATAGTTTTTATCATAACCACCTGTTAGAGATATTCTGGAAGGAAAGTAAATGTATGGTAATGGAACGTGGCTTAGATTTTTCAACTTCTTATCATAAAGAACTTGTAACGCACCTCTAAGTGATCAATTACCTATTCTCTGTTCCTCTTTACCATGACTTGTGCCTCTTTCTGGAAGAATAAACCAACAAGATGTGTTCTAGCACCAAATTGGGTAGAATGTCTTCAACATATCCTTCTCTAGTCATTTTTCAACCCCTACTTTGAGGTGTTCACAATATTCAGAAACTCCTGAATGCGACATCGCATTGCAGCAATAAAGCCAAAATCTCCTTTCGTTATATCATGAAACTGCAAATAGTACCGTAAATACTCTGTTTTTATCCTTGGTTAAATCATGTATTCGTGAAAAATTTCCATCACGGCAAATCAAAATATGTGATCTAATGTTAGGAGACTCTCTTTATTGAAGTGATTCTCAAGCTTTACAAGCGCACATATATATACATATATGTATATAATGTGAATTACAAAAATACATATTTTATTAATAGTAGCTTCATTCTAGACAGTGTTAATATAATGTACAGAATTCCCAGGTGAGTAAGTCCATGATATTCTTTCAGAAACAAAAACGGTAACTGACAACAGATTGCATGAAGCAATGCTGTCTTCTTTGATGTGAAAAAACCAAACCATTAAGGTAGTCCTTCTTTGTCTCTTTCGACAAATCGATGACGTCTCAATGGATGCCAGTTGTATGACGTTTAGGAGTACATTTTGAGAGCCAAGGGCATAACAAAGGTACAGTCATCTCATGTATTGGGATAAACTGTCATCCAGTATAGTGCATTTTCTCGGGTTTAGTGGAAACTACTGGGTTAACCGGTTGTAAGTATTTTTAAGTACCCGCCAGGGTAAATAATACTATTAGAGGTCATATTTTAAAACATTAAAACAAATTGAATCACAGAAATTATATGCAACATACAATGATGCAGGTTTTCAGTAGCCCAGCTTCTAAAGCAGGCCGTTGTTTATTTTTTCACTGTCATCGTAGTTAAACATGAAATGAACTATTATGCTCGATGGATGGCAGCTTATTCCAGCACATGAAATAAGCATTTCTGCGTAGTGTCATTGATTCACAAAATCCACTCTTGAAACATTTATAACTGGCATTCAACTAAATTCCGTGGATTTGTTGAAGAGGAGAAAGAAGAGATATCGTAATGGATCATTGATTTGCGCTACAGGTCGGATAGAAGGAACTGTGTCTCACGATCTACCGCCACTCAACCTCTTTTATTTGAAAATCCTGGACCAATAGACTCGGATGAATATTCTGTTTACTATATAAACATTGTTTAAGAAGAAGGGTATTATTATTCTTACTAGTTGTCAGCCACGTCTCGTAAACTCTCAATGCCCAGCTCTTGCAACGCTGGGACTTACGCTGTTCCTTGAAGTTTCTCAGAAACGCTTAGTAATAACGAACGCAAAACCAAAACACCGATTGGCTACTCGAGAATTCTTTATTGTACCACCAATATATCCAACTTTAAAATTAAGCTTTAACTAAGGTTTCTGACAGTTTTGGTCTGACTTCTTTCTGAACAGCGACCGATGAGACGATGACTGGTGTATCGATGTCTCCGCGAAAATATAGGGAAGTTGGGTTTGAGCAAACAACCATGAATTGATCGTTCAATCTTCAACTACATTAACACTAGTGTTTATGAAATTTATAAATCTCAAAGAGGCGATGTAGAAATAAATAAGACCAGTAGACAATTGAAACACTGCACAACATGGTGAAAGTTATGATAAGATAAAAAAGTGACATCGATATACAAAAATTAAGTGACATAATATCAGAAATTGATAAGAGTGAAAAATAATAATTCTTAAATCATTTTGTTAGATCTTTACATTCCCAGTGGAACACATAACTTCAAACTACAGGCTAGAAGTTTCTGTCAATTTTTTTACGGGATGGGGTTGCTAGCCTCAAATGCCCAACCTTCCTCCTTTACCAGTCTTGTAACCGAATTAGCGAGGTGAAGGAATGCGTTAGATGGGAATAGGACCCTGAACCACATGGGACGTGATTTTAGAGCATCCTACTGCTGTGCCACTGGCGTACCAAAATAATATTTGAATGGACAAAATGAAAATTAATTATGACTAAATGAAGAATAAGTGTCATCACATTTTAGCATAAACAGACTGAATAGAACCATGAAAGACAGAGTGGTTAAACAAAGCTATTTTTGTGTCCACAAATATTTTCTGTCACATTTCACATTATGCGATTGTACTGCTGGATAGTAAATTCTTTGAAAAGAGTCTCATAACTGGATCATTCACTTATATTGATTTCCTATAAATCATGTATGACTTAATTAAGTAGAAAGTACTGTTAATTCAGGCTAACATTTTCAGCCTGAGGTTGACGTGTGCTGAAGACGTTTCAACGACGTCTGATTATTTAACCTGAAGTAAATTGGTGGGTGATAACTAGCAGTGGAATCTAAGACAACGTGCATTTCTTCGCATTTACGACTCGTCACTGCATGTACCTGCATCCCCTAGCGAGTCAGTGATGGTGTTCCCACTGGTACTCGAACTCAAAACCTCAAGCCCAGAACTTCAGTCCAGTCGATTAACGAGAAAGTCCTAAATGAACTAAATAACAACTGTTACCTGTTGCACAAGAGGTGGCTGTCGTGGCTGAAGTGGTTTAGTGGATAATGTTTTGACATCTTAATTATTGTTACTGGGTTCAGGCCTCAGTGGGAGCATCATCACTCACTGCGGAACGTAGTGCATCAACTGTCTGACGAATCACGAATAGGACGAAGTCCACATGCTGGATTCTAACACTATTAGTCACCATCCACCAGTTCACTAGAAGATACTTTACCTGAATCGGTGAGCGTGCAACCTACTGATGTTCATTTACTGATTATAACAGAACTTCAACCGTTGGTAGGAATTCAGCGTAACACAGTAAATTATTATTCCAAGAAATTAATGCATCTATCCTACGACACTGACTACTCTTAAGTACACTGCATTAACTTATTTACTCAGAAGTATCTTCAGTTAAACATCTAGTTTCTAAAAAAATGAAATTTTTAAACGAGAAACCAAATCGAAAAAAATTTATAAGTATTTTTAAATTTTGATTTCTTTGGAGTTTGACAGACTTGAAGTTGTGTGACGAACTGATATCAGTTAGAAAACCACTGGAAACCGGTAATACTGAAATAACTTAAACTAGCTGTCTAGTACTCCGCGTGTCACGAGATAATTATTTGGCGACACATGGTCCGGGGTTCGAGCCCGCACCGATGCACATCTGATATCTATGGTCGGCCTGCAAAATTTGGGCTACCGATATCCATGCTGAAAATTCCATACTTGTACCAAAAATAGAGTCTGGAATCAAGCCGTAAATCAAAAAAATGTGCGCCCGCGGTACTGCAGTTAGGACGCTCGTCGACCATACACATGATCCGGGGTTAGATCCCCAGCCACCAATGCACTCCTTTACCTCGCTAAGCAAGAAATAATACTGGTATAGAAGAAACAATTAAACACTGCTACAGAAACTTTAAGCCACTAGCTTGAGGTTCTATGTTCCACTGGGGGGAACGTGAAGGAAAAAAAAATCCGGATGTTTCAGCTAACTTTGTAAGTTTTATCGATTTTTCTGCTGGACTGCATATCAACGCGTCTGATATTTGCATATCACATGTTGACTTGACCCTTATTATTTATCTTTGTTCCTGTTTAGTGTCTAACTTTAATGATTCTTTTTATGGTTGTATGATGACATTGTTAAAGTGTTATTTGTTTGGATGAAACAGAATGATTCTGACCTTGGATTGTCTGCAGGAAGCGTTGGTGTGTGGTTTTTTTTGGATAGAGGTTTTGACCCCACCTTATTGGAAATGTTTTATTTGATTCTAAATACTAATTTGGCACTTAGAATGTTCCCTTGACTGTGCTGCTGCCTAACGGCACTATTCAGAGCCACACAAAGATTCGTATTTTTCTCAATTTGAAGTGTTTTGAGACTGTATGGGTGTCCCAGGAAGGTTTTGTCCCCCATACAGTAAGACAAAGAGACCAGTTTCCTACATTCAGACCACAACGAGGAGGTTTTGAGTGGCCACACCAGAGTTTTCAGTGGTCCTTTAAAAGGGATCTAACTGAAACAATTATATATAAATGCATCAGTATGTAGGAAATTTCTTCCGATCAATTAAGATGTTTGTCAACTATAAGGCAACCAAAATACTCCTTCATAATAGTGCGTATAAATTCACTTCCTCACTTTGTTTCAGCCTATTAAAATATGACCTTTGATGGCAATTTCCACTCTCGTGAGTATTTAAAATGTCTAAAACATGGTGTTTTCAGAGGCTTGGACTATACAAAAGAAAAAAACATACTACTGTGCGGTAGCACATCTTAGTAAGTGAAATAACTGTTCCTGTGTTATGTCCTTGGTTCCCAAAATGTACTGATAAACTCCCAAACAGATGTCATGCACTTGTTGAAAGAGACAAAGAAGAACTATCATAGTGCATTTATTTTCTCGTCAGGCAAGATAGCATTGGGTTACACATTCTACTATCAATGACTATTTTGCATGGAGATCCTATAGGTAAAAGAAACTAATAGGCTGTAAACTTCATTGAGAATTATGTACACTATATGTACACTGTTCAGAAAAAAGCTATTACTGTTATTATTACTACACTTTTCTGACCATGGTTCAGTCAGAGAACCATTGAAAACCAGGGAGTACTGAGAAAACGTTCCATCCTAGTCTAGGACTTATTGGCAGTACGAACACACTGGGGTTCAAACCCAGGCCGTCTAAGGTACAAGGGAATCTCGTAGGCCATTCAACCACTGGTATACGACTCAGTGATCCTTGAATTACAACTCCTACAAATTCATGATTTTAGGGCGACTGATATTTTTATTTTTTTTGGATTACAGCTTGATTCCACACCGTATTTTTGGTACAAGCATGGAATTTTCAGCATGAATATCGGTGGCCCAAATTTTGCAGGCCGACCATAGATATCAGGTGTGCGTTAGCAGGGGGTCGAACCCCGGACCATGTGCATGGTCTGTGAGAGTCCTAACCACTGTGCCACCGACGCACTGGCCATCGTCGTTGTTGGTGAAATGAAACAGCTTTTAATACTGATATAAGAATATCAGGGAGGAAGTGGGTTAAAATTCTAAGAATTATGGTAGGTAGGTGGAGAGAAGGTTGATTACTAAATCCCCGTTTCTCGAGTCTACACACAACACGTGCAATAGAAATGACTCATCACTCATACCGGAAATATGGAAAATACTACTACCAATCAAGTCAAGCAATGAAAATAATGGAATTATGTACACGACGTTAGAAAGTTGTGTGAGTACCTTGATTTGATTATGAGCGAAAAACTGTGCTTGAAACGTGGTCATCAGTAAATATTACTGTATAATACTGTGTGACTTTATTCAAATATATTCTACCAACAATAAAGCTGTCCAGTATTCCCTGGTGGTAGTTTTTAATGGTTCTGTGATATCAGTCGATGGTCGAACTTAAAACATATCAAATTTCTACAAGCTTACTCATTATAAAAATATCACTATTATTACTACTTCGACTTATACTCTCGTGCTACTATTAGTACAATTTTTATTTTTATTTATTTTATTTTTGGTAACAGTTTGATTTCACACTGTATTTTTGGTACAAGTATGGAATTTTCAGCGTGGATATCGGTAGCCCAAATTTCGCAAGCCGACCATAGATATCTGGTGTGCGCCGGTGTGGGCTCGAACCCCGGACCATGTGCATGGTCGGCGAGAGTCCTAACCACTGTGCCACCGACGCACAGCTGTTACGACTAAACTAATACGACTGCTTCTACCAAGTGTGAAGGACAAATTCGTGGCAACGAAAAAGATTCCAGAAGACTGGAAACGTTTTTGAGACTGGAAAGGGAATATGAAGCGTTTCTTCAAAACAAAATATTTGATAAACTATATGCCTTTTTCTGTGAAAAGATGAAACATCTGTCCAGTACTCTATGGTTTTCAATAATTCTCCAAATGATAACCCTCCACAGTCAAACTCGAAAAACACAACCAATCCTTGCAAGTTAACCCTTGAAAATCTTATTATTGAAATAAAAAAACAAACAGAAAGTTGTGTATTTCAAATAATGAAAAATCTTTTTTAACAAATCTAAATATGATGATGGTGTATTATGATTTAATCATAAGGGATAGTTTTAATCGAAAGATAAAAATAGCACAAAAACAATCTGAACAATCTAGAATTATTTTTCTCCACCTTTTGTATGAATGTCAAGGTCCATAAAATGAAGAAAAAAAACACCCTACCTATTAAAGTCCAATGTATTCATGACCTCAGAAGAAGAACTATTTGCATACTGATGAAACACTTTACCTGCGTTTGTATATCTTTCCCCCTGCAGACACAAAAATAATAAGAACATAAAATATCATAGATGGTGTGTACCAGTTACTACACCAGTGTTCACGCAGTTTATTTTCGAATTATTTTATTTTGTAATTATCACAAGGCTAAAAGGTGATTTACGAAGATAAACTGATTATATATAAAGGTGTGAAGGGGGTGGGGTGGGAATAAATAAAAATAAAGTAAATAAATAAATTTTTGCTTTATTCCAAAAAACAGTACTCATGATACAGCAAGGAATTTTCAGCATTTCAGTACAATATTGTATCTAATTTACTCAAAATGACAAAAAAAATTAAAAATACCCATTACATAATAGTAATAAAACGATTGTTATAGCAGCTACGTAGCAGAATACTGTATGCCATACGGAGAAAAATATGCATAAAGTACAAAATTGTAGTAATAATAGTAATACCAACTAAAATAAAATATCAGAGTAACAATTAAACGGTAGAAAGTGTGACACCATAAAATACAGAAAGATGAACGATGAAAGGGTCGATTCACTGTGCTAATTACATAGTAACTTGTAAGTTTCACGTCTAACAGAGTCTTCGTCACATAAAGTACGCGCTAAATAGGGTATTGTAGAATTCCTATACTTAGTGGTACGAGCATATATCTTTTTATATTGACTTCTCGTCCTACCTGATGAGATACAAGGAGACAGGTGTAAATAAAGGGGGTGCAGAGGGTCTGACAGTATAGCCTTTGCCCATTTCGTACATGAATTTACATGCCTCTCGACTATAGTATTAGCGAGCTCATGCAGTGGAAGACCACAAGCTCTACTCACAGCATTTAATACTCTTCGTAATATGATATAATCTTTTTTGAGAAGCCCAGGAAAGACTAATGGAGAGCAGTAGAGTACAATAGGTAAAATACAGGAGTTTAAAAATTGCAAAACTAAAGGTTGGTTGATACCTGATTGTCTTAACTTTTTAATGTAGAAGGTAAGACGAAACATTTGCTTAGAGATAGATAAGATATGGGATGACCATGAAAGGTCAGAGGAAGGAACTAATCCAAGGTATTTAATGCTTGATTTGGTTTCAATTTCCGTGTCATCTATGCTACAGGGATCGTGCGAGATAACTAGTTCAAGTAAGTCACGTCGATGCTTGAAAGTAAAGTCAAGTGCCTGACATTTGGAAGGATTTAATATAAGACCATTTGACTTCGACCAGTTGTTGATGTCCAACAGAAAGCTATTAAGTTTGGAGCTGTCAGACTCAGAAGTGAGTCTGACAGCTCAATAACTGAAGCTTTCGCTGAGACTCAAAGCTATTTTATGTGATGTGTTCTGTAGAAGTCAATAATTTCTTCTTCTTTTCTTTTCGTCTTTCATGGTACACGCTGCGTTTTTTTAAATGATCGTTATCAGATAAAATGATTGTACCGTATATATATATATATATATATATATATATATATATATATATATATATATTCATTGAACTAAACAATCTTGGAAACAAAGGAGTAACTGGCTAAAGGGAGAGGTTGCCTGGGGTTCTAGTAAGATGTCGTAACTAGTAGAGTCGACCGACAACACTGATCGATAGTCAAGCAGGCCATTAGATTCCTATGCAGTAGCTGAAAGGTATAAGAACTTTCTTTGCGATAAGAAGGTCGTGGTTTCGAACCCTGGTGGGTGGGTGCTGTCAAAGAGTTCAAAACCTGGATGGAATAGATGTCCAGCGCTCCCTTGTTTTCCTGTGATTCTCTAATTAACGTAAGGTAGCAATCGAACTTGATATAAATCAAATCTTGACCTTATGTCTCTTGAAAAGCTGAATAATAACCGAATTCATTTTGTCTTAAGACCTAAATATAAAAAATTCGTCTTCTAATCTAAAGGTCCTGGTGTTTGGTCACTTGTTTGGTCATCAGAGCGTATTGTTGAAGACTTACTAACTAGAATAAGACACTTGTTCAGTGGAATTCCTTGGTCTTCAGTGTTTCACCAAACTGATTTCTTTTCATGATATAACTCAAATATCTATGCTGTGTGTAAAATTCTCAGTGCAACTGTCGACAGAATATTTCCTCTTCATCAAGGATGCTAAAATAAATTAACAATCTATAGTATATCATGTGAGATAATGCTCCTCGATTTGAAGCACAGAATTAATCCTTCATAACATATTTCCTTCATCTCTAACACGATGTTCAAAGGTAGTTTCAAAGCCAATCAGAAATCTGCATGAGTAGACTGTTTTTTGGCTCATTGAATATAAATTCAGATAGCCCAGTGATTCCAGCAGACCACCAGATGTAAAATTTCGATGAAGAATAGAAGTCATAAGGCAAAAAGGAAATTATCCTTTCACAAGAATCACACTCAAAACCCGCTGCACACTCATATATTCTATTTGATACAAGAAATTCATCAAAAACCAATGAAATACTGGTTGGCTTTTATGTTCTATCGAACTTTTTCACTTAATATGAAGAGAAGGGCGGGAGATAATCTAGAAAGGAATGTACAAGTGAAGATTAAGAAATAAACATTTATGTTATAAAATAAAATTGAAAAGTGACTTAATCGACCCGACTGTTTTAAATGGACAAAGGTCAGTAGAAGTATGGTAAAGTGTTGAAATAAAATCTATATGAGAGGTGTAATGTTACTAATAAATACTAATGTTAATAAATTTAAACAACGAGGAAATAAGCGGAACCGAATTGAAGCAAGAATTTTTTTTATTTTAGCTAAGGTAATGCAAGTCCGTATATGTAATTCTTTCACTGTCGAGGTCTGGTTTCAGGTCAAGAATGGCCAGATATTTCGCCATATGTTAACTGTGTATTCGAAGCCTTTGTATAGGACACAAGGGTACACTTTGTATTACTGTGTAGCAATTATGTAGGAGTACCTGGTGTCTAAAGTTGACAAAGTGTAACAGGGCAAACTTACTGGTATTCTTTTCTCCTCTGGTTAACTAGGTCAGATAGTGTTCCAAAAAAACATTTAGCACTCTGATGCTATGTACTCCCCAGGCACCTTACTTCAAATGATAAATTATTATTATTATATTATTGTATCCTTTAGTTCCTAGAGGAACATAGGGCTTCAGCTGCGCACCTCCATTGACTTCGGTTTTCTGACAACTTTTTCACCCTGCTCCAGGTCTGTCCACATGCTTTCATCTCCTCCTCGCATGACCTCCTCCAAGTCACCCTTGGACGACCAACTCGCCGCCTCCCTTTCGGGTTCCACTCGAGGGCTTGTCTAGTGATGTCACTTGATGGTTTCCTCAGCGTATGGCCAATCCATCTCCATTTCTTTCTGCCTATTTGTTTCACAATCGGTTCCTGATTGGTTCGCTCCCAGAGATCCCTGTTGCTGATCTTTTCTGGCCATCTGATCTTGAGTATTGAGCGGAGACAGTTGTTAATGAAGGTTTGAAGTTTGTTTGAGATGCTCTTTATGACTCGCCAAGTCTCTGATCCGTATAGTAGCACTGACTTCACATTGGAGTTGAAAATCCGGATCTTATTTTTGATGCTGAGTGCTGTTGACCTCCACACAGATTTGAGAGTAATGAAAGCTTGTCTTGCTTTTCCGATTCTGGCTTTGATGTCCTCGTCAGTTCCGCCTGTAGTTGAGACGATGCTTCCCAGGTAGGTGAAGGAGGTTGTTTCTTTCAGGTTCTTCCCATTTATGCTTATTGTTGTCTGTTGTTGTTGTTGCTGTTGATGTTGGCTAGGAATCTTCATCATCTCTGTTTTATCTATGTTCACGTGAAGTCCTATCTTTGATGCTTCTTCTGCCAACTTGTTACTTTTCACTTGCATATCTTCCAGTTTATGGGAAATCAGACATATATCATCGGCGAAATCCAGATCCTCCAAGTCTTTTGTGTCAGTCCATTTTATGCCTGTTCCCTCGTTGGTTGCCGTTGTCTGTCGCATTATCCAATCAATTGCAATCAGGAAGATCATTGGTGATAGTAGACAGCCTTGCCTCACTCCCGTCCTCACTTCGAAGGCTTCCGTAAGTTTCCCGTTGTGGATTACTTGGCATGCAGCATTGTCGTATAACTGTTGGATGAGGTGTATAATTGTCGATGGGACCCCGTAGTAGCGAAGTAGTTTCCAAATGACCTCTCGATCGACGCTGTCGAAGGCCTTTTCAAAGTCGATGAAGTTGAGATAGAGAGGTGACTGCCATTCCAAGCTTTGTTCAATGATGATCCGTAGAGTGGCGATTTGATCAATACATGATTTGTTTCTCCTGAATCCAGCCTGTTCCGGACGAAGTTTTTCATCTAGGGCTTGTTTGATTCTCTCCAGGATGATGCGACTTAGTATCTTGCTTGGAATGGACAGAAGCATAATTCCACGCCAGTTTTTACATTGACTTAAGTCTCCTTTCTTTGGAAGTTTGAATAAGTAACTGTTCTTCCAATCCTCGGGTACTTTGCCCTCTTTCCACACCTTCTCCAGTAGTGGTGTCATCAAGTCCGCTGTTGTCTCTGGGTCTATTTTCAAAGCCTCTGCTGGGATTCCATCTGGTCCCGGTGTTTTCCCAGTTTTAAGCATCTTGATTGCATTCAGGACTTCTGATTTCGTCGGGGGGTCAGTGTTCACTGGTAGTTCTGCTTCCGTTGTTGGTATTGCTGGACGTGTTGTAGGTGGCGGACGATTTAGAAGTCTTTTGAAGTGTTCAACCCAGTGCTTTCTCTGTTCCACCTCTTTGGTGATTGACTTTCCATTGTCGTCCTTTATTGGCTTAATCTGTGTCGAACGTTTGCCCGAAAGGTTCCTAGTTGTTTGGTAGAGTGTGGCGAGGTCTCCTTTGCCTGCAGCTTGTTCTGCTTCGTTTGCCATGGTTTCATAATATTTTCTTTTGTCTTCCCTGGCACTTTTCTTCACTCTTTTGTTCAGTGTATTGTAGCTTGCATTCAGCTCCTGTTTTTGTTGCTCGTCAGTGCACTGGATAATCTTTTGCTTCACTGTCCTTCTCTCTTCTATTAGTTTCCAAGTGTCCGTAGTGAGCCACTGTTTGTCCTGTCTCTTTTTTCTGCCTAGAATTTCTATGCAGGTTTGGCTCCACACCGTTTTCAAGTTGTTCCAGTGCTTTTCAACGCCGACCTTTTCGCTAGTGTTGATTTGTGTCTCGGCTTTGTCCTTTATGCTTGCAATGAAGATGTCCTTTGTAGCCTGGTCCTTCAGCTTTTGAGTGTTGAACTTGGCTTGTGGTCTATCTGCAGCTCCTGATTCCCTGAAAGCTTTTAATTTGATTTGGATTGTCCCTTGTACGAGATAGTGGTCTGAGCCAACGTCTGCTCCTCTTCTTGCTTTTGTGTCCAGTAGGCTGCGCCTCCACTTCCTTGAGATTGAGATGAAGTCGATTTGGTTTTTGGTTTGCCCGTCTGGTGACACCCATGTAGCCTTGTGGATATCTTTGTGCTTGTATACACTGCCACCAATCACCAGTTCGTTGAAGGCGCAGAAGTCGGCGAAGAGTTCTCCGTTTTCATTCATTTCTCCTAGAGCTTCTCTACCCATGATGAGTTCCCTTCCCGTATTGTCTGGTCCCAGTTTGGCGTTCATGTCTCCCATTAGTATTTTCATGTCGCCAGCTGGAGTATTGTCCATTGTTGCCTGTAGTTGCCTGTAGAATTCTTCTTTCTTCTCGAGGTCTGCGTTGTTTGTGGGTGCATAACATTGTATGATTGACACTTTCCTTCCTTTGGAGTTGAACCTGGCGGTCATTATCCTGGACGAAATCGCCTCCCATTGTATCAGGGCTTTCGTTGCCGTTGGTGACATCATGATAGCCACGCCCTCGGTGTGCGTGTGGTTATCTTCTGGGTGACCGGAGTAGATCACTGACTCACCTGTTGACAATTTGGTGAGTCCACTCCCATTCCATCTGCTCTCACATATTCCCAGCACTTGTATTCCGTATCTTTTCATCTCGTTGGCGATCTGGGCAGCTTTCCCAGTCTCGTACATAGTTCGGACGTTCCATGTTCCTACACAGACTTTTTCTTTTGGTGCAAGGAGGTTCATCATACTGAAGTTTCTTTAGCAATTTTTGTTTACAGGGTGGGGTTGCTAGCCTCACGCCTGAGAAAAGAATGATTACATTAAGTAAAAGTTTAGAGAGAAGCAACTTTTTGGGTTGCTCCCCTCAAAATCAGAAAATAACGGACAAACAATGAGAACAACATCAACAAAGGAAACAGTTCACAGAAAAAAGGGCAAAAAGCGACGACAACTATACAATAAGACAACATGCAATATAGTTCAGTACAGTTAACTAAAATGATATCTTAACCATAAACTCACTGACTTGGAGCAACTTGAACATATAAATCCAACAATATATACAATTATAGATGTGTTTATGTTTAAAAATTCCACAAATCCAAACAGTGGGTTATGTGTATTATCTGTCAATAAGATTGTATTTTTTGGATTCAGTGTTCGAAAGGTTAATAATTGTGATAATTTCCGCAAACTCTTTGCATAAAATTTTAGAGTAATAAGAGTTTTTATTAATGAGCAAAATGTAGCGTAATAGTCAAAAAGTCAAATGATAAATACGCACTATTAAGTCTGAAAACGGGACCTTCTCTGGAACACATGAAAGAATTAGTTGTCTGCTGAAGATCACCATAGTGGTTGAATAAAATACGTTTTCCAGATGCTTGAAACTATAGTTTACAAATATTTCACCTTTGAACTTCAGATTGATGTAAAGAATTTACTAGGCAACGGTTGTGATTTTCGGTGAAGGCAGCATTACTTTCATTTTTCTGTCAATAAATCTAGACGGATGCGCATTTTCTAATGTAATGTGATGTATAGACTGCACTTCAGTGTATACTAAACTTCCTGGACGCCTTCATGGATTTTTACTTTCTAGCTGATGAGAAATATCTGTTAACGTTCGGCAAAGTATGCCTAATTAGGTACTGCGGGTTTTATACATTCAAACTGCTTCGGTTATTTTTGACAGTTGTTACATAATAGTGACTTCTATTTTACAATCTTCACCTGTAAATTGCCCACATTTTTAATTACATTATCAGTGGTATTTGATAAATTTCACGAATTATATTTTAAATATAATTTGCTGTTGTACAGAGGTTTTTGAAAATGACTCCTTCGAATATCCTCTCTGCTAGCTTGTTTTACGACTGATTAAGGGGAATTTTCTATTGATTTGGTATGATAAATAAGCATAGAGGGGATACGTTTTAAATCCATCCAACCATCATTTGATCCTATACTGACTCACGTAGAATACTAAGATTCTTTGGTTGCCCAGAATTTAATCATCAAATATTAGGATGTGTTTTGAGGCGAAAAAGGACCACTTGTCACTTACAGATTAACACAGTTTTCAAGAATTCAGATTTTTATTGAGGATTCTGCCTTATTCGGCCTTGAAACTTTGAGATAATTTCATCATTTTTATCAGATAACTGACTTTCTGCTGATCCATTACGAATCTTTTTTTACCGTGACAATTATGAACTACCAGTTGACCTAGTGTCTGGAAGTATTTAGAAAGATCCATTGAATTTAAAGTTGAACAGTGTACAGAACGATTGACATTCTTGTCAAATCTGCATACTGATCACACACGTACTTGCCATACACAGTTTTTATAGAAGGCATGAATAATTACAATACAGGTCAGATTGTGTACAGGTCAAGGTCACAAATAATAATGGGTAGGGAGACGCAAAAAGTGTGGGTAAGAAAGATAAAGAGAGGAAAAACAAAGCGAAGAACCTGTTATGCAGCTAAATTTATCTTCGTAAAGAAAACGAGAACTATGCTGTCCTGTAAACCCTCACATTAGACGAACGATAGTGTCACATCTCACTGTGTTTATCAATTTACATGTATGTGTGGAGACACGTACATAGAGAGAACCTAACGGTCTTTGCATGTTAGGGCTACAGAACACATTCCAAAGTGGCTGCAACAACAAATGAAATCGCTAGATACAATTGACCCCGGAAATAGATGTCCAACATCATCTATAGCGAAGCATATTATAGAGACGACTCATTAGGTTGATTTTAACAATGCCTTTAAGCCGATACATAAAACAAGGTTGGGCCGCATACTTAAATTCATTGAAGCCTTAGCAATAAAAAGACTTAAACCTGTCTTATGCGTCCAAAAGTTATTTGTTATCACCTTAAACCTGCCTTGGTAATCCAATTTATAACCAAGGACCAATTTACTTCACAATATTTTCAAACCCTTTTTTTCCCTTGTTTTTCCTCTCTTTATCTTTCTTACCCACAGTCTTCGCGTCTCCCTAGCCATTATTTGTGACCTTGACCTGTATTGTAATTATTCATGCCTTCTATAAAAACTGTGTATGACAAGTACGCGTGTGATCAGAATGTCCGAAATGTGTTGTGCCAATACATTGCACGTTTCAGATAAACTACGTCTTCTTATTGTGTTGTCGAAATTCATAAAGGGAACTAACTGCTTCAAATCTGCATACTGTTAAGGTTTCAAATTTTCGACTAAATTCCGTCTGCACTTTGGTATGAGTTTGAGAAAGTAGTTTTTAGGATTTCAACCTTCGGTCAAACTTAAAAAAAAGTTATTTAAGTTTGAAAATGTTTGAAAAAATCATATTATTCTTAAGTACTTACGCCTAAGTACTCCACTTACGACAAGAAAAGTTACATCATCAGAGGAAAATGTCAGCATACTACATCTAAGAGAGGCACTACATGGTATTGTTGTGAAACTAAACAACATACGAAATGAAATTGAAAATTTGAAACACAAACTCGAATGTATGGTCAATGACAAAGATTATGAAACTGTGGCTGTAAAATCAAAAAAGATTTGGAGAAACAGCCTTAAGAAAATCAAAAACATACGGAAATAAAGGAATTCCACGAATTCGTAGAAGAAAAGAACAACTTGCTGAATGCAACAGACAACGCCGTTTCATCTTCTAATGAAAAAAAACAAAATGAGTAATCAACAACTTATCAAGAGAACAAAGCTCTTGTGAGATAAAATTACTTGGGAAAGGATTAAATTTGAATAAAACAGTTAATGACCTAAAATCAGCGAGAGTTCATTCCTAACACAGAGGTGGCATTAAGTTCAGTAGATATGATGACAGCAGAAAAGGTTTGAACACAATGAAAATTAACTCTGAAATCCAAAAAAGAACACAGTCGAACATAACAAAATTGGAAAGAATAGCTCTAATTAATGTAAAACAGGATATAAAAACGTCATAATTTTGTCAATTACACTGCGGTGGAATGCTTGCCAATCAAGCATGTTGTCCAGGGTTCGATTTCCGGCTGACGCCTTTCTTTACCTCGCTAAGCCAGTAATAAGACTTGTAAAGAAGGAAGGTTGGGCATATAAGGCTAGCAACCCTATCCCGTGAAAAATAAACTCCAGTGCTTTCGGAAACTCCAAGCCTCCAGCTTGAATCCACGTGTTCCATTGAGAACGTAATTTTTAATTTCCTTCACGTTTCCAGTGGAACATAGGGCCTCAAGATAGTGGCTTGAAGTTTCTGTAGTAGTGTTTATTTTCACAGGATGGGAAGTTGCTAGCCAGCCTCATGCCCAACCTTTCCTCTTTACCAGCATTAATAATGGCTTAGCGAATTACGAGAATGCATCGGCCGGGGTCGAACCCAGACCATATTCATGGTTGGCCAGCGTCCTAACCGCAGCGCCACCGACGCACTAACTGGGAACATGAAGGAATGAAAAAATAAAAGACAAACGAGGTCAGAAAGTTGCACGAGTAACTTGATATGACAATGGGCAGTGATAAATTGTGCTCAAAACGTTTCCAGTAAATATTATACTATATAACACTGTCAAACGTTTTCCAAATAATAAGACAACAACTCCATGATGAAATCATACTCTAGCCCAGTGCTCAACTTCTCTTCTTATAACAGTTACATAATACATTACCTCTAGTGAAGTAAGCGTTATTTCTCCCTACATTTTTATTCAGATTTCATAGTCCTAGTTTCTTCATTATTTTGAATAAGAGTAGGCGATGAATGTGCGTCGGTGGCATAGTGGTTAAGACGCTCGTCGACCATGCACAAAGTCTGTGGTTTGATCCCCGGCCACCAATCCACTCCTTTACCTCGCTAAGCCAGAAATAATGCTGGTAAATAGGAAAGGACAATAATGGTAACAATAAAACACCGAATTTAGTCAGGCTGGAAAACGTGTTACCTGATGATAAAAGCATCACTACCTTTCAAGCCAGTGAATACATTTCATTCTTTATTATTATTATTATTACTATTATTATCGTCATCATTCATGCATATCTTCTGGACATAAAGAAACTCACAGAGCCCAAATTACTCCTTTTATTACAAATAATCATAATTCATAGTTAATCCACAGAATTAATTTTCCGTCTACACACTTTTTTAACTTGATGTTGAAGAAAGGAAACTCTTTGTATGTGTTTGCCTCAGATACGTTTTTACCCTTGCAATATCTTGTACTATTCAGTTGTAGTAATTGTGGAATTAATCGTATTCCCCTTTTAGCCAAAGAATGTCGATTAAAATATTTAGATAAGCGTAAAATGACAAAGGCAGAAGAGAGAGAAAAAGGTGCAAATTACTCAAAAGAATATTTATTCAGAACAAAGTATTTAGAGCGAACAATTGTGGTTTCAATAAATTCTTCTTCAGGCTCTACAATTATAAATCCATTAATGTAAGCATACCATAGCCAGCCAGTAAAGACGAATTAGAATAATATCAGAAAGTGTATTGTGGAACAAGTATAGGATGGGATGAAACAATAGTCATATAGTCATATATTTTCAAGTATTGGTTTTGTAGGGATTTTGTTTGATTGCATGGAAGATTTAATCATGAGCTGACATCAGTTAGAGAACCACTGGAAAACCAGCTGGGACTACTGGACAGCTGTTTCGTCCTAGTTTGGGACTCCTCAGCAGTACGCACCCACCGGGATTCGAACCCAGGACCTACCGGTTACAAGGCGACCTATTATAGCATTAACCCACTGGGACCCGATCCAATGGTCCTTGAATTCTAACTTCTGCCAATTCACGACATAGCGCGACCACTTCGCAATGTCTTCTTCGATGAGTTACTGCCTCATCTTCATATAGTTTTTTAAATATACATGGTCAATAACAACATGGGACAAAATGAGATGAAATAATTTAATTTAATGATGTGTGTATATATATAAATATAGTTAACAGAAAATACAGGTTTCAAGAGTGAGTGTAATCAGGCTGTGTGAGGCAATATGAAAATAAACCAACGAATGGGGCGGTCTAGACTTAAGTTCAAGGTTGAAAATAACAACAATAAGAATGATTGTAAAATAATAATAACGATGATATGTTGTAAAATTAAAATTAAAAGTACTATTGGTGAATGATTGTCAAATAATAATAATGAGTATAATGAAGTGGAATGAACAGGATTTTGGTAAATACGATAGCAAGTTAGAAAAGCACTACTTAAAGCCTAAGATAATAAAATCATAAGAAAGGTCATGAAATCATAAAAAAGTCGAAAATGAACGTTTGTCTATGAAACAGAGGAATAGAAGAAGGAGAAAAGAAAAGAAAATTGTGAAAGGAATTTATAGTGTTAATGGAGGATTTGTTGGCTTTATTGTAGGCCAAGGTAAACATAGAGGTTGAACATACTTCTTAGCCCACTTGGTAGATACTGGACACCCGATAAAACTTGACCAAGCGTTTTCAGTTATTTACCGCATTCCTAGTAATTTATCTAGAGGAGCTCGACTACGTCTTCTATCAGTAGCTGAAGCAGTTGCAATTAATACCAGAAGACCATCCCTCTGCATACAGAAGAAGTATGTTATGACTATTGTCTCATCCCATCCTATACTTGTTCCACAATACACTTTCTGATATTATTCTAATTCGTCTTTACTGGCTGGCTATGGTATGCTTACATTAATGGATTTATAATTGTAGAGCCTGAAGAAGAATTTATTGAAACCACAATTGTTCGCTCTAAATACTTTGTTCTGAATAAATATTCTTTTGAGTAATTTGCACCTTTTTCTCTCTCTTCTGCCTTTGTCATTTTACGCTTATCTAAATATTTTAATCGACATTCTTTGGCTAAAAGGGGAATACGATTAATTCCACAATTACTACAACTGAATAGTACAAGATATTGCAAGGGTAAAAACGTATCTGAGGCAAACACATACAAAGAGTTTCCTTTCTTCAACATCAAGTTAAAAAAGTGTGTAGACGGAAAATTAATTCTGTGGATTAACTATGAATTATGATTATTTGTAATAAAAGGAGTAATTTGGGCTCTGTGAGTTTCTTTATGTCCAGAAGATATGCATGAATGATGACGATAATAATAGTAATAATAATAATAATAAAGAATGAAATGTATTCACTGGCTTGAAAGGTAGTGATGCTTTTATCATCAGGTAACACGTTTTCCAGCCTGACTAAATTCGGTGTTTTATTGTTACCATTATTGTCCTCTTTGGTTCTGAGTGGAACGCAAGTCTTCAGCAGCAGGTCCCTACTGTGTCCCATTTTCTGTGGTCCATTTTGGCTGGCCTCACGATTGCCCATAATCTCTTATCTCCTCCATGCCGTCCTTTGGTGCCCCACTCGTTGTTTTCCATTCGAGTTTCACTACAGCAGTGACCTGGCGTGTGATGTCATTCAACGCCCTCCTTAGCATGTTCTCAAACTATCTCCATTTTCGCCTACCTATTTGATGACCGACAGGTTTTTCGTTCGTTTGTTCCTATACTTTCTTGTGACTGAATTCGGTGAATTCTAGTATCCATTTAATCAGTGCATTAACTAACCTGTAAGTGCTATTTTATTTTTTGATTGTAGCTTGATTCCACACCGTATTTTTGGTACAAGTATGGACGTTTCAGCATGGATAGCGGTAGCCCAAATTTTGCAGGCCAACCATGGATATCAGGTGTGCGTCGGCAGGGGATCGAACCTCGGACCATGTGTATGGTCGGGGAGAGTCCTAACCACTGTGTCACCGACGCACAAAACAAAAAGACTGAATTGCCTAAGAATATTCTCTGAATATCAGCACCGTTGAACAGAATAAAGTTTGGAGTTATTCCAGGAAAAAGATTTTAAAATTTACCCGGCTAATATGGTTGAGGTAAGGAATTTGACTGTGTATGTGTCACTCTCCACAGGCAAAGGACGAACATATCATCATACCCTGGTTGGATGTGCACTGAAAAGTATCTTAAGTATCTAAAGGAAAGGAGGTTAAAGTCTGTTTACTTAGAACTTGGTTAATTCTTTTTGATCTATTTATTTTAGCCCTAGTTATATTTTGGTATCAAGAAAGCGTACAACAGAAAAAAAGTACTAGTTACCATATGACGTATCAAAATTCTCAGATGCATTTTTTCAGAATTTATCATTCTGACTTATTTTGTTGTAATTGTTACATGCAGCCATTAAATAAAAGTTGACTGCGTACACAAGTGAGGTATAGTTGCATAGTAACCATAGTTAGCAAACATTAGTCTCTGTATTTACAGTAAATACTTCAACATAATTGTCCGTCAGAAGTTCCGAAGGTCGTAGATATCATCAGGCAAAGAAAAATTATACTTCTCACATTAAATGTTGTGATACAAACTGACAGTTTTCGAATCGTCCATTAAAACTGGAATTTCTTTTTGGTTGGTCTCGTGGTAAAATTTATTCGGTTATCGTCTGAAAGAAAGAAACCGTACTCTGCGTTTTTCTGTATAGCCAAGAGAACTTTGGTGAGACACACGCTATAACGAAACAATCCAACGGTATAGAAAATGACGATTATTCTCTAATATTCAAGCCCTAGACATGATCAAACGCCTTTTAAACTTTGTAGGTTATCCGGATTCTTGATCACAGGCTCATTTAGTATTTTCATGGCTCTTTTACATCCCATTTCTTGTCGACTGGTTACCTATGCTACTGAAGTGCCTATTCGTAAAAGATCTCTAACCTGTTCTAATGTCGCACCGAAAAGCTGAAAAATAATATCTGTACTATTATCAACTTCTTGTTCTTGTTCCTGAGATGCCATGATGAGTATTTGAGCAAATGTGTAGGTAACTGCACGTTCGTTTTAGCATCGCCGTTTGATACAAACAGACGACCAATGTGAACTGGAACAATTTCTTTCTGTCCTGAAAGTCCATATGTAGACCGTATAGACTTTGTGAGCGCCAAACACGCTTCACTGTTATGGTACATCGCTTCTCCTAAGCCTTTAAAGCACCGAGCACCTTTCTTCAGCATTGACATGAAGTTTGAATATTTAGAAATTTGGACAGCCATTATAAGTCAGATATTGAATGGTAGAATGAGACATATTTAATTTGTTGATAGGGCACAGCATGCCAACCAACAGAATGTTCACCTAAAAGAGGTAATTGAAACAAAAGAAACTTATTTTATTCAAAAACTGATTACACGGTTTGAATTTATCATTTAAGTTCAAGGTATTCCAACATTATTGTCACCATGGTTTCCCTAGCCATAAAATTCAAAGTGGAATTTATTGTAAGTTATTTCCTGATTGGCATCACAGACAGACATTCAAAAATAAATGAAATTTTCGTCATCAGCTAACTGAATTTATAGTACACATCTTTGCATATATCTTCCTGAATTTATCAGGCATGTAGATCGGTCGTTGAGTTGTAAAAAGGATCTACCGCCGACTTCTCTGTGTCGTTGGTTAATCAGAATTTTATCAGTCAGTCAATCATTATGGCTGATACCACAGTTTTGGACACTTTTATTTAATGTTTGATGGTATGCAGAGTTGGGTATAAGAAGGTGGATAACTGGACTAGATTTGTGTCTAAAACTAATCACAGGAAAAGAATGGCTATAATTCTGCAAAACAGCCACGTGGTTCGCGTCTACGTAACTCAGGATCTCAATTGTACTATTGTTTCAAACACAAAGTATACGCATTAGTATTATCGTGGCCAAATTTATTTCTAAAGCCATTTTAAATGTGTTTTTTTAAATTGCTTGCCTTCCCAGTGGAACGAAGAGTTTCAAGCTGAAGCCTTAAAGTTTCCGTAGCATTGATTTCATTTTTACTTGGTGAGGTAGCTAGTGTGACGCCCAAGATTCTCTCCTTGACAGGCTTATTACCAGTCAGGCAAGGTTTGAGAGTGCGTCGGTCGTAGGTCGAACCCGGACCACCTCAGTGACTGGCGAGGAACCTACCTATGGCTCACTGGTGCCCATTTTTAATCTAATTGATAAAAATAGATGCAATCATCTAAATGACTCGAAATCCCTTTTATTAGCTATTTGTATATTTTGTATTTTCGTCTGACAAACATTTTCGTTAAAATATGTAGAAGTTGTACTTCTTAGTGTAAGTGTAGAACTTAGTCACTGTGGTAGAATGTAATTCCATATAAGTTTATTTTAAATATTACAAAGTGAGTGATGCAGTATTAACAACTGGATGACAAGGTTTCGGGAATACATTAGTGACATGATTATAAGCGGTAACTGATGCTCAAAACCTTGTCATACACTTGTTAATACTGAATCATCAGTGTATGAGGGCTTCTGCAGTACAAGAAAATCGGGAAAATACAGTTTTTGGGACACGCTTTTTAACCGTGTAAATGACTCTGAATGATGAATCAGTTGAGATACTGGGACATGTGTTGACAAGGTGTTCAGTTATCCCGTTTCTGATTGAATCAGTGTCTTCTATTTGTATGTATGCTGGGTAATGAACGCTAACGCGTTTCGATAAGACTCGTAGTTATAAAATCTATTATCTGAATTCGTTAAAAAGCTTTTTCATATATGGTGCAACTATTTTCTAGTCTTGTGTAATTTTGTTTCTAGCTTCCCTGTAATCGATACTCACAGTTTGGAACTTTTATATCAGGTTGAAAATTATTACCACCTTACGTTTTCTTATTCGATGTTATATCGGGATAAATAATAGTATTGTGATTGTACATCTGCTTTTGAGAATGAAATCGCTGAAATAACAGTTATCCTTGCTGAACCTCTTCCTTTCTCTATAATTTCCTCCTGATGGGTAATTTCCACGATTTATTCCATTTATTTTATACAAGAACCCGAGGTCAGTAACAATCCAAATGACAGTTTTAAATAAAATAAGTAACGCTTTAAGTGGACAGGTTATAAACCGTTCGTTAATTTGTAAATTGTATCTTATTACTGTCCCTGTCCATATATAAGAAACTACTCGACTTATCTAACAGCATAAAGGCTGAATGTTTAAAATTGATCCTAATGGACTAACATGTCAAGAGATAAACGTCACTTAGCAGGAATACCATACTACACTTACAACTTTACACTGGCTAACATCCATTCGAGAGAGAGAGAGAGAAAAGCCTCATTTTATCTTCCTTAACAATTTACCTTTTCATTAGTACACAATTATCTTTCTGTCTACTTAAAATAAGCATGGAAAATACCTTTCTAAGGGTTTTAAACGTTAATGTTGATCCCTTCTACCTTTCCCTCTGTTTCAAAAGATGCCTACCTCTAAATTAAAAAAAAAACTTTTTCCAATATATATCTGTGACCTTCAGAAGAAAGAAAACATAGTGAATTCCAAGTTCATTATTTAGACTAGATGGAAGCAATTGCCACAAATTACATAATACACTTAATGCATGCAACAAAGATACTGCAACAGTTTATTTGCTAATTAAATTATAACAGGGGTATACAAAATAAAAGTAAAAGAAAGGAAAGCAGTAGCTTACTGACATTTTCAAAATTAACTTGAATAATATTGAAACAAACAAACCAGCGAACCAACAAACAGGCAAACGAAGAAAACCATCTTTCAATTTTCAACATACTTTTATTTATACATTTGTTCACTCATCTTTTTTTGATTTTTAAACTCTAATTTTGTGCCATTTATTTATTATCAACAACAATAACAACAGCGCATCAAAAAAATGTTCATGACCTCGTATACAAATCAACCAACTAAACCGATTGATGTTCATATCCTTTAACGACCTTATAATGACCCAATTATTTATGCATATGCGTATATATATACACAACTGGATATGTTATTTTCACTTTTTTTATCATTGGGTTTTTGCACAGTAATACTGCCTCAGTAAATTCAGGTAAATAATACTCTATTTCCGTAAAATTCTTAATGTAGGCAAGTGATTAATTAATGAAGAAAAACGAAATCAAAAATATTCTACTGTTTGAATGCAAGTAAATATTGATACATTGAACTTCGCGCCCAACTATTATCTGTTCAATGTTCAATAGATACCATAATTTTAGTCAGTATCTGCGTAAGTGTGTGTGTATATAAACAACTAAATAAGTTTTATGCAAAACACTTTTATCATACTGGTAAAATGCAGGAAGTGACATTCAGAAGCAGAGAGCACGATGATCAATATCTTTAAATAAATATCTATTCAAGATTGTGAGTAGATTACAGTGTGTAAGTGTAATGAATGATGTGCTTTTAAAACTTCTCTCTCTCATTATTTTTTTTAAATATGTAAGTACAGAAATATTTTACAAATCTACTACTTCAGACAAATAATACAAAATTAAAATAAAAAACATATATATATATATGTATATGAATATGTATACTAATAAATTGATTGTTGAATGACCTTCAGATATACTTTCTAGGCAGACAGTTGTCTTATTTCTATGACAACCTTTGGTTTAAACACTCTTTAAGAATCAATATATACATCTATATATACATATATTATTCAAGAGACATACAGTAAGTAAAAATTATAGTAACAATAATAAAATGGAATCAGTGTAAATTTTAGTTGTAAATACAAGAGTAGTAGAGTGTTTATGAGTTAAAGGCACAACGATAGAAGATAAGAGACTTGGTAACAGAATGTTGATTTGTTGTTTGATATCTCTATATAGGGAAATAATGTACACCTTATCTAAAAGTCGTCATTTTTACAGATCTTTTGTGTTGTACTACTTCTTTTCGTGTCTCCTATGTTTTGCTGCAACACTGGTTCATTTGCTCTCTTTCACTTCAAATCTATCACTGTGTTATTTGATATTTTTTTCTGTAAGTTAACGTCTCTCTATTGACTATTGATAAATCTTGTCAGTAGTACAGGCAGTAAAGGGATATTGATGCTTACTGTAAACACAAACGCAAGTTGTTATCCTTCAATTCCTATCGTAATTATTCAGCTAAGACCACAGACTAATCAGAACACCCAATCGATCATCCAAAATATGAGATATATATATATATTTCTGGATCAGAATCGTAGTGCGGTGATGATTGCTTAGTTAGACAGGGGTTGTATTCAAACAAAAGAATGTAACACCGTAGTATGCTTAACCACGAAAACTTCATTCTAATGAGTCGACTTGAACAGTAAAGATAAGCATTCATTTTTGAGTCAGGAATTATTTACGCAGCTACGAGTATATTGCTTATGTGTAGAAAATATACAGGACAAATGGGAAATCTGAATCGTGAGGTAATAATAACCCTCATTGAAGGTCAATCTTTCACTGTGTTATAAATAAGCGGTTAGGCTTATACAACATGACTGGATTCAAACTTTTGATTGCTAGTGATCTCCGATGTAGTGCAGCGATAACAAGTAATCATATCAATTAGCCAAGAGGTAGAATTACGCATTGATAGATATTTGAAGTGAGAAGTGTGATTGAGTAGCTTAAATTCCTGGGTTCGACTCTGGTACAACCATTAGCTTCTAAGGAATGTGACTCATACAGTTTCGTACATAAATTTTCTTTTCCAGGTAACTCAGACAATCAACTGTTAGACCATAGTTACATGTAGAATATGTGTGAGTTTGCGTTCCTGTATGTCTGAGTGTGTGTATCAGTGTCATTTCAACCATCTCCACTAGAATAAATAACACTAATGATTGACAATTGTTCTAGGCTATGCGATATTTGTAGTGGTTTATATACTAACCTACTTATAAGTAGAACAGCATAAGTATGTTTCAAAAGTTGGTATCATATGTTTCATCTTCCACTTTTTAATGCAAATTTGCCTGCCCACCAACTGTTCAACATTCCTTGGTTAAATCACCAAAAATATTTTTTTCAAAGTTTAACCAAACACAAATGGTTTATTTCATTTGCTGAATGGAAATTCATATCATTCGTAAAAATGGCAAAAACAAAACTGAAGGCAGTTGAGGATTCGTTCACACAGGAGTTTAGACAATAACAACATGAATGAAGGTTAAGCATACTTTAAATTCCTTTATATAAATACTGTTATCATTGAAATTGTAAGCATAATTGATTCTGTCAGTTTTGATAAGTAAATAAAGTTGTGAGTTGTGAATTCTACCAACGGATGATAGATCTGTCTAGTACACTTCTGATGTTTAGATAGAATTCTTTAGGAAAAATGTATTTTCATAGACAGGCAGTGGATGTTTGCATGTTGATCTGAAGCATTTTGCGCAAGTAAAGATTTGTGAAAATTTAGCAGACTGATTGGCATAATTGGAAGGAAGGTGTGACCAAATATTTGGTAAACTAATATCATCATGCTTCTGGTGCTTTGATTGCTACAGACTGAATTCTATCCGTCAAGTTTGTAATGCGGCCACCATACTAAATGGCAGATACGCCTTGCCGACATGTGCCATCAAGCACCAAAACCTAGGTCTAGACAAGGCTTCCTGACGATTGTCTCCAACCATCTAATATCAACAGTTGTGAGTACGCCATGATGACGAACCACCTAGTGGCATGGTGGTCACATTGTAAACTTGACTGATAGAATTCAGTCTGCGGTAAACAGAGAGCTAGGCGCATGATACCAGTTGGTATTCAGTCAGAAAATTACGCTGGAAATGTGTCTGCTATGTTGATGTGGATGGTGAAAAGAATATTTGACTGGCGTCAGGTTTTCATTTATTTGCACTGGATTTATAATTCAATGTTTTACTAGATGAACTGCCAGACATAATTGCTGACAGTGTAATACGTTTGTTATCACACTAGCTGTCTAGATAAGGTTTCTGTTAATCTTAGTGTTCTAATTCTACATAGTCTAGATTGAGGTGGAGAAGACCCACTTTAGTCCCCAGTCTGATAGATAATAAAAGGACATAGGATAAATTCATAGGATGGGTGGATATCGCCCGTGATAGTTCAGGTGAAATATTGACCTATTTGAAAGTTGAGTCTTGGAGCTCAGCTGTTACAGCAAAGGAAAGGCAGTTCTAACTAGCTCGATACGGACACCTATTGCCACTCTGATTTTCACTTCATCTCCATGCTTAGAAGTTAGATGTCAATATTCCATAAATGTTTGTTAATAGTCACGTTTATTAAAGAGGTGTGCTTAAAACACTGTGTCTTTGAAAGTTCAAGAACTCATCATTTAGAACCGAAGTCAAGATTTCCATCTTTTATATGTTTGAACCCTGAATAATTCACTGTCAATGATTTCAAGCGTTTATCATCTGCAAATTAAGTTCACTTTATAGGTAATAGAGTGATTCGTACGGGTCAGATGGAAAACGGTTATGTGACTCAACGTATTACCCCTAAAGACAAAATACGAAAGAGCGGCGCATATCTTATGTAGTACTCATAATAGCAACGTTTTTCCGTAACGTAAATAAAATTAAGTGTGCATGACTCAGCAAAATAATGAAATGATGTGTCAAATAGTGTCTACATGAAAATCCTTCATTTATGTTCAGTGAGGAATGAATTCAGCTATCTCCTGTAGTCGGTAATTCTCAGATATCCCTTCTGAAATTAGTTCTAATCATGCAAAATTAGAAAAAGCGGGATGGGGTGTAAGTTAATAACCGGCTGTGAGTCTGAGCTAGACGCTAGTATGATAATAAACAGTGAGTAATGTATGATTTATTCACTTGAAGACTTGACATCACTAGGGATGACTGAAGTGGAGTGTTGACCCCGTTAGCATTGGGTTTCATTGCACAGTTTCTAATGCACCTGACTAGTAACTAGAAGACCATCACTTTGGATCGTATTATGACACTGGTTATCGTTCCACCCTCAACCCAACAGCGTACAATATTGATTTTGTGCCAACTGGGAATGTCGTACTTGAATGATAGAACATCATCATTATGGTGACGGGGTCGCTATTTCTCGGGGCTGGTAAATAACAAGTAAATTTTATTGGAAAATCAGTGCATCGTTGGTTCAGGAGTAAAATTCTGACCAAACACTTACTTGGTCTTTGATTCGATCTCCATTAAGTGTACTCCTAAACTTCACCTGGTTGTAAGAAAGCTTAGTAAACAAAGAAGATTAGGCATGAGACTGACAACCTCACAATGCAAAGAAACACCGCTGCTAATCAAAACTCCAGAACTGAAGCTTGTAGCCTTAAGTTGCAGTCGAAATTCAAAAGAATTAAGGCTAAGAGATACATCAGTTGCCTTTTGAAGTTTGTCAAACGCACAAATTTCGATAGCTCCTGAGTGCTTCACCGGTAAATATTCATATGGTTTATGTTTGGTGCCTGGCTGAGGCACTTAAAAAACATGCCTAATTTTGTGGTCTGTTGTAAGTTCTTAAAAGAAAGAAGGTTGGCTATAAATTTTTTTTTTGATTTACAGCTTGATTCCACACTGTATTTTCGGTACAAGTATGGAATTTTCAGCATGGATATCGGTAGCCCAAATTTTGCAGGCCGACCATAGATATCAGATGTGCGTCGGTGCGGGCTCGAACCCCGGACCATGTGCATGGTCGGCGAGAGTCTTAACCACTGTGCCACCGACGCACAAGATAACAAGCTCACCATTTGGAATCAACACAATCATTAATTAAACTTCATGTAACAACTTGTAGCTAGCTATGTGTTCATGTGGTAACTGATCACTCTGGATACAGTTGTGGTCAACTTAAAGTTCGCAGAGAAAAAAAAGAGGAAACTGAGAAATTAAGTAATCTTGACTTTTTTCATTTATTTTTTCTCAATGTTCATATTATATAATAAGAATGACTCTATTTCAATTTTCAATCTGCTTAAAGACTTCTAGGAAATGTAGGCAGTCTGTTCTAAGTTTAATAAGCTAATCTGAGTTATTCTCGACAACGGCTAATAACAAAGGGTTTGTATCAAAAAGTAACAAATTGTATAGAATCATTTAAAAATTGTATCAACTTTAGTGTTGAGAATAAGAATTATCACTGTAAAATGTTTTTTTTTATTTGTTAATAAAGCATTGAACAATTGAATTATTTTACAGGTGTTATAGTTGAACCCATTTAATTTATAGCTTTCGTTTAACTTGATAATATTTCACAAAGTTCAAAATTGATGAAATCAGGTGTTGCTAAAGTCAATAGTTAGAGGTATGAGCGTTTAAATGAAATATCCAAATTAAAATGCATTATCGGACCAATTGGTACAGTGGAAATTGTTTCCTTTAAGGCATAACAGTTGATAGTATAGGCTGCGTAAATTCTTTGCTCACAATAATAAAATGGTTCGTTATGCTTTCTAACGAAACTTGGGTAAATCACTCGTATTATCTCATTGTAGACTTCGTAATAACAGACTGATTCGTTTGACTGCAAGCTATAATCAGTTTGGCAACCACTGGATAACCAGGTAGTGAAGTACAGTTAGTTGCCCCGTCTTAGTTCGGGACTCTTTAGCGGTGTTCATCCACCATCGTTCACACCCAGCACCTTCTGATTACAAGGCGAAATCGTAGACCATTCTGCCATTGTGACCAGATTAAATAGCTCAAGAGTTTCAACTTCTGCTAATTCATGATGTCCTGGGCAAATTACTGTTCGCTTAACTGCAGGTAACGTCCTGTATAAAATCAGTCGTTAGTGAGCGTTAGACTGATTATCGAGCGTTGGTTCTAAAGAGAAACTCGTTGTAAACCAGCACTTGAAAACCTTATTTATGTTAACGGAATAGCAATGTTCAAATACATTTTCCTGACCGTTGATTAAGGCATTTGTTTCCATTTCCAACAGTGTGATCTCACTAAGTCACGTGACAGTATCTTTGGCTGAATCTCCAGATCATGTTTCTAGTTCAAAAAAGCATGGAGCAATATTTTGAAGTAAGTTATCTACCATATGGAACTATCTGACTCGAAGAGAATAAGTTTTCATATGGATTAAGTCTAGAACTCCGAGATCGTATCTTCAAGTTTGGTCTATACTTTATAAACGTATTATGCCAGTAGACAAAAGATATTGAAGACAATTGTGACCAACCATCTCAATGGTATTGTTAATGAATTATTAAACTTTAAATCTAGGTTTTGGCGCTTGCTGACACATGTTGGTAAGTCAGCAACGCTTTAGCTAAACTATTCCGGAGTACAGCTTACCTGTTGCAGAACTGAAATTATCACTTTAGAATGTTACTCGAAGGGAACCAGTACTGGTGCAGACTGAATAATTTCGCCCGACGTTTTCAGGACACTTGCTATCGTGATGAACGTTTTGAATTAATGTTAGATTGTTGAAGAAAGTTAGTAAGAAGTTTCAGAGACCTGAATTTTGTGCATATTTGTACTCAGTGTTTTGGCCAAGAGTTTTCATTTCTTTAGTTTTATCCTGCATACACTCAAGTAGGGATAATTGAGATTCCTAAACTGAATCAAAACTAATTTCCCTTATTCTTTATTTCCAAATTAAGTTGTACATTAGTGATGAGGTCTAAACTATGTAGACAAATCCAGATTCAACATATTTGCTTTTATAAAATTCAAATAAGTTATTACGATAGAAATTAGCAGTTGAATATTGAAACAAGCGGGGCAATTCATTTGATTTCAATGTCTGCATCAACGATTTCATAACATCGGATTGTTTGAGTTTAGATGAACTCTGACGCACATACACTGCACACACACACACACAAGTCCACACATTAAATGCCTTGATTACTTGCTTACAAATGCACTTCGTCGCTGACGTCACATTCGTCGGTGGTATAGGGATTACGATGCCCGCCGACCATACACACGGTCCGGGGTTCGACCTTCGGCCGTCGCACTCCTTTACCTCACTCAACCAGAGGTAAAGATGATAAAGAGGAAAGGTTGGGCATGAGGCTAGCAACCCCATCCTGTAAAACAAACACTGCTACAGAAACTTCAAGCCACTAGCTTGAAGCCCTATGTTCCACTGGGAACGTGAAGGGAAAAAATAATGAATGAGGTGATTTTGTATTATTATTTTTTTTTCCTTTAGTTCCTAGAGGAACATAGGGGGTCATCTGCGCACCTCCATTGCCTTCGGTTTTCTGCCAACGTTTTCATCCCACTCCAAGTCTGTCCACATGCTTTCATCTCCTCTGCACATGACCTCCTCCAAGTCACCCTTGGACGACCAACTCGCTGCTTCCCTTTCAGGTTCCACTCGAGCGATGGCCTGTCTAGTGATGTCACTTGATGGTTTGTTTCCTCAGAGTATGGCCAATCCATCTCCATTTCTTCCTGCATACTTGTTTAACAATCGGTACCTGGTTGGTTCGATCACTGCCAGACATCCCTGTTCCTGATCTTTTCTGGTTGGCCATCTGATCTTGAGTATTGAGCAAAGACAACTGTTGATGAAGGTTTGAAGTTTGTTTGAGGTGCTCTTTATGACTCATCAAGTCTCTGTTCCATATAGTAGCACTGACTTTACATTGGAGTTGAAAATCCGGATCTTATTTTTGATGCTGAGTGCTGTTGACTTCCACACAGAACTAAGAATAATGAAAGCTTGTCTTGCTTTTCCGATCCTCATTGCTTTGATATCCTCGTCAGTTCGGCCTGTGGTTGAAACGATGCTTCCCAGGTAGGTAGGTAGGTATGTAAAGGAGGCTGTTTCTTTCAGGTTCCTCCCATTTATGCTGGCTGATTGTTGTCTGTTGGTATTGCTGTTGGTGTTGGCCAGGAATCTTCATCACCACAACTGTTTTCTCTATGTTCACTTGAAGTCCTTCCTATCTTTGATGCTTCTTCTGCCAACTCGTTGCTTTTCACTTGCATATCTTCTAGTTTGTGGGAAATCAGATACATATATCATCGGCGAAGTCCAGATCCTCCAAGTGTTTTGTGTGAGTCCATTTTATGCCTATTTCTTCATTGCCCTGCCCGCTGTCTGACGTATTATCCAATCTACTGCAATCAGGAAGATCATTGGTGATAGTAGACAGCCCTGTCGCACTTCCGTCCCTACTTCGTAGGATTCCGTAAGTTTCCCGTTTGGATTACTTGGCGTGCAGCATTTCGTATAACTGTTGGATGAGATGTATAATTGTCGATGGCACCCCCTAGCAGCAAAGTAGTTGCCAAATGACCTCTCGACCAACGCTGCGCTGTCGAAGGCCTTTTCAAAGTCGATGAAGTTGAGATAGAGAGGTAACTGCCATTCCAAGCTTTGTTCAATGATGATTCGTAAAGTGGTGATTTGATCAATACATGATTTGTTTCTCCTGAATCCGGCCTGTTCTGGTCGAAGTTTTTCATCCAAGTTGGCGTGTTTGATTCTCTCCAGGATGATGCAACTTAGTATTTTGCTTGGAATGGACAGGAGCATATTTCCGCGCCAGTGATTTTGTAAAAAATTATATTTGTAAAATCTCAGCGATATTGAAATGAGTAATTTCAACGTTTCCTGTGTTCGGCAATCTGGTCCGAACTTCTTCACGGAAATTAATCGAAATTAACTAACATAACAGAGGTTTATATATAGAAGGAACATCTTTTGTTTTTAAAAATCTTTGTCCAATCATGAGTCATAAAACAAGTATTAACAAGTATAATAATTAAAAGAATTAGTCCCTTTGATAAATTTGAACAAGGCATTAAGAAGACAAATTTCGCGAGATGATATCATTTCGTAGTTTCTTTACAAGTATAATAAACAAAATTGTACGAGTTGTGATCAAAATTTGACCTCAGACTTACAAATATTGATCTACCTTTGTTAAACACTTTAAACACAGTGTGTATGTGTGTGTGTGCGGATAAACTACTCTGTCAAATCTTGACTACAGTTCATTTGATTGAGGTGGTTTTGTTTGTTTTTGTGTCATATCCATTCAAAATAGGTGTTGATATTCTAGCGGCTATTTTAAAAATACTTTACATATCTTGTGGGGTGACTTTTCTTGTATTTTCCTACTATCGCCTTTTTCTTTCGTCGTAAGATTTTTCAGTAGACATATTTAAGTCGAAGCTTGGAAGGTATTCTCACTTATTGGTAGAAGCAGCTATTAGACATTTCTCTTGAGATCCCTGTCAGGACTGAATTGTTGCAGTTTTCCTTAACCGTTTTGTGTATAAGATAAGTAGAGAATTTATTCTGTATGATATTGAATCATCTTTGCTGCAATTGAGTATTTGGTATTTGTAGGTTGACCTCCCGTGTACTTTATATTTCTGAACTTTACATACTTGTTCTTCTCACCAAGATCTATATATAGAGATATATATATGAAAGGAATGTCACTCTTTGATCTTTCTTCTTGTGTGAATCTGAAATATTGCTGATCAGCTCCTGAGTGCTTTCTAAATTTAGTTTTACTTATTATATTTTAGTTTCCTAAAGTTACGGGTGGAACATGGCGCTTCAATCTAGAGCTGAGGAGATTCACTAACTGTGGTTTTATTTTTACAGTGTGAAGTAGCTAGCCTCATGTCTATCCTTCCATCTTTGACAGCCTTTCTACTGGTTTAGTTAGGTTTAGCAAAGCATTGGCCAAAGATAGAACCTCGGACCACATGTTTGGTTGGAAAGTGCTTTTCTACAGAGCCACCAACGGTTTCTTTATCGTTCCTTTTAATCATAAAAAATCTGTTTGATTGGTAGTAACACTATTCCTTTTCAAGTCTTTGCATACAAGCTTCAGCAGTTAATCTAGATATGGGTAATTCTATGGATTTCGCTTCTATCTATTAGAGTATATGATCAATGAGATCCATCCAAGCTGAACATTTTATTTGTTTTGTGTACACGAAATGTATTCATGAAGTGGCTGTCACGTAAATGTTTTTTCAGTTTCTATTCAATGGGAGTTTATAGCGTTATAACGTCAAACGACATCTTTATTTCACTATCACCTGGTCGTGTGCTCTTTCTTTTTTTGAACAGTAGAGTAGCAGATATGGTAGGATGGCTCTTTCAATAGATTTTACATTGTGAAACAGTCGGATGTAGAGGAGGAGAGGTCTTCTATGAACATTTCGGGTCAATCTTAAAATAAGTCTTGAAAACGTTCGTTAGACTTTATACGCCACCGATATTGTTGTGTAGTTTGTGCCTGTTTTATGAGTTTGTTTAAAGTTATTTGAATTCTATTATCTAGTGTTTAGACAGGGACTTTTGCGAGCTGTTGATATACATTAAAATCAACAGGGTAAGTGTGGAACTTAGTCAGTGTGGTTGAATGTAATTCCACAATACATAAGTTTATTTAAAAAATATCCCACATTGACGATGCAGTATTATCAACTGGATGACAAGGTTTCGAGCATAAATTACTGCCATTTATAATCACATCAATCTAGTCACACGACTTCAGAATTTGTCTCACATATGTTTGCTCTCCTTTTCTCACTTCAACTTCTCCTCTTCGTTTGTTGCAACTCCCCACATCTCCGATATGGGCGTTGAGTCTTTTCGATTGCATTGCTGCGGTGTTGAATATATATATATATATGAATAAATGCTCACTGATTAACCTGTCTCTCCACCTAACCAGATTACTTTTTAATACTTTTATCCTGTCCAACTCACCCTATTTTGTGAGTACATGGAAGTGAACGTGACGGCCACTCTAAACCCGTCAAGGAACTCAAAGAGTTCCTTTGGTACACTGTCCAGCTTGTTGTAGCGAACGTGAAAATATATTCCTCGAGTATTCTAGATACAGATAAACTTTTATATTCCAACAATCTAACTGAACTTGATGTACTAGTTTGATCGATATAACTAAATTGACCTCACAGTCATGTCATTACATGGTATTCAGCAAATAGTTATTACCTTTCTTAATTTAATCTATCAAGCCATTAAGCAGATAAAGTTTATCTCTGAGATAGTTGGTTGATTGGTTTGTTGGTTTAAGTGAAAATCTAATTCTAGGATCACTGAAAATCCTACTTAACGCTTCTAACGTTCCTTTTTTATACGGCAGTAATATGGAAGCTTTGAATTCTATACATTTTTTGTCATTATTTTCGTCATTTTAAGTTTAGATATGACAGCGATTCAAATATGTCTGAAATCAAATTTGATAGTGTTCGCCGCACACAGAGAATCTGAATGACGCAACGCATGCACAGGAGGCTAGGGAAGTGCCAACAAGCAGAGAGGAGGAGTTAGACAGACTAAAAGAAGGAGCCGAGTAACTAGACTAATGTGATTTCGACCAATAATTAATGAACGAAACCTTCTGATTTAGTTGTTAATACTGCATCATCATGGCGTGATATTTAAAATAAACCCATTAAATATGGAACATACATTATTACATTTGAGCGAATAATCTCTGTCCTTCTTTATGTCTCTTTCGTTTAAAATCAAGATGTTGCGTAGAATGTTTCTCACACATATATCACTCATCTTATAAAGCGAAACCACCCCACGAAAATCCTTGACGCCAGCTAAAATATCTCTTGATTATACCTTCAAAATCACATGTCTAGAAGCTTAAATAACCATACAGAATTTTAATTCTTCTTCAATACGACTTCTACAAAACTTGTGTGAGCATAAATTACCTTAGATGACAAACCTTTAAACCTTATCAAAAAAAGGAGAAAGCTTTCCAACTTTTCATTACACACTCTCTCTCTCTCTCATTTTTGTGTGTTTTTCAGAAAAACTCAATCAACAGACAAGTTGACTATCTGTTGTCTGTGACACACAGAGAAAATTGAAGCGTAATAAAATAATTCCTTGATGAACTAAATAAAACAGAAGGGCGGATTTATTATTTTAGAAAAATACACAAATGCCATTTTCTGTATGTTCGATTCACACAGGTCTAAAGACTCTACTTTTAAGTTTGGTTAATTAAAATTCATACCATGAAAATTAAAGGACAGGAAGTATACAAAGCAGTTGGTTGTATTGTCTTGGCGAAAAGTAACTTTTTTGCTTTTGAAGTGAACCTTTTTCTCATCTGATTAGCTTAAACAAGACACGTCTCCTCTTCAGTAGTCTATCACAGTAGTATTAGGAAATTGTCAGTTTCAGGGTTCTCGGTATTCTGCACCCGAATGGCATGTGTCTAGGCTCTGGTAAGAAATAAGTATCATAACCAAGTGACCTTGAACCAGGCAATCAAATACTTCTGGATAAAAAGTGACATTCGTAATATAAAAAAGTATCAGGATTTCATCATGAGCTAACATTAGTTAGAGAACCATTGGAAAACCTGGGAGTACTGGACAGCTGTTTCGTCCTAGTTTGGGACTCTTCAGCAGTACTCACCCACCAGGATTCGAACCCAGGACCTTCCGGTTACAAGGCGAGCTAGTATACCATTAAGCCACTGGGACCCGATCCAATGGTCTTTGAATTCTAACTTCTGCCAATTCACGACATAGCGCAACCGCTAGCCAATGTTTTCGGGGGCGAGTATTTGTCCTCACACCCGAGCGGCTGCACCCTACTGGTCACGACTCCCCACTGATGCAGAGTCCAAAACTAGGACGAAACAGTTGTCCAGTACTCCCAGGTTTTCCAATGGTTCTCTCACTAGTGTCAGCTCATGATGAAATCCTGAAACTAATCAAATCCCTACAAACCATCCCTTGAATAAAAAAGTATGTTTGCTGGATATATGTTGGAGAGAAATGAACAATATAGGGTATATATCTCTAAAAATGTCTCGGTGACAACATCAGCGAATTAATAACACAACGACTGAAGAATGCAGTTAAAAGAGCTTATTATGCAGCAGAGGTACACTGTTTCTTCACAACCACCCCTATTCTACCTTCGAGAAATAAGGATAAACTACCTAAATTCGCCTCTTCTATGTGTATCTACCAGTTTCACTGCAGCTGTGGAGCCAGCTACATTGGGCGTACAATTAGGCAAGTTCATCGTCGTATTTCCGAACATCATCCACCGTGGTTAACTAAGGGACAAACACGATCTATTCGTAGCTCTATTTTAGCCCACCTCGTTGATACTGACCATAAGATTGATGTTAATACAGCATTTAAAATTATTTATCGCATTCCAACTTATCTTAATTTTGCTTTGCGAGTTCGTCTTCTACAGACGGCTGAGGCGATTGGCATTCATCTGAAGAAGCCAAAATTGTGTGTTCAGAAGAAATTTGTACAGCCACTTTTCTTACCTTGGCCATCGTGACATGAAAGTATAAATAGGACTACATCGCCCCCCTCCCCCTAAAATATTTTTTCTTTTTAAAAAACTATAAAGAACTATCATTGTCCAATTGTTTTACTTTACTTTACCAAACAAACCATAATCTAGAAAAGAGAAAGATTAAGCGAAGAAATATTTACTTTTCAATTAGATCCTCATCTCAATCTGGTTCTACTCTTATATATATCCATAGCATTATTATTAAAATACACAACAATTTACCAATCAAGTGGCACTGGCAATGTTTGTTAACAATAATTAGTCAGTGTCAAAATGTCAATGGGTTGATAATTAACGAAGAAAAATTAATATGTATAATTAAAAGGTGGAAATGGTTACAACAAGCGGATTGCATAATGCATAATTTGGGAAAAATGAAGAGCAATTAAGGAATAAGCGTGTGCACAGGTTGATTACGTAACAGATTGGTAAAGTAAAATAAAACAATTTGGACAATGATAGTTCTTTATAGTTTTTTAAAAAGAAAAAATATTTTAGGGGGAGGGGGGCGATGTAGTCCTATTTATACTTTCATGTCACGATGGCCAAGGTAAGAAAAGTGGCTGTACAAATTTCTTCTGAACACACAATTTTGGCTTCTTCAGATGAATGCCAATCGCCTCAGCCGTCTGTAGAAGACGAACTCGCAAAGCAAAATTAAGATAAGTTGGAATGCGATAAATAATTTTAAATGCTGTATTAACATCAATCTTATGGTCAGTATCAACGAGGTGGGCTAAAATAGAGCTACGAATAGATCGTGTTTGTCCCTTAGTTAACCACGGTGGATGATGTTCGGAAATACGACGATGAACTTGCCTAATTGTACGCCCAATGTAGCTGGCTCCACAGCTGCAGTGAAACTGGTAGATACACATAGAAGAGGCGAATTTAGGTAGTTTATCCTTATTTCTCGAAGGTAGAATAGGGGTGGTTGTGAAGAAACAGTGTACCTCTGCTGCATAATAAGCTCTTTTAACTGCATTCTTCAGTCGTTGTGTTATTAATTCGCTGATGTTGTCACCGAGGAGCTGAAGTTTTATGAACAGTGGTTTTTTCGGAACTGTTGCCATAGTGACTGTCCTAGGTGATGAATTCATATTTTTCTCAATAACCTTATCTGGATAACCATATTTTCCAAGTAATTGTTAACAAACATATCGCACTTGACTGGTAAATTGTTGTGTATTGTAATAAAAATGCTATGGCTATATATCAGAGTAGAGCCAGAGTGAGATGAGGATCTAACTGAAACGGAAATATTTCTTCGCTCAATCTGTCTCTTTTCTAAATGTCTGAAAAGGGATATTTTCTATAATGAAACCATAATCTGTATAAATACCCGTTATATTATCAATTAATTCTGATAATTGATTGTCTTTATGATGAATACAGTCTGACAGTCATATTGCCCAGCATTCCTAATATATGCTGCCCGTTTGCATCATGGCAAGTTTGATCTTAACCTGAACCACAACTAGACCCTTATTCTACCCTAAATATAACCTTTAAACAGGGTGAAACTTATAATGAAGATGACGAAAAGCAACCATTTATAGTGCTGAATGATCTGATTGGTTGGCTGAAGGTCATTTTACCATGGTATATATTCTTTACTGATGCCTAAAGTATATGCAAATGATAGAGAAGATTTGTAGCTCAGGTGGATAATTTTGATGTGGTTTTGTTCTCTGAGCTGGATCGTTAGTTTGCGAAGCTTTCATCGCCCTACTGGGTGACATCTTCAGCGCATACTTCAATTTGAAGTGAGCTTTCAGATTACTCCACGAGTTTATTAATCATCCCTCCTGATGACCTTGGACGTGATTGGTTGTTTTTGTGCGTTTTCACACCTTCTAGGCAGCTACTTGTGTTGGAACTGATTGTTTCTTTGACTTGAACTTTGACCCTTTGTGTGTGAAGTTTCTTTCTTATTTGGTTGATAAATTTTGTCTATCTCGATGTGTCTATTGATTGATGATTCAGTGGAATGCCAAGCTTCTAAAAATTCTCTAGTATTCTTGTTATTTCCTTTGTCTAATATTTGAACGTTGTCCCTGTCGACGACATATTTGTAATAATCAAAAGAAACGAGTTAGATAGAACTCACAACTTAATAAACAACGTCTTCAACGACATCAAATTCACGAGAGAAGAGGAATCCGAGAACAAAATACCATTTTTGGACGTTTTAGTCAGGCGAACAACTACAGGAGAATTAGAAACTCAAGTTTATAGGAAATCAACTCACACAGACCAAATACTGAATTACAACAGCAACAACGCAATAGCACACAAAAGGAACTGCATACGAACACTATTCAAGAGAGCAAGGACTCACTGCAGCACTCCCACTTTAAGGAAAATTGAAGAAAAGTATCTCATGGACGTCTTCCAAAAGAATGGATATCCACGGAATTTCATCAAGAGATATATACCCCCATGCCAACCTACCAAAACAAAAGCCACCAAGGAAAACACAAAGAAAATCGCCTTACCATACATAAAGGATATCTCAGAGATCACTACAAGACTCTTCAAACCTGTAGGAATTGACGTTGTACAGAAATCAACAAAGTCGCTGCACTCAATTCTATGTCAACCAAAAGACTCAACAGTAAAAGAAGACAAAACCAACATCATCTACAAAAAAACTGTAACAACTGTGAAAAACACTACATTGGCCAAAGTGGACGTCCCCTTCGTCTTCGTATCCACGATCACAAGCTAGCCGTCAAAAGACATGATATCCACTCCCTCATATCACTACACACAGACAACTACGGACATCAATTCGACTGGGACAACTTTCAAATATTAGACAAAGGAAATAACAAGAATACTAGAGAATTTTTAGAAGCTTGGCATTCCACTGAATCATCAATCAATAGACACATCGAGATAGACAAAATTTATCAACCAAATAAGAAAGAAACTTCACACACAAAGGGTCAAAGTTCAAGTCAAAGAAACAATCAGTTCCAACACAAGTAGCTGCCTAGAAGGTGTGAAAACGCACAAAAACAACCAATCACGTCCAAGGTCATCAGGAGGGATGATTAATAAACTCGTGGAGTAATCTGAAAGCTCACTTCAAATTGAAGTATGCGCTGAAGATGTCACCCAGTAGGGCGATGAAAGCTTCGCAAACTAACGATCCAGCTCAGAGAACAAAACCACATCAAAAATTGTATACAAATGCTAGTTTACTCATTATTCTATCTCTTTGCATCACGCCGATTACTTTCACCTCAATTGGAGCTATTTTTTGGGATGTCATTTATGATTTGAAGAATAATATGTGCATACAATTCTGATTTATGATTTGTCCATGAGAATCAATGTGAGTGACCCACTGAAGGCTTTGAGTGTCTGTTGAGCTGTATAATCGTATCAAAGAAAAAAGCAATCACAGATGCTGTTTTTTTTCGTAGATATCATTCCAAAGGTGTAAAGCTGAGTAAGTATATGTTTATTCTCACAGCATCAGAAGGAGTGTTTCCAGTGATGTGTTATTAAATTATTATTATTATTTCCTTTAATTCCTAGAGGAAAATAGGGTTCCGGCCTCACACCTCCATTCCGTCCAGTTCCCTGGGAACCCCCTCACCTGGCTTCACCTCTGACCATATGCTTTCATCTCCTCTTCGCACCACCTTCTCCGTTTCACCTTTACACCGACGACCAACTAACCGCTGCCTATTCCACTCAAGCGATGATCTGGTGTGTGACGTCACTCACTTGATGGTTTGTTTTCTCAGATTTTGGCTAATCCATTCATTTCTTCCTGCATATTTGTTGCACAACTGGTTCCTGCTGTGTTGATTTGCTCCCGGATATCCCTGTTGCTGATGTTTTCTGGCCGGTCATCTGATTTTGAGTAGTAGTAATGAGCGAAGACAGCTGTTGACAGAGGTCTTTAGTTTGTTCGAAGTGGCCTTCATGGCGTGCCAATTCTCTGATCCGTGTAGTAGCACTGACTGACTTCACATTAAAGTTGAAAATGCGGATCTTCTTTTTCAATGCTGAGAGGTGCTGACCTTCATACAGAATTGAGAAAAATGAAATCTTACCTTGTTTTCCTGATTCTCGCTGCTTTGATATCCTCATCATTTGAGTCCGCCTGCAGCTGAAACGATGCTTCCCAGATCGATAGGTGAGGGATGTTGTTTCTTTCAAATTTCTCCCATTTATGCTGATTGCTGTATGTTGTTGTGGTTGTTACTGATGCTGTTGGCTATGAATCTCCATCATTTTTTCTATGCTTATCTGGAGTGCTGTATTTGACGCTTCTTCTGCCAACTTGTTGCACTTTTCACTTGCATATCTTCCAGTTTTTTTTGGGAAATCAGACATATTTCATCATCGGCGAAGTCCAAATCCTCTAGGTTTTCTCTATGCGTCCATTTTATCCCAATTTCCTCGTCGCTCGCTGTCTGCAGCATTGTCCAATCTATCGTGATCAGGAAAATCATTGGCGATAGTAGGCAGCCTTGTCTTACTCTCGTCTTCACGTCGAAGGATTCCGTATGTTTCCCGTTGTGGATTACTTGACATGCATTATTAAACAATAAAATCGGGTCCCAGTGGCTGAATGGTATACGAGCTTGCCTTGTAACCGGAAGGTCCCGGGTTCGAATCCCAGTGGGTGCGTACTGCCGATGATTCCCATACTAGGATGAAACAGCAGCTGTCCAGTACTCCCTGGTTTTCAATGGTTCTCTAACTGATATCAATCCGTGATCAACCCGTAAAATAAAATAATAATAAAATGAATGATAAATAAAAATGTAATTATATAATACAGAAAAATTATTGAGGTAATGACTAATGAGTGACATGATATAATTGATGGGATTAGGTGGAATTCAATTTAAACTGAAAGAAGGACAAGATTAGTGTCGTAAGAATTTGGTTTAGGAGTTTAATTGCTGCCCAGAATCATCAATCAATCTCTTCCAGATTAGACTTGCCGGGGGAATCTGTTTTTCTCCTCTGCAACATCATAATGGCAAGTATCTTGATTGTACGTATGCATAGCAGACACTGAGTACAGTTGACACACGTATCTATACAGGAGCAAGTGAATTTGTAGATACATACAAAAGAATCGGGTAGTAGCAGTTTATCCTTCACTTTCACTTGAATCATCATCGGCTTTCTAGGACGAGAATGAGTCATAGTGCATTCACCAAGTCCGTTTTTCTCAGTGGTATATATATATATATATATATATATTCACCCACTGGAGCTTACTATGAGGCCTGAAATTACAGAATTCTTGTATAGTCTTCAGTATTGACATTTTTAGAGTATATATTTTAAAGGGTTTCAGTTGTTTTCCGAGAGATATTTTCCCGCGTTATCATTGAGAAATTGAACTTTGAGTTTGTAGTTTCATTTCAGAGTGTTATCTTGAAAGTATTTCTGATTCAGTGGTCAGCTAAACGCTTTCTTATCCTTCACACTTAAACACCACGGTTTTAAGCCTCAATAAACCAGGAAAGCTTTCGTACTGACTGATATTTTTCTGCATTTTCATACATGCATAGCACTTTTAAAAACTGATACTCTTTACATGAAACCAAAGAAAATCAAGGATGCATAATGTAATAATTTTACGCAAATATCATTTATCACTGGTTGGGTGAGCTTTATCCAACTTGTGTCGACTGTTTTTTTTATTCCAGCATGATTTGTTCGCTCACCGAGAGCTTCATTTTTATTATAGAAATTCTCTGTACAAGAAATTCAGAAAAAATCTATGAATTTCTCAGGAATTTAAAGTTTCCGCCAATTAAATCAATCATTGTTTTAATGAATTCAAAGTTCAGTATTCAATGTTCTCTTTTTCTACGTTTAAATATAATATTATAAATTTCAATGAATAGACACCAAACCCTGAGTTATCCTTAAACGTTAGTTAGTAGTGAGGTATTTTTAAAGAAACTTGGGCGGAAAAAATAGTCGTTATACCAACAACTTGATAAGAAACTGAAAAAGATAAAGTATAAATGGCCTACAAAACTGCTTGAAATTCTAACGACATTTTTCCAATAAAAATATGTTTTTATCATGTGAAAAAATTATCATTGTCCTAGTTTCCGTGTGAATTTTTCCTAGTCCGTAGTCAGGTAGAAACGTCAGAATTACGTATATTTATGATTGTAAACGATGTCATGATATAGAGGAATGACATATCTTGTTGGTTGCAGGCGTACTGATAAATTAGTGTTGCTTAGTTAGTTATTTAACGCATAGGACACGTTCATAAATATATCTGTGTTCAGATGTATACCCCATTGTAAGTTTGATTGGCAAAGCCGTCTGTCAGAATTTATCAACTTCACATTTGACATCTGCTCTGACAACTTATTCGGATAGACAAACATACAATGACAATAGTCTTACTTACCAAAAACTGTCAAAAATAGTCACAGACATGTGAAAACTGACTTGTGTGAGTGAATAAATGCTCCGGTTTTTAACGTGTTTTTGTTTGTTTGTTTGTATATTATTTTGCTCCAGCACGCACTATTTTCGCGCGTTACACAAAAAATACGTTTAGGTGTTAAATGCATTTTGCTATGTTGAAGAGTCTTCATTAAACACTACTAATGACAAATATATATGTACGCAGAATTCAATCATATGGTTTGCGAAATATATGTCGTAAAATAAAGTTTCAGATTTAAAATGAAATAGTCCAGCTTATGTCATTACTACAGAGGTTACTGTCTGGGAAGAGAAAGGGGGTGGAAAATACCTTTCTAGTACTTAGAATCTTTCTACTTTCGGTCAGTGAGTAGTACTGCTTATAATATGGAAGGTTTACTGGAAGTTTAGACCAGCAATTCGCAGCTTCTCTTAGAGCGATAAAAAAGGCAGTTAATACTTCGCTGAGTGACCATCAAAATCCTGTTTACTGATGGGAATCAGTGTTATGTAAAGATCCTGATCCGCCGGTTCTCATGACGCTTGACCTTTTAAAGTACTATGCTTAATAGATTTAATTCAGTCTTTGAGAATGAAATGATTAAAACACCCGCGACTGTCAGCTTTCCATAAGTTCAAGTGGTCGGCCACAATCTCCGCGATTTAATTCCATATTAGTTTGTTTATTAGATATATCACACAGTAAAACAGTATTGTTTACTGGATGACAAAGTTTTGTATCGCTAAAGCTCTGGCCATTTACATAGACAAAACCTGAGCTTTGCATACAAAAGAGAATTACTCAACTAGTTCTACTGTCATGATAACAACTTTGTTGATTTTTGATAACTTAATTTCGTGTGTTTGCCTGTTTCTTTAATTCCTCATAATTCTTGTACTCATTTAGAAATCTTACGTATTCTTCGTATTCTGTGCTTTGTTTCTATGTGTATCCTGAGTACAACTAAATCATCAAACTATTCATATTATTAAGTAACTCCACTTTGACAACTGTTTGCGACAACTCACCATCGTTGTTACTACACTAGTTTGATTAACACCCAATTTTCTTGACCGTTTTTGTATTGCGTGGCTCTACCCGAAACTTACTAATTTTCAGCTGTTTAAATATTGGTTTGTAGGGATTTGGTTAATTGGTTACATAATTTTATCATGAGCTGACATCAGTTAGAGAACCATTGGAAAACCTGGGAGTACTGAACAACTGTTTCGTTCCAATGGTTTGGGAATCTTCAGCAACACGCACCAACCGGGATTCGAACCTGGGACCTTCTGGTTACAAGGCGAGCTCGTATACTATTAAGCCACTGGGACCCGATCCAATGGCCCATGAGTTCTAACTTCATTTCATACCATAATTATTATTTTATGCATTCAAACGTACTCTATATATGACATTAATTTACTTTACCACTTGACATTTAACTACGATTATAATCACAAACATTTTAGTTTTAATTGAACTTCATATTATTATGATTATTATTTTATGCATTCACACCTAAGATTCAATTCCTTTACTGGATATAACTTCTTAAAAATCATATATATATATATATATATAGAACTGTACAGCTTGATGATAAATTCGTTGAAAAGAGTCTCTTCACTGAATCACTTATTACACATTAATCGATAGACCACACACACCAAATAACTTCACTGATGCAACTATCTAGAATGTACAGTTTTACTGCTCTCTCGACTCACAGTTTATTCTCTCAATTCACTCTTCAATGTATTAAAATTACTCTAAACCCTTCCTCCTCCTCTCCACAAAAACAACAGGTTTAATAATACTTCAGTAACTACACAGAACTGTGTAGTGTAACAAATCTATCTAAATAAAAAATGCACATTTCTCATTCGTTGAAGATAGTTCTGAAGGGTGTCTATTTTTATATATTTATATCCAAACCAAGTTCACTTTTAACGGTTTGAAAAAATTTGGGTATTGAGTATATGATATTCATTATAATAAAGGTTTTTTTGTATTTCCCAATGAATGAAAAACAAAACGATATTGCTGTTTTTACTGATGTTTCGCCATTTAATGCTAATAGCTTTATCAAAACCGGAATTTACAAAATCTCAGCATATATATATATACATAACAAAGAGTTAAGAGGTGAGAAAATAGACAGGTTAGGTCAAGTTAAAAGGACATATTGAAAGTCAAAATAACAATGAAGATCACTCAAACCAAATATCAAAGGTAACAGTACATCTGTAAAAAATTGTATTTGTAAAATCTCCGCGAAAATGAAATGAGTAATTTCAACGTTTTCTGTGTTTTGCAATCTGGTTCGAACTTCTTCAGGGAAATTAATCGAAATTAACATAACAACAGAGGTTTATATTTAAAAGGAACATCTCTTGTTTTTAAAAAAACTTTGTCCAATCATGAGTCATAAAACAAGTATTAACAAGTATAATAAATAAAACAAAATTGTACGAGTTGTGATCAAAATTTGACCTCAGACTTACAAATATTGATCTACCTTTGTTAAACACTTTAAACACAGTGGGTATGTGTGTGTGTGCGGTAAACAGTTGTAAAACAATGTCTTAACGTCTCTATAAGTAGATATAGACAGTCGGGAACTTTGACCAAGTATTATTAGTTAGTGATACATATGCATTCTTATTTATTAATCGGGATTTCCTATGCGTCATCTAACATCACACCTTCATGTCGGTTCAAACTGTTAGTATCTAGAATTTTATGATTAGACGTATTTTCAAAATTATGGTGTTTAGGATTAGAGTTTAGTTGAACAACCCCGTCAAACTTATTACATTGTCTTCTTTCTGAAAATTGAGCTGCTTTATTCGACCTACTGAAGTTGTCAGGTGACTGGACAGCTACGAATTTAGGATATGCATTCTGTTGCAGACAACGGAGAGTGGAAACACGATGATTGTGCCAATTACACACTTTCTTTGTTAATTTAATTCGATTACAAAATAAATCAAATGAAATGTAGTCAAGATCTGACAGAATAGTAATAGTACATCTGTTATGATATCAAAGCAAAGTTTACTAACTTGATCATCGTTCGTTAGTCTGGGGTCATTTTTGGTTGTCAAGTTGGTTAATTGGTAAAGATAACAAAATCAAGTGTAGATTGTTGGATTTTATCAGTGTGTAAAATTATGAGAGTAGTGTGTGTTTACATAGTGAACTAGCTTATCACATTTGTGTTGATTTTACCACTTCATGAGGGAGGCGAGTATTGTAGCCAGGTCAGATTCTGTTTTAGTCCATCATTCCTATTCAGGCAATTTGGATTCCACTTGATATGAAGTGCTTCTTCCGATATTAGACGTTCTTTGTGGTTTCTGAAGTTTTTCTGGATTATTTCAGTATTGTCAAAGTCAATTTTTTGGCCTGATTCTACAGTATGTAGACCTATGGCTGATGATTTCTGAGGTTTTTCTAGATCAACTGGATTTCTTGGTGGTCGAAGAGGTGTTCATTTTCTTTCTGATTTTGATTTCTCGAGATGTTTGTCCGATGTATATCGCACCAGATTCCAAGCATTTTATTTTATAGACACAATTAGATAGAGAATCTTTCGGGATTTGGTCTTTTTTTAATAATACATAAAGCTTCTTTAATATTAGTGGTAGTAGTTAAAGGATTTATAACAGTGGTAACTTTTGTAAGTCTTTGACTGATGAACTTGGCGATACATGATGGGGGGGGGGGCTGGATAAACACATAAACCAACCCCTACACACATACACGAACACACCTATACACATACAGTCAGACACAACAACAGTCTGATGACATCACACTCTCAAATAGAACCAATTCTTTTTTGAATAATTCACGCCATTAAGAGGTAATTACGTTTTAAATACCTTCCTACCTACAAATATATAAGTGTATTTCTCAATTCTATTCTACTGTGAATTGCTCAAATTGTTTATGATTATGATTATTATTAGTCTTAATTAATGCATACATAGTCTCTCAAATCGCTAGTCAGAGATATATACAGACATATAGAAGGAATATTAATGCGTACGTGTGACAGAAATGTGGTTTATTTGGCCATTTTTCCTCTTGAAGAGGAGTCTTGAATGCAGAAAACACACAAAAAAAAGAAAACAAGACAAAACAGGGTGGACAAAGTTGGAGTAATAAAATCAAGTGAAAAGAGAGGGGAATAAGTTTCTAAATCCTTTAAAAGGCTGATGGAAGAGAAAAGTGTGAGGCGACAAAAAAAATGGGGAGATTAATGGACACTGGGATAGACTATTCACTTGAATTTACTCGAAACAATCTAAAAACCAAAAAAAAACAATTGTGGGTAAATGCAACTAGTAGAGGTGAAAACGAAATTAGAAGATTAATTGTTGATGAAATTCAAGTTTGAATGGTATAAATTATTCGTTTTTCTTTCGCATTTTCACTAGTTAAGCCACACACACACACACACTGTAGGTGGTTTTATCCTTTAGTAGTCTTTCATCAATACCCCATCCTGTGATAGTGTTCTTCTTCTGGAAATAGTGTTCACCCTTTTGTCTAGGATGTTCAGATAGAAAACCATGGTTCCAACTCAAATTTGTTTGCAATTATTATTTCCTTTCGAAAGAATATTATTTAGTTATTATTTTATATAGTCGTCACATAGAAATGTACATCGTGTCCATGGAATTCAATGCAACATGCTGTGACTGGTATTTGAATGAGTTTCTTAAAAAAATGTTTCATCATCAACCTCATGATTATTCTTACTTATCATTCAACAGTACCTCTCCGTTTCATTGGCATTCGTCCTTAACACTATTGTTGGATACGAGTAGCATGTGACTATTCATCTCAGACAATCAGTAGGATATGGTTTTATTTGAATAACTCTGTTTCCAAAGGAAACTAAGGTTAAATTTCGTCACCTTGAACTGTGTTTTCAAATTATGATAAGTTACAGGACTTCATCGTGAGCCGAGATCGGTCAGAGAACAATTGGAAAACATGCAGGGAGTAGTGAAGAGCTGTTTTGTCTCAGTTTCAGACTCTTCACAGTACGCACCTACTGAGGTTCTAAACCAATACCTTCTGGTTATAGGGTGAACTCGTGCTGATGAACAGTCCCAAACTGGGACGAAACAGCTGTCCAGTACTCCCAGGTTTTCCAATGGCTCGCCAACCAATGTCAGCTCATGATGAAATCCTGTAACTAATCAATGAAATCCCCTTACAAACCTATACTTGAAAATTTCAAATTATGAATTTGATTTATGATTTAACCGTTTCGACCAGGTAGCTAGCCCATAAATTGGGCGGTTGGAAGTGATACAGCTTTCTAGGCTGAGATAAATTGGGTACGCCATTGATAAGCTAACCTCCAATGGGGTGAAACAGCCGACCGGTGTTCGACTCACCTCGATGTGTTTGATTTGAGTGATGTGCGACTGATTAATTCAATCAGTCAGTAGTATATAGTTCTGTGCAAATATGCTTGAATTCTTTAGCTTGCCTGACGATTGCTCATAGACTTACATGCCTGGACATTAATGCGTCTTGATAAGCATTTATCATCCTTGGAAGAGTTGTTCATGGATACCATATCTATAATTGACAGCTCTTCTAAGCATAAATTTTACGCCTTTCTTTGCATAATGTGTAGTGAAATTCACTTTTTTTTCTAATGCATCATTCAATGCAGAGATTTCAACATTTTTCACTGCATATTTCAATTAACCTTCTCTAGACTTGTATACTTTGATTACTTAAAAATAAGCATGTTGGGTGTGAGGACAAATACTCGCCGGTGACATTGGCTAGAGGTCGCGCTATGTCGTGAATTGACAGGAGTTAGAGTTTATGGGTCATTAGATTGTGTCCCATTGGCTTAATGGTATATGAGCTCGCCTTGTAATCAGAAGGTTCTGCATTCGAATCTCGTTGGGTCCGTAATGATGAAGAGTCCCAAATTAGGATGAAACGACTATCCAGTGCTCTCAGGTTTTCCAATGGTTCTCTAACCAATGTCAGCTCATGATGGAATCCTGTAACCAATCACATCCCTGCAAACCAACGCTTCAATGGTAGGTTCAGTTATTCAGTGAATAGTATGGGTCCAAGGTTATTATTGTGTTAGCAATCCTTGATCGCTATACTCTAGCTTATCGTCTAGAAGAAAGTTTGTGATCACCAATCAAAAATCTCCATTACTCATAATTTATGCTTCACTCCAGTTAATGGCATTATCAAGCCTATTTCTCATTCTTGATTGCATCATGCATCAAAAATTTTATTGACTGAAGCCCGCATACTGAAAACAAATCAGACTTAACCTTTATTTTTTTATTTTTTTTGATTTACAGCTTGATTCCACACCGTATTTTTGGTACAAGTATGGAATTTTCAGCATGGATATCGGTAGCCCAAATTTTGCAGGCCGACCATAGATATCAGGTGTGCGCCGGCGTGGGCTCGATCCCCGGACCATGTGCATGGTCGGCGAGAGTCCTAACCACTGTGCCACCGACGATGGGAAAGTGATTAGCCTCAGACTTTCAAGTAGGCATAAGAGAAAGCAAGTCAAAATTTTGTGCTGATTTAGGCTTTCCACGTTAAAGTCTAGGTAACATATTAATTAAATAAAAGAAATTAGTTTCCCGAATGGATCTAAATAACCTGGGGATCGGACAGTAAAGAAACTAGAAACTATCAGCAATGTAGGTTGATAAGTGCCAGTAAACACGAGACGTATGTCGAGGGCTTCCTTCCGATTGCCTCTTACCACCTATTAACAACAATTCAAAGTTCACCTTGATAGAGCCACCTGACATGTAGACTCATTGCAAACCTGACTGATATAATTCAGTCTGCACCAAACAAACGACTAGATGCATGACGCTGGTTACTTACTACTTAGTGTCCAGTTAATGTATCCAATAAATTCTAATAGAGGGTTAGGTGGGAGACAGAATAGGTCAGTCGTAACATGTCTGACTGCAGCACTGGGTGAGGCGGGTTCGATTCTCAAAAAGGAGATAATTTCCTTCAAATTTGCAGGTATGTCTTTTCGACGAGTGACAACAACTGAGAAATCTAGGCACAACGCATTCAGCTGACTGCCTCCAGCCATCTGATAACAAACGCCTACTCCAGAAAAGAGAGCCTGAGGAGTGGTTACCACACCTTAGGATGGCAGCAGGCGCAAAAATTACCGATCCCCGGCATGAAAAGTCAGTGACACAAGATAAGAATACGATATTCATTTGATGCCCAGTGATTTTAATGATTACAAATTAGATTCTTTAACGAAAACCAGCTGAAGGGCAAGACTGATGCCAGTCGCAGCGGGAACTCAGGATCCATTAGGGTATTTTAAAACTGTTGCAGTTAAAACTCTCGTAAAGGAATCCGGATTGTGAGATCGCATGCCAGTGTGATATTAGGCTTAATCCTTAGCCTTCCTTAGATATTCTGATATGCCTTTATTAGCACTGTGGACCACTTACACTGTAGTAATGAATTAATATATCTGTTAGGGTTTTAAGGTGGTTGGTTAAACCTTTGACTGCGATAATGTATGCAAAGGTGTTAGATCTTCTGGAGATTACGTGTGCCAACAAATTGACTACCACAAGACATCTTATTGATAACTTCTCTAAGCATAAATTCTGTGCCTTTCTTTGCACAATGTGGAGTGAAATCCACTTTCTTTTTTTTGTCATTCATCATTGAATGCAGAGATTCCGAACATTTTTTTTCACTGTATACTTCAGCTCCTCAATTAACTTTCCATGGACTTGTAAAGTTTGATTATTATTATTATTATTTACAAATAACACTTTACACTCATTTGCGTTGATTGATTTGTTGATTTTTGTTACAGGTTGCTCTCCCATCTGGTAATACAACTGTTAGTTTATATAATTAGCGTATGCGTAAATTAACTGAATCATATAAACACCAAAAACAGTCTACCACAGATAATCCAGACGGAAGACAAAAGTTTTCATACTCTTATTAGTAAAAATTAAGTAAAAGCTCTTTTTGTTTATTTATTTACTCATTTATTCATTTATTTTCAGGCATACATATTCAGTAATATTCAACAATTCCCAAGAGTATCATATACAAATTTTTAATTAACTTGAATTAATGTATGTATACGTATAACAAATGGGAGGAATAGACGAGGATTACTTCGTGTTGAAAAAGAAAAACACACACAGCAACAACAGAACATACAGATTTCAATAACAATGACCTTGTTACATAACCATGTAATTTACAAAACCAATACTTGAAAATTAATCTGTGCTCACTAGTGACTGGCCCTATTCAGGCAGTTAACCTGGGGTTCTAGTGGGAAGCCGTGACCAGTAGGGTACAGAAGGTTGAAGATCAGGCAGTAACTCATTGAAGAAGACATTGCGAAGTGGTTGCGCTATGTTGTGAATTGACAGAAGTTAGAATTCAAGAACCATTGGATCGGGTCCCAGTGGCTCAATGGTTTACGATCTCGCGTGCCTTGTAACCAGGAGGTCCTGGGTTCGAATCCCGATGGGTGCGTACTGTTGAAGAGTCCCAAACTAGGACGAAACAGATGTCCAGTACTCCCAGCTGGTTTTCCAGTGGTTCTCTAACTGATGTCAGCTCATGATGAAATCCTCCATGCAATCAAACAAAATCCCTACAAAACCAATACTTGATAATTTATAAAAGACAATTAAGTCATAGTTGTTAGTAGTCAGATTTATAGGTAGTTGGTCATTTGAGCTTAACGATTTCTAATGCAAAATAGTCATTTTGTTTATTTGTGTGTGCGTACACAAGTGTGTGTGTGTGGGTGGGTGGGCGACAGACAGAGAGAAAGAGTGAGCGAAATCCTTGTAAACGACTAGTGGCAAGTATCAAGTGACTGTTTGCGTGTTTGTTTTAAATTATAAGCAGTCTAGACACAACTCACATCTATGCTGTGTAGTTGACCGAAAATTCCCTGAGCCATGAAAAGTCACAAAAAGCTCTAAAGACGTCAAAAATACTGTCATTTTCAATAATATCTATTGTAATATTCAACGACACTAATCATGTATGACGTATTTAAGATTTATACGAGTTGATCACGGATTGATATCAGTTAGAGAACCATTGAAAACCAGGGAGTACTGGACAGCTGCTGTTTCATCCCACTAGTTTAGGAATCATCGGCAGTACGACCCACAGGGATTCGAACCCATTGAATCATGTCCCAGTGGCTGAATGGTATACGAGCTAGCTGGCCTTGTAACCGGAAGGTCCTGGGTTCGAATCCCAGTGGGTTGTACTGCCGATGATTCCCAAACTAGTAGGATGAAACAGCAGCTGTTCAGTACCCCCTGGTTTTCAATGGTTCTCTAACTGATATCAATCTGTGACCAACTCGTAAAAACATAAGAAACCCTTACAAACCAAACTATTGAAAAGTATTTAAGATTACCTCAAAAATGCCGTTAGCCAGCTATACAGGTAAGGTAAATTTCGAGTGGGCTGTCCTATCGTAACATGGAGTAGATCTTACGAAAAATAGACGTAAGAGTTCGGTCAATTGCGGACTCATCTGAAGAGGAGAGCAGAAAATAGGCCAAAGTGGAGATGTGTTGTTGAAGCCGTATGTTTCACTTGGAACCCAAGGGAATAATAAATTAGGTTTTTAGTACAGAATGAGTACCGTGGAACAAAATTACTTAATGGAAATTAAATCATTAGAGGCATCTTAGAATTAAGTAGTATATTGCCAACAAGTTTGGATCAAAACTTTATCATCAAGAGTCACGCAAAAAATACTTCTCAGCAGACAGTCCCAGGTCTGAATCCCCTTGTTGTTAGTGTAGAACTTGGGCATTCTGGCATAATGTGATTTCATATAAGATAAGTTTATTTCAGATATGAAATTGGAATCTCCCTACTTCACTTAAATAAGATTCACATCATAAGGAAACGTAATGTCAGTGTACAATTGGTGGATGGTGGCTAGCAGTGGAATCCAGGATGCGCATTTCGTCCTATTTGGGACTCGTCATCTGGATGTACCTGCATTTCTCAGTGAGTGATGATGTTCCCACTGAGGCCCAATCAATCGACGGGAAAATCAAAAATTCAATTCAAACATAATGTCAGTGTATCACACAACTACGAAAATAGCAGCATACAAATAAGAGATTGAAACAGGAAATAAAGACGAAGAAATGCGGATTAAATCTGCAGATGATAATGAAACGTTAGAGAGGTGATACAGGTATCTTATCAACTGTATACAACTTAATTGAAGAGACAAGGTGGCCAGATGAACTTCTTATCAACTCTCCTGTTAGTCTCGACTAGAAATAGCCTTTGTGACTATTGTACGACAACCTAACCAGATAGACCTTTAAGTCTGGCCATACAACTAGTTGGTTCATTAGTCAAATCTATTCTAAATTAACGAAGCTTCAAACTAGTAGAGACAGAAAATAATGCTTAAGCCTGTTCTAAGATATATTCAGGGAAGGAGTACTGAGTGTTTATTAAATAACACAGTAACTCAACACAAAGTACCCACTATGCGCTGATTCCTTCAGACGACCAACTATCCACAATAGTTTTCTTTCCATCGATTCAGATTTGTAAGAGGTTAGTGGTGATGTTTTGTCAAAATAACCTATTTATTAAGAAATAAAAGAAGTTGAATAAGCGTAATACAGTTACACAGTAAAATGAGTAGTTTAATGATTGAGTTGCGATCAGGATGCACATCGAAACAAAGGAAATTATGAAATTATGCGAAAACTGTAAAAATTATAAATGTTATAAGGAGTTAGGAGAAAGAAGTGTGATAATCGAATATCTCGTTAGCACTGGTCCTTCCACCTCAACAAACGCCTGCCTTAAAGTAATCTGCAACAGGGAACAGCAACCTACCAAAGGCAACACGCTTTCCTCTCCTTTGTATTACTGAAGCCTTAGCCATTCAGTTAGAGAAATCAGACTTATGTGTACAAAAACATAACCATATACGCACTTATACTATCATGCTAACAACCGTATTGACTTCCATTGACTTGATGTTTGCGTACTCGTATTTTTCCCTAACTCGCCATAACATATGCATTTCTTTAGAACTCCTTGATAATTCCATATTTTTGCCACCCACATCTTATTACACAGGCGTATTACGCTTATTCAACTTCTTTTATGCGTTGATTAGCACTGTTGACTACGATTTTTGACAACACATCACCTCTACCTTCTTGTCAATTTTCACTCCATCCCAGTTGAAGTTTGATTACTCATAACACTTTTGAAATGTCTTGACAACAATAACCTTGACTTATTTTTATTCCTATCGGGCAAACCAAATGCACACACACAAACATACAAAAAGATAATTATGTATGATCGCGACTGTACAGCTAGCCGCCTAAAAGAGACTCTGAACTGTTTCTATTAATGTCTGGATGGGGATTATTCATAGATAAAAACCAAAGATTTTACTCCACACGATGTTCAGAAGTGTCACGAATTGAAGTGAGTGTATTTTTTCCCTTCACGTTCCCAGTGGAACATAGGGCTCCAAGCTAGTGGCTTGAAGTTTCTGTAGAAGTGTTTATTTTTACAGGATGGGGTTGCTAGCCTCATCCCCAACCTTTCCTCTTTACCAACATTATTTCTGGCTTAGCGAGGTAAAGGAGTTCGTCGGTCGGGGTTCGAACCCCGGACCATGTGCATGGTCGGTGGGCATCCTAATCCCTATGCCACCGACGAATGTATTACCACCTATTTATCATAAATCATTATGAAATAATGAAGAATATTTGTAGCTCACGGGGACGATTTGTAATTAATAGTGTTCTCTGAGCTAATTGGTTTAGTTGCCAAGCTTTCGTCGTCCTTCTGGACAAAAGCCCTTTTCAGCGCAATATTTAGCATAAAGTGAAATGATTTTAAATTTCCTCATGAGTGATATGATTGCGTCTCCTGGTAAACATCTTTACATATGTACTGATCATTTTCTATTGACTTGGATTCTAAACTTTCTGGTTTAAAGTAGAGCAAGGTGTAGTCTGGACACAGGTGATGAGTTGGAAACTGGAAATCCTGGACAGGAGTTGGGATTGCGTAATAGTTGTGAGAAACTGGCTCATCAGTACAATTGTGTAGAGCAGGCCAAAACTAGTGGAAAGTCAACAAAGTGTTTTCATATAAATTCTATATGGGAATGCAATGTTATCAATAAACATTAATAGAGTGATAATAAAATAAAGATGATGGGAATAATAATAATACTCTGGCCACGATAGGTCGAGTGAATATATGCTATGCTTTCGAATGAAGAGGTCCAGTTTCAGAAACCTAATAGCCAATGATTCAGATAAGTACAGATGGCGTATTCGAAGTCACTTCACATGATATTGAGGGACTCTGTGTGACACTGGTAAGCATTCATGAGGGTGTGATCGATTTCCTGAGTTGAAAGAATGTTCGAGGGTGATGATGCTAGTAATCTCATCTCCCTAACCAAGCTGAACAATGTTCCAAAGTACGTTTGTGGATTTGACGTTGTGTACAGTCAGTATACTTTGCTCCACACGAACACATGAACTAATAAATATACAGTGAAGTGACGAAAATCAGTATCTTATCCTTAACGTCAGACTGGATAGCCAGAGTAGAAAGAAGAATACCACTAGCTCTATCCCTGAACACCTTGTCAACTGTGGACATCGAGCGCCCCGTATGAATACTCCAAAGTGCTACACGGAGTTCTTCAATGTCGTAGGAAAGGATTTGGAATGCACCATCCATACATACTTTAATCATTGGCTATTTGGGATCTGAAACCTGAACCATGCTTTCAAAAGTATTATATACATTCACTCTCCCTATTGTGGCCACAGTAACGTTCTTGCTGTACTTTCGCTTCATTTAATTACGTAAGTTCATTATCATTGTTATTCTATTATCACTCTACTACTATTTATGAATAACACTGTATTCCTACATAGATTTTATAAAAATACTTAATCTTCTTTCCACTTTTTATGGCACACTCTACACAATTATATTGATTAGTCATTTTCTTACACTTATTACGTCATCCAATCTTCTGTCCCTTATCTATAGTTTCGACTCGTCACTCCTGTCTATACTAAACCTTACACTGCGTAATACATTTTCGAGAGCAAATTTAATCAATATCCGAATGATTGGAATTATGATTTCTTTGTTAAATATATTAACTACTGTACAACTTATGAAAATAAATTAATATGACGTTTGTCGACATTCTACTTAACGTTTTTGTCCATAAAGTAATCAAGTAAATGTTTAGTGGTTGTTGAAATCCTTTCCACTACAGGTTCCACATTGATCATGCTCACTGTTTCATCTAGTCCCTTGTATGCATCAAGATAACATCACCTTATAAACAAACATACTCTGAATGAGGGGAAAATTTATTAGGAATAGCTATTGAAAAATAGTTTGAACGTTAATAACTAATAAGTCCCCATTACCCGAATCTGTAAAATGACTAAAATTTCATTTAGATATCAGGTATAACTTGCTGATTGCCTCTAAGCATTCAGAAGCAATTGTAAGTCACACTTTCAAGTGAATGTATTACCACTATTCACCCATTTGACTCCACATGAGAAGATTTACTGAAGAATTCCTGGTACTGGGACTGGATGACGCATTCTTAGGTTAGCGGATTGATACTGACGTAATAGGTAGTAGTATGAAAGCCATAAGATTCAAGCTAATGGCCTCAAAACTACCACCCCAATCAATGGCTGGAGACAATAGGTGACATGGCTCAAAATCGTTGTCAATGGCGCAGATGTATTCAGTCTCTGTAATCTTTCATATTCCTTTCTACCATTACCCATTCTGTTTCACTCTTATACTTGTCAAACTCTATTGATTCTCTTCACTCATCTTCTTGTCTACCTCTGTGTGCTATTTGGAACGTGGCAACTGGGACTGGTGCACTTCGGTGCCAATTTCTATGTTGAATCCAGACAGACAGAACCCAACACTTTACCATATGAGTTACAATACATAACTGTTAACCAGGCCATCACTTCACTGTAATCACAGAGAGTATTTTCTGGCTTAAAAGTTAATGAGTTTTGCATTAATATTTTACTTTTTCACCATTCATCATGTCACATTATGTGTGGATTTAACTACAGACTAAACTTTAGTGTCAAATAAACCACCCCCCCATCATACACACCTTATTACACAAAAACGTTTGTACAGTCAACAGAACTTGTGATTTTGTATAGGCAATCTCTTGACAGTGACACAATTTAACATGACATTTGTTTCTCTGCATTTGGCTTGACGCTTTAGTTGACAAATATGTGTGTATTGTCTATATATCATCATGGGAATCGATTCAGCCATGGTAAATTCATCGATTGATGTTGAAGGTATACAAATGTAGATATACGGATCAAAAGTACTTCGTTTTGAGGGTCATTTTCTGTCAGGGAGAAATTTATCAGTCTTACCAATTAGAGATAAGTTGAATTCCCTGATAGGACAGCCTAGATCTCTAAAAGAACAGCAGTTTCAACCATATTTCAGATTTACCCCACTGATTACCTTTAACATTTCAAAGTCATTTTGTAGTGCGTAAAAAATGGGGTTCCTCCTAAACCAGATTACCTCTAAAGAAAACTGACCAGTTAGCTGACAACCTAATTTCGCTCCCATGCAGATGGTAGCTTATGTGAGGCTAAACAAAACATCTTTGACACCCGGAAACCCTTGATTCTGACTGGCAAACAACTAAAATGACTATCATCTGATCAACATTCGATATGCATCCAGTTGGTTATTCATAGGAAACTCATTGACTCCAAAACTAAATTTTAAACATTCTTTGTTATTAAATCGAGAAAGTAAGCAAATGAACATTTATTCCGTTGACTGAAGATCGAACTGATATCACTGCTATATATATATATATATATATATATATATATATATATATATATATAGAGAGAGAGAGAGAAAGAAAGAAAGAGGACAGTGCTTCCTCTAATCCGTGACCCTACTAACAGTTTGATGCAAAGTGACAAATAAACAGATGCTATCGAAAGATTAGGGGTCAACAAAACCCATTTTCTCTTTGTCCTTCTCCCCCATTTATTGATTGATCACTTGGTTGTAGTTATACACTTTCAGTTAAAATCAGTTTTTTATTTATTCAAATCTCTTGACTTTGATGAGTCTTAACTATTTGTTTTTAGCACTGAAACTAACAGGTCTGACATTACTTACTAATTCCGCCTAATTCCTTACTCAACTTGTTAACTTGAATTGTATAGTGACAGATGTGATCGGTTGAGCAGTTAATGTGAGAATTTCATGTTAAGTTATTCTTTGTGAAGTAAGGCATTAATTTTTAAGTTGTACACAGTTGAATATAATCTTCATATGATATGTTTTCGAGTTTTAAAAAGAAAGGATTGTTATGATTTAGAGAACCATTGAAAACAAGGGAGTATTGGACAGCTTTTCGTCCTAGTTGGAAGGGCATCGGCAGTACCCAGGCAGGACCTTCCGGTTACAATGCAAGCTCGTTAACCATTCGGCTACTGAGACTTGATTTAATAACCGATGAGTTTTACCAATTCGTGATTCTAGCGCGACCACCAACCAGTGTCATCGACGGATGCGTACTGCCGATGATTCCCTAACTAGATCGAAACAGCTGTCCAATATTCCTAGGTAGATTGCAATGGTTCTCTGACTGATGTCAATCCGTGGGCAAACTCAAAAAACCAATCTTATCCTTATAAATCAACTCTTCATATAATATTTTTTAATCTAAACGATTTCATGGAGGATTTCATCATGAGCTCACATCAGTTGGAGAACCACTGGAAAACCTGCAGGGAGTATTGAACAGCTGTTCCGTCCTAGTTTGGGACTCTTCATCAGTACGCATCCACCGGGGGTTCGATTTCATATTATTTAAATGGTAGAACTTGGTGTCTATTGAAGAAATAATAGAAATTCTGGGTCAGTCACGTGACGTCTATATTTGCACTTTGTCTCAGTTAATGTATGATTCTAATTTCGTTGAAGAAGACATCGAAAAGTTTTGAAGCGCTGAAAATCATGAAGAAATGAGTAGTGTTGCCTTTCCTTTTTTATCACGGATGTTCGCTTATATGCTGTCACGAATCTCTGGAACGTTGAACTAAAGATCATAAATTTAGATGTGAAAATATTGTACCAAACGCAATTTGTTTATGTTTCCAAATTTGCGATGCTGAGTGTCCACCATTTGTTCCTTAATCAGTAACTGAGTTAGAAAGTGAGTACACCAGATACATTATGTTATATACTACCTACCGACTGATGTGAGTAGTTGGGTACCACCATCATCAACCAGATGACGTATTGTATTTCGGGTAGTTTAGGTTTTCAAAAGAAACTTAGGTGAAGTCTCACCTCGAACTGTGTAAATTGTGATTCTCGAATTATTCCACGAATTGTGAATATGATTTATTGTATTGCCAGTTCATCTGAGTTATCAGCCATGGTTCGAAGGGTTTGAAGTGATTCGGGTGTCTGAGTTGATTCTTACCAAAGTCATCGTTCATGAGCACAGTCTCGAAAGAGTCAAACGGCCTTTCATAACGTTAATTTTACTTGAGTCTGGCTAGAAACTAACACTGGTTTATGTGAACGGTATCCAACAACTCACAGCAATAAATCACAGGGTTTTGGTACATCAGAACCATACAGTCATTAGGTGTATAGTGGATAAAATTTTAGAGTGGCACAGCTAGTGACTCTTCCTCACTCCAGTAATGTATTCTGCTGTGTTGTTGTCTGCTTTGTATGCTGTAGTTGGTTATTTCTCATATCATACTGCTAAAAGCTGACGCTTCATATCAGCTGAAACATCACAACCACATCATGTAAATGATACCAAAACCATTTGGGCACTTTGCTAAGTATGGATAAAACTAAAGGATAAACTGAATCAAACAAAAGCAGTGACCTGGTGTTCCAGTGGGAAGCCTTGACCAGTAGGCTGCGGCAGGTTGAAGGTGAGGCAGTAACTCATTGAAGAAGATATTTCAAAGTGGTCGCTACATGTCATGAACTAACAGAAGTTAGAATTCATGGGCTTTTGGATCAGGTCCCAGTGGCTTAATGGTTTACGAGCTTGTTTTGTAGCCAAAAAGGCCTGGATTAGAACCCCGGTGGATGCGTACTGCTGAAGAGTCCCAAGCTAGGACGGAGGAAATAGCTGTCCACTAATCCCAGGTTTTCTGATAGATTAGTAGGATACACGTCTACGAAATTATTCACTGTCATAACCTCTAGTGTTTGAGGTCTTTATTCATTCTCTCAGTATTTCAGGGGAATCATGAAGCAACAAAATGACAGTGAATTGTTAAGAAGAATATTCTTTACACTGGCGGAAATCTGTTGATACAATTATCTATGACTATTTTTAAATCGTAAGGCCGACAAATGAATAAATTTGTGTAATTCCGAGTGTTATTGAGAATTTCTCGACTAAGTAACTGGTTTTTGTCACTTTTTGAGCCTTTTTTTCTCTTCTGATCTACCCAATCATTGAGAAGGGAGGTCATCTGTTATCAGAACAGACGTCTTATAAATTTAGTATTTCCAAAGATAAAGGATGTATTGAATCGGTGGATGGTGACTAGCAGTGGAATCCAGGATGCCCATTTCGTCCTATTTGGAACTCGTCATCTGGATATACCTGCATTCTCCAGGGAGTGTTGATGTTAATTAATATCCTATTTGGGACGAAATGCGCATCCACGATTCCACTGCCAGTCACTATCCACTAATTCAATTCTAATTACATGCCCAGACATCGTCGAAGCATCTGCACAAGAAGCCGACATGTCAACCTGAGACCGAGCACTTCGGTTTAATCAATAGACGGGAAAATCTAAAATTCAATTGAATAACTAAGGGATGTATATTTGCATCCTGGAATTGATAGAACCGTCCTTCAGGATGTGTATTTAGCTTTTTCTTATGTGACAAAAGCCACTGAACTTAGATCAAGTACGACCGACTGACAACTGGGTTCTAATATCTCATGTTAAGTGAACTTCGCTGTATGCATACCGTAATCAGAACATTCAAAACCATTTCGATGGGCACTGAGTGGATGGCTAGTTTGGTAAGAGAGCAATTGCTTATTTAAATACAATTAGCAGCTAGAATAACGCTTCGGACTTCCTAATTATCATCTTCCAACGACACAAGTCCCAGACAGTGAAGGTATTAATTAAGGTCAACGTTCATGTCCATCATCTACAGACTGTAAGGCTCCTGCTGAATACTGTTGGTCACTTGTCATTCTGTAAGGCTGCTCAACTTGCCAAGATAAGCCATAGCTAATAAAATACTCAGAAAGTGTTGAGAAATGCAGAACCATTTCTGCCTTCTACCATGTACATATATATTCAAGTTTTCACACCAAATTTCTCATTATAATAAACGCAATTCAATTATAGATACATATAATGCAAATTAATTATTATCTAATCAAAATAATTAAAGGTTTATTCAATTATTCATTTTTTTAATTATTTTAAATATCCTTTATTCTAGATGAAAGATAGCTTGACTGTCTTAAAATTAATCCACTTGACTTTTAAATACGTCTTGCACTGCTTCATACTACTAGAAAAGCAGGTTTAAGTAGTATATTACCCTGTTTGAGAGAACATTGACTTTTTCACTAGTGCATAATGTAGTTAAGCTGGTTTTTTCATTCCACTGAATGTTATCAAACGTGTTTGTATGTTGAAAGGGTTGAGTAGTGAAATCAGGGTGTTTATATTGTATGTGTGTCTGTCAAAATCGATTTGGTACACAGAATTGTCTAACTGACAAGACCATACCTTCACTGAAATGGTGTACCCCGAATAACTGACGTCTACGGAGTCCTGGAGTTTATACATTTCTGTGACGCTTTAGTATGACTTAATTATGAAATGAGATAATCATGATAAGAGTAAAATGAAGTCGAATTCACCCTAACCCATACTATACCATGACATCAAATTCTTTTGATCACAAGTAACACTAACTAGTGAAAACAAGAGTATCTTTTCTACATAATCCAATCAATTTTATAGACAGACATCTAATTTTTCCCTTTTGTAAACATTACAGATTAGTGGGTTGCATTGTTGACTGAAATACAATGAGAGATTGCATACACTTGCTTCACTTGATAAATTTCGATAAAGAAAGAAAGACCGAATTTGCAGCGTAAGATGATACTATCATTTAATTTACCAGGTCTTCATCAGCTGCTGCAATCTATCTGAAATTACAATGGTTATGAAAGAATGAAAATGGCATACCTCAATATTTGAATGGTAATATAGGAAATAGGGTGCGTTGGTGGCACAGCGGTAGAGTGCTCGCCCCTCACGCAGGTGGTCCGGGGTTCGAGCCCCGGCCTAAGCATTCCCGAACTTCGATAAGCCAGTAATTAAAATGGTAAAGAGGTAAGGTTAAGCATGAAGCTAGTAACCTTATCCCATAAAAATAAACGTCACTGCTACAGAAACTTTGAGCCTCTAGCTTAAAGCCGTGTCTTTCAATGGGAGCATAAAGGAATAAAAGAAAAGAGAAAACTCGATAACAACTAACGCACCCAAAACAAAAGCATTCGAGTTTTTAGATTAAGTTACCATCAATTTATATGCTTTCAAAATAGAAAATGAGGGGTGAGATTAGATAGAAAAATCTAATAAACAACAATCTTAGTTTATAAATTCACACAGTGAGCCAAGAAGCTGATGGTTCATAGGACTGAGATTTCCCTAGTGAGCTAAAATCACTAAAATGAATGACTAATTAGTGTGATCAAAATGCAATTACCGAGAGAGTGGGAGACTGATGACACTCTCTCTGTGTATGTATGCATAAGTTTGGTTTGAGACGCTTGATTGCAATTGCTTCAGTAAATTGTAGTAAATCTTCTGTCTTTGGCATGTCTAATATTTTGGAAATCTCATTGAAATGATCCATATTCACAAGGTGTCTGGTAATTACACTTCGTGGATGTCCACATCCTTTTCTTTAGATATGCCCTGAAAACTGTGTAGAAGCCCTTCTTCCCGTCCTCTCAATGTACTTGATGCTGCAGGTGCACCTAAATTTATGAACGCAGCTACAGGTAACAGAGGCAGGTTACGTGCTTAGCTGCAGGAAGCATCTCGTTATTGCCGCTTTGATTCTTTTGTCAATCTCCTGTGATGCAGTTACTCCTATGAATAGAAGGCAAATAAATACCTTCTTCTTTCCAACAGTTGGGTGCTTTGTTTTCTCATCCTTTTCTTTACTATACTTCTTCGGATAAATTCCTTTGGATAACCATTTTGCACCAGGTATTTCTAAGACAAGGTCTATTTCTTCTTTTACCCTACTGGGCGAATATAGGTTCCTAGCTCTGTCATGCAGTGTCCTTCCTATATCACACTTATATCTAATAGGACAGCATTTTGTTCAGTTAGTTAATTAATTTTTCAAGTAAAAGCAGTATATTCGTAGAGAAAACTGTACTATTACCCAAGAGGAGATGATAATTGAAATATCTACATAAAATATTCAGCCACATCAAACTTTTACTGATTGCTGTGAGTAAAAATTCGAAGAATACAGCGTAAAGATATATTTACAGTGCGTAAGTACGAATATCCTAACCACACTTCAATTTACTTGGTGATGAATAACCTTAGTGTAAATGATATAGTTGAAATTGCGTCCGAAATATACATGTGTTAAAGAACCACTTAAAGAACCACTTAGAACCTGAAATCACTAGGTATCGTTTTCGTCCTAGCTTGAGTCTATTCAGCAGTGTGCACCCAAGACGCTATCAAGACCCGCAGGTTATGAAATGAGCGCAGTCATCATCCAACCGTAGGCTTTGAATCTAGTGTCTAATGTATTCAAAATTCTGTCATTCCATGATATCTCATGACATTATTGAATATCTTTTCCCACTATTATTAGAACAGAATTCATGCACAGTGGTAAAAACACACGCAATTATATCAAGGCCTCGATGTGATTATGAGAAGTAAATTGTGCTTTAAACATCATTCATGAATAAATAATTCCGTATCATTGTGTGTTTGAAAACTACTTCGATATTGTGGTGTGCAGTGCCTAAATCTTTACCAACATCATTCAACAGCTGTATGACAGCAACACGTGTCAGGTGATCGATAACGGAAAACGCAGGGAGGGGTTCAAAGTGCATACAGCAGTGACCACAACTAACACTGACGATGATATTTCTAATTTTCATGGACTGAATTATGCGTCAGACTGTGCAGTGAGAGTGAGAAGACAGGAGTATGCTGGACAACCGATAAGAAGACTTCTGAAGATGTGGATTTTGCTTGTAGATGATTTATGTTTACTGACACAGAAAAATGAAGACTTATACGTGGAAACCAACAAGTTAGGAGAAGAAACAGCCAGTAATAACAGGTCTCTGCGTGAACATAGAGAAGACGGGGCGATGAAGACAACCAACAGCAACAGGAACCAGCACCAATCACCATCAATGGGAGATGTTTGAAAGAGGTCACTTCCTTCACCTATCTAGGAAGTGTCATTTCAAATACAGGCCAACAGCATGGATGAGGAGGTCATAGCAAGCTAGAATCCGGAAGGCAGCGTACATAATAATCACTGTGGAACCAGTTTGGAAATCTTCTGCATGCAGCATTAAGAGTAAAATTCGATTTTCAACATCAATGTGAAGTCATTCACTTCATCTATATGGCTCAGAAAGTGACACGCGCGTCACGCAAACCACTTTCAACAAGTTTCATTAGACTTCCATCTAAAACTAGCCTAACTGCCAGAAAAACGTTGGCAGAACCAACTAGCCAAGGACCTACCACTTTACAAGTATGCCCAGAGTAATCGAGATAAATTAGACACACACTGAGGAGACTGTCGAACAGTATCGCGCGCTATGCCGTCAATCGAATGAAATCCGAATAATAAGAGACGAGTTGAGCGTCCATTTGAGAGTGACGTTTAAGACATCGTGTATGGGGGATATCAGAAACTACAAGCATTCGTGGGGCCGGCTGAAGCAAACGGGACACTGTGGCAATGTGCTGTTGAAATCATATGTTCCACTTGGAACCCAGGGGAACATTACTAATAACTGTGTGTTTTTCTAGAGGTATTTGGCCAAACATTCTAAATTCTGTGATCAAAATCTACATAGAAATGGATTACATCCATGGCAATCAAACACTTGAAATGGGTGGTAATTCTGATTAAATCTGATCGATTAGGTGGATTCAATCGCATAAATAGGTAAGGCGTATAATGAACACTAGTAGCAATTTGTATGTCTACACCTTGCCAACTGGTTAGGGTACCTATGAGTGGTCTATTTTTCAACATTTTAGAAAGTATGTAAAACATTTAACCAACATATTAACGATGGATTGACTATAAAATGCTGTTACATTCATCTTAAAACCCTTTTTATGACAGTAGCCTTATAAATTAGTCCCTTTTCCTTGACCAAGAGAAAAGAAATAAACAATTTTACCAAAACTGTTTTATTACTTTTTTAAAAATTGATTTTTCACTTTATCTCTGTTGTTTTTTATGAGGTCAGTGATTTCAGGGAGAAGATAAGAGAGAGAGAGAAAGAGAGAGGTAGGCTAAGGGTAAATACAATTATCCAGAAAATAAAGCACTTCCGCCAGCCAGCCAGCCAGCTAGCTAGGTAGATAGCCAGTAAGGAACCACACCCGTTTTGATGAGTCATAATTCCACTTGAATTGTTATTACTATTATTACTATCATTATGATTGCTGGTGTTGTTTTGTAGTTTTCTTAATGTGACAGATTTCTTTTTCACCTCAAAAATGACGATATCAATCAGTGTAGAATTTCTGTCCACAGTATTGCTTCATTTTCTTCAGTGAAACGATTATTACTAACAGCGTTTATTCTTTCGTTTACAAGTACACTTTTATTTGTGATAATTTATGCGACTCAAAAGCTAGCAATACTTTGGAGTGAGTGATTGACTACAATCTAACAGTCGGGTAAAAAATATTCTTTCTAACCGGTTATAATTTTCAAATACTCTATAGGTAATCAATTTAAGTGTATAGAATACTAGCTGCCTTTTCTGCAGATGTCTGTATATTTTATTAAGGAATGATTAATTTAGAAGAGATAGCAAGAAGAGGAAAAGTATACTACGGAGGTTAGTTAGTATGACGTAACAGACGTGAAAATGACCAAAATCAGGTTAAATGTATGAATAAAATTGGCATGCCTTTTGGAAACAGCGGTAGGTAGTTAAGTTAGTTGATGGAGTGTCTGTAAGAGTTGAAACAATGACTAAAATCTCTTAAAATTTAAGTGCAGAAGAATACTAGAATATGAATAAAATTCCTTGAGTAAAAATCCTGCTCTGGTTATAATTAAGATGATGGATTAAATGCCTTATTCTTGAATAACTTGATGAAGTTTAATATTGTGAAATTTGGCACTGGTTTATTTATGTATAAATGACAGAGGTGAAGGATTTTTACTATGGTATTTGATTAGTGTGCAAAGCATTTTCAAGGTGAAGGTTGGTAGTATCACATATCATACAGAGTCAGTGCCGATGGAATCCAGTTTATATCTTTAGGGCTAACTAAGCAGAACAGTGTTTTAAATTAGAAGGATAGCTTTGAGCATAATTTGTTCTGTAGTGAATTATATTCATTTATTTTAAGGATTAATCTGACAGGTATATTTAACTGTAATGATAATAGGTAGAGGTTCAATATACGGCTTCGACAGCAAGTCTTCACTCTGTCCTGTTTTCTGCGGTCCACATAAGTCGGTACTACGATTGTCCATAGTCTGTCATCTCCTCCTCATAAAATCTCTTCCACGTCACTCTCGGATTACCTACTAGTTATTTTCCGTTTGGGGTCCACTAGAGCCGTGAACTAGCGAGCAATGTCATTCGATGGTCTCCTTGGCGCCTCCCAAGTCTATCTCTATTTTCTTCGTTACATTTGTTGAGCGATATGGAGCCAGCAAGGGGAGTAGCTATTGATAAATATCTACAGTAGAGTGCTGGAAGTGGTCTTTTTGACACGCGTGTCAAGTTTCTGAACCATATAGAAACAATGATGGATTTAACACTGGTGTTGAAGAATCGCAAACTGATTTTAGAGGGATGAAAGTGTAATTTGTCTTTCCTATTCTGTTTACCACATCCTCAATCAAACTGTAGCCTACAGCTGAAAGTAGGCTTCTTAGATAAATGGAGACAGTTACCTACTAGCCAAGGTTATCGGCGAACATCTGTCCTCATACCCGACGTGATGGACCCTACTGATTACAACTTCTCATTAGAATTTCAGGGAACTTCATCCTGTAACCAGACACTAGCGAGGATCGAATTAATTTTCACGAGTTAGTTTGTAGTGAGATACAACATGCTGAGCATGACCTTGGCTAGTAGTCAAGCTTAAATCACGAAGTGGTAGAAATTGGAATTCGTGAACTGGCCACTGGATGGGGTCTCAGTGGCTGAATGATCTACTAGGTTCTCTAGTAAGTTAAATTCTTTGAATTCAAAACCTGGTGAGTGTATACTGATGAGGAAGACCCAGAGAAGCACGAGACAAATGTCTAACGTTTTGAAATTTCTGTTTTCTGATTCTGTTGAACTGAAATCCTTAGTCTTCCTTGACACGTAGTTATTTTAACTATGGCTTAAGACGAAGATCATGTTGCCTGTCATGTCTCAGTGGCTTGGGTGACAATGCTCTGACTTTAGTGTTGATCTCACTGGAAACACTATTCCACTCACTAAAGATGTGGGTAAAATTTAGTAGACGAGTCCCATACAGGATGAAACTTTGGTCGTTGATCCCACCACTAGCCGCAACCACTAGCAGAGGGGGTTCGGGTATTTCGTGAAAGTCTCTAACTAGATAATTAAAGCAATACTCTTCACGATGTATAATTATATAGCCCCTTGGTCACTAAGTTAGCACTTTAATGAAAGAAAAGTAGGTGAATACGGTTGATCAGTGAGAAGTTTGGTAGACGGATAAATGTGTAGCGCAAATGTTTTTATTCACTGTCTACCTATCGTCTTTTTTTTCAAATAACCTGACAGTAATGTACAGGTCTCAAGACTTTCATATTTCGAATGTTTTAAGCCCGAATGAAAGCACTATTAACTGGGTGTTTTTATTCTTGTTAATTCACCTTCAGTTACATTTAAAGTTATTTTTAGATCCTGTCAAACATACAGATACTTAGGTCCACATATAAATGCCCTAATCATTGAGAATGACTGTAAGAATTATAATTTCCCGGAGATTACGTAACACAGTACTTATGTTTATGTCATTCTGTAGTTGTAGGTGTGTGTGCCTATCTGTCTGAAGAAAGGTTCTTTTGTTTACTTTGATTGTATAAACATTAATTGTCCCAAATAATTTATATCTTAACATCAGTCCAAACAGTAGAGTGACAGAGAGACGGAAGGAGAGATTTCTTACTCAGAATATAAATAAAAAAGTACCACAAAGAACACGGACTCAGTAATACACCCTTATACGCCTGTATATAGACTCAAACATACAAATACTAGAAGAAAGATGAAGGTCAAAGGGAAGGAAGGAGGTTGGGCCAAAAACAATAACAACAAGATTGGAAATATGCGTGATAAACAATGTCTTTTAAACAAAGTTGAAAAACAAAATTTATAAAAAGGCTAAACACTAGAGAGCTCCAAATATCAGGTGAAGGAAAGAGGTTTATTTGTGATGATAATAACAACAGTACAAATTGTTTTATTTTCCTGAGTGACTTATAGTCACTATGCTCTACACAACACCGGAAATACTAAAGTCATCGATTCTAATTGTGCCATGGAGTAAATGGCTTCTGTGACTTAGAATACAGTAGATGTTATTTTCTGATTGGATACTAGTCAGTATCTAGTGTCTGTCTGTCTCTGTCTGTCTGGATTCAACATAGAACTTCGCACCGAAGTGCACCAGTTCGAGTTGCCACCTTCCAAATAGCACACAGAGGTAGACAAGAAGATGAGTGAAGAGAATCAATACAGTCTGACAAGTATAAGAGTGAAACAGAATGGGTAATGGTAGAAAGGAATATGAAAGATTAAAGAGACTGAATACATCTGCGCCATTGACAACGATTTTGAGCCATGTCACCTGTTGTCTCCAGCCAGTGATTCCTAGAGTCAGTCCCGAGGGCCCCAACCCGGGAGTCTGCATCTCCCTACCTGACTCAGTTTAACTGTCAAGGATTTCATGGATTGATGAGGCCATGTTTTTGTTTGGCCACCACTGGCTCTTTTCCAATCTGAACCTATATCCTAGTGTAGTTTGTCTAGATCTATGTTTGGTGCAGACTGAATTTTATCGGTCAAACTTTCAATGTGGCCACCATACTGGGTGGTTTTCCATCACGATGGATTGCGAATTATTAGTACCAGATGGTTAGAGGTATTCGGCAGGAAGCCTTGCACCCAGGTCTCGTGCTAGTTAGTACTCGTCAACGAGGCTTATCTGCCACCTTGAAAGAAGTCATGCCCCTATGCTATTCATTCTGAAAAGGGAATCTTTCCTACACATACTCCTAGTTTTGTATGACTAAATTTAACCAGAAAAATCATAAAAAACTTCATATGTTGAGGATAAAGGTTTCCTAAGCCAAACACAAGCTATCCAGTTGTCAATTTTGACACAAAATATCGCCACAATGAATTATTTTTTGGCTTTTAATGAACGAAAATGTGGAAACCAATGTTAGCTTTTAGATTGAAATTAACTTCATATAAAAATACACTTATCGAAGTCAATTCTCCACTTCCAGTAGGTAGTGTTAATTTTTCAAGTGTTAGTTTGTAGGAAATTGATTGGTATACAGGATTTCATCATGAGCTCACATTAGTTAGAGAACCACTGGAAAACCTGGAAGTTTTTGGCAGCTGTCTCGTCCTTGTTTGGACTCTTTAGCAGTTCGCACTCACCAGGATTTGAACCCAGGACCTTCTGGTTACAAGGCACACGAGATCGTAGATCATTGAGCCACTGGGACCCGATCCAATGGTCTATGAATTCTAACTTATGCCAATTCACGACAGAGCGCGACCCCTAGCCAGTGTCTTCCGTGGCGAGTATTTGTCCTGACACCCAACCAGGTGCATCTTACTGGTCACGACTTCTCACTAGAACCCTAGGCAACTACCTACCTGAATAGGATAAGTCGCTAGTGAATTTAGAATCCACATTGATTTATTATTGCCTTTCATCTCGGCTAACAGTGTCAATTTTGTCACGAACTAACATTAACTAGAGAACCGCTGAAAGTCAGAGAGTACTGAAGAAATATTTTGACTTATTCTGGAATTCTTTAATACGAAGCCAAGCCGTAAACCATTCAACCATAGGACTGGTGTTCACTAGCCCGTATATTCTAACTTTCATGAATTCATGGAGCATTACTACCAAAAACTAATGCCATTCTTAAGCATCCAAGTAACCTTGATATCGTAGACTCTACTGATCAGGAATTTTCATTCGATCTTCAGGAAATCTATCCTACATGTGTCATGTTGGTCCACTACCAGAGTCGCTGTACAGTTTTATTATGGTCCTAAGTATAAACGTTTCATTTTAGATAATTAACGTTACTCCACGGTGTGCACTTCTGAAGAGTCTCGAAGTAGAACGAAATAGCTATCCATTACTCCTTAGAGGGGTAGAGTTTCAATGTTCCTCTATCTGAGGTTGCGTTATGCTATAATCTCAATCGAATCTCTACCAATCAGGCAACACATGCAAACCCGAAATGATGTAGAAACCTTCATTTACTCATCAGTAATGAAAATAAACTAAAATTTAAAACGACAACAACAACACCAACGAAAAAAATCAAATTTCCTCTTCATTACAATTTGATTAATAAGTATTTTTTTGTTCATTTTCTCGCCTTCTTGTAACCTTCTCTTCCTTCTACATTTTTCCTTATTGCAGTTTTGTAAATTAAACAGTGACACAGCCGATTCTGTTCTACGTGATATTTTGAAACGTAAATGGGGTTTGAAACCACCTACCCTTATCATTACTGTTTTTGGTACAGATTTTGAAAAGAAAAGAAAATTAAAAATGATATTTAAAAAAGGTCTTTGGAAGGCTGCTGAAAGTGGTAAGTACTGAATGTTGAGGGTGAATAAATTCATATTCATGTATACGTTGTATTATTTTTGGTTAGAACAAGGTATAGGAGTGAACAGTATTGTTTTTAAATGAGATCTTCTTCTTCAGGCTTTACTTTAATTTATATAGATTTTGATATACACAAAAAAAAACTTTAACCAATGATGGTGAGTTTGTAGATCAAATAAAAGAAACGTCTGAAAAGGTCGAAGTTGCTGCACAAAAGATGCGGATACTTAACTTCGAATTTAAAATTTATACTAAAGCAGAACTTCTCCGTAGATGGCGCAATATCGCTTGAAATTAAGTCACGCGTAGATAAAGACTATCCCGGTCCAGAACAAACAATAAGCCGGTCACTGTTTCTACGGTACTATTAATAAACAAATCAATAATTATATATACTCACAACAAACCTTAACGGTTTCAAGAGTACAAAGCACAACGCTTAACAGAAAGCAAGGTACCGCTATCAGGGAGGAATAACGTTAAAGCCAAAATTGCGAACTAGCCGGAACCAGACACGACCGTTCAGGTAAGCAGTCAGTAGAAGAATGAACCCAAGTAAGGCATGGCATAAAACAGAGAGCGGTTAAGAGAGATAGACCGAGCATAGGCACAAAGATAGAATTTAATTGGCTACTTAACCAGGTAGGAAAATACAGATGAAAATCAATAAATAAGATAAACTCGACAGAATAGTACAAAGTAAGACATGGGTCAGCAAAAATAACAGTTCACAAAATACTCTGATTGGGTCATGAGTTCAACTGTCTGACTAAACGGATCGAGGTAAAAACACATATACACAGTTCATTAAACAAGAGGGGATAGACACGTTAGGCATGGATAATTGGGTTGCAACAACGCTAGGCTGATCCGGAACAGGTTGACTTGATTCAAGGATGGGAATTGAATTGATCTTATACCGGCCCCCAAAATCCGACCAGGATTTTATGAATCATGTTATAGAGAATAACCCTCTTGTCCGGCTCTCTTACAAATGACTTCCCTCTAGTAGGCATATCTTACGTATATCGCGCTTCACTTCGCCGTTTCTCGTTCTTATTGTAACCGTTCTGACAAGTCCGTCCGCGGATTGCTCGCATCCCGCAACAACTCCTCGCGGCCAACGCCTAGCCAACCATCTTGCCACCACAGAATTCGTAATGCTCCTCGATCGTCTAATGGCACCTTCACTTGCATAAACATATCAGCTATGTCTGCGACTACAGCAATAGGCTTTTCTCGAAAGCGCAACAGAACACCAACAAGCTCGGCAATCGTATCAGGTTCTTGATATAGCTTATCGTTCAAAGAATAACCTCTAAAGGTTGCGGCGCAATCTATAACTATTCTCAGTTTATCTGGCTTTTTCGGATTCATTACGGAATGATGTGGAAGATACCACCTCGGGCGATAGTTGGCTGCTAGCTGCTCGGGGGTACCGGAAGGGCATAACCACCTTTTAACATCGTATTTATTCCACCCACATATCGTGCTAAAAGGTTCTTGTCACGCGATAACCTCTGTTTCAGACTGAGTAATGGATTTATGGCGACTACATAATTATTGTCCGTTACCTTTGCTGGATCTTTACATGGCAAGGGAATGATGTAATGCGCCTTTTCTAAGACGGTGGTTTGAGTAACCAACTCGATTGTCTTACGATCTTCAATAGAAAATAAGTCTTCGTTTTCTTCAGTATCCTTAAGCTCAGCTTCAAATAGCCTTCTAATGTCGTTTTTGATACTCTCTTCGCTGATTTGAGCGTAGTTGACAGTGCCTCTTCTCGTATTTCCATGAATGTTCCGTTCTTCGTCCGCGGCTAACTTCACATGGAGCTCGGCCATTTCGACATCATGTCTAACCTTTAGGAACATTATGTCTAACTCTAACTGTAACTCCTCTCGAAGCTGTTTCTCTTTTAGCTGCGCCCTTAGTAGCGACGACCTAGCACTAGTTACTCGCGATAATGATGATTTCGAACTACTGACATGAGAGTCGGGGCACAAAAGATTATCAACATGATCATTTATACGAACAGGGACTTGCCGACTTTCCGACTGCTGCTCCGAAATTAGCTTTCCTGATCTGGTGTGCATTGTTCCAAAGAAAATATATTTTTAACAACGTTGCGTGCTGCCAATTCACCAGTTTCTTCTGGTTGAACGTTCAGTACTGACCAGTTCGGGTACGGGATTTTTTGTTTGAAGTTGAGTACTGACCAGTTCAGTACGGTCTCCTCTGTAACGTTAAGCACTACGTTAAGTACTGACAAATTCAGTACGGTCTCGATCCGCTTTCGCGACCACGTCCTCGACCGCGCCCTCCTTACTTGGGTTCATTCTTCTACTGACTGCTTACCTGAACGGTCGTGTCTGGTTCCGGCTAGTTCGCAATTTTAGATTTAACGTTATTCCGCTCTGATAGCGGTACCTTGCTTTCTGTTAAGCGTTGTGCTTTGTACTCTTGAAACCGTTAAGGTTTGTTGTATGTATAATTCAGAACAAAATATTTAGAGCGAACAATTGTTTTCAATAAATTCTTCTTCAGGCACAATTGTTCACTCTAAATATTTTGTTGTGAGTATATATAATTATTGATTTGTTTATTAACAGTACCGTAGAAACAGTGACCGGCTTATTGTTTATTCTGGACTGGGATAGTCTTTATCTACGCGTGACTTAATTTCAAGCGATACTGCGCCTTCAGATGGCTTTAGAAGTCTCTCAGTAAATTAGACTTCTCCGTTAGCCTACCTGAGAGAAACTATTCAATCAGTACGTGAAAGACAAGCTGTCGCATCGGGCCACTTCAACATGCATACACAAGTTCACTTACTTTTCTGAAGCCAAGCACATTAACCGTACCATAAGACCGCTCGTAGGACACATTTGGGAACACTATCCAGGACGGTTAGCAACAGGAGAACGCAAAAGAGCTGGTGAATTCAGGACATTCACCTCTACTTGAATGAAACGTCCTACAAAGCCGTATACAAGATCCTGTGAAGCCTATCAAAGGGAGTGAAATCAAGACATCTGAAAATAGCTCAGGAATTGGCCATCCAGAAGTTCAAGCCCACCCTATGTATCCAAAAGAAATACATCCACCCGTTGTCCCAACCATGGCCACCATAAAAAGTCAAATCTATCAATAATGATTATCCTATTACCTTTCTTGTCCAACCTTCTTTTATATTTCTACTACTTGTACGTTTCTAACTCCTATCTGCATGATTAGATTTGCTTTATTTGTGATTTTTATATCCGAACTTCCTACTTATTTTGTTATTTCCACGTCCTTAATCTGTAATTTGTACAAACAGTCACGTTTCTTAATAATTATGATCTCGTTACGCCTTTTTTGTCCAATCTTCCTGATTATTACACTGTAATTTAGCCTTTGACAGGAAATAATTCGGGAGCATTCTTACACATTTACTATAGGTACACGAATATGCAGCCTAGTTGATGCAGTTGATGAATTCATGGAAAACGATATTATCTTCGTTGCAACCGTCTTTTTAACCGTAATAAGAATAATGTGTGCTAAATGTTTTGGACGTCAGAAATAACGATTATTACAATGATACCAAAAATAAAGATAACAGTGCTTATAGAGGTGGTGATAGGAGTAACGAAGGTGGTAATAAGTGTATATGTTGACATTGAATTGAATTTTTGATTTTCCTGTCGATTGATTGGACCGAAGTGCTTGGTCTCAAGTTGACATGTCGGCTTCTTGTGCAGATGCTTCGACGATGTCTGGGGAGTTGATTTGTATACAATTGGTGGATGGTGGCTAGCAGTGGAATCCAGGATGCGCATTTCGTTTTGCACAAGAGGTGGCTTTCGTGGCCCAAGTGGTCTAGTGGATAACACTTTGCCGTTTGAAACTATGGGCACTGGGTTCGAGCCTCGGTGGGAACATCATCACTCACTGAGAAATGCAGGTACATCCAGCTGACGAGTCCTGAATAGGACGAAATGCGCATCCTGGATTCCACTGCTAGCCACCATCCACCAATTGTATATGTTGACAATTCAATAAAAAAAATTAGGTCGGATCTTAAAATTTACGAAATCCTGAAGCTGAATTGGACAGATAATCAGAGTTTAAATAAATTTAATCAAAGTACGAAGGAAATGGAAAATAAGAACGGATGAGAGGATGACTTTAATTAGAATTAACCTACTTAGGCCTAGGGAGAGATAAAGGTAGAACAAACTTCTTTTGTATGCGAAGGCACTAGGATTGTTTTCTCGAATTCTCATAGCTTTTTGATGTGTAAAAGGTGGGTTCGAATTCTGTTCGAAAGGTTCACTGGAATATGATAGATAACTTGGAAGTCAATTCTGATGTCCACTTGGTGACCACTATCAATCAAATGAGACAAAATATAACTTCTTATGACCTTTTCTCAACCATAAAGGAAGTTGGTATGATTGTCGATCTGTCTAGTTGTTCTCCCTGATCAGCTTTTCCACAGGACCACCTAAGTTTGTAAATACAAATCGATGTGATACAGTAAGGCAGCTTGTCTGTCACTGGAGTAATCGGTGACACTGAGGTTAGGACTTTCGCCGACCATACACACGATCCGGTGTTCGATCTTCTGCCTACGCACGCCTGATTTCAATGACCGGCTTGCAAAATATGAGCTACAAATATCACATGCTGAAAAATCCATAATTGTACCAAAAATAGGGTGTTGGATCAAGCTATAATAAAAAATATAACTGCGTGGCTGAAAAATGGCAAACATAGGGTGGTGGCAGTATAAGTCTTTTTTATTGCTCTCTATAATCTTCACCGTATGACTTCATTACCCACGTCCCCACTGAGTTGTAGTTTCGAGAACAGGTGTTTACTTTTAAGTGTTTTGAATTTCTCCTTATTATACTTGGTGTTTATATGTCTCCTTACAAATCTACTAGGATAACCTATTTAGACCAGTGTCTTTGGGATTATCCTAATTCATGTTCTAGGGAATCATCCGTACAGATCCTTTTTGCTCTATTTATGAGGCATCTGGCTGAATTGATTTTATATCGAATTGGTTGGAAATCTAATAGTTTACCGGTTACCTCAAAAAGCTAATCATTCTTCAGTTTATCGTTTAAAGAAGTCATATGACAAGCGGCTTAAGAGAGTAAATAATTTCTCCAATTTATTTTACAGTTTTTTAAGGATTCAGCGTCTGAAAAGTATCATACTCCTTGTATTCTTTCTTATCTAATCAGCTTTTTGCCGATACTTAGAAGTTTAAAAATCTTTCAGTTAATCCAGATTATTGATTATTTTCCATACTTGAGGTTATTAATGCCCAGTATATATTCAGTATTACGCCTTATTTAATAACTATCAATCTCAAAGTTGTTTAGTCTTCATAATTGGCCTAGAATTATACTATTATTACTATTGTTCCCATAGGTCCTGAGCGGAACATATAACTTTAGCAACATATCTCCGTTTTGTCCCATATTATGTGGTCCTCTTTAGCTGGGCTAACACGATATCCTCCATGTCGTCATTGAACCACAATCCAACTTGTCGTTCCCCACTCAGGTTCCACCCGTGTGATGGCTTGTTTTGCAAATTCACTCAACGATACACTCAGCGTCTATACGATGCATTTTCATTTTCTTCTGCATATTCGTCGAGTTAGACGTTCTTGGTTGGTTTGTTCCAGAGTTACTTGTTGCTAATTCTTTCTGGCTGACCAGTCATTTGACCTTCAATATGGAGCCGGAGAAAGTGACAGCTGTTGATTAAAGTTTGCAGTAGGCTGTTGGAAGTGGTCAACGTTACATACGTGTCAAGTTACTGACCCATATAGAAGAAGTGACTGATTTAACATTGGTGTTGAAAATCTGAATTGGACTGTTTATCCTGAGTATATCAGATTTTCAAACTGATCTCAGAGCGATGAAATTATCCCCTGCCCATCCTATTCTGTTTTTTATAACCTCATTTGAATTTAAACGTTGGTTCATAGTTAAATGACGGAAGTGACGCCTTCCAAATATCTCCCGTTAATGGTCATTGAAGCAGGTTCTTTTCGCTGTTGGCTATCTTCACCAACTTAGTCTTTTCTATGTTCCACTAGAGTCCTTTCGTCGCTGGCTTCTCCTACTACTAGCTAGTTGATTTCCGTGCGTAAGTCTTCAAGTTTATATGATATTCAACATAAGTCATTCACACGCGAAATTCAGATCTTCTGCAGTCTTCTTATCGGTTTAATGTATCCCCGCTTCTCATTCCTAGTGCACAGTCTTTTGTATAATCGAGTCAACCACAATTAGGCGTATCATCATCGGTGTTAGTTGTAGGCAGTCTTGTCTTTCCCCTGTATTCACTTCAAATTTTTCGCTGAGTTTTCCGTTACGAATCACCTGACACGTGCCATTATCATATAGCTGAGGATTGAGGATAAATATTCACCACCAATGAGATCGCCTGATGGTCATGTCAAAGTCATGTATTGGTAAAAGTTAGAATCCACGAAGTGGCTATTATGTAAGGTCCCAGTGTCTGAATTGCCTGCGAACTACCTTGACTTGAAACCAGTAGATCCTGAGTTCAAACCCAGATGATAATGAAATTCTATAAGTTATTTCAAAGACATGTTGCCAGTTTACTATGACAGCTTTGTTAATCTCCAACGTCATTGTTTCCTGAGTTGTGACTATGTTTTTGAGTTTCTGAGTGCACGATGACCAAGGTCATTCAGAGAGAGGGTGCTTTATTCATGGAGGTATTGTGGATATCATACAATGTGATTTTTTGAATATGTGAGTTTATTTTTGTTGGTTTGACGTTGTTTCTGGGGGTAATTGATTGTTGAGTGAGTAGAATAGTATAACATGTTTGTGTGTGTGTGTGAATGTGTGGGTTTATTTGTGTGGTTGTATTTGACTGTGGGTGTACTGGTTTGTTGTATGTTGTTGTTTTTGAGAGTGATTGATTGTTGAGTGAGGAGTATACGATGTGATTGATGTTGATAGTGATTGTTGTGGGTGTTCGGGTGTCCGGCAATAGCTCAGTTGGTAGAGCGGAGGACTGTAGATTGGTGCAGTGATCCTTAGGTCGGTGGTTCGAATCCGCCTCGCCGGAGCATGGTGGGCTTTTGACCCATCGGACAACCACGAGTCACACCAGGCTGCTTTCTCCGCCACAATCGAGTAAATCAAGCCATCGGTCTGGACATCACCGTGTGTCCTGCCCACACATGTCTCAGACTATGCGCCACCCCACCGAATTTACACTGCATCACCTCTTTCTCGTCGTCACATGAAAACACTGAGTGTGGATGATTTATCACAGCATCGTCGCGTTTACCAATCTTCTGCCTTTCATCTATTTCTTCCACTCTCATACTCAACATTTTGAACTAGAGGACACTAACTTATTCGACAGTCACCCATTTTTTGCGACGTCGATCAATTTTTTTTTTGGTTAAAACTTAATGATGTATGCACCTTTCTACTCGATGATGAACCAGATGAATATGTCAAAATAGAACGCATAACAAAATTAGTTCAGTACTCACATCCACACATCAACAAAGCTACGTCGATAGTTCATAGATAGAGTGTTCGCCAACTTTACTCTCGGATGATGTACGCCTAGACCTAGCCTAGTTTGCCAGGTGTTATTAGGTTCAGTAAGTAAACCAGCTCGAGAAATAACCTCAGCGTGTAAAAATGACTCCATGGCTACTGAAACTTCATACCTCAAAGTTGTAAGCCTTATTCAGATTTATTGGTTGAGGATAGAAGGCTTGAAGCCTATGTTAATCCTTTTCTAGTAGATTTCTGTGGTTGTCCAAACCCTTCTTGAACGAATCAGTTGAGGTTCCAATGAAAATGTGAAGGATGAATAAAAATCATTTTTATTGTTACTAATACTATCATTATTGAAACTTTTATTTCTACCAGTATATGCACTATGCATGCTATACCATACTACTGTGTGAACTGCAACAGTGGTGCTGACTGCTACTTCTATTGCTACTGCATTAATATCATCCTTACAACTACTCCTTATTTCCGTGCACAGTGGTGAATAATGATGGAGCTACTGTTTGGCGAGACACCAGTTCTCAACAAAATAGACTTCAGAGGCGATGATAATATGAGAATCATGAATACAAAATTTAGGGCAGCCCTGTCAAGGAAGTATCCTGAAGTAAAACTAGTCTTTGTGCTCCGGAAATTCTCCTCTATGGTGCAGTCAAAGATATACAAGTACCCTTCATATGTTATCTCCAACTGTTTATACCAATTCATATGTGTTTGTGGCAACAGGACCTATGTCAGAATTTTCGAATATGTACCAAGGAGCTCCCGGTTAAAGGGGTCAATCAGTGTAACCCCTTTCAATCACCAAAAACCTTACAAACACGGGACACCAAGTAGAAGCGTTGGCATCATTCAAAATAGTTAACAGAGGAAATACTTGAAGTCTCCTTCGGTTTGCTGACGCTAGCACAACAAAACGGCTGAAACCTGAACTATCTATCCAAGAAGAATCTGTAGCTTGACTTCATATTGCCTCGCTAACTCATCACTATGACACTCTAACAATATGCTTGTTGATTGACGAAAGTATTTCAAACATTTAACACTGACTTGTCTTATTTAAGATTATAGGTTGTATGCGGTTGATGGCAGCCAACAGGATACAATCGATCCGCATTATTCTGCACCTTTATTTGTTCTTTCCGTACTCATACGGATAGTTGTCCTCAGAGCTATGACTGTTTCCTTTTTCATAAAGAATGGTTTCTAAACTAAAATCTGCTGATCTGAATTTTGTCGGTGTTTAGCTTATTATCTGCAGTTAATGTTTGTATCGTCATTTAAAATCTTGGCTTAATGGCTACTTTTAACTCTATATGATTTTCCCGTAAATGATTTTTTTTGTATAAAATTGATTCACTGATGTGTAATCTTGCATAAATCACTACTGGCTCCATGAAATGTTGATTTGTTTATCTTTTTCTGCAATTGTTGTTTTATTCTGATGATGATGGTGATGGCGATTCTGGTGGTTTCTTCCTACGACATACACACCCTTACAGATAGAAGTACATAATTAGAAATGAATATAAATACGCCTAGAAGCATTGATTCATTCTTCGCACAAGACAATTCACCAACACACTATCTTAACATGTCCTCCTATTTTAGACTCATTGACACTGGTGAATACATAAATATACTTAACCACAAGTGCGTGCGTGTGTTTTTTCCCCCAAAAAAATCCTATCCATTAATGTATAAAATGAAGTGTATTCATTATAAGAAGGCATGAATTAATTCCTGATTTATCATACAGAACAGTACAACTTTTAGACAGAGCTATATGGCCTTGTGCTTTAGTTCCCTAGTGAAGGGAGTACAGTAGAAAAGTATTTTGATGATTTTTCAGGGAGATGTAAATTAAGTATGTCGATGATCTAACTGTTACATTTCAATCACATTGTTCCAAAATTTTCAAGTATTGGTTTTGTAGGGATTTGGTTGAATGGTTGCATGATTTCATCATGAGCTGACATTGGTTAGAGAACTACTGGAAAACCTGGAACTACTGGACAGCTGTCTCGTCCTAGTTCAGCAGTACGCACCCACCACAAGTGTTCGAACCCAGGATCTTCTGGTTAAAAGACGAGCTAGCTCGTAGACCATTCAGCCACTGGGACCCAATCCAATGGTTCTTCAAATCTAACTTTTGCCAGTTCATAACATACCGCCACCATCTGATGTCAGCTCATGGTGGAATCCTCCATAAAATCAAACAAAATCCCTACAAAACCAACACTTGAAAATTAATCTGATGCTCACTAGCGACTGGCCCTATTCAAGCAGTTAACCAGGGGTTCTAGTGGGAAGCCGTGACCAGTAGGGTACAGCAGGTCAAAGATGAGGCAGTAACTCGTCGAAGAAGACATAGCGAAATGGTCACGCTGTGTCGTGAACAGGCGGAAGTTAGAATTCAAGAACGATTGGATCGGGTCCCAGTGGCTTAATGGTCTACGAGCTAGCTCGCCTTGTAACCAGGAGGTCCTGGGTTCGAATCAAGTTGGGTGCCTACCGCCGAAGAGTCCTAAACTAGGATGAAACAGCTGTCCAGTACTCCCAGGTTTTCCAATGGTTACCTAACTGATGTCAGCTCATGGTAAAATGTTCTAAAATTAGTCAATGATCCTTTAGACGACGGTTGCAGCGAAGAAAATTTTCCTTTTTTGGCGGAGTATCCAACTAGGTTGTACATTCGGGTGTTTACACTACATATGTGAGAAATCTCCGGAATTACTTCCGATCAGAGGTCAGAATAACAAAATTACTAAGTGCAATAAACAGAAGATAGGTGCAGGCATTGTTGTATAAATATTCCAGGTCAAAGGTCAAATTAAAAATTACGATGTGTGATAATCACGAAGATTGGGCAGAAAAGACAGATTGGGATTATAATCACTATAAAACTAGACAGTTTGTCTAATTACGGGTTAAGGGTGAAGTGTTAACGCATTGGGTAGGAGGTTTGGACATATAAAAATAAAAACAGCAAATAGATCTAATAATGCAGATAGGGATTTAAAAGGTAAAGGGAGGTTGGACAAGAAATGTAATAGGATAATCATTATTAGTGGGATGACTTTTCATGATGGCCATGGTAGAGATAGCGATTGGATGTATTTTTTTTTGAATACCTAGCGTGGGCTTGGACTTTTGAATAGTGGCTGCCTCAGATATTGCTAGATATCTTGATTTTACTCCCTTTGATACGTTTGATCGGGTCTTATATATGGCTTTGCAGGACTTTTCAAATGGGGCTGGATGTCCAGTATTCACCAGATATTCTGTTATCGAACTGTATACGCCCTTACGTTCTCCTTTTGCTAGCCATATTGGATAGTCTTCCAGCGCGCGTTTTACAAGCGGACGCATGGTACAGCAAATGTACTCGGCTCCACATGAGCAAGTGAACTGTTATATGCATGCTGAATACATGAATGATCCTTGTTAAATCTCTCCAAATGCCAAAAGAATGATTTCATTTTCATGCATAATCTCCATCCAGGCATTAATGACAGACTTAATGTACACATACAGACAAAATAACATATACATATATGTATGCGATTGTACAGCTAAGAAAATGAATTCGCTGAAAAGAGACTCTTCACTGATCTACGTGTTTTGTTTTGATTTCATTTTCGTTTGATCCATCCTGGGATTCCTACATCATGTTATTTGCTAGAAATATATTTCGTCTAATCGTCTATGTAAGAAAGTTTATACAGTGTGGTATCTCTCAGTCTCTAATTTTAAATAATAATAATAATAATTTCTCCTTCACATTCCCAGTGGAACATAGGGCGGCTCCAAGCTAGTGGCTTGAAGTTTCTGTAGTAGTGTTTAATTTTTACAGGATGGGGTTGCTAGCCTCATGCCCAACCTTTCCTCTTTACCAGGATTATTTCTGGCTCAGTGAGGTAAAGGAGTGCGCCGGCCGGGGGTCGAATTCCGGACAATATGCATGGTCGGCAAACGTCCTAATCGCTATACCACCGACGCACCAGTCTCTAATTTTAGACTTTGTTAATTCTATTATTCTACCTATTCTTCCTTACTGCTACTCTCCCCTTAATCTTTTTGCACTGATTAAGAAAGACTTTGTTTATTACACTGCTAGAAGGGCATTGAAAGCTGTCAATTAGGCGAGTGAGGCGTAACTTAAGTATCAAGCAAAAACAACACTGATTTCTGCAGAATAAGGAGAGACCATCATTTATTTCGTTGGCTTCTCATTAGCTGTTGCTTACAGCTTAAATAAATAAATTATCATTATTATTAAGTTAATATACAGAAAGACTCTAACATGCTTGCAAATTTTACATGATATCAGTTGACAGGAGGTTCCGGACTTACCGAACAATGTTCTGAAAATTATGCTTATGTAGTTTTTGCACAGGGTGTAAATATGTGCATAAAACGGCGAAGGACTCAAAAAAAAGGCGACAGATGCGTAAGGTGATGACGGACTGATAGATCAGGTAACAATGTATTGAGTTCGACTCAAATCGTAGAAATAAGATACAAGCACACTATATCAAAAGTGGGCGGTGGGGTGGTGAGGTTAAATCTAAAAATAACGCAACCGAATGAAAGAGTGATTAAGGACATCCAATTAACAAGGTGGCAAGGCTAGACTGATTACTGCCTCCTTCTGAACACATAAACAGGTTTTCATCCGTTTGATAGAGATTGCTCCATGTTAATATTCTTGTACATAGACACTTCAATTCATACAAAAAATTGATGAATATCATTTTGACAGACTCTTAGCATCCTCTTTATACATAGCTATTATGTTGTATCTCTTAAGTTGGAAATAGGGGCAACTATACAAGACTCTATACTTAATATCTCTTTATAATCTTTATATATCTTTATAATCAATTGACAGTGAGAGGGAAGGCCTAAGCATACAATTCATATAAATGTATTTAAAGAGGCTGTTCTATAGCGTATGATTTATGCTGTGTAATGTAGGTTATTTTACTTCATTAAAATACCAACCTGTATTATTTCCACTCTTCTTCACAACGCTGTTCCACTTTGAAACAGTTCTTTCAAGAAATCTGTTTGATATCAGCTCCCTCATTAGTTATTTGAATGAGATTTTGATGTAATAGTGTGAAGGGTTTCTTGTTTTGTTGTGATATTTAAGCTGGTTCATTTAGTTCTAAGGCTTCCGTTGTTTTTCTAGACACCATGATTCAGTGTCAACTTTACTTTGAAGACAATACATTGAAAGTAATAGCGAATAAAGTTACAATTTCTCTTTCAATGTGAGAAGTTACTTCTGATTAGACACTAATGAGTAATTAGTGTAATGTGTCTACTTTTATCTTTGGTGACGTGTTGGCGGGCCACCTATCATGTTGGCAACATTGCAAACTTGACTGACTTGACTGAGAATTCAGTCTACACTGAAGATAGGACTGAACACAGACACAATACACTAACTATTGACTAGTATGCAGTCAAAAAAATCCAATACAGTCCTACAGGTGGTCAATCGCGAGCTGAAAAACCCAGTGGTAACGTCTCTGACTACAGCACTGGGCGATGCGGGTTTGAATCTCAGAAGGGACAGGAGTTTCTTTCAAGGTTTCAAATACGCCCTGCTGACTTATGAGTGTTAGCTAGCATAAAATTTAGGGTTGAAGCCTACCTGTCGATCGCCTCCAACTATTCAATATTAAGAAGTTACCCCGTTTTGTGAGAAAATTACTATTTTTTAGAAATACCCTTGTTCATGAACCGACAGTTGTTTGATAAACAAGAGGAACTTTGTTTGATGTTTTCATCAATACGGGCCTATGATTCTCTTGGTTATATAGTCTAGGAATAAAAAGGAAAATTAGTTTTCAGTGCTCTGTCTGTCTGTCTGTCTGTCTGGATTCAGCATAGAACTTGGCACCGAAGTGCACCAGTTCGAGTTGCCACGTTCCAAATAGCACACAGAGGTAGACAAGAAGATGAGTGAAGAGAATCAATACAGTCTGACAAGTATAAGAGGGAAACAGAATGGGTAATGGTAGGAAGGAATATAAAGGATTACAGAGACTGAATACATCTGCACTGGCCATTGACAACGATTTTGAGCCATGTCACCTATTGTCTCCAGCCATTGATTCCTAGAGTCAGTCCCGAGGGCCCCAACCCGGGAGTCTGCATCTCCCTACCTGACTCAGTTTAACTGTCAAGGATTTCATGGATTGATGAGGTCATGTTTTTGTTTGGCCACCACTGGCTCTCTTCCAATCTGAACCTATATCAGCTAGCAATGCCCGTCGGGGGAGGCGGTGGTTAGGCATGCGCAGTGCTCTGTCAGATGGTTTGGATCAATAGCGTAGTGTTATGATTCCATAATTTCAATTCCTATAGAAAGAGTAACCAGCCGATGTTCATTAATAATCGCTTTCGAAGTGAAGTTTTATGAAAGTTAATGCAAATAACACTTAACTTGATTACTGTCAGCTTTGTATCATAGAAAAAAATTGGGATTTTGTGCTGAGATCCACTATGAAGCACACAAGAACAATTATCAAATGTTATCCTTTCATATTCGTATAAAATAATGAACTCTTTCGTCAAACATTAGGTAGGAAGGCAGGAAGTAACTAGGTTCATACGTTTAATCTTTTGGTTGCTGCAGACTGAATTCTATCATTTAAAACAAGCAACAAATTTTGTTAATAAAGCAGGATTTAATTAATTCATCAAATTTTGGTAAAACGCATCAGCTGAATGCTCTACATACAGGGTTATATATATACTATTAAAAATACATTGGGAGATAATAAGACTGATAAGCAAATAGATAGCATTGAATTAATCATGCAAAACGATACGTGTGAATGTATTTTCAGGTCTTGTTCAAATAGATAAGGAGAAGGGAGTGTGAGAGATAATTATTAAGATAAAATACATTACGGTTCAATTACGTAACTTAAATAAATAATTGGTTATTAGACAAAGAACAAAAATATATCAAGAACTGCGAAATGAGAAATATTAATAGTAATTGTTACACTATTAATAATAATAATAATGTGAAACGGGTTAAGATAATGCTACTGATAAAAGATAGTTTTGAATGAATCCGGGGTAATAATATTAAGGGGTAGAATAAAGTATCACTAATAATAACAACAGTTTACAGGATTTCATCATGAGCTGAAATTAGTTAGAGAACCACTGGAAAACCTGGAAGTACTGGACAGCTGTTTTGTCCCAGTTTGGGACACTTCATCAGTACGCACCCACCGGAATTCGAACCCAGGACCTTCTGGTTACAAGACGAGCTAGATCGTATACCATTAAGTTACTGGTACCCGATCCAGTGGCACATGAATTCTTACTTCTCACTAGAACCCGAGGTAACTTCCTACCCGAATAGGGCAACAGTTAGTAAGTAAAACGTATTATCGTGGTAGATTCAGAGTGACAACCATCTCCTTTTGTACACACAGACCTGGTTTATAAACTTGAATTGCACAAGCCTCCTTGGCAATTAACAAACATCTTCCTGTTTCTTTGTCTGCTAATTGATAACATTAAATGACTTGATAGTATTGATATCATTTCCATAGCCTACAAGATGTTTTGTTATTAAGCTTTTAGGCATTTTGACTTATCATCTGTTTTCAACCATTTTGTCAAATGCTCCATGATCCAAGTCACTGGGTGATATGGGCTTCAAATATCACAGGAGGCATAAGTTCCTTCCACTATTTGCTAACTAGTGGGTAGGTCAAAGGTTGCCTACCGACTGCCTTCAACCATCGAATCACAATAATGAGCTATTTCTTTTTGAAGCTCTATGCCAAGAAATACTCTTGATTGGCTTCAAAGAGAACTTTGAATCCATCGATTTCATTGGCATTGTTACCAAAACTTCATTTAATCTGCTTGAAATAGGAGAAAAAACAGATCATTTTTGACCCAATTCATAAAGTGATATTTATACATTTTCATGTAATATAACCATTTTCGAATAAAACTTTGTTTCGCTCTCCTCTGACATTTATTACTTACTAATAATGATGTCAGACCATACTAAAAATCCCCCCGTCCCCTTTCACCGCCAACAAAACAAAAATGTGATTCATAAGTGAATTGGAATGTACATTAGTTTGCCAAATGACTTCCGTTGTTGTTCTTCGCACAGTTTAATCATACCTCAGTTTGTATATCCGCGGAAATCGAGTGTCTGCGTGTGTGTGTGTGTGGATGTGTGTTGACTAACAACCTACAGAAATATGACGCTTGTTACAGACATTTTGAAATATTCACTTTTTTCCAATAAAAATGTTAATTATACAAAATCAGACGTTTGTGTCTGGATTTTGATTATCTCATTATAAACATTCTGTGGTAGACAAGTATAGACACTACCGTATAAAATACGGGTGTATTATTATTATTATATCCTTTAATTCCTAGAGGAACATAAGGCTTCAGCTGCGCACCTCCATTGCCTTCTGTTTTCTGTCAACTTTTCCACTCCGCTCCAAGTCTGTCCACATGCTTTCATCTCCTCTTCACAAGAACTCCCCCAAGTCACCCTCATGCTGACGACCAGCTCGCCGCTTCCCTTTCAGGTTCCACTCGAACGATGGCTTGTCTAGTGATGTCACTTGATGGTTTCCTCAGAGAATGGCCAATCCAATCCACCTCCATTTCTTCCTGCTTGTTTGTTTCACGATCGGTTCCTGCTGTGTTGTTTTGCACATTGCCAGAGATCCCTGTTTCTGATTTTTTCTGGCCGGCCATCTGATCATGAGTATTGAGCGAAGACAACTGTTTATGAAGGTCCGAAATTTGTTTGAGATGCTCTTCATGACGCGTCACGTCTCTGATCCGTAAGCAGTAGCACTGACTTCACTTTAGATTTGAAAATCCGGATCTTATTTTTGATGCTGAGTGCTGTTGACGTCCACACAGTCTTAAGGGTAATGAAAGCTTGTCTTGCTTTTCCGATTCTCGCTTTGATATCCTCGTCAGTACCGCCTGTAGTTGAAACGATGCTTCCCAGGTCGGTCGGTAGGTGAAGGAGGTTGTTTCTTTCAGGTTCCTCCAATTTATGCTTACTGTCGTCTGTTGTTTTTGTTGCTGTTGCTGTTGGCCAGGAATCTTCATCACCACAACTGTTTTCTCTATGTTCACTTGAAATCCTTCCTATCTTTGATGCTTCTTCTGCCAACTTGTTGCTTTTCACTTGCATATCTTCCAGTTTGTGGGAAATCAGACATATATCATCGTTGGGGAAGTCCAGATCCTCCAAGCTTTTTGTGTGAGTCCATTTTATGCCTGTTCCCTCGTTGGTTGCCGTTGTCTGTCGCATTATCCAATCTGCTGCAATCAGGAGGATAACTGGCGATAGCAGACAGCCTTGCCTCACTCCCGTCCTGACTTCGAAGGATTCGGTAAGTTTCCCGTTGTGGATTACTTGGCATGCAGCATTGTCGTATAACTGTTGGATGACATGTATAATTGTCGATGGGACCCCGTAGTACCGAAGTAGTTGCCAAATGACCTCTCGATCGACGCTGTCGAAGGCCTTTCCAAAGTCGATGAAGTTGAGATAGGCGTGGAGGCTTGAAAATGAACATTGTTACTCCATTGACGTTTTATTCAACCAACATCCTGTAAATGACATCATCACACCTGAGATTCACAAAAGGAGGAAAATATTAGATGTTAAGATCTTTAATGAAGAATAAAAAGAACAATACCCGTGTAGATACTAACTGAAGATATGCGGATTAGGGTCTTGAAGGCTCTATACATTGAATAAAAACGTAGACGTCAAGACCAGTTCTAAAATCCAGTGATACACAGTTCGAAAGTGACTTTAAGCGAGTTTAAAAGGGGCTTGAGATTGGGTAATTTTTAATTGTTTTACTAAGGTATTCCTGTTCCCCACACGAATTAAAATTAAGCGCTAAATGCCATAATTATAAAAAGATTAGCTTGACTAATATGGTATGTGTTTCGTGACCTGAAGTCAGAATTTCACTTTTGTCACCAGGATGTACATTGGAAATGCATAACCGTGAAGGCTGTTCAGAAGAAGTGCATCTCACTGATCGAAGAACTCTATTCAAACTCAAGCAGCCATGTATAGACTTACCGAGAGTTTTCATGTGAAGTGATGACAGCTAGTGATTTTTGTCGAGGACGCCCGATATTCCTTTTTCTGTTTAATTCAATCGCAGACTTACTGAAGGAACTGACCCTAAATGAATTCGGCGATTTAAGGGCTGGAATGTCAACAGACAATAGTCTCTTAACCATAAGGTCCTGGGTTCGAATCCTGGTAGGCGCGTATTGCTGAAGAGTCCCAAACTAGGACGAAACAGCTGTCCAGTACTCACAGGTTTTCCAATGGATCTCTTACTAATGTCAGCTCATGATGAAATTCTAGTGAGATGTCGTGACCAGTAAGGTGCACCAGGTCGCGTGTGAAGATAAATGCTCGCCAAAGATATTGACTGGTGGTTGCGCCATATCGTGAATTGGCAGAAGTTGGAACTCATGGACTGGCCATTGGATCGGGTCCCAGTGGCTTAATGGTATACGAGCTCGCCTTGTAACCAGTAGTTCCTGGATTCGAACCCCGGTGGGTGCGTACTGTGAAGAGTCCCAAACTAGGACGAATCCCTACAAACCAACACTTGAAGACAATAGTCTTGTTGACGTAGAATATGCGGATGATATAGCCCACTTAGGTGAAGACACTAATAAAAGGCAGAGTCTTCTGAATATCTTGAGCATAAGTCTTAGAATGTTGAGCATGAGACGCGCTCCTATAAAAATTTAAGATGATGCTACAGGACTATACTAAGCTGACTCCTCGTTTAAAAATAGACAGCCAAATAGTAAATCGTGCTGACCATTTCACTTATTTGGGACTGCTAAGGAAATCTCAATATGGATACAAAGTGCTCGTATAACACTTAGTAAATTACTCGACCTCTGGCGTAGATGTTCCATCCATTTATCGATCAAAGGATGTGTGTGATGCGTAGAAGTTTCATCTGCCCTTATTTGTGGCTGTGAGACAAGGTCATTGAAATTGAAGGATATGAGGTTAACTGCCACTGTTCTTAGGTGTCTGCATTCTTTCTACTGTATTAGTCGGTATAATGCAATCAATATTATATAGGTAAGACGTTGAGTGTTAGGCGAGAAGAGAAAATAAAAATATGAATTCATATGTCAATACGTCACGAAGGGTACCTCGAACAGACTACAAACTTACATCAACAGCTGCTTTTGCTCAATAATCCACTCAAAACCAGATGGCCAGCTGGAAAAGATCTGAAATAGGGATCTTTGAGAACAAACCAACTCACTAGGAGGCAATTCTGCAACAAATATACAGGAAGAAATGGATATGGATTGGCTATATTCTGAGAAAACCATCAAGTGACATCACACGCTAATTCACAGCTTGAATGGAACCCGAACGGGAAGCGGCAAGTTGGTCTTCAGTGTGACGGTGACATAGGGGAGGTAATACAAAGAGGAGATAAAAGCATCTGGGCGTACGTGAAGCCAGATGAAAACGTCAGCGGAGAACCGAACGCAATATAGGCATGGAGCTGAAGCTCTATTTTCCTCTAGGAACTAAAAGAGACAATAAAATAAAATCACAGATCAACGACAGGATAATTTTATTACTAAGATTGAATGATTCAATATTATACAATTTGTTTTAAAGCATTATTTAAACATAGTCAAGGTCCTTGTACACAAAACACAACTAACCAATCAATATTTCATACATGTCTAAGTATTTCTTACAAGTATACCTAATCGTTTGAATCAACATCTGCATGTTTAACAAACAAAAAAAGAAAAACATGCATTAATTTTTCAAAGAAACCTTTTGCCCTACCTACATCAAGCAGGTTGTGTTATTCATTTTTTAGTCAGTGTACAAATCATACTGGTGCCATATATAAATTATAATTTTGTTAAATGTATATTTATATTTTAAAACAAATAGCAGAATATATACAAATCGTCTTTTGTTAATTTTTATATAAACATGAATAATAATAATAATAGTATTTGTAATTTTGTTCTTACCATATTATCTTTTCAAAAGCTGCACTACAAATCAATTGAACTTCTTTGGATTATAATTTTTGTTTATATATTTGAATGGCGGGATAATTAAAAAACAATTTCTATGTCACTTATAATCATATTATTGTTATTTATGCGTGGCTTACAGTAAATTTATGACTATTAGTTATAATTATTATTACATTCTAAATATTTAATGAATTTAGGATGGGAATTGGAAGGGTTTAATGTGTAATTACATTTCTGTTGTGTTACTTTAGGCAATTCTAATTCTAAACTAAACAGCTTTTTTGGCAGGTGTTTTTTCTTTTAAATTTTAGAATCCTTTTTAAATTATCCATACAACTAAATTTTTATTCCTGAGCATGATTCATTCTGTCTAGAATTATTCTGATCATGACTTCTTCCTTTTTGTAATGTTAAAACTTGTTAAAGTCTGATTCATGAGGTGAATCGTGAAGAATGTTTGCACCTTCAAGGAGGTACTACAATCAGTATTATTCATTATACAGCTGCTTCTTTCTGGGATTTACACTTCTATTCTCGGAGGTAAATATGACCTAACAGAAATTAATGAGTTAGTGAAAACTGATCTAAATTCTAATCATGATGTCAAATGCAATTGTGGTAGTACTACCTCCAAACGACTACTATTTTAAAAATAATTGACAGAAAAGTTAGATATATATTGGTTTTAAATGACATTTGCAAGTAATAAAAGACTTAGCAGGCAATTAGTATTCACACTTTATAGATAGGGAGAAATACAAAAACATCCACCTCCTCTTTTGAAAACTGGAGGGAATAAAAAATGTGATGGATGCAGATCTCAGTCTCCCAGAACAGGTTGAATTCAGAAAAATCAGAAAATGTGCGGATCAGAATTGTAGTATCTCTACGCTTATCACTCAACAGAGCATAGAATGGCAGTTAAATGTCTCCTTCAACTTCATAGACATTGATAGAGCCTTCGATATCGTTGAGCTTGAAGCAATTCAGAGAATACTTCATCCTCATTCAACAGTTATATGACAATGCCACATGGTAAGTGATCCATAACCGGAAACTCAGTGAAGCCTTTGAAGTGGAGACAGGAGTAAGACAAGAGTACCTAGTATCATTGATGATATTCCTAGTTGTGGTGGACTGAATTATGCGTTAGGCTGTGAGGAGTGCGAAAACAGGAATATATTGAACCAATAAGAAGACTGTAGAAGATCTTGATCTCGCGGACAATTTGTCACACGAATCTGAAGACTTGAAGGAGAAAACTAACAAGCTGGTGGAAGAGGCCAGCAGTGAAGACAGGAGTTCAAGTGGCAACAGAGAAGATTAAGTTGGTCAAGATAACCGACCAACAATGATAATCATCAGCCAACATAAACGGAATAAATTTCATGACATCAATGCCTTCACTTATCTATTCAGCATCGTCTCACCTTCAGGATAAGTATGTCAAAATCAGGTGAACTTTCATCACTCAGTTAGTTTGCAAATCTTCCGCACTTAGCAGCACAAAGAACAAGATTCAGGTTTTCAGCGGCATTGTTAATTCAGTCAGTATTCTATAGGATCCAGGAATTTCCACAGCGCATCAAGAAAACCACTTCCAACAGGTCAATGCAGACATTTTATAAAAAGCTGCCTTCGCTAACTCCTTGCTGGAGATCTTTTGGCTAAAAAAACTTAGGAACTAGAAACTATGCGAAAAACTAACCAAGAACCTATTTCCTAACAAATATGTAAGGGAAAATGGAGATAGATCGGGCACGTTAAGAAGACCGTTGAGTGACATCCTATGGCGCGCAAAACTTATGAGCTGTCAGATATTAACTCTAAGTGTCCCTGTATTTACCTCATTATCTTGCCATTTTGAATTTGATATTTTGTTGGATCATAAGTAAGAATTACTGAGGAGTATTAGACTAGAACAAAATAGCCACTGGACTCTGTTTAGAATACAAAGGCTCTTTGACCAATGTCGAACTTCATCTTGGTGTCATATGAACTTATCGATTTTTATGGTAAAGATTCACTTAAACTGTTAGTCAGCAATTGTTTATTTAAAATCTATTTGTGCTCTTGCCCTTTGCAGGTTGTTGGATTGTAACGGGTGGTTTTCATTTGGGTGTAATGAAGTTGACTGGTGAAGCTGTACGTGATTATACAGATGCCTATGGTGGCAATAGAATGATGGCATTCGGTGTAGCAAGTTGGGATTGTGTAACAAAGAATGAAATCCTTGAAGCAGCATTACATGAGGTAGGATTTGACCTATGTTTTTTGAATTTCGTTTTCTTAAAAAGATGATATACATTTAACTAGTCATTATATGTACTGAGATTAATCTTAGTGGGTATAGAACTTCCATCCATAAATCATGACTCCGATACTGACTATAATTATGCTTAAAATAATGAAAATGGAAATTCATATATATCAGGTCAAAGTATTCTTATTGATAAATCTAGAGAGCATTGGTTTTGTAGGCATTTTTCTTTGATTGGTTGGAAGATTTCATTATCAGCTGACATCAGTGAGAGAACCATTGGAAAACTTGAGAGCGCTGGACAGCCATTTCGGCCTAGTTTGAGATTCATCATTAGTACGCACCCAACGGGGTTTGAACCCACACACTAGCCTTGTAACCACAAGGTCCTGGGTTTGAACCCCTGTGGTGGGTGAGTCTGTCTGTCTGTCTGTTTTCGACATAGAACTTTGCACAAATGTGCGGAAGTTCAAGTCGCCACACTCCGTGTAGCACGCGAAGCAAGAGAAGAAAGTACAAGAAAAGCATAATAGAAACAGTGAGCAGAGGTGTGAGACAAAGGAGTAATAACGAAGAACAGAACAGTTTCATTGGAGATCATAAGTCACAAGGAGTGGATGCATCTGCGCCACTGAGAACGGTTTTGAGCCATGTCACCAATTGTTTCCAAACATAGATTTTTACCGTCCCGAGGACCCCAGCCTGGAAGTCTACACCTTCCTACGTGACTGGCTTAGACCAACTGTTGTGGATTTCATTGACTGGTGCCAAGTTTTTGTTTGACCGCCGCTAGCTTTTTTCAAGCCTGACCCTATATCCGCTAACATTGCTCGTCGAGGGAGGCGATGGCTTGGCATACGTAACACATGTCCTAACCATCTCAGTCTTTGTAGCTTCACGACTTCGTCGATTGATTTCCCCTGTTTACCTAGAACTCTACGCCTAACCTCAATGTTGCTCACCTTATTATGCCACTTTACACGGGAAATAGATCGCAGGCACCTATGATCAAAGACAGCTAGTCTTTTCATGTCTTCCACTCTCAGTGGCCAGGTCTCACAGTCGGCCATAAAGGAGGACGGAGCGGACTGATGAGCAGTACACCCGCCCTTTAGTGGGTGAGTACTGAGGAAGAGTCTCAAAAGACGAAACAGCTGTCTAGTACTTCTAGGTTTTTCAGTGGTTCTCTAACTGACGTCAGCTCATGATGAAATCCTCCAAACAATGAATTTTACAGAGCATGATAGACAAACGAGGGCTAACTGAAATTCGTGAACAGAAATGGAGATGTTGAGGTTCGATTCCCGAGAGATGTTCTCCTAAAATTCATTCAGTTGGAAGTAATTCCTTAGAAGATGGATGATTGAGTTTGAAGCTAGCAACCCCACCCTTTGGAGATAACAGCAACATCACCACTGTAACTTCAGAGCTTGAAACTGTGTGCATGACTTCGAAAGGAAGGGATGAAAAAGAACTGAAACTTGTAACAAGTTAGCGCTATATATTTCATTACAAACTAATTATGCATGAACTTGTCTTCCTAATTCTGCCTTGATGTTTAAAAATATCAGTTTATTGATTAGGAGAAATTAGATATAGGGAAGGAGACCAAAGAGATGGTGCTGAAATAAGAGATAAGAGATTAGGAAAGCAAGGTAGGTTGTGTGGTTACACAAGTCACCTTTGGTTTTAAAACTGGATTACCCAGTACGCTAGTCAACCAGGCACACTGTCAGGGATCAGCCCCGGGGCTGATTCACTCCTATACTCTACTAAGGTGGTAGTCAGGCCGGTGAAAGGGGAACGTTGGGTATGAGGCTAGTGATTACACCCCGTGAAAATAAAATCATTGCTACCGGAACCTGAAGGTTCAACTTTGAAGCCCTCTGTTCCACTCAAAACGTAAAAAAATAGTGCGTAAGTGCATTAAAACGGGTTAAGGCTTTCTGTATCAAGAGCTTTAACATATTTAATATGCTACTCAGATACGCTTTATTTAATTCTTCAACGTTTGTGTTAATAATCACATCATGCGAGCAGGTCACACAGTTAATATATATTGAAATCCCAGCTATAAAACAGCTTATACCTGTTTTATATGTCCAGAAATTGTATGTTACTTAATTTTCCCTACCTTAGTAATCCAATTTTAAAACGAATAGATATTAACATTATAATACTTCCATCGATTTCCTTAACACTCTTATCTATGATTTCTCCCTTTCCTTTGAACTCTTAGTGGAAAAGTAGACGTTGACCTTAAAGATTTAGTATGGATGGTGTTATTTGTGAGGGTGGTAGGGTTGCTAATCATATGCCAAGTTTTCTTTCTCCTCTAGGTTAACTATGAGTTCATAAGAATCATAGAAGTGCTTCTGTCTTGAGGCGAACCCGGATCACATGCATAGTTATTGAATATTCGACCATTGAATCACCGACACGCCTTGTTTGAATAAAATAAATTGTGATAAATATTACTAAATGCTGCATTCTAAATTCACTTTTCAAATTCCATATTCTGTGAAATTTTACACAATAAATATGTATGATAAGTAGGAGTGTGTGTGATTTGCATGTTCTGAATGTGTGTTACCTAAGTACACATTATACGTTTTGGATCAATTATGTCATCTGTTATTTTGTTGAAATTCAAATAAGTGACCCAATCGTTAAAAATTGAAGTAGGTTCAACATCAAGAGAAATTATTTTGATTATGCAAACATTTAAATGGATCACTGGTAACGTCCTGAAGGAGTAGGAGGATACTATAGTGATCACTTCTATCCACTTTGCTAAATGATGTTTATTAGGCTTGTGTAGGCTCCAGTCAATATTTAACTGAAAAATTCCACAGAAAACATTAGGCGCCTCATAAAAAGTAGACATATGTATGTTCCAGGATTAATTACGAGCTGATATCAGTGAGACAGCCATTGGAAAACTTCAGAGTACTGGATGTCGGCTAGAGGTTGCACTAAACATATATATCACGAACTGACAGAAGATGGAATTCATGTAGTGACTACCGAATTGGGTGCCAGTAGCTTAATAGTCTGTGAGCTATCCTTGTAACCGTAAGGTGGTGAGTTGGAACCCTGGTGGTGAGTGCGTCCCGATGAATAGTCACAGGTCAGACAGGCGAAACATATATCTAATACTCCCTGACTGTTTTAGAATGGTTCGTTCTCTCACTGATATTAGCTCTCTATCGATCCTGGATCCAATCAGATCTCTGAAAACCAAAGCCAGGCGTACATTTGTATAAATTTCATTCAGGGAGCTAGTCCGAATTTTATCAGGGAAATCATCAGGATTAAAATAATAAAAGTATATTATTATATAAAAACATCTTATCAATATAATCTTTTCGATTTTGACCATGGTTCGATATCAGCTACAGAAACGTTGGAAACCAGTGAGTACTCGACAGTTGTTTCATCCTAGTTTGGGATTTATCGGCAGTATGCGCCCGTCGCTAGTTTTCGAACGGAATACCTTCCGATTACAATGAAAGCCCGCAAAACCCTTCAAACACTGTGACCCAATTCAATGGCCCTTGAATTCTGACTTCTAACAATTTGTGATTTTAGTGCGACAACTCTAACCCCACTCTCCACTATTTGGACCTCATTGGTCTTGACTGCTCACTAGAACTCCAGCATCAGATATAAAATCCTTCTCCAGTCATGTCTGATTCATAAATAGACATCAACATAATATAAATAAAATCGCATGAACTGTGATCACGGCTGCAAGCACAGAATTATTATTAGTCTGTTTTGTTACATACGGTAAACAGTATTTACTCAAAAGTAAATACATGTTTGAATAAAGACCATAGACATGGATATCTGAATTAGAAAAATTATTCTATGTTCAATAATGTGTGTACGCGTAAACAACTGTATACTATGAAGCAAACATAAATCAGGTTTCCTCTTATCAATCTGTATAGCTTCCTCCATAGCTAAGAGATGTAATCGTGTGTCTTTAGGTGCAGGTTGTTTGGTACTCAACATACAGTATTGATCACTATCCACTAAATGAGATAAAATGGCACTATTTATTGATTTAGTTATTTATTTTTCCATGTCAAACATATTCAGAGGTGCGCAAAGATAAATTCCTCCGAGTGTGACCTATTTAATTAGCTCCACATGAGAAGTTTAATTTGTATACACCCACTGTGGCGTCCATCTTTGGTAATTTATCTCTAGTGCTCTGTGCCAGTATTGGTCTTGTTGATATAATGATGTGTAGTTCTGCAGCATTGAAAGTTCATCTGGTCAACCTGCTACTTAATATGTCATTCGATAAATCACCTTTGAACTGCATTCTTTAATAAATAAATAAATAAATCTTAATTGTTAGCAGATTGCGTGACAGAATGCTGTATGACTTCAGGCGAAAACCAATTCATTATTTATTACCTATTATTTTACTTTGTTCCCTTTGAGAAATGAACGATTTTAGTTTGAAAGCTGATGGTAGAAATTCCAGAAGTACATTTTGTGACCAAATGACATAACTCAGGAATAGTTATCCCGTGTATTGGGATAAGTTGCCACCAACACGCTTATGCTCTTTCTCAAGTTTAGCAGAAACTTCCGAATCAATGGGGTGTAAACATTTTAAACACTCGCGAAAGTAAACAATGCCATTAGAGATAACATCTTAATAGATTAAAACAAAATGAACAGGAGAAATTATATGAATTATAGTGATGGAGATTTTTGCTAGCCCAAGATTTAATCAGGTCATTTGTTAGTATTTCACTAAACAGGTCCATAAAATCGGTATAATACATTAGGTCTGAGAATAAGTGATACTTATGCATTAGCTGGAAGATTTCATCAAGAGCTGATATCAGTTAGAGAACCATTGGCAGTTGTTTCCTCCACCCAAGTTCGGGACTCTTCAGCAGCACGCACCCACCACAGGGGTTCGAACCCAGGACCTTCTGGTTACAAGGCAAGATCATAGATCAATAAGCCATTGGGGCTCGATCCAACAGCCAATCTTTGAATTCTAACTTCTGCCAATTCATGACACAGAACGACCATTAGTCGATGTCTTCTTCGATGAGTTAATGCCTCACCTATAGATCTTGCAATGCATCAGCTAATATCACACTGTCCCACTTATTCAAACGATTGGCAATCATCCATTTTTGTAGGGCATTTGAAGACAGTTTTTTTCTTTAAATGAGCTAAAATCGACCTGTAGAACCTCTGTCCCATCAAAGTCAATCTTGTATCCTATTTCTATAGTGTGTAATGCAATCGTTGATTTGTTTCCTAGCTTCTTTAAGTCTACAGAGATCTTCGCGACTACCATTAGGCTTTCATATAATTCCGTTCATTTTATTTGCATGACTATCGGTGATTCAGACATGGCTGGACAAGGATTGTCAGTATGAATTGTGTCCTTTAATTTTTTTATTATATTCCATAAGAAACGTTAGATTCCATTATAATAAAGGTTTTTTGTATTTTGCAATGAATGAAAAACAAAACGATATATATCTCACCATATATATGCTGAGATTTTGTAAATTGCGGTTTAATAATACTTTGAGAAAGCTATTAGCACTAAATAGCGAAACGTCGGTAAAAACAATATCGTTTTGTTTTTCATTCATTCATTGGGAAACACAAAAACACCTTTATCTATAATGAATATCATATACCCAATGCCCAAATTTTTTCAAACTGTTAAAAGTGAACTTGTTTTGGACATATATAAACGTTAGAATCATTTACTTTACTCGTAAAAAGCTGTTTATATTCTATTATGCTATGAACGAGGGCAGAGATTTATTGCCTGAACACATAGATGAGTATTGGGGAAAATTAGGTATACACACTGTCAACATTACCATATGCCAACGTATTCCATTCGTGTGTACATTTTCATTCCCTAACTCACTCACTCACTTACTTACACCAACAGGCGCACCAAAGTGCAGATTAAGAGAAACAATGGGGTGTTAGTGGGCTTTAAAATTGTACAAATTTAATCTTGTTGAATTGAATTTTTTGATTTTCCCGTCGATTGATTGGACCGAAGTGCTCGGTCTCAGGTTGACATGTCGGCTTCTTGTGCAGATGCTTCGACGACCCGTTGCACAAGAGGTGGCTCTCGTGGCTCAAGTGGTCTAGTGGATAACGCTTTGGCGTTCGAAACTATGGGTACTGGGTTCGAGCCTCGGTGGGAACATCATCACTCACTGAGAAATGCAGGCACATCCAGCTGACGAGTCCCGAATAGGACGAAATGCGCATCCTAGATTCCACTGCTAGCCACCATCCACCAATTGTAAATTTAATCTTGGTCTATTTGCCTCATCTAATTTGACCATTAGCACTTCACGTGCCTACTTTTTCGTATCTTATGGGCAAATGTAACCAATCCTTCGTAAATATGCGTCAACATGCAGTAACTCATCGAATAAGACATTGCGAAGTGGTCGCGCTATGTCATGAATTGGCAAAAGTTAGGATTAATGGATTGTTCATTGCATCGAGTCAGAATGGCTAAATGGTCTACAAGCTAGTTTATCTTGTAATCAGAAAGTCTTGGGTTCAAACTCCTGTGGTGGGTGCTCACTGCTGAAGAGATCCAAGTTAGGACGGAGGAGACAGCTGTCCAGTACTCCTTGCTGGGTTTTCCTCCTGGTTCTCTAACTGATGTCAGCTCATTATGAAACCCTCCAACCGTGCATTAAAATTAAACACTATCTTTTGGATTTCAGTATTGAGCTGAAGAAAATGTAGATATGGCTGGAATAATTGTCATTTCTACTTTATCGCTCTGCATTAACAGAGGAACATAGGGCTTTAAACTGCAGCTTTGAAGTTTCAGTAGATTAGTTTTATTTGTCAAGGGTTTGATTTGCTAGTCTCACAGCCAACCTACCCTATTTATTGAGCTTACTACAGGTTTAAAGAGGTACTAGAGTGCATCAGCCAGGAATCGAATTTCGAATCAAATCTGGAGTGACTGGTGAGCATTTTAACGCTGAACCACCGAATCGTGCTGTTTGCTGTGTATCAAATCATAGATATTTAATGAAGAAGACTGAGTGGCATCAGGAAATGGAGTAGACAGTGATTGATTTTCTGAATGGCGAATTTTCAATTTTTATCCGCATCTGCATACACTAACAGTGGGCCATAACAGTCTGTGCAGTCAGATTACTACAGTCACTATGAGAAGACATTATTAGCCACACGAAAACCACTTTATCTGTAGTGCCTAGTTCTATTAGGTAGGGGGCAAGTGATGATATGAATATCTGAGTAGTGAAGTTGCGAGATTTAGAAACGACACTGTGATAACTGTTGGCTTACATTAGACTTGAGTGCAGCGCCTCCTGACTCTGTGTTATTTGGTGATGCAAATAATGACTCGAATGAAATAATTCGTAAAAGAAGAGGAACCAGCAGTTGTCAAATTCGAATTAACTATTTCGCTGACTAATATTGAATTGTGAAGATTACGACGACGGATATCGATAAATGGTAGGGAATATAAACTCTGTCGTTCTCATGTAATCTGGTTTTAACTAGTAACTGAATCCATAACGTTAACAATGTAATACAGCATGTGATTAAAATCTCTAAAGTTGCATGTCGATGTCAAAATGCTTCAGTCTGTAAAATATCAACAGTTAAGTTTCAGTAAAAATATCGATCTAAGTGTATTACAATCAACCAAGTTAGGTATTATTAAACAAAACCGAAAAGATGTAAACCGGGATAATTCAGTATTCACTTCACACAATCTACCTCTCCAGTGTCACTTTGTATTATGTTGTAGTTTCCGTTATTGTACTTGCAATTAACTTAAAATTATTAAAAACTGAAAACATTTATTTCCCGATACGGATTTAAAACAAGCAATAAAGGTTAATAAAGCAGGATGATTTAATGAATTCATCAAATTTCGGTAGAACTCGTCAGCTGAATACTCTACATGCACGGATATATATACTTTTGAAATTACATTGGGAGATATAAGACTGATAAGTAAACAAACTACATTGAATTAGTCATCCAGAAAGACGACAGATGCGAATGTTTTCCAGGTCATGTTCAAATAGAAAAGGGGAGAGAGAGTATGAGAGATCAAAATTAAGATAAATTGCATTACGCTTCAATTACATCACTTAGATAAACAATTAGTCATTAGGGAATATAAAGAGAATTGCAAACAGACTAATATCAATAGTAATAGTTAAAATAACAATTTTAATAGTGTTGAAGTGAGTTAAGATAATCTTACGGATAAAGCATAGATTTAAATGAATTAAGAATAATAATAATGATAGTAATAATAACAAAAATAAGAAGAAGAAAAGGTAGAATAATAGTAATAACAAGTAGAGAATAATAAGTAAAGCGTATTACCGTGGTAGATTCAGAGTGACGACCATCTCCTTTTGTATACAGAGAGCTGGTTTGTAAATTCGAATTGCACAAGCCTCTGCAATTGCAAGCATCTTCTTGTTTCTTTGTTTGCTGACGATGGTGAATGAATGATGGCGAGTGAAAATTATTAAACTCTTCATAAATGCTTATCTTTACAACTATGATTCGATTTATTTGTGAGTATCAATCAGGGGATATGATGACCACAATTTTCTATTTCTACACACTAGTCAGTTTGTTTTAATATGTATGATCATGGCAAACAATATTTCTTTCCGTGAAATGAGTTACTTTGATGATTCACTTGTAGAAAACTTGCCTAATAGTCAAGCAGCATGCGGTCTATTCCCGGTTGAAGCATTCGTAAACCTCGTTCACTTTACAAACTGAATATAAGCCGGGAAAAGAAGAGGGATTGAGCATTAGGCTTTACACTGCAACCCGTAAAAATAACTTCAAAATATGGATTCCTGTTTGTTCCACTTGACACTTTTAGAATGAAAAGAGAGGTTGCTTATTAAGAGTCATCTACTTCTGTAAGTAAAAGTAATATTGACATTGGCTAATTTCTTAGTTTAAGTTCCTTGTTTTTTATGTCATTCATCCCACAAGATTCATTCTCATGAATCTTGATGAAAAGACTATAAGACAATTCACTACACAAATTAAAACTTGTCATAATTTCTAAAGTAATCTGGTCACATGAATACTGTAAGGGTGCTGTTTCAAACTAACTTTTTTACTGAGGAGTGTCTGTGCAATGCAAAGTATAAGATGAAATCTAAATTATGACTACATATTGCTAGTTTAAATAAGTGTCCTTCATAAGACAAATTCAATGAGATAATAACGTTTCATAGATACTCTACAGTCAGGTTACAACTAGAATGGTTGACAGTTAATCAGTTATTATTGTCACTCATACCGGATGTAATACAGTTTTAGAGAAACTATGAAATGATATTATCAAGCGGAATTTGTCTTCTGAATGTCTCTCATTAAAGTTTATCCATGTGAATAACTGTTATATACTACCAGTGTGAAACTATCTATTTCAGAAAGATGGTCCGTTGAAGAAAGTCATCTCAGAGAGTCAGTGTTATACACATTCTGATGTGAGTAAATATATAGTATATTTTATGAACCAGGTTGATATAGCTGTGCAAAGGAGTGTTAATCATGTATAACGTCTACAAATCACACAGAACAGAATATAAAATATTCTTCAGATTCAGCCTGATAAACTCACCATGGAACTGGTCAGAAATCTGAAGCTTTATTCACCTGCCTAAACTCAAAGCTTCAGTGACTGTGGTTATGAAAAACCCAACAAAAACCCTCGACGACAATATACTAATATATTCAATAAATACACTTTTTACTGTAGTTTGATTTGTGAACTAAAATAGGTTGGTAGAACTCTGGAAACCAAAATACTATAAAAAGCTGTTCTGTTTAACATTAAGATTTTTCAGCCACACAGTCTACGACTCTGTGAAGAAGTAGAGACAAAGATAGTCAGGTTTCAAGGAAAGCAGTTTACCAGTTAACCACAGGCCCCATGATTACCAATAGGTTCTCATCGCCTCCACACACACGATCTCCCTTATGTTACCCTCAAAAGGACCCCCTACTCGTCGTTTCCTATCAGGGCTTCACTCGAGGACCTAGAGTGCGATATCTTCCGACATTCGCCTCAGCATGTTTCCTATCCATTACCATTTTCTTCAGCAAATGTTTTAAAGACTGAGTTCTTGACTGGTTGATTCTCAGAGTTTCTTATTATTATTATTCTATTCTGGCCATCTTATCTTGAGTACGGGTTTATGGTAGCTGTTGATGAAATTCTGAAGTCTGTTAGTGATGCACAAAGTTTCTGCACCATATGGAAGAACTAACCTAAAATAAGTGTTGAAAAACCAAATATTTTTGTTTGTGCTGAGTTCAGAAGATTTCCAGACTGATATCAGAGTGATAAAGGTATGTCTTCCATTTCCGAATCTGGCTGACTTTTATGTCATTGATATTAGACGGTTGGAGGCGATCGTCAGCAGGAAGCCTTACCTGACCTAGGTTTCGTGTTAGTTGGCACTCACCAGTCATCAAGACGTATGTGCATCCTTGAAGGAACTCATTCCCCTACTGAGATTCCAACTCGCGTCACTTAGTGAGGTATACGACCTTGCGATTCACCTCCTTTAGGAGTATATTGGATATTTTGATTTGACACCTGTTAAGAACTGTAGTAATGTGTCTATTCCCCTGTTTGGTGCAGCATTCCGACTGCAGCGCTGGTTGACGTGGGTTCGAATATCCGAAGGGATATGAATTCCTTCACGGTTGCAGATATGCCTTGCTGAATTGTGAGTGCCAACTAGCACAAAACCTAGGTGGATAGCTTCCTGGAGATAGCCTTCAACCGTCTAGTATCAATAATTTAAAGTGCAATGTGGTGTTCAGCCATCTAGAATGGTAGACACTTTGCAAACTTGACTGATAGAATTCAGTCCGCATCAAACAAAGCCCTAGACATATCACACTAATTGCTGACTAGTGTCCAATCGAAGGCTAAGACATTCTCATCCATCCTGTTGCCTGCAGTTGAAATAATGCTTCCTAGGTAAGTGAAGAAACTGACATACTTTGAATTTCCTCCGATGTTTGTAATTGCTTGTATTTGTTGCTATCTGTTGGTTGCTTTCATCGTCTGCATCTTTATTGTCCTCGCTGCTTCCTTCTTTTGACAAATTGTTACTTTTCCTTTATGAGTCTTTGGATTTATGTGACATTAATCGTTCACGAAATCTAGATCTTCCAGAGTCTTCTTAATGGTCCAGCGTATACCTGTCTTCTCCCCCCCATGGCTTTCTACCACAGTTGAGACTATCACCCATGATAATAAGGAGCCTTGTGTTACTCCTGTCCCCCACTTCGCAGGATTCACTGAGTTTCCTACTGGGGATCACATGATACGTGGTACTGTCCTATAGCTGTTGAATAATGTCGATAAAAATTTAGGTTATTCCACAATGTTGAAGTAGTTCCGAAAATAATTCACTATCAAAGCTGTTGAAGGCCTTTTCAAAGTCGATAAGACTCATTCTATGCTCTCTTTATTGGGAGTCTGTAATCCACAAATGATCTGTTTTTCCTGAATCCAGCTTGTTCCGTTTGAAGTTCTGCATAAAGTTCATCATTTATTCTCTCCAGGATAGCACACAAAAATATTTTTTTCGGTGCAGATAATAGCATGGTTTCGTGCTAATTCTTGCAGAGGGTTAAGTCGTCCATCTTTGGTAGTTTTGTAACAGCAGAAGGCAGGATACGGAATTCAGCGTATATTTCAAGTAATCAGGCAGCTGTTTGTATCTACACAGTCTATGTTCCTTAACCAATCACTTGGCGTGTGATTTTGGTTTACATTCCACGACATAAAATAGAATGTTCAAATACATATAAAGTATTCTGTGGCTAATGCAGTGTTGAAATGTGGGAATAGTATTTAGACGTTAACTCCAACAAATACAATGAATCTTACTATGGGAGTAATTTTCCATTGGAGCCTATTGTTTGTTTGTATCACGCCACCAGAGTTTGACAAGGTTTTATTTACTTTGATTTGACACTAGGAACTAGTGTGATGCGTCTAGTCCTCTGATTGGTGTAGACTGAATTCTATCAGTCAGGTTGTAATGTAACCAATATTCTAGCTAGCTGGCTATCCATCACGGTGCATATTGATTTGATGGTGTTAGATGGTTGGGGGCAATCTCCAGGAAGCCATCCACCTAGGTTTTGTGCTAGCTGGCACTCACCAGTCAGCAAGGCGTATCTGCAACCTTGAAGGAAATCACTTCCCTCCTGAGGTTCGAACCCGCGTCACCCAGTGCTGCAGTTGATATAATGCCGATATACTTATATATAATCCTGTTATACTAAGATATTGTACAACTAAACCCTAATAATGTTCATATCACAAAACTCGTCGGTATCCATTAAGCTGACAGAAAACAACAGAACAAGTATCCTCTTTCACAGAGATATTTATCCATTTACGTGTTTTAAAAGGCAACACACTAAATACATCATTTCAATATATATCAGAGACGGAACACTTAGAATGTTTGTATAGTCAAAATGAATAATTCGAAAATGGTGCCGTTTACATTGCAGATATTTTCAACATTTCATTTCAACCAGTTAAAACACAAGTTAAATACAGTCAAGAATTCCTGTTCTGCCTTTCTTATGACCAGCAGAGCTTCCAGTAAAGGCCGCATAAATTTAAAACAGAATTATATGCATATATATATATATATATATAAACCAGTCATGTAAAATACATATTATAAAATTACAAAATGTAATTTTGTCTGGTGTGGTCTTACTGATAAAACATGATCAACCAGATGACATATATATATTATTGAAAGATTAAATGTACAATAATTGTACGCTGAATACTTTGAATTATGCGCACATGAATACATAAACAACTAGAGTATAATTACAAACAATGTCACAAATACTAAGCGGGCGGTGGGGAATGTGTGGAGGAAATACATGCATGGAAACGTCTACAATAAATTATGCTATTAGAAGAAATTAGCAGACCTTGGCCAACTGATTTTTATCTGTTTAATTCAGGATGAATGTTATCATGTTGCGTGGACAGAAAGTATTGTTGTTGAAATAATAGAGAAGATTTGTAGCTCAGGTGGATGATTTGCAATTAATAGTGTTCTCTGTGCTGGTTGGTTGGTTGGTTTAGTTCCGGAGCTTTCGTCGTCCACCTTATGAACAAAATCCCCTGTCAGCGCAATTTTCAGCATAAATTGAAATGATTTAAATTTCTTCATGAGTGATATAATTGCGTCTCCCGGTAACCATCTTCATGACATATGTATTGACCATTTTCTACTGACTTGGATTTTAAACTTTCTGGTCACCTGATTTACTTTTTATTAGTTAGTGTATTTCGTCTATATTAACGTGTTTGTTAATTGCATATTCGTTTGAGTACCAGGCTTCTAGGAATTCCCTGGCACTTTTGGTGTTTCCTCTGTCTAAGATTTTGACATTATTGCAATCAAATTTATGTCCATAATTGTCTATATGCATTGATATGAAACGGGAATATATATCGCGTTTTTCACGGCTGATTTGTGTTCTTGGATTCCAATTCGAAGGAGATGCCCGCTTTGGCTGATGTAACGCCTGTTACACTTCATACAATTATGGATATCAATTTTTTTGGGATAATGTCAAAATCTTAGACAGGGGAAACATCAAAAGTGCCAGGGAATTCCTAGAAGAATATGCAATTAACAAACATGTTAATATAGACGAAATACACCAACTAATAAAAAGTAAATCAGGTGACCAGAAAGTTTAAAATCCAAGTCAGTAGAAAATGGTCAATACATATGTTATGAAGATGGTTACCGGGAGACGCAATTATATCACCACTCATGAAGAAATTTAAATCATTTCACTTTATGCTGAAAATTGCGCTGACACGGGATTTTGTTCATAAGGTGGACGACGAAAGCTCCGGAACTAAACCAACCAATCAACCAACTCAGAGAACACTATTAATTGCAAAAAAAGTATTGTTGTTATCCTAGTCGACTTATGTTTAGGACTATTATTAACAGTTAAGTAGAATATGACGCTGTATGCCATCCTTCTAAATGGTTTGCACACTAATGAAGAGTCCTAAACTAGGACGAGACGTCTTTCCAGTCCCTTCTGGTCTTCAGTGACTCTCTAAATGATGTTAATTCGTAAAGGAAACTACACTGAATAGAAGCCCTTAATTACTAATCACCGAATCGTGAGTGCAAATCGATAATCAATCAAATTTCAAACCATCGATTACTAATTCCATCTTGGTGTGCGCTAAAAAATAATCATCATGATCCGAAGGCTGCTGGTTCTAATCCCATTGTGATGTTTGCCTTTGTTTAGTCTTCTGTTGTCATCGACTATCATCATTATTAGGAATATCTTCGTAAAACGTACTAAGTTTGTTTGGAAAACTATTTCCTCCATTTTTCCTGCGCACACACATACAGACTGACTTTTAATACATCAAGAAATGAACTTGGATCACATTTCCAGCAACCACCTGTGAGAATCAACTGACTGTATGTACTGACATAAGAAAATGTTCGTTTCTGTCAATTTACTAGAAGGTCGTATAAGAAATGTTTAGTATACCACATACTCTATTCCGATTTCGCCAAGTTTATAGTTTGGCAGTTTTAATTTCAGGGTATACCTGATCCCTTCAAAGTGGACAAGACCTCTCCTCAAAAAATATTCTATACTTTGAAGCAAAGAAGGCCACAAGTGTTTGGCTCTTTTTTAGGCTGAGAAATGTTTTTAATAGACTTTTACAGTCACAGAAGTTTGAAACAACTGACTAATTTCATCTTGCGGTTATTTTTTTATTCAAAACTCTTATAAGTTTATATTTCTGAAACGAATCAATAAGTGCAGCAGTTGGAAATGTTGTCACCTGCTTTGTAATTTAGCCATGTAGACTGAATTAGTAAGTTGGTCGCACAGAGGTTATGACTCTCGCCGACCATGCACATGGTCCAGGGTTCGATCCCCTGATATCTATGGTCGGCCTAAAAATCCCATGCGTGTACCAAAAGCACGGTGTGAAATCAAGCTGTAATCAAAAATACAAAAATAAATGCCATTTGGATTTATTCCTCTCAGAGTTAATGACATTCTTAACGGAACAGAGTTATCAGAAGTTAGTTGAAGGCAATCAGCACGAAATCTAGGTGCAAGGCTTCCTGCTGCTGCCTGCCTCCCCCTGTCTAATAAAAACAATCCTGAGTGTACCGTGAGTTACCTTTAGATTTAGTAAATGTGTATAGTCACAATAAAGCAGAAATGTGTTTCATTATTACGACATAACAATATAGCCCAGTTTCTTACCAGTAGTAGAGTTAGATAGTAATTTCCATTTCCTTAAGAATGTTCAGTAATTTTAAGTGTTCCATTATATGTTTGTTGGAAAGAATAATTGATTTTCACACCTTTGTTCGTTGAAATTTGACCGACATTTCATGTGCTATTGCATTTCATCCCGATATCCGAATGGTATTGCGCTTATCTGCTAACCTGGTGAACGGTACCAAACTAGAACAAAACTGATGTCGAACATTTCATTGTATCCAGTGTTCTTCCCATGGCTTTTTCTGTTCTGGAGAAAGTTTAATCTTAAATGAAGGTTTACATGATGGATAATGATTTTTTTCGAAATTTTGACATCTACCCTACATTGCAAAGCTTCACATTCACGTAAATTCTGTTGCGTAATAGCTAAACAAATATGTATTAAATCATATTTATTTTTATTTTATTTATTTTTGATTACAGCTTGATTCCACATCGTATTTTTGGTACAAGTATGGAATTTTTAGCATGGATATCGGTAGTCCAAATTTTGCAGGCAGACCATAGATGATGGGTGTGCGTCGGCAGGAGATCGAACCTCGGACCATGTGCATGGTCGGCGAGAATCCTAACTTTATGTTAAGCTAGTTGATAGATCTATCCTGAACAATGTTTATGATAATGTGCGGAAGTTGTGGTGGAGTTTATTCTATGATGTTTTCTCTTCGTTCAGGACCTTCATATTAAGCATTCATTGACGATAGATCATGTGACACAATGCTGTCAAACCTGAAGGGCAAACCATCTCCAACTTGTCTCCTTCAGAAAATGGCCGGAAATTTGGGGGAAAGACAATTATAAAATGTGCAGAAGTAGATTTTCAGGTCAAAGAACATACATTAGGAACCGTAATTTCATGTTATTAAAATTTAATCGGTGGAAGATGACTAACAGTGGAATCCAGGATGCGCATTTTGCTCTATTTGGAACTCATCAGCTGGATGTACCTGCATTCCCCTGTGAGTGATGATTTTCCCACCGAGGCTTGAACGCAGTGGCCATAGGTTCAAACATCATCACTCACTGGGGAATGAGGTATATCCAGATGACGAAATGCGCATCATGGATTCCACTGCTAGTCACGATCCACAAATGTAATTCTGATTACCTGCTCAGACATCGTCGAAGTATCTGCATAAGAAGCCGACATTTCAACCTGAGACTGAGAACTTCGGTCCAATCAATCGACGGGAAAATCTAAAATTCAATTAAGGGAATTTCATGTTTTGAGATATCTTGCCACTCAAGAGTACACTTTTTCTCAAGTTTAGAAGAAATTTGTGAACCAACTGGTTGCAAACTTTATAAATACTCGCCAAAGTAAACAAACCTATGAGCGATCATACCTTAATAAATTAAGACAAACTAGAAAAGGGGAATCATACACAATATATTGATAGAGGGTTTCGGTAGACCGAGTTCTATGCAGGCTGCCGTTGTATATTTTTCGCTATGATAAAGAACGATCTAAGGTCTAGTATTATAAGGGAAGTGTTTGTGGTAAGTGAGAAACCCTATTTACAGAAAATAAGGTTCATGGTAGTACAGTTGACTGTTACAAATTAGTTTATGAAAGCAAATAAACCCATGCACATGTAACCCAATTTTGAATGTACTCAACTATTAATTTAGTATGCCTGTCAATCAAATGTTAATGTTAACGTTTTTTCTTATTTATTCAAGGGTACAGCAGTTTATCAGTCAGAAGAAGATGATGGTGAAGATGCCGATGACAGTGAACCAATACTAGTAGATCCATCATCACAGGCTGGTCTAAAAGCAGTTCGTAGTGATGTAGAAGAACGTGCACTTGATCCAAATCATAATTTTTTCGTTCTTGTTGATGATGGGACAACAGATCAATTAAAAGGTAAAGATGCTGAATTCCGTGCACGATTTGAACGTTGTATATCTTTATGGAGTTGTGCAAGTAGTTCTCAAGAGCAAAGTACCACTGGTGCTAATCAACAGAGTGGAGTACCAGGTTCTACAACGCATTTACAACAACCTCAAAGTGGTGTCCCTTCATCTTCGCCTAGCAGTAATACTAATCAGACTACAGGAGCACTACAAAGACAAGGCAGTACTATTGCTGGACAAACTAGTACAACATCTGGACCACAGACTAGTGCAACATCAATTGGTAAAAGTTCAGGTACTACAGGCGGTTCATCGAGTAATTCTGCTTTAGGCAGAGGTGCAACAGAACAATCAGGTGCACCTGGTGCCAGAGGAGCAAAAGATAAACCCAATGCTGATCCAAGTGTTAGTAAACCGACTAAAAGTGGAAAGTCCGTTGGCAGCGAAGAAGATGTTCTTGTACCTATGTGTGGCCTAGTTGTTGGCGGAGATCGATTCACTCTACGCCAAGTCTATTGTTCCATGATACGAAATCGCTGTCCAATTGTCGTTACAAAGGTAATAACTAGGAGGTTATTCAAATTTTTGTTTTCATAGTTCCTAAAAATTCGTTTTTTTATGACTACCCTTCGCTTCAACTCAGGCAGATTAGGTAACTTCTGTAATTTTTCGAAATACGGTAAAGGACGATGATTAAACTCAGTGATAGGTTATAAGATATAATCGATGTTGCGGCGGAAAGTCCGGGAGTAAGTGAAATATCTGCATTAATTATAAGTGTACAGTGATAATTGGGCAAACTTTCAGAACAGGTAAATCTTTTAAAGTCTAGCTGTAAATCAGCAGCCTGATTCCATCAGAGTAGTGGCATAAACAACTAAATGTCTAATATTCTGCAGCGCATAACTCAAAAATAGCCAACTACAAAGGAGATCAATTATTGTACTTTCCCTGTTATGTTTATCCTGTACGAGAAAAAATAAAATATTTGAGGAAGAACCAAAACAGATAGTTAATAAACTATCATTGGTAATATGTTCAGGTTCTATTTCCATGAAACTAAGGGATAGCTCTTCCTTGAATTCAAATGTTGGTTTGTAGGGATTTGATTGATTTACAGGATTTCATCATGAGCTGACATTAGTTAGAGAACCATTGGAAAACCAGCTGGAGTACTGGACAGCTGTTTCGCCCTAGTTTGGCACTCTTCAGTAGTACACACCCACCGGGATTCGAACCCAGGACCTTCTGTTTACAATGGTTCTCTAACTAATGTCAGCTCATGATGAAATCCTGTAAATCTTTTTTGAATATTGGCGTGTGGCATACATAAGAAAATAGATGGGCAAGAGGTTAGGAAAATATGCGGAGAAGATTGCCCATAGTCTCTCACATCCTCCTTGCACGATCTCCTCCATGCCACTAATATAGCAACGCCTAACTCGTCGTTTCCTTTTCAGCTTCCACTAGAAAAATTTTATTCAAAGGTCTCCTCAACTTGTGTCCAATCTATCTCCGTTCTCTTCGGAATATTTATCGAGCCATATGTTCTTGGTTAGCTCCTTCCCAGAGTTGCTTGTTACTAGTTTTTTTCTGGCCAACCGGCCATTTGATCTTCAATATGGAGCTAGTGTAGGTAACTGTTAATAAAAGTCTATGGTGGACCCCTGGAATCGGTTTCCGCGATGCGCGTATTGAGTTTTTGACCCCTTAAAAAGAAACAACTGACATTATTTGTCTTGAAACTTAAAGTCTCGTCCATTATGCTGAATGCAGAAGATTTCCAAACTGCTTTTGGACTGATGAATGTTTACCCTGCCTTTCTGATTTCGGCTTTGACAACTTCATCCATTCCAAAGCCTGTAGTTGAAACTATGCTTCCTAGATAAGTGGGGGGAAGTGACCTTTTTCCACCTTCTTCCATTGGTGTTGAATGGCACCTATTGTTGTTTCTGTTGTTTGACGATCTTCATCACGTATATCTTCTCTATGTTCACCTGAAGTCCTGACTGCTGATTCGTCAGCTAGTTTGCTGGTTTTAGCCTATGTGTCTTATTGTTTATATGATTTCGGATGTCACACGCAGTAATCAATAGTTCCTCAGTATGGTCTACAACACATTTGATCATTTTAAGACAGTTTCCACTACATACTGCCGTTATTGCAAACTCTACTGGATATCTTTGCGGTAATGGTTCACCGACGGAGAGGGCTCTCGAGTGGTTGCGCCACAGGTTGATCCTGCATGCCGTTCTCGTCTCGCATGAGGCAAGGATGCGTGTGTTTGGTTCTCCTGAAAACCAATACCCAGTCAATGGGTGTATCGTGGTGTGAAAGTGCGTCGGTGGTATAGCGGTTAGGAAGCTCGCCATCCATGCGCATAGTCTGGGGTTCGATCCCCGGCCGGCGCACTCCTTTACCTCGCTAAGCCAGAAATAATCCTGGTAAAGAGGAAAGGTTGGGCATGAGGCTAGAAACCCAATTCTGTAAAATAAATAAACACTGCTACAAAAAACTTCAAGCCACTAGCTTGAAGCCCTATGTTCCACTGGGGACGTGAAGGAAAAATTATTTTATTTTAATGGATACCAGTTCGCATGAAATCTCCTACTTCTAATATTTCGACTTATTATTATTATTATTCGACTTAATAAATTCGGTTGGTGAGTTTCAGCAAACGATAGAGCTTAACTGAAGATTGTGATTTGATGTATTAACGCAATGCATTTTGAACAACCTCATCAGAACATCATTCATATGCAAAATGTGTGACATCAAATAAAATAGACAAAAAAAGGGAAATTTAAGACCAGAATCATATAAAGATTACCTAAGTAGATTAGAGGTGACATTATATTATGCTCATACACACAAGAGAGAATGGAGCTAATTTTGTGGATGCCTAACGTCTTAGCACAGCTTGATACGCGCCTCTGTTTGTCTTTACAAATATGTTTTTGAAAGGTGCTTAGGTATCGGTCTTGTCATTTCTAGACGACGCTTACAGTCGGTTGCTTTTGTCTATCTAGACTACTAAACTCAGTTATTTTTCAAGCTATATGTGTATATGTTTCCCCGCTTTCACGAACTTTATGTTTAATTTTTTTAAGGGTACTTCTGGAGCTGCAGACGTGATAGCATTTGGATTAGATGCAGCAAATAAAATGGCTTCAGAAGAAGTTGTTGACGACAAAGATCAAGTACCATTAGAAGCCAGGTAATCTCACCTTACCTCTCTTTTATTATAGTTACTTGTTCGTCAGACAGAATCTTTTTAAAACTGTTATATTAACGGTTCTAAGACTATTTAGGAACATCACAGCTACTAGTCTTTAGAAGAAAACCTTTAGGGGAACAACGCTATTTTTGAAAAGACATCTCCTCAATCTTTGAAAACAAATATTTAATGAAACGACTAAAACCGACTTCTTGTAGCCTCAACACAAAAAACCAATCTTTGAGTTCTACCGTCTAGCGAACCAACCATACATGAGTCACACACAGTTATAAAACACTCTAAAGACAGTAAAAAGACACTTATCCACCGTGAAGTCTGTGGTTTTTTGTTCAACCGCAGTTAAATCGATAACTCAAATTTACCACAACAGTGCCTTGAGATCAAATAAAAAATATTCCTAACAAGTTGGGATCAAACTTCTGTTCACAAGAATCACACATCAGTACTTTCCGCAAACAGTCCAAGGTTGGAATAGCATTGAACCACTGAAACAAAATTATATTGTAAAGTAACACGTTGTCAATATCATCATAAAACCACAAAGTGGAGCATTAAAATTTGACATTAAGCAAAAACAAAGGTAAAATAATAGGGACTAGGTTTAACAGTTGATATGAAAACTTCAGAACAGTCAAGCATAGCTTGGAATAAAAGTGCAAAGTTGGTCGAAACGTTCAAATAAGTATCGACGACATTTTAATTGCGCAATTGTATAATTATTGTAATGATGCAGTGAGTCACAATCGTAGAAGTAACACGACGGTGGCAGATTAAAAAGGCAGAACTAATAACCTAGGGAGACTGTAGAGAAGTTTCAAAATGAAACGAAATGGCAGCCAATGCCCCTTGACTTTCACACGGTTCTTCACCCCTATTATTCCTTTCATGCTGAAATCTAATTTAATAGATGTATTTTTTATTTTTTTTTAATTTTTGATTTACAGCTTGATTCCACACTGTATTTTTGGTACATGTATGGAATTTTCAGCATGGATATCGGTAGCCCAAATTTTGCAGGCCGACCATAGATATCAAGTGTGCGTCGGTGCGTGCTCGAACCCCGGACCATGTGCATGGTCGGCGAGAGTCCTAACCACTGTGCCACCGACGCACTATAGGACTGATCCCTAGAAGTACGATGTATGTGATGAAAGTATTTCACAAAAGAAGCATTACACCTAATAATAGCTAAATTACTTATCCCTATGATAATATCGAAATTGTTAAATAACTCATGAATTGTTCGCACTATCTGCATTATTTTTCCCCCTTACAGAATAGAATCAATCATCGAGGAGTTTCTTAGCGATCTTCATCCAGACTATACAAATTATACAGATGAAGTGAATATGTTATGTGAGATAATTAACGATTATACAAATTTGGTGTCAGTATTCGATATGGAAGAAGATTCGGATCTTGATGGATACGTGATCTCATCTTTACTTGCAAGCGGTAAGTAAGCGGCATGTGTTGTTTTGCTCTTGCTTACAAGTATAGTGAAGGTTCTTCTAGAATTTTTAATTTGCTTCGTCTTATCAGTCTTTCCTTGCTCATCTTGAATTTCAGATTTTCCCGTCGATTGATTGAACCGAAGTGCTCAGTCACAAAAAAACATGTTGGCTTCTTTTGCAGATGCTTCGACGATGTCTGGCCACGTAGTTAGAATTTAAGTGGTGGATGGTTACTAACAGTGGAATCCAGGATAACGAGCATTTTGTCCTCTTTGAGATTCGTCTGCTAGCTGGATGTGCCTGCATTCCCTAGTGAGTGATAATGTTTCCACCGAGGCTCGAACCCAGTGCCCATAGTTTCCAACTCCAAAGTGTTATCCACTAGACCACTTGGGCCACGAGAGCCACTTCTTGTGTATCACCTTCCTTCAGTGATGAACAAATGCGGGGAAGGATTAGTATTTGTTTACATGTTTGAACACTGAGTTATTGGTTAAAACTGGAGAATTTCCTTCCACAAGACGTTGCAATTCGGATGTGCGATGTGCAGTATTCTGATTATTTGATAACACTAGAAACTAGAAGACAGAACAAGATTAAATGAAGAAAATTTATGAAATTTGTAGTCATGTCTTAGTAATCATATACTTATCGATTTATTCCTTAGTAGTTTATTTCGCTAAGAAAAATTCGTTATGGAACCGTTGAAAATCGAGAACCAATGCAGACGTGAGAGTAGTCGTTTCGCTTAGGCTAGGCAGGATGTAAACAGTGACTAAATTAGGCTATTCCATCTCATAGCATGTAAAGTACTTGATGCATTGCAATGTAATGCCGTCATCTAGGTCAAATCATTAACTAAGCATTTCTGACTCCATAGTAACATCATTCTTATCTAATGTGCATTTTGTGTTAAGTAAATTTCATTGTGGTTTACTTTTTTCCACTATATTTTAGCTGGTTCAACGGTTGCATCAGATCAGATTAATTTAGAACAGTTGGAGATCACACTGACACTGAATCGTGCAGATATTGCACGTGAGAAAATATTTTTAGAAAATAAAAAATGGAAGGTGAGTGATGGATGGCTTTATATTTGTTATAGTGTGCTGTCATTATTCATGTCGTGAGTGATTGTGAAATGATTCCTTATTATTATTACTATTATGGTATCATTGTTCCCTTGGGTTCCGAGTGGATATAACGGCTCCAGCAGCAAATCTGTCCTGTGTCCTATTATCTGTGGTCCTCTTCGGCCGGCGACACGATTTCCCAATAGGCTCCCATATGCTTCTCACGTTATGTTTTTTATGTCACCCTCACAATGACTTCCAATTCGTCACTTCCCATTCGGTTACCCATCGAGCCATCGCCTAGTTTTCGACGATATTCCACGGTCTCCTCAGTGGTGTGTGTCTGGCCCATCTATTTTTATCTTCTTAGTCCGTTTCCAGAGTCTCTTATTGTGACACATCGTCTGATTGACTTCCATCAGCCTATATCATTTTGTTTCTCAAGCCAACAAATCTAACCATATTTACTTTGCTCTAAAGAATTTTCTACGCATAGTTAAAACAGAGACTTGGCGTGAGCGTCATGAAGAGCATTTACAACAGGCTACTGTAGACTTTCATCAACAGTTATTCGCTTCACCCTACACTAAAGATCAGATGACCAACTAGAACGGATAAGTCACAAGTAAATCCAAGAGCAAAACAACCACGAACCTCTCGATCAACAAGTTTACTGAAGAAAATAGAGACGGGTAGTCCGATGGAATTGAACACCAAGCTTTCTCATGGAACCCGAATGGGAAACAGCTAGATGAGCTTTTGTGCGTAACATGGTGGAGGTTATGTGCGGATGAGATGAGATCTTATAGGCAATCGCAGAGCCAGATAAATACGACTGAAGTCCTTTGGTGCATTGAAAAAAACCAAGGAAATAGTCAAAATAATATAAATACGAAATAATTTAGAAAGGATGTAATCATCTTGTGATGGAAAATATTAAGACCCATAATTCTTAGTAACTAAGTTTATTATTCTTAAGGAAAGAGCAATATACCAGAGCGGAATCTCCTTAGTCTCTTGAGGATATGCATATCTTAAAAGCCACCTGATTTATTCGTCATAGAAGGCAATAACTGTGCTGTTGAGCTATCATCTATTCCTTTTCTGGCAGCCAACAGAATCTGCTGTCCAATACTAGGTATTAGTCAAAATCTGTCTACCAACTAGGGACCATATATGCATAGAGTGTCATGCATACTTTGGTATACTATACTTTGATAGACATGGTTTCACTTTCCAAATTTCTGTTCCATTTAGTGGCAAATTTTTCGGAATGAAAGACAGGCCAATATCTACTGTTTAGCTGAGTGAATTCGCTTCAGTTACCAATGTTTCGACCTCTAAATTATTAGGTTTTTATACTTCTTTACTTATACTGGTAACTATAAAGAACAAGGTTACTTCTGACAAAAATTGCAAAATCTATAATGGATCCTTACCTTGGAATCCGAAAGCACTAACACTTAAGAAGACTTCAAGTGAGCCTTTAGTGGGTAGGTGTTTGGACGATCGAATCCTTACCGGTTACTCACGTGGTTCGGGTGCAATTTTCTTCTGACACGCTCCTAAACCACATTATACCAGTAGTACTACTACTACTACTACTACCGATGAGGAGGTCAGTTTGAACGTGTGACTAATCACCCCATCCTGTAAAAGAATCTCCATAGTTCCACCCAGAACGAAAAACAATGATAAGAAAGAAAAGTGTTTGATTTTCTTAATCTCTTATTGACCTGTATGCTTCTGAAAAGTGCTAAAAGTGGACGAAACGCATTCTGTATATATTTTTTTTCTATGACATTCATCTCATTCATTATTCTGTTTTTTCTTAATTTTTCTTGTCTTTTTCTCCCATAGAAAGGTCAATTGAACGATTACATGTATCAAGCATTGATGAGTGATAGACATGACTTCGTCAAATTATTCTTAGAACAAGGTTTCAGTTTAGAAGAATTTCTTACAGTTTATATGTTGGAGAAATTGTATACAGATCAGTTGAAAAATTTGGTAACTTGTTTTTTTTTTAATTTTTCCCTCTAATACATGATGTATTTTTAATTGTAGAATTCAAAAGTAGCCATTTTCAATAAAATGTGGGAGTACAATCGATCACATCGGGTTAGTTTATTGATTATAAATTTTTAAAATTATTATCATTATTATCATTGAGCATAATTATTTGACATCTTTTGTATGATAACAAGGTGTTTAATAGCAATCAATCACTTTTGAGTCGGTGGCATAGTGATTAAGATGCTCTCCGACCATGCACATGATCCGGGTTCGATCCCCAGCTGACATACTCCTGTACCTCGCTAAACCAGTAATAAGACTGGTAAAGAGGAAAGGTTAGGCATGACGCTAGCAACCCCATCCTTTAAAATTAAACATTGCTACAGAAACTTCAAGCCACTAGCTTGAGGCCCTATGTTCCACTGGGAACGTGAAGGATTTGAAAAAAATAATAGCAGTTAAACACTTAGGACTTAACTGAACAATAAAGCCTACCTACTGAGTGCTAACTGGTACCATCTGACCGTCTAAACTTTAGGGAATGATAGTGGCGGTACGAATGTCTAATTTATTGAACTAAATCTCCTTGCTGGGTAACAGTTGCTGTTGTCTTTTGCCTTTAAATTCAATTTTGATTGATTGCAAGGAAATGATTAGCTTCAGTTGACCTGTCAGCTCCTGATATGGACGTTTCGACAGTGTCTGGGGATTGACTTGTAGTAATCTGGTGAATGTTCACCCGAACATTAATGTCTAATTAATTAAGGGGGAATTCGGAATAATTACTGAGGTGGCTTTCGTGGCCAAAGTGATCTGGTGGACAAAGTGTTGACATTTGAAACGATTGTCTAAGGGGTTGGAGTCTTAGTGGCTGCGTAATCAGTCGTTGAGGAATGCAGGTATATCCACTACCTGACGAGTCCCAAATAGGGAGAAATATTTATCCCAGTTGGAGATAGCGTTTTACTTGAGGTTCGACACCAGCGGTCATCGTTCCGAATGCCGGACTGTTAATGAGCCAACAGAAATGATGTATAGGGGAAAACTGACTGGCCGATATAACTAGTTGGATACAATTCATATCAACAAGTAATACTTGCTGGTCAGATTGTAGAAATGGTTTAAACATACCAGGTGGCGAGTTTGCATGTTTGAGACAGAGATCTTCAGCCGTGTGCATGGTCTGACTAATTTGGGATAGTCAAATCAGTTCAAATATCCTGAGAATGAAAAGTTAAATATTTAGAAAGGTAGTTATGATTCAGTTCAAGAATTTTCACCGGAGACTTGAATTTTAATATGACGGTCAACATCACCTGGTGTCTTATGATCCACTTGCGCTATAGAAAATTCCCCACCTAGTAGATTTGACTGATTTCTGATCTAATCACTATTCGCAACGATAACCGCCTCAACACGATGCTACAAACATGCGAGACAAGAATGGAAGATAACAGACAGAGCTTCCACTGCCTAAAATCAATCAGAGCAAAGGCTTAACAACAGTTCCATGTGTATAGATCCTTAAACGACCTTGAGAGTCATTAAAACAATTAACAACCAATAGAATTCAACCGTCATAAGAAGAGGGAAATACAAACATGGCAGTATTATGAATAAAAGTAATAACAGTTTAAATATATGAAAAAGTTAAGTATATACAACAAAAAGTCGAATTCAACAATTTTAGAAATAACCAAGATACTTGAGAAATCTTTCAGCGTATTGAAGAAATAACTGAAAGTTTACACTACTGATTAGAATCAAATAGGGCGAAATATGCATTAACCAAATAATATATTACGAGTATACTACTATTATTATTGTTGAGTTAATAGTCTTGAATGATTTTTTCGTTTGTGAAAACAAGTACTCATTTTTAGTACTATACATCTCATCAATCTGAATTGAGTTCTTCTCTCTACCGATATTTATGTAATTGTACCTCATTAATGCTTCGATAATTTCAGAGGAAAAAAGACTTTATATTTATTTTCTATAAACTATCTCTTTACAGCTGAATACTTTCTATTTATGTAATTGAATTTCTCTATCGACTGGGTATATACTCAATCTAAAAAAATGACAAAAAAGTATTTTATTTGTAGGATCGCTATTCATGCATAATCTGGAAGTAACGTGCACATTCACAACACCTAAAGACACACACACACGCCTCTATTCCATCTACAATATCTCGCTTACATGTTGAGAACAGCTATATATCTTTGTGTATACAGTATTATGTGTAGATAAATGCCTGTACAAGCATTGAAATTAGTATTTCAAATACTTGTGAACGCATTTAATAATGTCTCAGTTATATAAGTGGTATTCACAGTATAGTGAATATTAAGAATAAACTGTTTGCTATTTTGTAATCTATATTGTCACTTTCAAGAGTCACTGAGTAGGGCTATCAAGAAGTCGATAAAGTATGCTTGAATTCATTCATACAAATCTGATAATTTTCACTTTTTTTTCTGAAATTTGAGTGGCAGTCAAAACTTTGCTGTGTAAATATTTTGAATTTTGTTTTAATATTCAACGTTTCATGATTATTATCATTCGTCATTAAGGTGTATCTGCAACTTTTAAAGAATTGACGAGACCTGTATATTCCAGTGCTTTTATAATTAGTTGTCACTCAGTGGGGTTTTGAGGATTATATTTCAATAGGAGTATCGGCCCAGTGAAGTTCGAACCCAGGAGCTTCTAGTTACAAGTCAAACTCGTGAACCATTCAACTACCGGCATTAAATCTAGTGAACCGCCCATGAATTCCAACTTCTACCAATTCATGACGTTATTGAGACCACCGACTAATGTCACCGGCGAGTATTTGACTCATACTCTACCTCGTGGATCCCACTATCCATGACGTCTGTCTAGAACAGTAGGCAACTTCGTCCGGTAGGTAGTTACGAAGGCTAACTCTTCAACCTCCAACATGAGTGTAGTGTGGTTGCCATGGCTTGTCACTTAGGTATTGCAAACTTCATGTGATTAGTTCCAAGTAAGTAACGCAGATTTGAATCTAAAAGGAGACATCACTTTCCAGTAAGCATGAAATCTATTTCCACGGCTTTCTGTAGATTGTCTTGAACAATTTGGAAGCAAATAGTTCAATGAAAATTCAAAGTCATATGATTTAACATCTGTAGAAAAGACTGAGACAGATTCTTTCTAAGAAATACCAGCAAAAACTGTCGTTCTAGACTCTAAACAACGGAAACTCTGTGTAGCAACTTGACTGGAGTTAGACTTCATACAAGATTACATTCTTATCCAGTGAACATTGTATGGTAATATACCCATTTGCCGACCTGAATGTGCCAGACTCGACCCTTGATTGAGTTATAGGTAAGTGCTCTAAAAGGGTAACATAATTAGACGAGATGGTGGTTCTTCAAATAAAGTAGTAGCGATATTGATAATAATAATAATGATAACAATAATAATGATAATATTAGTAGTGATAATAATAATATTATTAACGACGACACTAACAATAAGCAACCTAAATCATCAGTAGTAATCCCATACAAGGAAGGAACCTCGGAAGCCTTATGCAGAATTTTAAACAAGGCAAGAACAATAAAAGTGGCTGGCGTTCAGACCCAAAAACTCAATTAGAAACATGTTTTGTCGGTTAAAGGATAAGTTCTGTGGAACCTTTAAAACAAAACAATTCAATTTATCTAATACCCTGCTATAATGATTGTCAGGTCAAATACATAGGTCGAACTAGTACAACATGGACAATCACTCTAGCTGAACATAAAAACTTAGCCAAATCTAGATTGGTTGACGCAAATAAGATAAGAAATCTAGAGAATAGTTCAGCTATTGCAGTCACTACACGCAACTGCACACAACCATAAAATAGACTGGATGGCATAGGATGACAGTTTTAAAATCTAATGTCACAGGGTGCAGGGAGAGATTAATAAGAGAAACTTTGTTTATCGAATCAACTGAGAGTGAATACCTGTAATAGGAATGATTCAACACCTTTCCAGTTGGATATCCGGAAAATTCTACTACCCCAACGACGACAAATAGGAGAAAACAAAGAAAACTATAAAACTCAAGTTTCAAAGTTGAGTGATTACAACTGATATGATTATGAACAGTAATAAATTTTGTTTGAAACCTTGTCATCCAGCAGATAATAATACTGTATCTTGACTATGTGATACATCTAGTAAACAAACTAATGTGGAATTACTTCCTACCACAGTAGTGGCCAAGTTTTACACATATATTGATGAAGAGGTTCATGACGATTTCACCTGAATCTATCCGAAATTCTTTTTACACTGTGAACATGTTGAGTAATAATAATAATAATGATTGTAACCATGTATTTTATAGAAATTAGGCAGAACAGTCTCCAAAGAGAACAAGGTAAATAGAGAATGGTAGAGACAGTAGTGTGTAATAGCTGTATTCAATATCCTAACAACAGTAGTGATATATGTACACATATATATGCGCTTATAAGTATGTAGTTTAAATAATATTTTTGAGCAGTTTTATGTCAGTTTGTTTGTTTTTTCTGTGTATATTTGTTCACTGCCTTGTATGCTACTCTAATGATATCTGTTATTTTAAAAAAAACATGCATGCACTTAAAAACTCCATCAGCTTGTATGAAATATTTCCGCGTGTGTATTTGTATCTGTGCGTCTGACATGTCTCTGTAAACTGTGGTATTACCTGGACAGTTTTCAACAGTCCACTGTGAACAGCAATGGAGCACATATAGATGCAGTCAGTCTGTTTTGTTACTCATTTTTTGATGTTTAATTGAATATGACATTTTTTTTTCAAAAATCCTTAATATTTCCGTTTTTGCCTTACTGGATTCTAAGGGAAAATACTGATTCTGTCGACTTTCCTTCTCTGCTTCTCTCGCTACATACTTCTTTCCTTTCTAGCGTATGTGATATAACCACGATAATTCTGCAGAATCATACTACCATGCATAATTAATTATATACACATAACTTTTAGGCTTAATTATCCTCTATTAATTAATCATTTATTGTCAGTTAGTCAAATAAAAAATAGTCATTTTCTTTGTTTATTTGCTTATTCACATGTATCCCTGTGATACATTATCTAACTTGAATAATATTGTCAAGCGTATCCAGTTTATTTCCCGTGTTCTCTGTATCTATCTGTCTGTCTCTCTTTCTCTCTCAGTATGCAGGTGCATAGTGCATCGGTGGCGCAGTGGTTAGAACTCTCGCCGACCATGCACATGATCCGGGGTTTGAGCCCACGCCGACGCACACCTGATATCTATGGTCGGCCTGTAAAATCCTTTTGGGCTACCGATATCCACCCTGAAACTTCCATACTTGTACCAAAAATACAGTATGGAATCAAGCTGTAATCAAAAAAAAAATAAAAAATAAAAAAATACAAGATTCCTCAAGTCTTCACTCCTTCATTATTTATTATTATTATTATTCTGTTGGATTCCAAGTGAAATATAGGGCTTCGACAGCACATCTACAATCTATCCTATTTTCTGCTATCCTCTTGAGCTTGGCCTCCAATCATCGATAAACTCTTACATCCTCAAACTCACATGATCCCCTCCATATCATGCTGGAATCACAGCCCAACTCATCGTTTCCCATTGGGATTCTTTTTCGAGCGATGGCCTAGCTTACGCTCGACGTGATTCGATGGCCTCCTTAGTGTTGTGTTGTCAAATCCATCTCTGTTGTCTTTTGCATATTTTTGGTGAGCCATAGAATCTTAGTTGGTTTCTTCACAGAGTTTCTTGTTGCTAATTGATTCTGACTGGCAGTCTCATCTTCAATATGGAGTCAGCAAAGACCTGTTGGAAATGCCTTTTTATGAAGCGCCAAGTTAAACTTCATGAAAACTGACTCTTGTGTATGGTTTGCGTTAAATAATTCATAGTTGTTTGAATGATACATTTCCCTTAATTGGAAAAATTGCCAAAATGTAGGGTTTTCTTTATTTTGCGATGTGATTTTCCCGTCGACTGTTTGGACCGAAGTGCTCGGTCTCAGGTTGACATGTCGGCTTCCGGTGCAGATGCTTCGACGATGTCTGGGGATTTGATTTGTATACAATTGGTGGATGGTGGCTAGCAGTGGAATCCAGGATGCGCATTTCGTCCTATTTGGGACTCGTCAGCTGGATGTACCTGCATTTCTCAGTGAGTGATGACGTTCCCACCGAGGCTCGAACCCAGTGCCCATAGTTTCAAACGCCAAAGCGTTATCCACTAGACCACTTGGGCCACGAGAGCCACCTCTTGTGCAACGGGTCATATGAATTATTCAAATGAATTTTGGATTTTCCCGTCGATTGATTGGACCGAAGTGCTCGGTCTCAGGTTGACATGTCGGCTTCTTGTGCAGATGCTTCGACGATGTCTGGTACATCCAGCTGACGAGTCCCAAATAGGACGAAATGCGCATCCTGGATTCCACTGCTAGCCACCATCCACCAATTGTATACGTATCAATAATATTTACAAACATTTTGAAGGGAAATGGTTGAATGCTTTATCTACTTTCCTTACATAAACTTGAGTTTAGCCTCTGCCAATAGAATGAATGGGAAAAACTTCATTTTTGAAGGGTTTTTTCATGGTGATACCAACCAAGAGTTAGACTGTTCATTAATTGTCTGTTATAGTGATCAGCAACTCTATCTGTTATGCTTTGTTCTCATTAAAACATACCTCGGCATAACAAACGAGATGCTAGGTGTCCATGGTATCTGATCATATTAGCACAATCTACCTTTAAAATCTGGCAAAATGAATAAGTCGCTTAATGTGTAACAACAGAAGACAAGGGCCAGGCAACAGATCCTTTTATTACGAAAATCAACACGTATTTATATATATTTCACATACATTATTATAGCTTATGCAAGTAGAAAAAGCGCAGTCATCTGATTGGTTGCAGACAAACGCAGGCTTCTGATTGGTTGTTTCGGGATTCCTTGACAAATAGAGTTCTCTATCTGCGAATCATATTTTACCACGTTAACTTTGCTGTGATTGGTTGTTGAATCAGCCTTGTTCATATTTTCTCACGGCCCATATTAGTGACCTAGACATTAACGTAGATTAGTGTCAACCAATCGGCTAGCAGCCTGCTCTCACCACAAATGGGCCAATAAACCTTCCAAGTTTATGGAGATTAGTATATTCATTACTCATTCCAGCTTAGACCTAAATAAAGTTTTATGTCTTAATCAAGAAAGAATTATTCTGGCAATGACAACGAAGTGTGTAGAACATAACGCTTGTAAAGTACGATTCAACCCTCTCGATTAGGATTTCAAAAACAATTAAAAATTGTTAAGGTTGCAAAAATTCGTTTGTAATACGGAAAATACATTCATACCTTGCCTCACAATCGCATCATCATGTCTCTTTGAGAGCTTCTTCACTTATGTCACAATTTAGCGTTTTACGGCTGAATACAGCCTCATTTTCACAAATAGATGCTAATTTTTATTACCATTGCACCCGTTGTTCTCATGGAAGTCAATGAAGAATTGTTGACTGTGGAATAATCCTGTTATGTTGATCTTCTCTAGGTAGCAGATTAAAGAGAGGAGAGATTCGACATAAGCGTAAAGCTTAAATCACAGAAAACTTCTTTCGAACTAATTTCTAACACTAAATCGCTGGATTGCTACCTTCAGCACTAAGTCATTTGATGATTTTAGAATTTCTAAGCACATTTGTATTTGTACCAGGTGAAAGCTAGTAAGCACAATTTCTAATTACTGCATAAAGAATGGTACAAAGTTATTGTTTCCCCAAAGCCACAAGTTGGCAGAAGGAGCATCCAGGGAAGATAGGCCTTCAGGTGAATATGGAGAAAACAGAAGAGATGATGAAGTTTCCTGCCGGCCAGCAGCAACAGTAACAACAACAGACAACAATCAGCCAATATAAATGGAAGAAATCTAAAGGAGATAACTCCTTCATCTACCTACGTGGGAAGCACCGTTTCAACTACAGGCAGGAGGAACTGATAAATATATCAAATCACCGAAGATCGGCAAAGCAAGGCAAACCTTCATTACTCTTACCAGGTCTGTGTAGAGATCAAAAGCACTCAGCATGCAAAATAAGATGCTGATTTTGAACTCAAATGTAAAATCAGTGCTACTGTATATGGATCAGACTTGGCGCCTCTCCGCGTCACGAACTTCGAACAAAGTACAGACTTTCATCAACAGCTGTCGTCGCTTAATACTACTCAGGATCAGATGGCTGGCCAGCAAACCTCACCAACAGGGATCTCTGGGAACGATTGAACCAACACACCAGGAACCAACTGTGCAAAGATTTCTTCAGGAAGAAATGGATTTAGGAGCAGAAGAAAGCCAGTAGCTGTTTGATCACAAACTAGATCCAAAATTAATTGAGTAACATGAGTAAATTCATATTTCACTTGCAATACAGTTATCCAACTATCTATCTATCAAAGAGTAGACTGAGGTAACTTATTTTTCAGAAGTGTTCGTGTCGGCGGCACAGTGGTTGAATGCTAGCCAACCACGCCTCATGTTGTCCGGAGTTAGATCCACGGCCGGTTCACTCCTTTACCCCGCTAAGCCAGTAATTGTTTTTTTGATTTACAGCTTGATTCTACACTGTATTTTTTGGTACAAGTATGGAATTTTCAACATGTGATATCGGTAGCCCAAATTTTGCAAGCCAACCATAGATATCTGGTGTGCGTCGGTAGGGGATCAAACCTCAGACCATGTGCATGGTCGGCGAGAGTTCTAACCACTGTGCCACCGACGCACAAATCGCTGGCTCCGGAGGGGATTGATAAAGAGGGAAGGTTGAATATGAGACTAGCAACCCCTTCCTAGAAAAATAAACACCCCTACTACCGAAACTTCAAGCCTCTCGCTTGAGGCCTCTCGCCTATGTTCCACTAGGGAACCTAAATGAATAAAAAGAAAATTTTTAAAAGTATAAGGTTTATTCATCTAATAGTTCAGCGATCAAGGTGAATTATTCTAAAATTCAAAGATTAAAAGTTAGTTTACTTCCTAACCATTTATCCTTAACAAATTCTGAATAATCAGAACATGTAATATAAAAGTAGTGAGTTGGTTATTTAGTAAGAGAATATTAATTGTATACCTGATAAATGTCAAATCTAAAATCCCGCTTTTTTTATCAGTTAATAAATATAAAGAATTTGTCAACTAAAAGTGACTCATTCTGTTGAATACTTTTTCCAGTAACGCCTAGTAATTTAGCAAAAATGTTACACCCTAGTAGTATTTTTTTCACCAGTATCGTTTGACTGTCACAAGAAGTGAAAACAACTGAACCACATTACAAAAATCATGATCATGTCGTTGCGAAACAGTTTCAAGCCATTGAAACTGATTATTAGGGATACCTTGACATTTCTTTTCACGTTTACGACATAATATACTCAAGGGGCCATCTAGACGAGGAGATTTGAACTTCTGTTACCCAATCTTGAAATTGAAGGTTCAGGTAAATTAAACCATTGACTGGTAGTAAACCTATAGAAATTAAAATCTTAGGAGGGGTTCTAGGGATCTCGCAAACATACAACCACGGCTATAACTTCAAACCTCAAGGATTGATGCCCCATATATTCCACTCATAATTCAAGGAATGGAGAAGTTCACTTCAACAACTACTGACGAAAAGTACTAGGGGAATAAATATACAAACTAGGAATCGGTCAGCCATTGATGTAGTCTACAGGGATGCCCTACCAAATCATGCAGTTAGGGATCCACGTGAAATGTGCCTTATATCTTCTTCATAAGTTGTCTGTGTAATTTCAAAGGAGATCATAATGTTGAACTCTGTCCAGTGAAAAGCATATACTATCAATGCTTGTTTTGCTTTCGTTTGATAAATGCAGTACACTCTTATTTAAACCACTATGATGTATTCCTGAAGATCTTTTATGGAATTCAGCGGTTAACTTCCATATCTTCAGTGAGTTAAGGTGAGAAGATGTCTGTTCAACTTACGCGTAAGGTACATTACTACTGTCTTAAAAAGATGATAAATTCACCCTCTGGTTTACACAGAATAATACCTCTGAAATTCTAAGGTGTAGGAATGAAACACGCTGTTTCGTTTTCAACTACTACTCCGTTTAAAATTCGCTGATTTTCTAAAGTAGTTTGAATTGTTTAACTATTATCATGTTCATTGTTCAATATGTTGTCATAGTTGCATGTTAATGTTGTTGTGTTCAATTTTAACACATATTTCTCTCATAGTAGTAGACATATGTACTCTGAATACTCTATACATAAATGTTGTAAATTAGACTAGTTGGTAGTGAACGTTTTTTCGAAAAGTTTAATTATATTACTTTTGTAGCTGTAGAAAGTAGTATATATATGTATATTTGTTATTTAACGTTCATGTAGTTCTTTTTGTAGTGAATAGTCATTTATAATTTCGTTTTAAATATTTTGTTCTTTCCGTCTATTTCTCTGAAATCTTTATTTTCATCTGTGAACTAAATTTAAACAATAACAATAATGACAATAATTAGACATCTAAAGTGGCTCTACGCGATGTTGGGAAAGTGATCAAAGCGTTGGTTGGCGACTTCTATCATCCATTGTATCTGAGTAAAGAATTTCAAGCTAAATTGATGCCAGAGAAACGGCTTGAAGGTGCAGGTAAGATTTGTTTCTTTGTTGTTTTTTTTGTAAAACACATTTCATATACTACTTAAGTATGGTAAATGAGTAATATTACTAAAATGACAAGATGAATGTTGTTTGCGTGGAGAATCTTAGTTTCAAATAAGTCTCATGTAGTAATAATTGCTCTGGTGATTGAAAATGTATCAGTCAGCTTTATATTAGAGATGCATCTCAAATTATATGACATCTAATGTGACTATAGGAGAGGTTTCATAGAGATTCCAATCACTATTCTAATGAAGAGTTATCTATAAAATATGCCAGACAAAATCACACGTGTAAACTTGGCTGCATTTTAATATACTTCCAAGACACATACTCCTTAGAAGATTAACTGCGAGACAATTACTAGAAAGGGGAAGTTTCAGCAAAGTTTAGTAGGCACGAATCTGTCTCTCAAAGTGTTCGAGGTGAACACAGTAATAGGACAAGGTTCCATACTGTAACTTATAATCTCCATAACTGTGGAGGAAGTGGTTTATACAACAGATTGTGAGAAGTGGAGAAATGGGTTTGTGCTTAACTGAACAGAAAATCCCAGAAAATCCATACTCCACAGTTTATTTACGTCTAGTGTCATACACGCTAAACCAACAAATTCTCAGAAGAAGCGGCGAAGACAGAATTTCAGGTGAACACATGGAAAACAATAACAAGCACCAGTTTCCATCAATTGGGTAACTTAAGATAAAGCCGTCTTTTTTAGTAGGTCCCACAGGAGCCTTTCAACTACAGGTGAGTGACATGGCTGAAGATGTCAGATCCACTCCTAAATTAGTGTACGGATCTCTAAAGCGTGGTCAGAAAAGATAAGTAACGAGGAAACTTGTCAGTGCACCAATGAAGATTTTACTTATTCCACAAACATACAGAAGGGAACGAAGATGGACTGGAATATACACAGAGGAGAACGTTGAGTAACACATCATAAGTCAGGCTCTTGTGTTAAACCTGAACGGAAAGTGTCAAGTTTGGTACATGTCCTAGAATGATATGGACAAGACTGTGTAAGCAAGAAATGAAAGCCTCAGGCGTAGCTGAAAGAGACGACTGAGAACAGAATACAATAGAGATGTTCAGTTAAAGGCTTATGTTGGACTCTAAACTCAAGGGATTAACAGTCATAATTTCACTGATCCTACATTAATCAAACATTTTTGGGCTAAGACTATGAGATATATATATTTAATGAGTTGTAAGTGATGACAAAAGTGAGGACGATGATCAGAAGTGTAGTGGGATTTAAATCAATGGTAAAAAAGCTTATTTTGATGTAGCTCAAATTATTCTGTTGACTTTATTCAGTCTACCGAGGTAGAGGCTGGGAGTGAACTTGTGCTGTCTCCATTTCGGTTAACAAATTACCCATGAATAGAATTTATCCGACTGATGAAATCTATTAGCCTACAATAAACTATATTCTTCCAAAATCCATACTGATTTCTGAAGTTTAGATTCATACATACAAAAACTGTGGTTCCTAAATGTAATAAATAGTATTAATAATCACTTTAATTCAGACTATTATATTAGATAACAAATATTTTCACCGCGTTCATACTGTCACAAATTTACTGCTTTTAACAAAAAAACGAAGTCTACAATCTGTGCTAAGGGATTCAGGGACAGTTATTATGCTGTTTTCTATATGAAAAACACGAGAAGCGATAGTTTGAAATATATGAATAAAAATCTCCTCAGTGGCACTCGCTGAGGAGGCCTCTGGATGACATCGCACATCAGGCCCTCGAGTGAAACCCGAAAGGGAAGTGACGAGTGGGACGTTCAAGTGTGACATGGAGGAGATCGTGCGAAAAGAAGGTGAAACAGTATGGACTAACATGGACGCAGGTGAAAAGCACAGCAGAAGACAGAGGCAAGTGGAACATACGGCTTTAACAGTAGATCTCCATTTCACCATATTATCTGCAGTCTTTTTTATCTGGGTTCATGACTGTCCATAAGCTCTTATCTCCTCATTGTCACCTTCGACTGCGTGTCCAACCCACTTTTTCTCAATTAGGTTTCATTTGATGGTTTGTCTGGTGCACGATGTCATTCAACAGTTCCGATGCAGTGTGACCATTCCCTCTCCATTTCTTCCAGCAGATTGGTTAATCAATACGTCCTTAGACGGTTGGCTTGTCCCAACAGTTCTTTATTGTGAATCATTTCCAGTTAGCCATTTGATCTTTAGTATGGAGTTAGTAAAAGTGGCATTTACTTGTAAAAATTTGCATTAACGAGCCAAATCTCTTGCCTGTGTTGACGCTATTTGTTGATAACTCGAATTTTGTTTGTTATTGTCATAGAATTCAAGTTGCCAAAATAGTGAATGTTTTTTTGTTTATCACTGGTGGACTTAGTGATCCTGCTACTTTCAGGTGGAATGTTTTCGTTATCTTTTTATATTTTCCCATCTACCCTGATTATTAAGAATCATAATATGGTTTAAATAATTTAGAGATAAACAGAATATTTTATTTCCCGCAAGTTAAACTTCTTAAATATATATATATATATATATATATATATATATATATATATGATAAATAGTAGATAATTCCATTATAAGTTTAGGGTCAAACAAAAGATTTTGTTTACCCGCAGTTTATTAGTTGATAAACAATTGCAAAATTATCATTAGAAGTTTTTTCTTCTTTGAATACTTTTTATTATTCAAACTTCTTGATTCCTTCAGTCAGTCAGTTACTCAGCCAGTTGGTCAGTAAATTCATCGATGGTGGTGTTTAGTTTTTTTTTGTTAGTAAACAGTTGGGGCAGTTTGTTTTTGCTTTAATTCATGAGACTGATAAATTCACTTTGCTCATTTGAAACATCTGTCATACACAAATAAACAAACTAAAAAAAAAGTCTCATGAACTCACTCAGTGATTTATGTGAGAATCACTTGCACATACACTCAGATTGTAGGCTTTCTTTGTTTACGCGGGATTTTTTTTTAAATATTCATTGGTAATTAGTTGTTTATTCTACTGAGTGAATTGCCTAATAATAATAATAATAATTAAGGGTTGGTTTTTGAGATTGGATATGAAATGAACTATGAATTGCTACAATGAGTTATCAAATTTGTTACATAGAAAACGGGATATTTATGTGTGTTAGGGTTGTATAGAAATATCACTGTCGACTTTTTAACAATGCCAATGTCGAATGAAGACTCATTTAAAAATCACTGAGGATCTACTAACAGCTCTCTTTTCCTAATTATGGATTCTACTTTTACTCCTTAGAATCCGATACCTCGGGGGGTGGGGTGGGGGTTTACTGCTACACTCTTCCGTTAGCCACCACAATCATTGGTGAATATATCTTCGTATTGTTGACGTAATAAGTCCCAGTGGTCACAGATTCTCTGTACAGATTTCATTCATCTCGTAAAGTGTGTTAAATACCAAAAAGTAGCTGTAACGACTCATTGTGTTGTAAATGTAGGGAATCGATTTTTTGGCGTTCTACTGCAAAGTTGATCTAACACTCCTTGAGTTACTCATAGTTATAAAAATGCTTCAACGACAGTAAAAACAGATTGCCATTTTCAATAAAGTTTAATGAACTATCCTACAAGGATAAAAATAGAAGAAGATAAATCAGATTCACAATATCTTCATTGGTTAGCAATTTGCATCCTACTCATTGAGAGTGGTAAGATTTCAGTGTGGTTTTCATTGGGAACCAAGTTATTCAGATCAAAAATATGATCTGCTCGATAGCACGAATAATAATCAACAAAGCAAGCATATTTGAGTAAAACTACATACTAATGAATGATCAAGATGAGTATTTTGCATACACGGGACTGCCAAACAGCTCATTCGGGGCCAAACTCCTCACCGGTGGACTGTGTAGTCTACAGATTGTTGACCAATTTACAAATTGAGTATTAAATTTATGGTATGACCAGTTCGCCTAAATAGCCAGATGGAAATTTTGCAGTTTGAAGTGATTTGGCTCTCTGATCGAAGACAAAGTGGGCCCACCGTTGTTGAGCTCAGCCAAAATTGAGCAAAGTGGCCGTCCGATGGTTAGATCATTTGATATGAGTAATATTCAACTACTCATATCAGTTTATCAGTAGTATGTAGCACATCAACGATGCCGTTTCGATAGCTATACAGTTAAGCGAACGCCCTAAGTACGAAACAAATAATTAGAACCAATTAGAATATTCCCAGTAAGGTAGGGCTGAAACTTTATCGACGAGTATCACACACGACAACAGTTCCACAGACAATCCCATGTCAAAATCACCTGCATTCACTCCAACCAAAGCGCATCCTAAAACAACACATTATCAGTGTATCTCACAGTTACAAGTAGAAGTATAAACATAAGAGACTAAACTGGAACAAAACCAAGTAATAAGGATTGAGTCAGACGATGATTTGCTAACTTCAAAGCAGTAATAATATACAGTCTAGCAGAAAAACAGATAATAACCACAAAGTGAGTTGAAATAACCAAATAAGTAATAATAATGCAAATGAATAGTTCAGGAGTGACTTTCTAAACAATGATTTCGTTACAGTATGGGAAGAATGTCACTGCTAAAGTTTAAACAAAATAATATAACATTAGTTCTATAAAAATATACAAAGCTCTCTATTTATTATCTAACTGTAACGACACCGATTGTTGTTCATATTGTCTGTGCTTCGATTGGATTTCCATCCGACCTACTATCCGAATGGTTAATCATTTGGTGTGATGGAAAATGATTGGCGAGACACTGATATCATCACCTGTCTCAGGTTTGATTAAAGGATTATTATCAGTTAGAGAAACACTATTTCGTAGCATTTTGTAACTCAGTATCAGTATGCGCCCATCGGCTTTTGTACCCAAGACCTTCCAGCATTTGGCAACCTTAGAGATCATCTAGTTAGTGTGACCTAACTCACTGACTCATGGTTTTCAATGGTTCTCTAACTGATATCAACTCGTGATCAAACTGAAAAAAAGTGACAATATCATCATTTTTTAACCCTTATATTTGATACTACTTAAATAAGTTATCAGTAGATTTGATTACTGATATATTTTTTACGTTAGCAGTTGTTAAATGTTACCCAAAATAATAATCTTCTCAAATTTAATAATTTCGCTTTGAATATACTTCATTTATGTGTTTTTCTTTCTTCTTTTTTCCGAATACTTCTTTTTTGTTTCTCTCATTTATTATGGGTAAAATGTACTCGCTGAATAACCTTGAATGTATATGTATGAAATGCATGCTTAACCAAACGGTATTAACGCTCTCGGCTATGTATATGTACGTGTGTTTGCGTGTGTGTGTGTGTGTGTGTGTGGATATATGATCTGATGGTGGAATGCTTCATAATTATTACTAATCTACATGTGTAATATACATAACAACATGTATATATATATTTATCCTTACTTGGTATATATTTTTGGTATTCTGCTCCTATGGTGCATTGAATGACATAACTAACATTCCGCTAACATGAATTACTATGGCAACTGAAAATTATATGCACAATTATTCCGTTGGGTTGGGTTTGTGTGGGGTGGATGGGATGATATAATACCTTGAAACACTCCCTACTCAAAATTGCCTTGCGTTGTATATAATAATATGTGTTTGCGTGTGTGTGTGTGGGTGGGTGGGTGTTTTAACATTTGCTTGCCTCTCTTTTCTTTTATCTGCTTATACTCATTGTATACATGCATCAATTGCATGTGTGCGTGTGTGTGCGTGCGTGCCCGCGTGTGAATTCATCTATATCTATACAATATATATATACCTCGTTATTGAAACTGTCTAACAAATACGCCTAGATATTCGTGAATGTTTACTACGTTCACGTAAGTATAAAAGTAGTCGTAATTCTAGTATATGCTCCTCATCAATGTCATCATCAAATAATCATGGTGCTATATGTCCAAGAACACTTGGTTTAAAAGAATGTGTACGCTTTATTGATCATGGAGAAGATTATGAGTTTGTCAATACAAATAATTTCAATTCTACCATTGATACTGGATTTCGTAATCCAGCATTTTTAGAGTGGGATAAAAATAGTAAGAGATTAATTTATAGTGTGAATTTGTTTGATTGTTTCTTTTTTCTGTTGAATTATTTTACTATTTATTCAATTCAAATGACATATTCAATGTATTTTTATGTTCAATGTGATATTTGTTTAAATGGTAGGCGCATATTTGGCGCGAAATATGCATTTATCATCATTCATTCATCAATTCCTGGAACCAAGGTAAGGAATATTGTTCTGTTGACAACTTTTGACCGGTTTCACAGACGTTTAGGCATAAAATCGAATGAAATGATTGGAAGATTCTCCAGTTTTTTTTTGTCGCTCATTCACTTTAAAACGAAGTAGAACGCCAAATTTCAAACCATCTAGTTGAAAGCGTACTTAACCTGGGAAACTCATGATGACATGTATCATTTTATTTATTATCACTGAAACTTTGACTCTCATAAATCAGAAGTAGCACTAACCACACTTATGTCTTAAGATGACTTTTCGATCCCATAGTCCACGGTCAGTAAGAAAAACAAAAACAGGGAACACAGAGCTTCAAGCACTATGAGCAATGAATATTTCGTAGCAAGGGTGTTTTTTTTCAGTCAATGTGGTCACTAGCCTTATTCTCAAACCTTTCTTCTTTTCCTGAGGTTTAGGAGTGTATCGTTCAGAAACTCAGACCCTGATCTTTGGCGTAGCTGATGGTTATTCTTTCATTGAACTACTGATACCACACCATTTACAACTGCCCCGTGTTTCTCACTATGAGAGTCTATTTTTGTAATGAATCAGAGGTTCACTTCTCAGTGCATTTTAGCTTGAACTAGCCTTTCAGGCACACCGACCCTATCTAAGATATTTTTAGTCCATATAAGCATCAAATTAAACGGGAACTAAATGTACAGAATTTGAGAGAAAAGATTCCAGCAGTAAGTGTGTATGACCTGTCACTGAGCATTGTTAGTTGTGTTATAATTCTAAATTATTTATAAGTGATAGAGGTTCTTAGTGAGTTGTCGGTGTACTTTTCAAATGATGTTTGGTAGTAACAAAGAAACTAGAGGAAACACAAAATTGTAAAAAAATGGACTATGCATGGGTTTCTTCACCACAATGCGTAAATCACAACACTCTTTAGCTACCACTTCATAAGCGGACTACACAAATCCGACAGCATAGTTTTGTTAAAAGCGGGATCGAAGAATCATTTCAGGTACACAGCCAGTTAAAGATTGAAATCTTTTAAGATTTGACCGTCTACACTCTCTACTTAGTCGGTTCTGAGAAAACTAACTAACTAACTACCTAACTAACTAATTTACTGAATTGAGAAGTTATCTAAAAGGCTGAAATTTGAATATCATTTCAGAATAGGATGCAGTAAAAAGGTCCTTCCATTTCAAAATTACTCCTTTTAATCCCATAAAAGTTTTGATGGTTTTGAAGCAACTGTTTAAAATTGTCTAAGTTTGAAACATACCTGTGTTTTTATAATGAATTGAAGAGGTAAAACCTACTACCATAAAAAGACGTTTAGAGTAAAACTTAAGAAACTTTGAAAATGTAACTTCCCAAGGTGTAGTAAAAGCTCTGAGAAAAATCTGTATCCATGGTTGGTATATCAACTATCGCCGTCTCCCTCTTTCTCTCTCCCTTTATATCAGTCTTCTCAACACAATATTCCCTATCTTTCACCATCAGTTGAAGATAAACATCAGCCAGCATTGAAATACCTTCTCGAAAGCAGTATGAACGATATAAAAAACCACACCCACAGAGTGATATATCACTATGACATAACCTTCTCATCATAAGTAAATATTTTATTGTTAGACTGATCAATGAAGTCGGTTTATTCGTGAGTAAAAAAAGACATTCTCGTGAAATTCCATTCATTTCAGAAGGAATAAATTCACCTTCATAAGACAACAGGCAAGTCATTCGTGGAGGCGATATTTTGCAGATATTTTTAGCATTAGAATCTAGGAAATACTTCTTTTTATTTCAAGTAATGAAGATATATAAATGTGCGTCGATGGCACAGCGGTTAGGACTCTCACCGACCATGCACATGGTCCGAGGTTCACTCCCCTGCCGATGCACACCTGATATCTATGGTTGGCCTGTGAAATTCGGGCTACCGATATCCATGCTGAAAACTCCATACTTGTACCAAAAAATACGGTGTGGATTTAAGCTGTAATCAAAAATAAATTAAAAAAAGAGAGAATTTAGGGCATCTACAGTTCTACCATATAAGGAGGAGACATCTGAGATCCCACATAGTAGGATTTTTAATAAAACTGGAATTAGATTGGTCGAATTTAAACCTACAAACTCATTCAGATAGGACAAGTTGTGTAAGTTAAAGGACCATGTCGTTTGACCCAATTAGACAAAATAATATAATTTACAAAATACGTTGCAATGACGGTGAGTTAAGTCAACTACATACGTCAAACTAGTAGACCAGGGTAGTCAAACTGTCGGAACGCAAAAATTTAGCGAATGTAAGAATGCTTGACCCCACCCCCTGAACATAAGTAATCAAGACAAAAGCTCAGCGATTGCACTGTATGCATTAAAACACAGCCACACAATAGGGTGGGAGAAGATTGAAATTCTAAGAAGTAATATAGGTAGGTGGAGAGAGAGATTGATTACTGAATTCTTGTTCATCGAGTCTACTCTCAACACATTCAATAAGAATGACTCATCACTCATACCGGAAATTTGGAAAATACTACTACCGATCCAGTCAAGCGATGAGAAATAATGGAATTATATAAACGAAGTTAGAAAGTTGTGTGAGTACCTTGATATGATTAAGAAAAGTGACAAAATGTGCTCGAAACGTGGTCATCAGTAAATACTACTTATTGTATAACACTGTGAGATTTTATCAAGATAAATCTTACACACAATGGAACCCTGTTAGAACTTCAAAGAATCAAACTGAATGTGAATCTCAAGCCTAAGGATCCAATGTTGGTTGGTGTGTAGGTCTATCTTCAAGTCCTCTAAACCTCCATAAACTCAACAATCAAAGCTTTATGTGACGTTTTGTGTGTACGCATGAATTAATTAATCTGTATACGTATGCAACTGTGATGAATGTCACGGGGTGTTTTTGAAGCCTTGATTACTTCATTCACTCTTTGTCTGCTTTCTAAGTAGTTCACTTTGAGCCTAGTCAGATTACTACTATTACTGTTGTCGACAGAGGATCCAGTGGAATCCTGAAGACCGAAAACTTGGGATATTCATGCTCTAACCACTGTCTGAGTGGTGACAACATTTCACACAGCAACATAGAAAAAGTTTCAACTCTTTTTATCCTTAATATATTGTAAGATACTGAAATGAGAAGTTTTGTCCGAACGGTATTAATCGTTGCATCATACGTAGCATAATTACACAAATTAAAATCATTCCGTACAGTGGAAAAGAATAAATATAATTTATCTCGGCTGGGCCCCCAGTGCGTTGGTGGTATAGCGGTTAGGACGCTCGCCGACCATGCACATGGTCCGGGGTTCGATTCCCGGCCGACGCATTCCTTCACCTCGCTAAGTCAGAAATAATGCTGGTAAAGAGGAAAGGTTGGGCGTGTGAGGCTGGCTAGCAGCCCCATCCTGTAAAATAAACACTGCTACAGAAACTTCAAGCCACTAGCTTGAAGCCTAATGTCCCACTGGGAACGTGAAGGAAAAAAAACACTAAACAAAATCTCAAGCGAAGATAGATTTGTCTATGAAGGAATTGTCAGTGACTGGAAGTAAGGCTTAAGATGTACGCTTCTCCCTCGATCATGTTTTGTCGGTTGATTGCATATGTGACAGGAGGATCTAAAGTTTTCCTACCAAGATTCGAACTAGTAACGCTTCTTCTTGAATGTAAACTGCTGTTTACATGATATGTACCGGTTGCATTCCACTGCCACATCCTCCAGCCACCCAACAGAGATAATGACATTAAAATCAGTTGAAGAATTTCTCGAATTCCTCTCCTAATGCTTCAAATCGCAATCCTATTTCATTCGTTCCATTATTTAAAACAAACATTTGTAAATTACAAGCACGTCAGACTCTTGTGTAGCGTGGCTATGAAGCACATAAAGAAAGCTCAACATTCTGAAGTCATAGTGTGGTGAGAGAAGGCTGCTAGCCAATTGATAGACATTAATCGACGCTGATTGGTAGATATTAATCTAGACTGATTCAACAACCAATCACAGCAGACTTAAACGTGGGCAAATATGATTCGCAGATAAATGACTCTACTTTCCGAGAAATATCGAAAACAACCAATCAGGAGACTGTGTTTGTCTGCTTAACTTCCGAGAAACAACCAATTAGAAGGCTGCCTTTTTCTGCTTGCATAAGCCTTATTTATGTACATAAAATATATATAAATACGCGTTGATTTTCGTAATGAAACGATCTGTTGCCTGGCCCTTGTCTTCTGTTGTTACAATACCTGTGTCGTCGGGAAGAAATACTCAAACCAACAAACGAAACAATCTATGTGTGCTTCAAAAATATGTAATTGGAAATGGTACATTTTAGAATACGATTTAAGCAAGCATATACGTATTTCCAGTAAATTCTCATCAGGCTTCATATTTATATAATGAAATATTAGTGGTCATAGGCATTTGAATTAATATAGTTAATCAACTACGGGATCAGAATTCAGGAATGTAAGCTGATGCATAACAATTGAGGGGATCAGAATAATAATAATAAGAATAAATTCATTCATGCGTTTAGGGTGACTATATTAGATGGTTGGATACAGGTAGCACCATAATGGCAAGCTACCTAGAATGGTGGCCACATTGCAAACCTGACTGATAGAATTCAATCTGCACCGAGCAAAGGACTAGACACATCACACCAGTTACTAATGTCCAATTAAATGGTGACTGTTCAGGTAGAATATGCATACTAGTGGGAGTAGAGGTGAAAATAACTAATGTCACATGGCGATTTGACTATATAATAGTGATTAAAAATTGTGAAACTCAAAATAAAATGCACAATTACAACACAGCATGATATTCGTAATATACTTAGCATGACAAATTGGATAACATATACAGTTATCCGGCATCACCGTGAGAGATAACTATTTTAGGTTGGAGCTGAGCGCCAAGGGAGGGAGAGAGATTGAACAGACTTTGCTTAAACATAGAGATTAGGTTGAAAATTTTATTTTATGACAACTGCCTCATCTGTGTTTGACGACCTAAGACATACCAATCTAGGGTATTGAGTTGGCACCCTGTATAGAATTGTAAAAGCTGGATTTTTGTCAGTCGTGTGCTCCGCATCCACTAGGTGTGACAGTATGGAACTTCTCATTAACTTTAAGACTTTTCTCTTTATTTGATCACGTTGGACAATGCTCCAGGAGGCGAAGTTGGACTTGCAAAGTCGTTCTACCTATGAAACCTTCTCCATATGAACATTTAGGCTTATAAGTGCACAATGAACTGACCAAACTCGGCAGCTTATTCTTCACCATCGTTGGAATTATGCAACGAGAGATGAATTTTAAACGCAATGTTAAGATTTCATATCTCTTTGCCAGTTTATTTTTAACAGAGCACTAAGTTTCCTTTATGTATCACTAGCAAGAATCCTTATCTAAACCTCTGAAATTTGCTTTGATTTTAATTTGAAATGACCCACATGTTATTTTTTATTCCGCTCATCAAGATGGCCGCAATTAAAAACCAGGAGTAATCGCTTTTCCTTTTGGCTAATTTAACAAGAAGTTAGAAACTTTTTCTCTACAAATGGTAAAATAAGAAACGCCGCATTTTATCTGTTTGTATTATGTAACAAAATATTTTACAAACTGTCATGTTTTCACATTTTAAATGATATCAAAAAAATTAATTTTACCCTTTTTCCTGAAAACGTCATATGTTAAATAAATCGTAGTTTTATACCTCGAGTGATTGTGTAAATAACCACTACCTAATATCATAATACTGTTTAACGACTTGCAGTGAAATCCTCACCGTGCATTTCGTCCTATATGGGACACTTCATTTGAATATAGTTACACCTCCAATGAGTGGCGATATAAACAGAGACAAGCATATGTGTACAGTATACACCAACCAACAATATTTGGACATGATCGTTGGCTGATTTAATGGTCAAAATCTTGACATTTTAAACGATGGATGCTAGGATTGAGTCTCACTGCGCGTACTATCACCTACTGGGGATATAGTTACATCCAGTAGACAAGTCCTGAGTAGAACGAGAGGCACGTCGTAAAATCCACTGCTAGTCATTATCATGTTAGTCTTCGGAGCGCCAGTACTAGACACCAAAGTGTCAACGGAGACTGAGCATTTCAGTTCAAGGTATTACAATTATTATCTGACATTCCCTTAGGCTGGAAGTGGAACAGTAGTCATTTCTGATGTCTGCAACTTCATAATTCAGATAGTCAGTTCACAATTTTCCGAATTTCTTGTAAATTGGAGCCGATAGTTAAAGCGGCATCTGTAAAGCGGCCATTTATATTGTCTAATTCTAACTGTGGTAACGTGGTTGCATCGATTGTCATGATTAACTATAAATAGGCGCAGACATGGAGACAAAACTGAAGACACCTCTCAGAAAATATTTTAATTGACTTGGTGATTGTATTCCCAACTATTTAATATTGGCGAGTCTTTCGTGATGAATAACTTTAAGCCGACATTATTATTACTATTCCCTAAGGCTTAAAATACAACACCAAGTTTAACCAGCCCGTCCCTGTTTCTCCGTATTTTCTGCAGTCCTCTTTGGTCGGCTTCGAGATTGCCCATGAACTATCATCTACCCCTCACACAATCTCCTTCATATGATAATAATATTTGCTTTATACTGGAAAATGATTTTATACAAATCGCAGAATTTTCAGCAGGTTTCTTGTCGTAGGGTATTTATTCAAGTAATGTAATAAAGGATAAAGTGATATTGTTTTATCCGAAGCAAATTTCAGTAATCCACAAAATTTCCCCTATATTTCCGCCAGAAAAGTCGTAACGATAGGTCGAAGCATATTTTGAAATGTGTTCGAGTGTATTTTACTGACATTAGATATAAATGGATGATTCAAAAAGTATGGAATGGAGTCCAAACACAATATATTTAGGTGGACAGAAAATTTAAGTAGCCTAGGGATTTGAACAGGCCGCCTTCTCGACCCTACACCCAAATTGCTGTTCCTAATTTAAGTTATGCTGGATGGCTTGGAGCGCGATGTCACTAAGTGGTCTCCTCAGTAACGTGTGTCCAATCCGTCTGCATCTACCTGGGCATATATATATATATGTACGCACCAGCTGGCCTGCTTGAATTATTATGATTATTATTATATCCTTTAATTCCTAGTGGAACATAGGGCTTCAGCCGCGAGTCTCCATCGCGTTCAGTTTTCTGCCAACGTTTTCACCCCATTCAAAGTCTGCCAACATGCTTTCATCTCCTCTTCACATCACCTCCTCCAAGTCACCCTTGCAATGACGACCAACTCGACACTTCCCTTTCGGGTTTCACTCAAGCAATGGCTTGTCTGGTGATGTCACTTGATGTTTTCTTCAGAGTATGACCAATACAATCCATCTCCATTTCTTCCTGCCTATTTGTTTCACAATCGGCTCCTGCTGAGTTGGTTTGCTCCCAGAGATCCCCCTCTGTTGCTGATCTTTTCTGGCCGGCCATCTGATCTTGAGTTGGATTGAGCGAAGACAACTGTTAATGGAGGTCTGAATTTTGTTTGAGGTGCTCCTCATGACGCGCTGGCCAAGTGTCTGATCTGTATAATAGCACTGACTTCTAAGTAGAGTTGAAAATCCGGATCTTATTTTTGATGCTGAGTTCTACTGACCTCCACACAGACTTAAGAGTAATGAAAGCTTGTCTTGCTTTTCCGATTCTCGCTGCTTTGATATCTTCGTCAGTTCCGCCTGTGGTTGAAACGATGCTTCCCAGGTAGGTAAAGGAGGTTGTTTCTCTCAGGTTCCTCCCATTTATGCAGGCTGATTGTTGTCTGTTGTTGTTGCTGTTGATGTTGGCCAGGAATCTTCATCACCTCTGTTTTATCTATGTTCACTTTAAGTCCTATCATTGACGCAACAGCTGGCCTGCTTGAATTACTGGGCCAACATAATTAATGTCCACCAAAATGCATCATTTCATCTGCATTTGTCATTATTTTAATCTTTCAGTTATATCTAATTAACATATACATGAACTTGCGCGCCCAAATCACTTACTTCCAAGTAAACACTGGGTAGTTCTTCAACGAAATGAAGATATATGCCTGAGATTATTACTTTATATCTAAATCCTGTATGAATGAAAAAAAACTATTTTAGAACTAAATACACTGAACAGATTTGTACCATATGTTCTCATATTGTCTAAAATAAAATTTTATTATTACTATGATACACAGGCAGTAGAATATCTGCTTTCGAATAAGGCAATTTCTTCCCTGTATAGCTTGACAAAGTTAACGTTGAACAAGTCAAGGAGAAAAAATAAAATTAAAATAAAACGAACAAAGATAAACCGACACGTGGATGTAAGACGAGTTAACCAGTTAAACTAATACAAAATAAAAACCCGCTGTTATAAACTTTTTGACCATCTCATTATTTAAATAGATTGAATAAAATTATCCATTGACTTTCTATTTAATTAAATAGCAAATAATGATAGTTTAATAATCATTATTCAACAATAAAGGTATTTAATCATCATTCCACTCATTCATACACACACACACACGTACTGGTACACTTTCAAAGACATACTACATACCTGGAGGTTTATAGAAAAGCAACAATATCAATGTGCTTCATCTTCTATCTTAGAATGATTAAATTTTGACTTTGTAGTAAAAGAAGAAAAGTTTAAAGAAGGGTGTTTTTATGTTGTCGTTAATCTTCCGGTTTATCTTTGTCCCTCCGCCGGCCTCCCCCGCTATCTTCTTCTACTACTACTAATACTAATTCTCTTCACATCCCCTGCCCGCTTAGTGTGTAATGTTACTTTCGACCATTTGTTAATCCACTTCCCGTCTTAGAAATTTTGTCGGTGAAACGTGTTCACCCCTTTTTTTTTAAAGATTAGGACCATAATGGTGATGAAAATGATGACGATGGTTAGAATGGGTAAAAAAGTAATTAACATCATCATAATAATAAGAAGAAGAATAAAAATGAAGATGACTAATTAACTATTAACTTATTTATTTATTTATTTAATGATCCAATTAATTTGTAAGAAAAAATAGTAAGTGATTAAATTGTCATTAGAAACACTGTAAATGACATACTTGATATAAGTTTACATAAAGGTTAGTAGGGAATATGACTGAAGTTAAAAGACAGACCAAACCTAATGGATAGTTTTGAGTAATTTTGTTTGAGTATGACTTAACTATCTAACCTATGGTCATTATAAAGTTAAAGGAGAGACTAATCTAATCTGGACAGCTGATTGTTGGTATTTTCAGCCTGTTTGTATTTTAAGACTGTTTTATGGTGGATACATAACAGGAAAGTTAGCAAATTAACACATGAGTAAGACTAGACTGCCCGCTACAATCACGAACTATTATATTTCTAATTGCGGTAGACTGGATTATGCGGTGAATCGTGTGTAGGGAGTAAGAGGATGGGAATACGTTGGACTAACAGATATGAAGACACTGGGAGATCTGTATTTCGCGTGTGGATGACTTATGTTTAATGTCACATAATCTTGAAGGCTTACAGGCGCAAATCATAAACTATCAGAAGAGACAAGCAACAAAGACAGAAATCCAATTGACAACATCAATCATGACCAATAGGAGAAATAGGAAAAGAGGTTACTTCCTGAAATTATCTAGGAAGTATCGTTTCAACTACAAGCGGTGGAATAGATGAAGATTTCAAAGACAAGCAGGATGAGAAAGGCATTGTACGCTTTTATCACTTAAAACTCGGTTTGGGAATCTTCTTCACTCAGCATAGGAAACAACGTTCGAGTTTCCATACCAATGTTGAGTCGCAGAAATGGAGAGACACCGAAAGCATTTCGAACAGATCACTGCAGACTTTTATCAGCATATAACATCTCTGGCTGGATACTGATGACTGAATAGCCAGCCTGCCAGAAAAAATAAGCAAGAAGAAACTATGGGAACAAACTCATCAAGAACCTACGAATATGCAGCAGATGGAGATGGAGACAGATTGGTCAAACGCCACTGAGGAGACCATCGAATCACACCGCGCTCAATAGCCAGGCCGTCGTTCGAGTGGGACCCGAATGAAAAATGACTAGTTGGATGTGTATGTGTATGTTCGAGAGTGCCATAAAGGAGATTTTGTGCGTTGGAGAAGTTGACAGACTCTATGGGTAATCGTAGGATCAGCTAAAGACGACAGCAGGAAATAGAAGAAAGTTGGGATGTGTGTTGTTGAAGCTGGTTGTTTCCACTCGGAACCCAAGGGAACAGTAACAGTACTAATGATACTGAAAAATTAGGCTAAGACGGCCCTCTTTTAGAGGTGAATTCTTAACACCTTTTGAACTTTTAGAGTCTGTTTACTGTTTATTGAATTGAATTTTTGATTTTCCCGTCGATTGATTGGACCGAAGTGCTCGGTCTCAGGTTGACATGTCAGCTTCTTGTGCAGATGCTTCGACGATGTCTGGGTATTTAATTAGTATACAATTGGTGGATGGTGGCTAGCAGTGGCCCAAGTGGTCTAGTGGATAACGCTTTGGCGTTTGAAACTATGGGTACTGGGTTCGAGCCTCGGTGGGAACATCATCACTCACTGAGAAATGCAGGTACATCCAGATGATGAGTCCCAAATAGGACGAAATGCGCATCCTGGATTCCACTGCTAGCCACCATCCACCATCTGTTTACTGTTGGTAATAATTATATAACGCTAAGACTTTGACTATAGTAAAGTGTTGTGTACAAATACAATAAAGACTTCTCAGTTTAATTATTTAGTTTAGTTTAGAAAATAAAAATCTATTTGTGGAAAAAATTACCCCTTAGGTACAAATCGTTTCCTTTTTTTTCACAACAGTCCATATTTGGAACTCATATCACCTGAGAATAGTGTGAAAAAGTCAATAGACACTGAACGACTGATTAGGTTGTATATAACTCGACTCTGTTTGTCTGGTAAAATTACTAAGTGAATAACTAACTAACTAATCTGATGGTATGTATCACTCGATTGGTTACTACTTTGTGTGAATAGATTTGAGATCACTCTGATCACAGGTACAGAAAGTGAACAGAAATCTGTTCTTTGATTTTCACAGGCTGTTTAATTATTTTCTTCCTATTTTATTTTATTATTTCATTTTTATTTTCGATTACAGCTTGATTCTACACTGTATAATTTTGGTACAAGTATGGAGTTTTCAGCATGGATATCGGTAGCCCGAATTTCGCCGGCTGACCATAGATATCAGGTGTGCATCGGTAGGGGAGTGAACCTCGGACCATGTGCATGGTCGGCGAAAGTCCTAACCAGTGTAATGTAAAAAACTATAATCTCTTGCATATGAGGAGTGATAAACATGATCGAATCTAATCTCTCTTGATTGCTATGATAAGAATTCTTCATGAGCATTATGATTGGTATATATTAGAACAATTTTATTATGATTAATGCTGTCTGAAATCAAATGATACATTTTCTCAACTTATTAAACCAGAAAAATACTAATAAATTTCTCAGTTATATTATTTATGACTAAGCTATTTGACTTAGTAAGGTTATAAATTTCCCAGTTTCAAAGTGGTCCTCCGTTGCTCACTCTCAAACATATAAACGACAGTAGTTTTATGTTTATTTGTAATGCGCCTTCTTGTTTAATTTAGAAGGGAAAATCAATTTGCTTCCATGCACTGCCATTTTTTTTCAAGTGGTTAGCCAGAATTAGGGGTGGGAGCTGAAGTGTATTATCTCTCTCTCTCTCGGCTGAGTCAAATCGAGTACACTGTCAATGAGCTCGAGTATGACCGAGTAAAATATCCATCCGATGTTCAGATCTTTTCTGCAACCTGCTTGACTGGTTAATACGAGGGGTATTCAATTGCCCATATTAACCAGTTGTATACATTATCCTGTAGCAAAACTGAAATACTAATGTAATAAAAATGCATGTTGAGATGCTGAAGTATTCAGTTTTTTGTTCGATTAGTTATCTGCATGTCTAAGAATGCATGCAAATGTCACGCAATATCTTTCATGAAGTCTGTCTGTGTTCATTGGGCGAAGATTCCATGGTATGGTGTTTTGAAGATAACTTACCTTAATACTCTATTATAGTAGATAAATCAAATTAAGTTTTATTAATGAAAGATTGCCACTTAGCAGGGGGAGAATGATGCCCACCGGAAAAAAATCCAGTATCTTTCTAATTTTCTTCGGAATTGATTAGCGTTCAGTACTTTGTTTAGCATCTAGATGTTTGTGCAACCGTAAGGAACTAGAAGACAGGCGTATGATGAACCCAAAAAGAAGACTTCAGAAGATTTGGATTTTGTGGATGATTTGTGTCTAAAGTCGCACGAATTCAAAGACCTAAAATCGAAAACCAGTAAGTTAGCAAAACAGAAAGATTTTGATGTGGTTTTGTTCTCTGAGCTGGATGGTTAGTTTGCGAAGCTTTCATCACCTTACTGGGTGACATCTTCAGCGCATACTTCAAATTGAAGTGAGCTTTTAGGTTTCTCCACAAGTTTATTAATCATTCCTCCTGGTGACCTTGGACGTGATTGGTTGTTTATGTGTGTTTTCACACCTTCTAGGTTATTTGTGTTGGAACTGATTGTTTCTGTGACTTGAACTTTGACCCATCGTGTGTGAAGTTTCTTTCTTATTGGTTGATAAATTTTGTCTATCTCGATGTGTCTATTGATTGATGATTCACTGGAATGCCAAGCTTCTAAAAATTCTCTAGCATTCTTGTTATTTCCTTTGTCTAATATTTGAACGTCGTCCCAGTCGAATTGATGTCCATGGTTGTCTGTGTGTAGTGAAATGAGGGAGTGGATATCATGTCTTTTGACGGCTAGCTTATGTTCGTGGATACGAAGACGAAGGGGACGTCCACATTGGCCAATGTAGTGTTTTTCACAGTTGTTACAGTTTATTTAGTAGATGATGTTGGTTTTGTCTTCTTTTGCTTTTGAGTCTTTTGGTTGACATAGAATTGAGTGCAGCGACTTTGTTGGTTTGTGTACGACGTCATCTACAAAATAAACTGTAACAACTGTGAAAAACACTACATTGGCCAAAGTGGACGTCCCCTTCGTCTTCGTATCCACGAACATAAGCTAGCCGTCAAAAGACATGATATCCACTCCCTCATTTCACTACACACAGACAACCATGGACATCAATTCGACTGGGACGACGTTCAAATATTAGACAAAGGAAATAACAAGAATGCTAGAGAATTTTTAGAAGCTTGGCATTCCAGTGAATCATCAATCAATAGACACATCGAGATAGACAAAATTTATCAACCAATAAGAAAGAAACTTCACACACGATGGGTCAAAGTTCAAGTCACAGAAACAATCAGTTCCAACACAAATAACCTAGAAGGTGTGAAAACACACATAAACAACCAATCACGTCCAAGGTCACCAGGAGGAATGATTAATAAACTCGTGGAGAAACCTAAAAGCTCACTTCAATTTGAAGTATGCGCTGAAGATGTCACCCAGTAAGGTGATGAAAGCTTCGCAAACTAACCATCCAGCTCAGAGAACAAAACCACATCAAAATTATCCAGCTGAGCTACAAATCTTCTCTATCATATCTAAACAGAAAGATAGGACTTCAGGTGAACACAAAGAAGAAAATGGTGGTCGAGATAACTAGCCAACATCAGCCACTGTCAAAGGAAAAACATCTGAACGAAGCCAATTACTTCACTCATTTGATTAGCTTCATTTCGGCTAAAGGCAACAGGAATGAGGATATCAAAGACAAGATCAGAAAAGTTTTTGAAAGACCTTCATTTCTCTGACATCAGGATAAATGAGAAGATTTAAATTTTCACTACTTACGTCACATCACTACTTCTATATAGTTCGGATACATGGCGCGTCACGGACAACATTTCCAAAAAGCTACTATAGACTTTATCAGCAACTACCTTCATTGGCTTCAAGGTGAAGATCAGATGGCCGATTAGAAAGGATAAACAACAGAAAACTCTGAATGCCGACCGATCAAGAACCTATTGCTCAACAAGTATTATTTATTATTATTATTATATCCTTTAATTCCTAGAGGAACATAGGGCTTCAGCCACGAGTCTCCATTGCGTTCGGTTTTCTGCCAACTTTTTCACCCCATTCCAAGTCTGTCCACATGCTTTCATCTCCTCTTCACATGACCTCCTCCAAGTCACCCTTGCAATGACTACCAACTCGCCGATTCCCTTACGGGTTCCTCTCGATAGATGGCTTGTCTGGTGATGTCACTTGGTGTTTTCTTCAGAGTATGACCAATACAATCCATCTCCATTTCTTCCTGCCTATTTGTTTCACAATTGGCTCCTGCTGAGTTGGTTTGCTCCCAGAGATCCCCCTCTGTTGCTGATCTTTTCTGGCCGGCCATCTGATCTTGAGTGGGATTGAGCGAAGACAACTGTTAATGAAGGTGTGTAGTTTGTTTGAGATGCTCTTTATGACGCGTTGGCCAAGTCTCCGATCAGAATGCTGAAGGAAAAATGTTGAGAATCCCTCAAGTGTAACGCGAATGAGAAAGAACCAGTTGGACGTCGATTCTAGTGTAAAATGCAAGAGATCATATGAGGAGGAGACAGCAGCTTATAGGCAATCGTAGGGCCACGTAGGGCCATTTAACGAAAGAGATCTACAGAGAACATGATGAAATGGAGAAGTACTTAGTATTCATACTTTAATAAACCGAAATATATCAATGCGTAAGTCATACAGTGCAAAAGGTACATTCATCCTTTTTGTTTACCTTCGCCTTATATAAGGACTTCAGCGACATAATCACGAATATTTTCATGTCATATTATTGCCTGGCTTACTTTAATCCATTTCTGTTCTTATTGTGTGTCAACCCTCCGTAATTTACACTAAGTTTATCATGTCTCTAGAATTTTATTACAGTTCACAAATTAATCTCTTTATTTTATCACTACACTTGATATCTGCCAGCCTTTGCTTGAACTTACATTCAGTGTTCCTTATTTGTTGGAAATTGTACGTATGTATTTTACGGTATTCATATCTCTCTCACACACCACTGAATGTCACTCACACCCAACCCCAATGAAACTTATATTCTGTTGACTAGAAATATAGTAGTATGTAACCCAGTTACCAGTTCACACATTTTGTGTACTGGTTTGAAGGATTTCATCATGAGTGGACTTTTGTTAGAGAATCATTGGGAAACCTGCAGCGAGCACTGGATAGCTGCTTCGCCCTAGTTTGGGACTCTTCACTGGTACGCACCTAACAGGGTTCGAAACCAGCACCTTATGTTCACAAAGCTAGCGAGCTCGTAGACCATTCAGCCACTCGGATCCGATCCAATGGCCAGCCCATGAATTTTAACTTCTACCAATTTACGACATTGCCCGACCAATTCGCAGTATCTTCTTCGATGAGTGACCATCCTCATCTTTGACCTGATGTACCCTACTGGTCACTGCTTCCCACGAGAATCTCGGGTAACTGCCTGAATAGGTTCAGTGATCCCTTTTGATTTTCAATGGTTCTCTAACCAATGTCATAACAAAATCCCTACAAATCAATACTTGAAAATTGATCTGATATTCACACCTTATCTTGTGTTCTGAATGACTGTACATTTTATATACATTCAATTGACAATATTAACTAACGGACTGTAATTCCATTTTAAACATAAACCCTAATACAGTTTCTGATATTATATTCAAATATTTTGAGATTTATAATTGTAGGGCCTGCGGAAGAAGTTGACAAAAACAACTTTCCGCTAAAAAATTTGTCCTATTCTGATTAAACTTTGAGGATTTTTAATTTACTAAATTCACTCTCTTGACAATAACATGCCTGATATATTTGTCCATTCTAGTGACTAACTAATACAAGTTTTTTTCTACAGTTTGGTTTGTAAGAGTTACTTTTCTTCCTACGTGTTGATCTCGGATTGATATCAGTTAGGGAACCATTGAAAACCAGTGGGGGAGTACTGAACAGCTGCTGTTTCATCCTAGTTTGAGAGTCATTGGCAGTACGTACTCACACTGCGCGGTTCGAACCCAGGGCCTTCTGGTTACAATTCAGCCACTGGGACCCGATTCAATGGCTCACGAGTTCCAACTTCTACCAATTTAGCGTGATTTAGCGTGACCCCAACCATTGTCGTAGGTGGGACATCCATCCTCACGCATGCCATGAACCTTACTGATCATGACTTCTCACTAGAACTCCAACAAATTCCATCCAGTACTCCCAGATGGTTTTCAATGGTTCTCTAACTGATATCAATCCGTGATCAACTCCTAATACAAGTTTCAATTTTTCATTTGCATGTCATCAGTCGCAGACATTTCCATTTAAACAAATAAAAGTTTTTGTCATGCATAAGTATTGTGTATCAGGCATGTATCCATCTCGGTAATAACAACCATTTTCTCAATTGAAATGAGACTGCCTTTTAGAGTAGTATAACTCATATATTACCAGGTAAACTTCATTATTATTATTAGTCATCTTATTTGCATGTTTTCTGATTTTTTTGTTTGTTTATTTTTGTCTAAAATAATTCTCTGTGTGTATATATTTACATTCCAAATAAATAAAGGAACACGTGCAATAATACGTCGAGGAGCTGCTAGCGTTGAACCAACTGAAGATCATAAAGACTCTCCTCGTGACGATGATGATGATGGTTATGATGATAATGAGAATGGGAATGCCTACGGTTACCGTGGAATGGATGATAATATTAACAATAATACTGATGAATATCTTATCAACTATAGACTACCACGTAGTTCAACAGTGATAACCACGGTAAGCGGTGAACCTTTGCTTACATCACCTGGTACACGATATCATGATAAAACAAATGAAGCGACAATAGCCGGCGGCGGCGGCGGCAGCGGAGCAGGTAATCATGGCTATACACAAAATCAACAGTCAAACAAGCCAACACGTGCCCATTCACATAATCGAGCAATTTCACCTTATGATAGACAGAGGTCAAGAGAGGTCAACGATATAGATAACAGTCAACCTAGAAGAAGTACATATCTGTCCGCAACTAATAATAATAACAGCAAGAGTAGGTATAATGAGTTATATGATTGTTTAATTATTAACAAAGTATTATAATATTCATACAAGTGGCTGACGTATTGCGTTTTTCTCACATACAGATTAGTCACTTTTACGGAAGCTCTTGTTTTTAACAGGATTTTTTAAGAGGACGGAGAAAGATGGGAATGTGTTTAGCAAGCCTATAAGATATGATACAGAAGATTTGTGGTTGTATTCTCTGAGCTGGATAGTTCATTTGCGAAGCTTTCATCGCCCTACTAGGCGACATCTTTAGCGCATACTTCAATTTGAAGTCAGTTTTTAGATTTCTCCACGAGTTTATTAATCATCACTCCTGGTGATCTTGGACGTGGTTGGTTGTTTTTGTGTGTTTTCACACCTTGTAGACTATTTGTATTGGAATTGGTTATTTCTTTGACTTGAACTTTGACCCTTTGTGTGTGTCTATTGATTGATAACTCACTTGAACCATAGGCTTCCAAAATTTCTCTAGCATTCTTGGTGTTTCCTCTGTCCGATATTTGAATGCTTGTTGTCCCAGTCGAATTGATATCCGTGGTTGTCTGTATGTAGTGATATGAGGGAATGGATATCATGTCTTTTGACGGTTAGCTTATGTTCGTGGATACAAAGACGAAGGGGACGTCCACTTTGGCCAATGTAGTGTTTTTCGCAGTTGTTACAATTTATTTTGTAGATGATGTTGGTTTTACCTTCTTTCGCTGTTGAGTCTTTTGGTTGACATTGAATTGATTGAAGTGACTTTGTTGGTTTGTGTACGACGTCAACTCCTAGAGTTTTGATGAGTCTCGTAGTGACTTCTGAGATATCCTTTATATATGGTAAGGCGATTTTCTTTGTGCTTTACTCGGGGGCTTTTGGTTTGATAGGTTGGCATGGGGGTATATGTCTTATGATGAAATTTCGCAAATTAACTATCCAGCTCAGAGAACACAACCACATCAAAAGCCTGTAAGATGAATTATGATTATACGTGAATACATCTGGAAAAAAGGAGGCTGAATAGTCTTGCCAACGTAACCTGAAGATTCTTGATTTGATCCCTAATGGAGTGATGAGTGTTCATTACTAGAGAGCCCCAACCTAGAACGAACTGGCTGTCCAGTACTCCATCTATCCTTACTAAAATCCGTTGAACACTGCAATCGACTGAACATTCTCAGCACACCCAACGATACCTAAAATTTCACACACACACACACCCTTCGAATTCTTTCTTTATTCAAAATCAAGAAATGTTTGTTTGTAAACGCGTTAATTTTTCGGAAACAATTTTATACTACTTATAATAAAATTAGCATGAATGCATGTTGTATTATTTCAACAAGAACTGAATGCTGCTTCATTTGTGTTCATCATATTGAATGCCGAATTAAACTACTAATTCCTATTTGGATGTTAGGCATGAACGCATGTTGGAAAAAGCCATTTTATACATATGTAGATTTCGAGAATGTCTTAAGAAGGCTTAATTCATGTGAAATATGTATGTATATAGGCAACACATTTTGAGCTTTGATCCTGCATGCACCTATAGTACATATTTATGTAGGGTATGAGGAATCAGAATGTTTAAGGAAGGGGGGTTAGGACCACAGTTATGAAGTGAAAAGCAAATTGAAATGAGTAATTCCAACATTTCATGCGTTCGGCAAACTGGTCCGAACTTCTTCAGGAAATTAATCAAAATTGACATAACAGAGGTTTGGACCAGTTTGCTGAACGAAACGTTAGAATTACTTATTTCATTTTGGCTGATATTTTACAAATGTCTACTTCTCACTCGGCACCCAATTATTTTGTGCATCGGTGGCACAGTAGTTAGGAATTTCGCCGACCATACACATGGTCCGAGGTTCCATCCCCAACTGACGCACATCTGATATCTATGGTCGGCCTGCGAAATTCGGGCTACCAATATTCCATGCTGAAAATTCCACACTTGTACCAAAATTATACATTGTGGAATCAAACTGTGATCAAAAATAAAATTTAAAAAAATTAGACAAATTAGACAAAAATTATTTGGTCAAATCTTGATCACAATTCATATAAATAAATCTTAGTTTTAAAGTTAAAACTATAAAATATAATATCTGTAGGAGTTACAATAATGGCCAGTTATGCGGTGGATACATTTTTAACGTAGAATAACAGATCAGTTATGGGGTGTCAAAATAAATAGTCGTATTTATGTGACGAACGTCGTGCTAGGGTTGAAATTAATTACAAGATATTGTGAAATAGGAGATAATGATGGTGTTTAATTGATAGATGGTGACTAGCAGTGGAATCCAGGATGCGGATTTCGTCCACTTTGGGACTCGTCATCTGGATGTACCTGCATTTCTCAGTGAGTGATGATGTTCCCACCGAGGCTCGAACGCAGTGGCCATAGTTTCAAGCATCATCACTCACTGGGGAATGCAGGTCGCATCCAATTGACGAGTCTCAAATAGGACGAAATGCGCATCCTGGATTCTACTGCCAGTCACCATATACCAATTAAATTCTAGTTACATGCCCAGACATCATCGAAGCATCTGCACAAGAAGCCGACATGTCAGCCTGATACCGAGCACTTCGGTCCAATCAATCGACGGGAAAATCTCAAATTTAACTGAATGATAATGTTGGCGATTAGTCATAATAGATTTGTAGAATGTGAGGTAGGAAAATTGACCAGTCAGTTCAAGGTTATAAAAGGTGTCAGATGAGTGAATGGCTAGTACAAAGTGGTCTGTGTTAAACAGGAGGTAGTAAGACTGCAATGAGAAGTTTATCATTAAATGACCAATATGTGAAATGAGACAGGTCGAGGCATATATTGAGAAAAGAGATAATATTACTAATAACAAGTCCAGGTGGCATAAATGCGAAATTCGATAGTACTGAGAGAATGCTTGGATAAAGGGTTTAAGTTATGACGAATAATAATAACTATAATAATAAGCAAAGAAAAAAAACCGAGAGGGTTAAGAGTAATAAGCACTCTTGGTGAGAAGAAGAATCGTCAATCCAATTTATGCCACGATTGGAAAAGCGTTTGGCCGTGTTCTTTTTGGATACAAAGTTCCGGTTTAATCGATCTTATTGCAACAGCTTCAGCTATGTGTAGCAGACTTAAGCAAACTGTACGTGATAACGACCACGGAATTTGCTATATGGCCCTGAAGGCTGTGTTGGCGTCGATGCTATGTCCAGAATCGACTCTGTGTGACAGAATCAAGGTTTTCATGCACTTAATTTCCCTCTTGCTGAACCAAACTGTTACATGTTCTCAAAGCCATGAACGAACATGCCTAGTCGTACACCCCATATAACTTGAACCACAGGAACAGATGAAACGGTATAAACATGTGCGTCGGTGGTACAGTGGTTAGGACTCTCGCCGACCATGCAGACGGTCCGGGGTTCGAGCCCACGCCGACGCACACCTGATATCTATGGTCGGCCTACGAATTTCGGGCTACCGATATCCACGCTGAAAATTCCATACTTGTACCAAAAACACAGTGTGGAATCAAGCTGTAATCAAAAATAAAAAATAAAATATATTTTATAACTGTAAGAACAAATTCCCAATTGGCAGTTTACACAGTTTGATGTGGTGGAATTTCCCCACAGTTTTCTTCGGAAACCAAAGTCATTCAGATTACAATTTGTAACCTGCTTTATACCATGACTGATAATCAAGAAAATTAAGCATATTTGTATAAGACCTTATACTACTGATTGACTGAATTCAGTAGTTATATACCAATTATATCAACTAGTAGTGCTTGGTAGCCATATCGAAGTGATATAAATGCCGGATGGCCATTTCTCCGGTGTGGTGTCAAGTTTATCAGTGGCGTGAACAGTTTGACTCTCTTCGACAGCTGAATTAGTTCACGCCACGTGATTACTTAGCTAATTGAGAAAATGGTTTAAGGTGTTTGAGCTAAGTCAAACCACATACACTACCGATAGGTTGGGAGCCATAAATCAGCGAAATGGTTGTCTGGTGTTTAACTTACTTCAATAATATGGTTAAGGAGCACTACTGATTGATGTGATCAATATTCGACTGCTCATATAAGTCAACCAGAAGTAACATTTTTTTTCTTAATGTGTTTCTGTAACAGGGGAAGATAGTCGAATTATATTCATCCTACCCCTATATTATTTTTACCAGTATTCTCTTGCGTTTCGGGTGGAACACAGGACTTCAGTAACACACCTCCACGTTGTTCTGTTTTCTGCCGTCCACTTCAGCTGGGTCCCCGATTGACCCGGTTAACTCTTTCAGATTATGTCAATATTTAGGTAAATACTAGGAGAATCGCATCACTAGTGGACAACAAACATGAGGAGAATTCAGTGCGTTTTGAATAAGACATCTAAGAAGTATATCTGCAGGACATTTTGTAGTCATTTTGACGAGAATTATTGCTTAGGCTTTGAAACGAAACGATTCATTTATTTGTTAGATAATTTAATTCTCCTTAACCGAGTCTTAGTACTCTTAAAACCTAGAAAATCATTCGAACAAAACACAGCGCATACTTATTTAACACACAGAAAGCTTGATCGCTGATAGAATTCAGTCTGCACCAAACAAAGATTAAGACCCATTGCACTAGTTACTAGCTAGTGTCCAATCAAAGTATCCTATGCAGTCCAACAGGAGGTTAGTTAGTCTTGTGCTTTGACAGGTCGATGGTAACATCTGTGATAGCAGCACTGGATGACTCAAGTTCAAAATTTCAGAAGGGGAATGGCATCATTCAAGGTTGCAGATAAGCCTTGCTGATGAGTTCCAACTAGCATGAAACCTAGGTCGAAGGCCTCCTGCCTACTATCTTCAACCATCCAATACTTTGCATACGTTGGGTAAGCAATGGAGAAAATCTCTTCACAGAAAACTTCTTTTTAGTTCAGAATATAAAACTTGACAAATATGAGTAAATTTTGCTTATATATTGTTATTATTTCTCTTGTGATGAAAGGTTCTCGCAACAGGCATAGTCGACGTTCATCATCACAAACCAATGAACATGATATGTTGATTCCAGGTCAACCGTTAATCTATAACGCCACGATAACAGCTGTTAATCGATCAGGTCATGGCTCACGTGGACCATATACTAGTCTTGGTCCAGGTCATTTTCGTATAGCTGGAAGAGCACCTTTAGCCTACGATACTACCTCTGTTGGAACTACAAGCCCAGTTCAAACACCTAGACCAACTATGCAAGATGCATTACAATTTTCATTTGAAAATGATCGTGTCCAACGTAATTCACTGTTGATTTCATCAAATCAAAACGAAAAATCATTGAAACCTGTCTTGTTTGAAGATGAAGTGATTAATAAATCCTCGAGATCATGTTTTACATCATGTCTCCAGTGGATTTCATCATTTTTCAGGAGATTATTTGGTCGTAACGATGAATCAATGAGATCTAAGAAATCTGGCAATCTTGGACAAGATCCAGGAGGGATTAAAGGACCTAAAGAGTTTGCAACTCTTCGAGCAATGGCAGCGTTAGCTGCAGCGACAGCGGCAACAGCTGTGGCTGATCCAACAAAAGCTGCTCAGGGAGGTAGGTCAGCTTAGTTTTGTTTTTATCCCAAATGAATTCCTGTCTTAATGTTTCCTGATTTTGCGTTAGGATGGTTTGGGTTTCAGCAATAAGGAAAAACTTAATAAAGCTAAGCAACCTTAAAGACGAAATTTAACTCCGCATAACGCCAGAATTCACAGTTTAATCAAAATGAGTTTCACGCACATCGCGTCTTTCATAACTGGGTTCAGTCGGCTAGATCGTTGATGAGCTTTAGTAAAGAGTTAGAAAGCATTACTGTCTGACTTATTATATTATTGCTATTGTTCCCACGTGTTCTCAGGGGAGCAGAGGGCTTCATCAGTATGTCTCTGCTTTATTCTATTTCCTGCTGTCCCCGTGAGCTGGGCCCACAATTGCCCATTGTCTTTTATTTCCTACAGCTCAAATGTTCTCCCGGTAGCTACCTTCAGCCCTATGCCCAACTCTTCATTTCCTTTTAGGGTTCCACTCGAACAATGGCTTTACTAATGCGTGTCGGTCTCCTCAGTGGAGTGTGCCTAATCCATCTTCATTATCTCCTACATATTCTTGATTAGTTCGTCTCAGTAGTTTCTTGTTGCTGATTCTTCCTGACTGGCTGGCCATTTGATCCTTAGTATGTAGCCAGCGAAGGTAACTGTTGGTGAAAGTCTGTAATAGGCTGTTAGAAGTGATTTTCGTGTAACGCATATCATGTTTCTGAACAATATAGAAAACCTGACTGACTAAGCGTTTGCGTTGAAAACCTCAATGTTGTTTTTTATGCTGTGCGCAGAAGATTTCCAAACTGGTTTTAGAGGGATTTAGGCTTACGATGCCTTTCTGTTCATAGTTAGCTTTGACATCTTCATATATCCCACTGGCTTTAATTGAAACGATGTTTCGTATATAAGTGAGGGAGGTAATCTCTTTCAAGTTTCTCCTGTTGATGGTGATTGGTGTTGGTTGTTGTTACTGTCACTGTTTGTTCCCTGGTTATCTAAATCACCTTCGTCTTCTCTATAATCACCTGGATTCCTGTCTTCGTTGCTTACCTCTACTGCCAGTTTGCTGTTTTTCGCCTGTAAGTCTTCAAGATTATGTGGCATCAGAGATAAATCATCCACACGCGAAATACAGATCTAGAGTTATCTTATCGGTCAATCCAACCTACTTCGGTCTTTTTGCTCCCCATGTACAGTCTGACGCATAATCCAGTTCACCAAAATTAAGAAAATACCATCAGTAATTATAGACAGCCTTGTCCTAATCCTGTATTCACTTCGAACGCTTTGCTGAGTTCTCCGTTTTGGATCACCTGACACTTGCCATTCTCATATATATCCAGCTGTTGAATGAAGTTGACAAAGACTTGGCCACTACATGCCATAGTGTTGAAGCAGTTTCTAAATTACTTCTTGGTCAGCACCGTCTGCTGAAGGCCTTTTCGAAATCGATGAAATCAAAGTACATATTTGACTTGCATTCTATGCTTCGTTCGATAATGATGCAAGGAGTTGTAACTTGATCAGCACATGATTTGCCCTACCTGAAATCAGCCCGTTCCATGGAGGCGGCAGACGTCTGCATCTAATGCCCTCTTTATTATCTCCAGGATGATGAGAATTTGTACTTTACTTGGATTGGACAAGAACATTATTCCACACTAGTTCTTGCAGGGGCGTCAGTCGCACTTCTTTTGTAGTTTCACAAGGTAATCTTTCTTCTAATCAGTAGGTACATATTCTTCCTGCCAAACATTTTCCAATAGTGGCATGTTTGGACGGAAGAAAATTGGCTTCAGATACCTTGTCAGTCAGTAGTATGTGTAACATCTAGCGGACATATTCTGTCTGAAAGTGTGTATTACTAATATAGACTTATGACAAAACTGTAGTTCTTCAGAAGCTGAAATCTTGCTAATATATCCAACTGCCTTTGAGTGAGTACGGTGACTGCTCAAAAATAACCCACTCTCGCACAAAATCCCATGAGGTTATTCAGCGCTCCTGTTTGAGAGAAAAAATTACCCCACTTATTCTTTCTTCAACTAATGATCGACTGTTTCTCTCTGTTGAACATATAAAATGGCATAGACAGCAGTCAAATCTATTGCTTTTATTGCCCTGTAAGTTATGGGAGAGAATTCAGCAAAGTTATTTATAACTCAGGTCCCAGTTGAAGTAAATTTCTTCTCTTTAATTGTTTTACAAATGCAAACGAAAAACAATGACAATTATTAGATACTTCATATTTCACTTGAAACTTTTATGATTGTTAATGCCATTCTAATCAGCTGTAGTATATTGCGATCCAGTTATCTACCTGAGTGAACCGATTATGATTAATAATATTTTTCCTTGAGTTGCGAGGGAATTATAAAGCTTTGACAGCACATCTTTATTTCACCCTGTATTCTGCGTTCCCTTCTAGCTGGCTTCATGTTTGCTGCTCATAGGCTTTCATCTGCTCCATGTCAACCTCGGGGACGCACCAGTTTTTGTTAGACTCAAGCGATGGCCTGATGCCCAGTCTTATTCAGCCTGCTCCTCAGAGAGTGATTAGTTGATCTCCATTTTCTTCTGCATATTTGTTGAGCGATAGGTTCTTGGTGACGTCGTGATAGCCACTCACTGCCTCGGTGTGCTTGTGGTTGACTCTCCAAAGCCTCAGGATGGTCGGGGGTGGGTGCCTTGCGCTGCGGGTCGGCCACCCCCCGCACACCTCCCGAAATGCTCTATATGACCGGGCGTCTTACATAGCCTCTCCTGAGGAAGTCCTACTCACTGCCTTCACGTGGCGGAGGTGTTTCTCACCAAAGTGAGAGGGCGAAAGCGGATGCCCGGCGCTCTCCACCGGGTTGACTGTCCATTGGATGACAGTCTAGGGGAGATGGCCAAACCCTGATTCCAAACCTCCAAGGACTGGCGTATGAAGCTCACCGGAGCTCACCGGCAGACGTATGGACAAAGGGCTTGTTGGATGTACTGGATGTCTGGCCCCATTCAAAAAGGCGTATGAACCGAACTCCGGTCACCGGCTGCCAATAGATAGTGGACTCCCTACTCCACTCCTACTGCCTTGTAGGTCACACTTGGCTGTGTAAAGGCTAGAGCTGCACTCTCAAACAAAAGGCCGAGCGATCCTGGGGACATCACTCGTACCAAATTCCCATGAAACTTCATGAACTCTCTTACAAATTGCCGCGCCTGGGCAGCGATGATTCGAGACGTTCATGGAGCCGGCTCATCCTCCCGTAGGAGATAGCCGAAGTAAAGTAAAGTAAAGTAAGTTACAGTTTTGATAGTCCTCATCCATTCTACCTGCTCTTACGGATTTCTAGCACTCCTAAGACACATTTCATTTCTTTGGCGACCTGAGCAGCCTTCTCAGCTGGCTTTATAGACTGTATCAAAATTCCACATTCTCATGCTTATATTTGATTTCATCGAAATAAGATACATCGGTTGACTGGCTTCTCGAAAGCTTTTACCAGCCACATTGTTTCGTTGCTCTCATTCCAGAGAAGAATAACTGGGTTTTGTACTTTCTGTTGTGTGTTGAAGTTTTTGTAGTAGTTTGATTGATTCTCTGGGTTAGGGTCGTTAGCCCTCTATCCCGTAGACAGGGACCGGCTAGAAAAATAACGAGCTACTATACTGGGCGAGGTTGAATGGACCGATAGAAGTATTATTTATGTATGTATCTTTTATTTTATGCTTTTCTGTGCGCATCTTTGCAATTGGGTGTATATGTGTTCCCTGTTTTGTAAAACAATCAGCCTATGTATATGAATAAAAAAGTCAATGCTCTTTTGCATCGTTTGTAGGCACTCATTTAAGCATATTTCATGAGTATACATTCAATGTCTACAAACTGATAGTCATTTAAACAGGTTCAAGTATTTTTCAATATGGCTTTTGATTAAAGAGACATCACAGATCTTATGATAAAGTGTTTGACCTCTAACTATCGATTCATAACATTTTAAACACTTTACGAATATAAACTTTTAACGGGTTACATAACTGATTGTATACGACTACATTTTTATGAACCGTGGGCGGATACAGTTAGCCTCCTCCTAATGTTAGGACCAAAACTGATTCTTTGTGGTTTGATTCCTGCGTATACCTACTGTTTAGATGATATAACCTTCTTGAGAAACGCGCGGTCTCAAAACTCCCCTAAGATACGAAAAAAGCGAATATTCTTCGATAAATTTGTGGTTCCGTTAAACAATGATAACATCAATAACTCTGGCATACTTCGATAGTGCCGTTAGGTAACCGTTCAGTCAACGTAGGCTTCTAAGTACAAAACAAGTACTTTAAGTTTAAAAAAATAAACCCAACAAGTTGGGATCAAAAATTATGTCTATAAGGATCAAACACCAATGTTTCCCGCCAAAACTTCAAGGTCATTGTGACCTTGAATAACTCAAACTAAATCACATAGTAAAACAACATATTATCAATGTATCGGACTACCATAAAGAGAAGCATTAAATTAGAGATTGAACGAGGACAAAGATAAATGATAAGGATGAATTCAACAGGCAATAATTACAAAGTTAGTTGAAATCTCCAAGTAAGTATTAATGGTATAATTAGTTCGTTCAGGAAGTGTTTTCCAAACAATTTTTCCATTATACCCAATATAGCTAAGAATGCGCTTGCGTGTAGCTACTCGACTCCAGTATACAAAAAGTATCTCAGTATACATTGTATGCAGTTTGTTTTATCAGTCTTAATTTTTATTTCTCTGTTTTATTTTATTCTTTTAGCAAGCGTTTTTTATTTTATAAACAGTAACACCGTCGTTAATTAAGTGCTAGGTTGACCTTGAAATTGAATGTGCCGCCATTTTATACAGTTCAGTAAAACAAATAAATCATAGTAGTCATGATATTGTTCAGTAAGAAATTAGGAAACATCAGTCCTAGGATACCTTATTTTAAATCCCTTGAATATATTTCAACTTCCATTACTTTGTGTGTAATTCAATCTTTGGCTCTGTAACGGCCAAACTCGAGATGTTGTGGTTTGTATGCAGCAAAATGATGATTGCCTTCTACTGTATAGCTGATCAAAACTTTCTTCAGACTCGTAGATGTCACAAAATGCCCCACTGAAAGTAAAAGTTGGTGATTTACACCTAAATCTGTGGTTTCATTCAACAAGCATAACACATCAAAACATAAAATTACCTCAACAACTGCTGTAAGGCAGATCTTATAGCCTGTTGACTGAGAATCAGAAAGAATATATACCCAACAAGCTGGGATGAAAATTTTGTCCACAAGAACCTCACAAACCAACAATCCTTGCAGACAATTCAAGGTCGGAAAGACCTTGACTCAGACAAACAAAGTAATGCTTTATCAATATCATTACAGAACCACAAAGAGAAACATGAAAATCAGAGATTAAACATAAACAAAGACAACTAATAAGAATTAATTCGACGCGTGATATGCAAATATCATAACAGTGATATCTATAGCCTAGGAGTAAAGAGTACAGAGTTGATTAAAACGTCCGCACATAAGTACCAACATTATAATTACATATTTCAGAAGGGATTTTGCAAACAATTATTCGGTTGCATGAATCACTTGCTCTTCAGAACATTGTTTTCGAAGACCACTAGCTAGATGAACAAAATACTCCATTGTTTATACATACCAATAAATAGATAGATGGATAATAACGATGTCTCTGAATGGAAATTAGTGAAAATCAGAAGAGCATATTAGTTAAGGGATGTTTTGAATCAATGACCATTTCAAAACTGACAGTTATCAAACCGCCTATCATACAATAGTCATAGGAATATATATGATGAAATTAATAAAGAGTTAAGAGGTGAGAAAATAGATTACTTAGGTCAAGTTAAAAGGACATATTCAAGGTCAAATTAACAATGAATACCACTAAATCAAATAGCAGAGGTACATAGTACATCTGCTATGGTATCAAAACAAAATTTACCAAGGTAGGTTTAATGTGACAATAAATTGTTTTTGAACCCATAAAGGTGGCTTGAACTTTTTAATTGCCAGCTAGGGCTTCCACAAACTTTAAGATACGCCCACACCCTAACACGTTTTATAGAGAGGTTTAAAAGATCTTTTAACATCAATTTTATGTCCTGTCTCTATAATATGTTTCGCAATAGAAAGAGCTAGGTCTCCTGTTCTCATCATTAATAGGTTCTGAAGAATCCATTTGTTTCTAAAGCCATTTAGGAATATGCTCTGAAGCCAGCCCTTAATTGCAGAGATCGATGAGTCCTCTCCATGTATGCGTGTGTGTGTGTGTCCACACGTACATTCAAATTGGTAAATACAGTGGGAGGTTGTGACATCATTTTTCGCATGTGTCTAAGAGCTTTGATCGATATATTGGCTTTACATTCTCTATTATTATGATATTAACTGCATAAAAAGTCTTTTTAACCACAACAGCGTTCAGTTTTTCACTGTTGATTCCTAAGAAATATTTGCCATTATCATATGTATATTTTTCTATATATATTTAAAAATTTTATGTTTCCACTAGTTTTTAATGCTGTATCTATTTCTTTCTTTCCTTCTCTCTCTCTCTCTCCCTCTTGCATAACTTTATTGCGTAAAATCTATTTCAGATTTACTTCTTCCTCCAGGTTTCCTTGATCCAGGTATTATATGTTGTTGTCTATATTTATTTGCATTTTTTCTGCATTTACGAGAATAACTACTACTCATTGTTACGATGACCATCCCCAAAAATGGACTATAAAGTGAACGAAAAAAATAAAAACCCATCAACACAATGAGTAGTCATTGAGAAATATGGATCTTGATTGATTGATCCCTTGTCTGTTTTGACTGATTGATTAGTTAATTTGCTTGAACAGATTCATTGTCTGTGTTGATCCATCCGTCTGTCTGTCTGTTCGTTTGTTTGTTTGTTTGTTTGTTTGGTAAGATCTGTTTTATATATGTAGATAGAATGAGGAAACTTGACTACTAATCTTACTAACAATCATGGGTGTAATATTTCCCTAATTCCCTTTATGTTTACCCTCAATGGCAGAGTGAATCATGTTTATTTCTGCTTAAATGTTAATTTATTTTTCAATGGAATAATCATCATTCCCATTGCTTTATGGATCAGATCAACTATCTGTGTATCTGTGGGTGCGTGGTGACTATTTTTTAAATCATACTTCCAATTCAGGGTGTATAGTTTCATTGGTTTTAATAGCTTTTATGTTGTTGTGCTAATCAATGTCAATAGGTTAGTGGATAGGCACTCAGAAACAAGACAAGCTGAAGTGGGCAATTTTATTCTATGCAACATGAGAGGGGATCAATCCCTGTGAGTCTCTATCAAAACGAATTGTTTCAGTATATCGTCAGTCAGCTATAACATCGCTGAATATCACTGGTAACAGCTCACTTACATGAGAATAATTGAAATTGATTGCGATAGATTTTATTAGCGACTTGTTTATGGGATGATTCAAATAGTGGAGCAGAGTAGCTAATGTGGTGGCGGGGAGGGGGTTTGAGTAGTGGTTAGCCAGCCTAGAGATGACCCACAGCATACATGAACTCTACCTAGTTACACAAATTTTCGATATATATCGAAGAAAATTGCATTCTTCTTCAGAATTGCACAATATTTACCCTGTGTTTGAAATAACACCAACACCCTTGTTCTACAATAGTAATAATTCTAATAATCGAATCTTTATTCCAAGCAGTGTTTATATAGTGTATAGAATTTTCAGTCAAATTTGTTGCATGATATTTTCACTTAATCCAGGATCTTCAAATAAAACAGATTAATTCATAGTAGATCGTGGGACACAGTTCTACTTGATCGTTCTGTTATGACATCTCTTCGTTGTCTCTTTCGAGATGTACACGATATTTTGTTGGTGAATGCCAATTATAAAAAAAGTTCAGAAAAAAAAATTATATGCAATATGCAGTGATCGAGGGTTTAACGGCAGCTCAGTTTTCAAGCAGGATGCCGCGAATTGTCATCCTCAGAATAATTGAATACAAACGCTTAAAATAATTTAAATTTTGTGTGACAGTTGAAAGTTATATAGACATTTTCGTCTGTCGAAAAAATAGTACGCTCATTAAACTGTTATTGCGTTTGTCTACCTTAATTTAGCCGCAAAAAAGGTATCTGCATACTTCATTTTACCCTTGATAAGTAATCGGTACACACCTCCGGGCTACACACCTAAGTTGGTTGCTGATCGGCCTTACATGGTGATAATTATGATACCAAAACACTGTCGTAGATTCGCGAATTCCAGCAGGGAATGACATCGTTTCTGATCACCTAAAGAACATGAGTACCTAAGGTGAAAGTGAGTGCTACTCAGCAGTCATTTGCAATTCCATACTGTTTGCAATGAGCTCCACCTACTGTATGGGGGGGGAGGCTAGTGATACTACCTGGATGTCTAAACCTCGGTAGTTAATGTGGTGTTTCAACTCTTGACTCACTCATTGAAAACTGAGCGCCTAAATCACTCACCGACAACTCATTCTACCTAGCATGCATATATATATATATACCTATACGTACATAGTAATTATATAGTGCTAGTATTTAACACCATTACCTTGTATTTAATAAACATTTTACAGTAAGAATGTTACACCTAGACCATACTGATACTGCTACAGAAGACTGTAAGTACCTTTGCTTTTTTTTAAAATTATACCTATCTGTTTATTGCCTAACTAACAACGTGATTCATTCACTCAGTCTGTTAGAAAGATCAAAAAGAAATTCATGTACTCTTCCACTTTTTTATCAAGCAAAATAAACTCCTGCATGTATCTGCTTTCTTCATTCGCCTCTTTTCCTTTGCGTAATTAACTGAAAATCCATTGATTTCTCCCATTCCTCTTCTTTTCATGTCTCTTTTTTGTTCGCTCCTCTCTCAAGAGAACTCTATGTGCGTCAGTGTATTTTGTGCGCTTCTCTGCGTGTGTTTTTGGAGGGGTTCCCAATGTAACTATTGTGTATATTATGTCTGTATCTGCATTTGTGTTAATATGTGTACAAGTATGTATATTTGTGAGCTTGCTTGCTTTAAAAAGAAAAAGTGTTAGTTGACTGTTAGCCTTCCCCCCCCCCGGTTTTTAGTATTTTCTTGTAAAACCAACCTCCTTCTTCCTCCTCTATTTTACCCCTTTTTTCCCAAGATGGAACCTTTTTATGTGCCTACAGTGATGTTTGAAATGCTCAATTGAATAAATAACTCATCCATCAGTAATTGCATGAAAAAAATCATTTAAAAACATATAAAGATACAAAGAGATAACAAGAACACTTTAATGTATGAAGTTGAAAATTCCGCCTACTTTAATTATGATGGAATTAAAACAAAAACTTTCATTGATTAAACTGTCAATGTTCATTCTTCTCAAGTGTTGTTTGTTAAAAATGACTAGTGTGGAAAAAAATAACGTCGAATTGTGCAAGAAGTAGGGAAATTGTTTTTATTAGGTGAATTTAAAATTCTACAGTATAACCTTGTAGTCAGTTCAATATATGCAAAGGTAATCTGTACTTTGAGGACTCTTTGAACAAGATACTCCTTCCAGTTCTATTTCTTTTTCTAGCATCTCTAAATGCGAAATATCGAATTCATCTGGTGAAGATAAACTACGCACTACTTATTTGTTTCCTTATAAGTAGTTTACTTCGATCACTTGCAGCTTAGATATATTTTAATATCAGTAAACCAACTATTACCGATGATACTCCCGATTGTGGTGGACTAGATTACACGGGAGAATCTGTGGGGTGGGAAGACAGAAAAGAGGACTCCGAAAGATCTGAACATCGTAGATGATTTATATCACATGAATTCTGAGAAACTTACAGGCAAAAATCAACAAGTTGACTGAAAAAGCAGTGAAGGAGGAACTCCAAATAAACATAGAGAAGATACAGGCAATGGAGATAATCAATCACTTATCTAGGTATCATAGTTTCAACTACAGGCAGATGGCACAGATGAGGAGGGCAAAACCAGAACTGGAAAGTCAGGGCATGCATTCATCACTCTGAAGATGGTTTGGAAATCCTCTGCACTCAGCATAAAGAAGAAGATTCAGATTTTCAACGCTAATGTTAAGAAAATAAATCAGTATTTCTGCATGGGTCAGCAATTTGTTGAACGCTTCATGAAAATCATTTCCAACAGCCTGCTGCAGACTTTCATCAAAGACTGCCTTCTCTCCATAGTAAAGATCAGATGGCTGTACGAAAATGATTAGAAGCAACAAATTCTGGCAACAAATCAACAAATACCATGAAGAAATTGAAGACGAATGAAACGCACACCGTGAAGGTCGTCGAATGACGTCGAGCTCCAGGTCAGTTCTGGGTGAGAACAGATGATTTGGGTACTCAAGTGTGATACAGAAAAAATCGTGTGAAGAGGAGATGAAAGATGTTGGGCAGTCGTGAAGACAGCTGAAGAGGACTTCATGGAACAGGGACAATGTGGGGATGGAGACTTTGCGTTTAGAACCCAAGAGAATAATAATAATAATGAAAAAATCTCCACTTAGACATTTAGAAGACAAAAGGATTGAGTAGGGAGATATTTACTTCTCACTTAGATCCTCATCTGTGTGGCTATACTCAAATAGATGTACCATATTTAACGCAATACAACACAATTTAGTGGTAGCGGTAAGTTTGTTAACAATAATTAGTCAATATTAACATGTCATAGAAGGATGACAATTAATCGGAAAATAAATAGAGTAGGAATAATTGCAAAAATGATTCAAGTGGATTGTGTAAGACAACATTTCAAAAAGTAGCAGGAGTGATTAAGAAGAAAATGAATTCTGAAATCAATTACGTAATAGGCAACTAAAGGTGAAACAGTCAGAAAAATAAAATAACTTCGACAGTGTTAACTTATAAAAGACCTACAGCCGGGTTGAGAAACTGTCAGTTTTTTTACATTCATGTAAAGGCCGATGGTTCAGGTATGACAGTTGGCTACAAGAAGTTCTTCTGAACACACAGATTTAACTTCTTCGGATGGATTCCAGTGGCCTCAGTTGTATGTGGAAGACCTTTAAAGTTTCGTTGGGTTATGAGCCTCACCTAGCCTTGGCATCCCTCTTTATTGGCCTTACTAATGGTTATAAAGAGTTTAAGAGCCTTTCTGTCGACCGAGAAAAGGACCTCGGACCGAGTGAGGTGTAGCTGGGGTGATTTCTACCCCTGAAACATCCACATATATAAAGGTCATAAACTAGCATAATATATCACAGGAACTTATACATATCTTAAACATCACATCTACTTTTTGATCTGTCTAGAGCGGAAGAACACTATTTCTTGTTGAAGTCACTCATATTTGATCAAAACATTCTATCGACTAAAATTATCAGAAGTTCTTTCATCCCGTCTTACTATCTTCAGCGTTATGCTTAATAATAATAGTAATAATGATGTTTCTTTTCCAAGTATTCGTTTGTAGGTATTTGATTGATTGATTACAGGATTTCATCTTGAGTTGGCAGAAATTGGAATTGATACACTGGCCATTGGATTGGGTCCCAGTGCCTTCATGCTCTAAGTTAGCCATGTAACCGGAAGCTCCTGGATTTGAACCCTGGTGATTGGTGCATACTACTGAAGAGTTCTAAACTAGTGGAATGAAACAGCTGTCCAGTACTCCTTGCAGGTTTTCTAATAGTCCTTTGACCGATGTCAGCTCGTGATGAAATCCTGTAGCTAATGATTCTCTTTACTGTAAAGCAGTACTTGTAATACAATGTGGAATTCTCAGCATTTCATACAAGATTGTATCTAATTTACTCGACAATAAGACAAAGGAACATAAAAAATAATATTTCAGGATTGATAACAGCAGCGTTTTTTTGTATTATCAGTGACAATAAGGTCAAATATGCTTAAAACGTGTGAAATAATGATTATAAATCTAGTAGGTAAGTTAAAAGTTGGCTGGAATGATGTCACCACAGACTACAAACAGAAGGGGTTAAAAAGAGCCGATTATTTTGGCTAATAATGTAGTAAGTCGTAGATTTGTCGCTTAATGTTATCTCCATCACAAAGGAAATAGGCGGAATAGAGTAGCGCTGAGTTTCTAGTCCTAACTGATGAGATGCAAGGCGATGACATTTGAGTATAGAAGGTGTTTTCAGAATCAGCCAGTATCGATTTGCACCATTTCTCACGTGAGTTCAGGAGTTTGTCAACTAGTGCAGTAACAAGCTGACTAAATGGCACAAGACTTACCCTACTGACAAACTTTAATCCTTTCTGTAGACTAATATTATCAAAAATGCTATCATCTTGTCTAACTGTCTTCAATGTTATGCTTGCTTATTCCTTTGACATACCAAAATTTATGAAAAACTTAAACACTTTCATAAAATACCTCTCCAAAAAATTATGAATACAGCCTCATTAATTAGAAGTATGCATCAAATAGATCAACACTGAATTCTTAATTATGTATTACAAAACAAAAGTGAAGACTATTCATTTCCGCATAAACATATATATATAGAGAGAGAGATTGCATAATTACGTAATAGGCATCGATTCCCTAATACACACACACATACATACAAAGGCATACAGCCAGCCACTTGATAATTCCCCTTTCTACCTCACCCTTCTTTATACCTCTTTTCTTTTATGTTTAATGAGATTGTGACTAGTTGAAATAAAGGCTATACCCTTTCATTATGCACGCCAGTGGAAATCATCAAACGTCTCCTTATTCATAAATTTCCGCTTTTCAACTATGTGTGCTTTCACACTCTCCGTCGCTGTCTCGCCTATTTCATGCTACTGTCTGTCTAGGGTCTCAAAAACAAAATGATGAATGTGAAGTGATCTCAAAGACATCATTTTTGTATTTTGCACGATCATTAATCATCGACAGTTGTTTTTTTGTTTTAATTATTTTGTGTTTCGCCTTTATCAAAAGCGGTATGACCCTATGTGTCTCAATTTCTCCTTCTCATTGTCTTCTCAATCCTGCTGAGTACTTCTGCGTGTGTTTGTGGGCTTGTTTGTGTGTGTGTGTGTGTTAACATTAACCCATCTGTATCCCGTTCTCCCGTACTTCAATGTCTTTATTCTAAAATATTCATTTGTAAATGGGCGCTTAAATTGGCTAGTCAACTCGTTAATCGTGTGATTCAACCTAATTATTATTATAATTAATAATAATAATCATACTAACATTCGGTCTATGTATGTGTATAAATGTCCGCTTAGTTAATGCTCTTACACTAACAATTTTTAAAGTATATATATATATCTATTTAAAACTAATCCGTGCCGTTTCCCTTTTTGAATTGTCTTTCGTTTTATATGCTAAACCAATTCTTTGCATTTTCTTCCTTCTCTTTGACAATGCCTTTATTGTTTTGTCTCCGCGGCGAAATGTATTTCAAATCAACAAACAATCTTTTGGTTGTCCTTATTGCCAAACCTTTTCTCCAATCAATGCAATAATACTTTTGCTTTACAAAATCAACTTCGGTATCTCGGTACATGTATATACGCATGAAACAAAACACTCGTGGTCATCCGTCCGTCGGTTTGGATAAAATAATTTTCTTTCTTCAATGCAATGCGTATGTGTGCCTGTTGGGCGCAATATATACGTGTACATACACACGCGTAAAAACAGATGAAGAACAAACGAAATCAATTCAGTTGGATCGTCCAGCTAGAGAACTTTTAATCTGGTCAATTTTAGTTGGTAAACTACGGATGGCTGAATTATTTTGGACAATGGAAAAAGTAATTACAATTATTATTATTATCTATGAAATGGTAGTACTTATTAGTAGTATAACACTGATAAGTATCATATATTTAGTCCTCCGTTTGATGTAGACCGAATTGACTATCGGTCAACTTTGAAATATTGTCATCCTACTAGGTGAATGATCATCGCAGTTCATTTTGAATTGTTGATGTTAGAAAGCTTTGGATGTGGGTTTCGTGAATCTTGGCATTCATCAATCAGCCAGATGTATCTGCCATATTGAACGAACTTATTTCCTTTCTAAAACTCGAACCCTGGTTACCCAGCTTTGCAGTCGGAGATATTACTACTGAGCTGACCAGTGCCTGAAGACATTAAGCCCAGACCCAAGGTTTTCTGACGAATGCATTCAATCATCTTATAACAACAGTTCAAAGTGTATCGTGACGATAAGCCAACTAGGTATGGTGGCTATGCTGTGAACTTCATTGATAGAAGTCAGGTCCTGTAGCTCAGCTGTACGAAGTCGAACTACTCTGCTTCAAAGTCACTGGTTCCAATCCCACTGTGATGTCTGTCTTCCTTTCACCTTCGCTCCTTACACACTACACAACACTGACTGATTTCCGCATTTGATTCACTCCATCATATCCTAAAAGTTTCGTCTGTTAGTCTTGTTAAATGAAAAAAAATATCCAACTTTCATGTGACTGCGCATTTTCTTTGCATTTAAATGGGATAAGATGAATTTTAGGGACGGTTTCAAGGTTTCCATTGATGAATATTATTGTTATTTTGCCATTGGAGCATTTTTAGCGTGATTCAGCAGTAGAATGCTCCCACATAGTGTACAGGGTTCTAGTCCCCACCTGTGCAAACATTTACTTCCCTTAGCCAATTGTAAGCCTGATAAACAGGGAGTGGGTGGGTGTGAGGCTAACAGCCTCTGATACTCCAAAACTGAAGCCTGAAGACCTATGTTCTATCAGGAATGCAAAACAATGAAAAGAGATTTAAAAAATACTTTAGACAGTAGCCTACAAAACTACACAATATTTGATTGAATGCAGAACTTTTGTCCGTCAGTAAATGAGATGATGAACTATTAACTGCCAGTAAAGATCACGCCTCAAGTTTACTGAGGAGGAGCAAAGAACACTTTTCCAGTGGTTATCGTTGTCGAAATCTGTAAGTATAAACCATGCTACTTGAAATATAGACATAGTGTGCTCATTCTGAATAACAGGACGATGATTTGAAACATATTTATCAATCAGTGACTATTACTCGTTAGAAGAAGTAACATATGAAATTTTCTGAAGACACAATACTTACAAATGGTTCAGATGGAACTCCATAACTGTCAAAATATTCACGACAAATTGTGACTTGTATTCTAATTCAAAAGTTTCTTTATTAATAACTAGGAGAGAATTGTGATAGAGGCTGTTATGGAAAATCGGCAATCTTGTAGACAACTTCCCGGATTTAAACCTTAAAGTTTGAGGTTTGAAGTCGCAGCTAAGCGCTTCCCTGACTGCTGTTCTGGGTGACATACGTTCAATAAATAGTCTGGTAGATATGCATGCCTTCCTGACGAGTGTCAGGAATTCTTATCGACTTCGTCCAACTACCTAGTTTTATTTCATAGTGAACTGCGGTGCTGAGTCTTTTAGCTTGTTCACAACAATGGAAACTAAAAAAGCATGATAGTGGTATTTCTGTTTTGCTAGAAGTTGGAAATGTTTTAAGTAGACTTTTGTTGGGTTCCCTTAAGCTACAACGATGAAAAATAGTCACAACAGGTCGAAAGGTAACTGAAGAGTAACTAAAACTTCAGAAGAACTGCTGTTTTCACTTATTATTCATGTCTTTTCAAGTTATTCTTCATAACAAAAGGTTTCATCTAGAAGATCAGATCAAGTAAGTATAACGTGTTAGTAATCAATGATAACTATCGATTCATCAATCTCAACTATGCTATTCCACTGCTTTCACTGATGAAATATTCTTTCTTTTATATTCCTCTTATTTCTTATTAGGAACCTATAGCAGCAGCTTTACTGGCCTCAATACTTTTAACATCTCTGGGGAATAAAACAGATGACTTCACAGATAAAGAAGATTATAGAAGCTTTGCAAAGTAAGTGGTTGCTATGATTTCGTAGATGTATCTTCTTGTGATGAACAAACAAACTGTACGGTTTGAATGGTATTCACCTGTTTCTCTTAGTCCATTATAATAAAGGTTTTTGTATTCCCCAATGAATGAATGAAAAACAAAACGATTTTGTTTCTACTATCGTTTCGCTGTTTAATGCTGTTGCTATTAGCTTTATCAAAGTATTACTGAACCGCGGTTTACAAAATCTCAGCATACATATAACAAAGAGTTAAGAGGTGGGAAAATAGACAAGTTAGGTCAAGTTTAAAGGGGGAAATATTGAAAGTCAAAATAACAATGAAGATCACTAAACCAAATAATAAAAGTAATTATACATCTGTTATGTTATCAAAACAAAGTTTACTAACTTGATCATCGTTCGTCAGTCTGAGGTCATTTTACCGTTGTCAAGTTGGTCAGTTGGTATAGATAACAAAACCAAGTGTAGATGCCTGTGGGATTTGATAAATGTATAAAATTATAAAAACAGTGTGTGTTTACATAGTGAACTTGCTTATCACATTCGTGTTGACTTTGTCACTTCATGGAGCGCGAACGAGGTGTTATAACCAGGTCAGATTCTGTTTTAGACCATGATTCCTATTCAGGCAATTTGGATTCCACTTGATAAGAAGTGCTTTTGATATTAGATGTTCTTTGTGATTTCTGAAGTTTTTTTCTGGGTTTCGATAAAGAAAGGAAGTGTGCTGTAGGACTCTAACGGATATTTTTGATTGGATACTGGTGAATAACGGAATGTTCTGCCTTATTCTTATTTACTTTTGTTAAATAGAAATTTTCAAGAACGTGCAGAAGGTGTATTGAATGAATGTTATCGAGAGGATGAACATCGTACACAGTTAATTATTAATCATGAATTAATCTATTATGGTCGTAGTTCAGTGATAAAACTGGCTGCTGAAGGCCAAAGTATTAAATTTATGGCACATCCATGCTGTCAAGATTTTCTTACTAATACATGGAGTGGTAATCTATCAACAAAGAATAGTGTATTTCGGGTAATTTTAATTTGATTGATAGAAGTCGTTATCTTATTTCTCTTCAATTTGGTTTCATTTTGATGAGTGTTATTTATATATGTCAATTTATACTTCCTGTAGAATAATTAAATTGGACAGAAATGCTCTTGTTGTCTCTCTGTTGACATATGGACTACCAATAAGCGTTCAAGTCTTAATGGATACAACATCACACACGACGGATGCAGGTACATCATGTCGATGAATGCCAAATAAGTTGAAATGAGTATTTGTCTCCCACTGTCAACTGCTACCACCCAACAAGCAAAACAAGCATTATCTTAAAAGTGTCTGCTTCCGTCATTGACTTGCTGTGTCAATCAAAATTGAATGTTCTGAGGTTTAGTTTCATGTTCTTAGATAGAGATTTTAGTGTGGGATACTCAGTCATCATGATCGTCTTCTTTGGTTGTTAATAATATTCGCACATATTTAAAAATCATGTTAAGTTTTGAAACGTCTGACTACGGTGCTATCATGCTATATACTACTTATAAACATATATAAATAGCATGTTGAGTAGAGTCTCATGAAGATCAATGGTGATTTATGCGAAGCAAGTTTAGACACTCAAAGGAACTTAAGGAGCACCTTATTAGTTTGTTTATTAGATGTATCACACAGTGTGAAACCGTATCATTTACTGGATGACAAAGTTTCGAACACAGTCTATTATTGTTTATAATCATTTCAATTATCAACACACGATTTCGAAACTTGAGTTTTACAGTTTTCTTTGTTCTCTCCTGTTTGTCGTCGTTTGAGTAGTAGGATTTTCCAGATATCTGCAAGAGGTGTTTAATAGTGTTCCTATCACACGTATTTGCAGTTGATTCGATAAACAAAGCTTCGAACCAACTGTGAATACGTATAATAAGAATGATTCAACACCTGTCCAATCGGACAGGAAAAACAGGAAAGAATAAAGTGTACTACAAAACTCAAGTTTCGAAATTTTGTGGTTATAGCCGCTGATGTGATTATGAACAATATATTTTTTGCGAAATGTCATCCAGTAAATAATACTGTTTGCTGTTTATATATCGAATAAACGAACTAATACTGAATTACATAATATCACAGTATTAGGGCAAAGTTAAACTTTCGACACCACTAGCAACCAATCAGCAAACGACCTTGAACGGACCAATCACATTAAATAGGCATATATGATGAATGGAAACGCATATTTATAGAAAAAAGCATAAAGAAGGATAAAACGGTTACAAGGAGTATCTTTCTCGAATATGTGAGAGGAACATCCCCCAGTTTAGCATGTGTCTGTCAATGGCGAAGTCACAGCACATCCTGTACTTATATTCATCTGAACGGCTGTAAATGAGATCCTTTTCAAATCCATTTATAGCCCTTATCTTGTTTTTCAAGCGGCCTCAAAAACCTTCAGTGGAATTGGTATGAGTCCTCGTAACGGGATCCATACAGCAAACAAGTGATTGTCTCTATTTTACACGAAGCAATATCTCTGCAATGCTGATACCACTAAACTGTTGAGACAATACTATTCTCAGTCTCGGCAGCTGCTGCTCTCACCGGCTTTTTCAACACCCAGTAATTGCAGATATACAAAATCTGGGTTAGGGAGAGATGTGACCTAGCGGAAAAATTTCCCACGAAATATTAAAATTATCAGCTTACCCTCTCTAATATTAGCATGCTTCAAACATATAGCACAACGATGAACAAACCCACCAGTTGATCTGCTATAGCTTTTTAAAGTCATGATACCAACACAAGAACAAGTTCGCTCCTTCCGGAGCAATTTAAATCCAGGTAATACTGGAAAACACTAACCTCCTCAAATTGCAGCCGTAACCTTGTAAGGTCACGCATTAGAAATGAATCAAGCGCTCTACAACATTGAACTACGTTCGTGAATCTCATTGGATAATTCGACATCGTCCGTAAATCTCATTGGATAATTCGCTGATAGGTAGTTAGTGGTGTCGAAAGTTTAACTTCGCCAGTATTAGATATTTGGAGGCAATCGGAAGGAAGCCTTACACCTAGGTTTCGTGCTAGTTGGCACTCACCAGTAAGTAAGGCGTATTTGCAACCTCAAAGGAACTCATGTCCCTTCTGAGATTTGAAGCTGTATCACCCAGTGAGTGATGCAGTCAGAGACATTATCAACGAGCTATTCGGCTCGTGATTAACCTCCTGTGTAGGACTGTAGGATTGTCTCCAACCATCTAATATCATCGAATTAATGTGCATCATGATGATGAGCTACTTAGAATGTCGATCACATTGTAAATCTGACTGATAGAATTCAGTCTGGACTAGACTAGACTAGACGCACCACAATAGTTACTAGTGTCCAATCAAAGTATACTACCACAGAGCCTAGTTTTACTCATAGATTAATAGAACTTAAGAGGTAACAAAAAAACTGGGAGAAAGAGAGTATCCAGTGTCGAATGGATGATATTATTGAAACATTTTGAAAACAATATAGTGGTTTGTCATTTTCCTGATGTCCCATATAGGTTTCCCCACTACAGTCTTGACTGATGGTTGATTTTATCCTACAATGAGTCTGAATGTCATGGAGTTAATAATAATGGCTTTAGTCTAAACAGTACATCTGATACAATGTGGAATTTTCAGCATGTTATTCAATATTGTAGTTAATTTCCTCTCTACATAATACAAGATGGCATAAGCCTCCAAAGCCTCAGGATGGTTGGGGGTGAGTGCCTTGCGCTGCGGGTCGGCCACCCCTCTGCACACCTCTTGAAATGCACCCATACGACCAGGCGTCTCATATAGCCTCTCCTGAGGAAGTCCTACTCACTTCCTTCACGTGGCGGAGGTGTTTTTCACCGAAGTGAGAGGGCAAAAGCGGATGCCCGGAGCTCTTCACTGGGTTGACTGTCCATTGGATGACAGTCTAGGGGAGATGGCTAAACCCTGATTCCAAACCTCCAACGACTGGCGTATGAAGATCACCGACATACGTATGAACAAAGGGCTTATTGGATCCCCTGGATGTCTGGCCCCATTCAGAAAGGCTGCCAATGGATAGTGGACTCCCTACTCCACTCCTACTGCCTTTTAGGTCACACTTGGTTATGTAAAGGCTAGAGCTGCACTCTCAAGCAAAAGGCCAAGCGATGCTGGGGATATCACTCGTACCTAATTCCCATGAAACTTCATGAACTCATGAAGCCGGCTCATCCTCCCGTAGGAGATAGCCGAAGTAAAGAAGAAAAGAAGATAAGTAAACAGTTCATTTACGCTGACAATGTTATTCAAAAGAATATGAACATAAAATTAAAATTTAAGCGAAAATATGAAAAAGGATGGATTAATGAAGGAAGGCATAAATAGTGCCGCAAACTTCCTGTTTCTCAGTGAACTGGTAGTGTCATGCCTCAGGCATTCTTAATCTCATAAAATATGTTCAGGTATTGCTGGGTAGGCATTTGATTGATTGATTGATTGATTGATTGATTGATTGATTACATGATTTCATCGTGAGCTGACTACAGTTAGAGAACCACTGGAAAACCTGCAGTGAGCACTGGATAGTTGTTGCATCCTAGTTTGGGACTATCCATCAGTACACTAGCCAATGTCTTCGGCGAGTATTTGTCCTCACACTCGATCTGTTGTAGCCTACTGGTCACGAATTTCTACAAGAACCCCAGGTCGCACTACGTCGTGAATTGGCAGAAGTTAAAATTCATGGACTAGCCGTTCGATCGGGTCCCAGTGGCTTTATGGTATTTATAGTATTAACAAGGTAGTTTAACGAAACTCCACTCACCCTACCTACAACTTCTGTCTTCTATCAATACGGGATTTTTGGCGTGATCATCGGGTAGGAGTTAGAATTCATTAAACCATTGAGTCGAGTTTCGGTGGTTGGACGGTTTACAAGTTTTTCTTGTGACCGTAAGGTCCTAGTTTCGTAATTCAGTAGGTGTGTGTGCTGCCGATGCGCTCCAAGCTAGGATTGGAAAGCCATCCAGTATTCCCAGCTGGTTTCCAATAGTCCTTTTATTGATTTCAATCTACGGTCTAACTCGAAAAACAAATCAAGTCGTTACAAATTAACTCTTGAAAATGATTAATCATTTCTCTTATTTTCTTAAACTTATATTACGATTTATAATGCTAATGACAGTTTGTACTTTTACATGCATGTGTTAATAAGGTCGTAATCCACATACAATAATAACAGTTTTATTGTAAAAATTGTTTATATAATGTACAGGAATTTCCATCATCCATTTCTTTTCGTCTCTTCAGACAGAATATTAATTGACAATAGATTGTGTGTTACAGTTTTTTTTCTATCGAACCTGAAGCGTAAACCATTCCATCATTACGATATCTCTTTTTTTATAAAGCATTCAGGAGTACATTTCATGGACCTAAGACACCACCACTCAGGAACGCTCCCCTCATGTGTTGGAATAACCCACCATCAAAAATAATACTTTTTCCCACGTTTAGTAGGAACTTGCGAATGAGCAGTTTTAAATAATCACCAGACTAAACAATACTAGTAGAGATCATTATTATATTATTATTATTTCCTTTAATTCCTAGAGGAACATAAGGCTTCAGCCGTACGTCTCCATTGCCTTCTGTTTTCTGACATCTTCTTCACCCTGCTCCAACTCTGTCCACATGCTTTCATCTCCTCTTCACATCGCCTCCTCTAAGTCACCCTTGCACTGACGACCAACTCGCCTCTCCCCTTTCGGGTTCCACTCGAGCGATGGCTTGTCTAGTGATGTCACTTGATGGTTTCCTCAGCATATGGCCAACCAATCCATCTCCATTTCTTCCTGCCTATTTTTTTCACAATCGGTTCCTGCTGAGTTGGTTCGCTCATTGCCAGACATTCCTGTTGCTGATCGTTTCTGGTCATCTGATCTTGAGTGGTATTGAGCGAAGACACCTGTTAATGAAGGTCTGTAGTTTGTTTGAGATGCTCTTTATGACGCACAGTGCAAATCTCTGATCCGTATGCAGTAGCACTGACTGACTTCACACTGGAGTTGAGAATCTGGATCTTATTTTTGATGCTGAGTACTGTTGACCTCCACACAGATTTGAGAGTAATGAAAGCTAGTCTTGCTTTTCCGATTCTCGCTGCTTTGATATCCTCGTCAGTTCCATTCGCCTGTAGTTGAAACGATGTTTCGCAGGTGGGTAGGTGAAGGGGGTGGTTCTTTCAGATTCCTCGCATTTATGCAGGCTGACTGTTGTCTGTTGTTGTTGTTGCTGCTGCTGTTGGCCAGGAACCTTCATCACCACAACTGTTTTCTCTATGTTCACCTGAAGTCCTATCTTCTCTGGATGCTTCTTCTGCCAACTTGTTGCTTTTCACTTGCATATCTTCCAGTTTGTTGGAAATCAGACATATATCATCGGTGAAGTCCAGATCCGCCAAGTTTTTTGTGTTAGTCCATTTTATGCCTGTTTCCTCATTACCCGTTGTCTGTCACATTATCCAATCTACTGCAATCAGGAAAATCATTGGCGATAGTAGACACCCTTGCCTTACTCCCGTCCCCACTTCGAAGGATTCCGTAAGTTTCCCGTTGTGGATTACTTGGCATGCAGCATTGTCGTACAACTGTTGGATGAGATGTATAATTGTCATAGGTCATAGTTTACTAGATTTAAACAAACTGAATAAGAGAAATTATATGTAATATACAATGATAGAAGTTTTAGATAACCCAAGTTTTATGCAGGTCTCATCATTAGGCAATTGTGTAGATATCAAGACTTATTTTCTGTTGATAATACCACTGACTTGTAATTGACCATTCTGAACTGTCAAAATGTACCCAAATATTGAAATTTTTATGATTTTGAGACTTAAAATTAAACAAAATGAAATCAGTTTAATTCATTCCAAGTAGGTATATCTATACCTGCGGTTCTAGTGAGAAGTCGTCACTAGTAGGGTTCAGCAGTTTGGATGTGAGGACAAATACTCGCCACCGAAGACATTGGCTAGGGGTCGCACTATGTCGTCAATTCGCAGAAGATAGAATTCATGGGCTGGTCACTAGATCGGGTCCCAGTGGCTTAATGGTCTACGATCTCGCGCGCCTTGTAACCAGAAGGTCCTGTGTTCGAATCTCGGTGGGTGCGTACTGATGAAGAGTCATAATCTAGAACGAAACAGCTGCCCAGTACACCCAGGTTTCCCAATGATTCTCTAACTAATGTCAGCTCATGATGAAATCCTGTAACCAATCAATCGAATCCCTGCAAACCAACACTTGAACATCACCCCATAGTGTTGGTTATTATGCTAAGTTGATTTTCATTCTAAATGTCATTAGATATTGATGATGCTTTCATCCGCTTTGTAGCGCAGTAACAGTGATCCAATTGTCACATATTGGTCTCTCATAAATTCTACTCATTATTATACCATGAATGTATGTTGCTGAAACCTTCTTAATGGTTGTTTTAGTGACTCCCCTAGTTGAAAGAACTCTTGAAACGATTCTCATGCATGGGTTGAGTTACTCTGAATACGTCTCCTTTAGTCTCACATGAGTGAAAGGATGTTCAACGACTTCAGTCACGTAATTCTAATGAGAAATGATGTAGAATCATTCACGCTAACTGCCTGTACATATTCGATCAGTGTGATGTCTCGCGGATAAAGAATACTGGTAAGGTTTTACTTCAGTGTATCTCGGTATTGTTCATAATGATGTTCATAATGTTCAATGACTAATTTTATATCTCCTCTTTTTTGTATTCATATTGCATAGTATTTTCTGGGAATCGTTTGTGGTTTGACATTACCATTTCTAATCCCTAAAATCATCTTATCCAAACCAAAATCTGGTCATACAGTTGAAGGAGAGGTAAGTAAATGAATTCTATATAGCTAATGAAATACCTCCAAACTTTTATATTCTTATCCTATAGCTCTTAGTTTTACAATATAGTCAATGTACTAAGAGAAAGATTTTATAAAGACACCTTTCTTCATGTACCAAATCAGATTTTGTGTGAACGAGTTTGTTTAATTGTATTGTTTTTTACTCTAAAGTCATATCATCCGTCTTCGTGTCCTGCCAAATTTCTTGGCTACCAGACAGTTCAAACTCTGCTCCACCACACTGGTTCTTATAATCACCATCTGTAAACGTTAAACGCTTTGAATTAGGTTGATCTTCATACCTTTTCCCATTCGGTTTCCATTCGGGGACCCAGGGTGTGATGTTCTTGAAGGTCTTCTTGAGATGATGTTCAATGCATCCCGATGTCCTCCTAAAAATATGTTAGTGGCAGACTTTGTGATACAGTTTCTTGTCGCTTATCCATTCTTGAATGGCCTTCAGGTCTTCAGTTTCGAGAGAAGACGTGTATTGATGAAATTACTGACTTATAGACGTACAGTAATTCTTGTGTACTGACTTCAAATCATCAGAATACGCTATGGTACATTAACTATACTTGAATTATTCTATTTAGGCAGTCTGGTGGATAAAGCTTCACTTTTGATTCACTTTTATGTGGCACAAGTCTTATGCGCACCAAGTTGAAGGTTCATCTGCATAAATAATTTTAACTAGGTTGAAAGCTCATTCTGGATCCTGCACTAACCATAACCGTCAAACAATTGTGACAATGAATTGTTCGTTCTCATACTTTCCAGAGTGTTTTTCATGGAAGAAGAACTTTAAAAGAAAATAAGCACATATAATTTATAAGGTATATGAGAAATAATCGATCTCTCTTAGCCATCTTGATTGTAATTGACTGCCTTCAGAAGCCACACACTCTTAGATCGATTAAGATGGTGTTATATACTACTGAAGTCGCAAACTACTCATGCCATCTAGTAGAGCCTGACAGCAAGATGTAGGTGACTAAAACACCAGACTGCTTTTTTCACCGGTTTTGTACCCACTTCGATCCCATTCGAGGAATTAGATCAGTATAAGCACACTGCGATATTGCTATTTGTGGGATCTAACAGATCATTCATTGTGATTTTAATAAATTCGCTTCAAAACGATATCCACGTTTAATTCTGAAATTCAACGGTCCATTAACTTACTGGTATCGCTGAGTCAGAAAGTCACCGACAATCGTGTTTAGTAGTGAATTAATGAAATGTATGCACATGTCAAGTGATCCACAACGGAAAACTCAGCGAGGCGTTTGGAGTAAACACAGGAGTCAGACAAGGGTGCTTATTATCACCAATGATATTCCTTGTTGGCGTGGACTGGATTAAGCGTCAGGCAGTGGGAAACGAGAAGACAGGGATATCCTGGACCGACGCGAAGAACCTAGAAGACCAGGATTTCGCGCGTGGATGATTTATGTTTGATGTCACACAAAATCGAAGACTTACAACCGAAAACCGACCGATAAACTGGTTGAAGAAGCAGTCGGTGAAGACAGGACTCCAAGTGAGCATAGACAAGACGGAGGTTGTGAAAATAATCAACCAACAACAACAGCAACAACATCCAACGTCGATCACCATCAACGGGAGGGATTTGAAAGAGGTTACTTCATCCACTCACTTATCTAGGGAGCATTGTCTCAACTACACGAAGTCGGAACAGACGAGGATGTCAAATCGAGAGAGAATCGGGAAGGTGGGAAACACACACACATTCATCAACCTGAAACAACCAATTTGGAAATCTTCATCACTCAGTCGGCATCAACAACAAAATTCGGTCGGATTTTCAATACAACCGTCAAGTCAGTTCTTCTATACGGATCAGAAACTTGGCGGGTGGGTCACAAAGAATATTTCCAACAGGCTATTGCAGACCTTTATCAACAACTGTCTTCGCTGGCTCTATACTGAAGATCAGACGGCCGGGCCGGAAGGAATTACCAACAAGAAACTATGGGAACAAACAAAGCAAAAACCAAACAAACCAACAAATATGCAGGAGAATGTCCAGATAGATTGGACGGTCACTCGCTGAGGAGGCCGCTGGGTGACATCGCGCGTCAGGCCATTGCTTGAGTGGAACCCGAAAGGGAAGTGGCGAGTGAGACGTCAGTGCAAGGGTGACATGGAAGAGGTCGAGTGAAGAGGAGTTGAAACAGTATGGACTAACATGGGTGCAGGTGAAAAGTACAGCAGAAGGAAGACAGAAGCAAGTGGAGACGTGCAGTTGAAACCCTATATTCTACTAGGAACCCAACGGAAGAATAATAATAATAATGCACTAGTGAAGATAGTGTAAGTAATACTGGTGTTATTGTAGGCTTCTCTATTCTAAAGCTGGCACTAGATATGTTGTCTATAAGGATAATGAAAGCTTACCAGTTAAAGTGTACAGTTAAGAGAACACAACAACACCAGTATCATTCAGCTGATCTACAAGTCATTAGTGTAGTACATCAGTGGCACAGTGGATTAGACTCTCGCCGACCATGCACATGGCCCGGGATTCGATCCCATGCAGACGCACACCTGATATCAATTGGTCGGCCTACAAAATTTGGACTTCTGGTATCACATGCTGAAAACTTCATACTTGCACCAATAATACGGTGTTGAATCAGGCTTTATTCAGAAGAGTGTATTCACCTTAGGGAATGTTCACCTTGGTAGGTTATCTTCATGTCTTCTATATGTTTATTTAATTATATATATAACAAAGTGTATTTTTCACTGACTTCTAGGAATCAGTTGTTGCGTCTGAACATCATGCATCTGCACATGATCATATTTCAACATATACAAATGTAGAAGATGCTGGTAAAAAAGGGTAGGTTAACAAGTCATTAATGAATTTGATATTTGTACTTTACTTTGTAGAAACACAGTTAAAGGCCTAATAAAATCACTTGAAATAGACATTTCTCTTTTAATTTTTGAAGCCTGTGTTCATTTTCCATAAATCAGAGTTGTTTTCAAGACTGACGACGAACTGACTTCAGTTAGAGGATCATCGGAAACTAGTCACTTCTAGACGAATGTTTCGTCTCTGTTTTGGGATTCTTTGCTTTTATTCATCCCTAACCTCACGAGAGATCAAACGCAAGATGTCTAGCTTAAAAAGCGATCTCATTGACTAATCAGCTGCAGGGATTGGATCCAATGTCCCATCGATATTGATTTTTGTCAATGCGATATATATATAATGTAGACTGATGAATACCAGATGAGTACTCTATAAGAAGGAACATACTCCACTGGTTGATGATTTACCTGGGTAAATAAGTGAAGTGATCAATGCACAGCCAGTTTATTCCTAGAAATTCAAATCAGAGAGTTACTACATTTTTCAGACATCTCCACGTTTTTGTAAAAGTGGTGATATAGACGACAAATGATGGGCAGATAATGGTGTAGAGGATTTATAATGTGGTAGACCCATTAAGAGTCTGTGGGATTATTGTAATTAATGATGAAAATAAGAGGTAATTAGTTGCAAAAGACGGTTATAATAAGTAATTACTATTGCACCCTTGGGTTCCAAGTGGAACATAAGGCTTCAACAGCATACCCACGATTTTTCCTATTCCTTGAGGTCATCTTTAGCCCATAGTCCCTCATCTTCACCTCGCCACACAACCTCCTCCAGGTCACCCTCACGACACAAGCCCAGTATGCCACTTTCTATCAGGTTTCCATCCGGGAGGTGGCCTAGCACGTGATGTCAACCAACGGTCTTCTCAGTGTCATATGTTCATTTCATCTCGATTATCGAAATATTTGCTAAACAATAGACTTTCAGAGGTTTGTTCTCAAGGTTCCTTGCTTCTCAATCCTCCTTCTTGCTGGTCATTTTGTCTTCAGTTTGGAGACAAAAGTCCGTAGTAGCCTGTTGGAAATACTTTCCGTAACGCGCCGGCAAAGACTCTAATCCGTATAGAAGAAGTGGCTAACTTAACATTGGTGCTTGAAATCTGATACTTGTTCTCTGTTCTGGGAGCAGAAGATTTGGAAACTGATTTCTCAATGGTGAAGATGTGCCTTGCATTTCCGATCCTAACTGGCTTTGATATCCTCATATGTGCTGTTTCCTGTAGTTGATAAGAAATAGTACACACCTATTTGGATTTTTAATAAACAACGACCCTTGAAAGCTGAGGTTGATTGGAATAGCAGTCGAGAGAAAGAAAGAGACAGTTTATTTGTCCATCTATAGTGCATATAGTTCAATACAATATTCTTCTGACAGATATTTGGAGTAGTCTCTAATTACTGATCTTAACTTAACTGGGATAAGGATACAGGGCGTTCAAATAAGTCTTGAGGATAAGAAAGTTGCAAAAACTCCTAAACACATAGTTTTGTTCTTATCTTTACTACTCAACAAACAATTTAAGTAGTTTCGATGTAATTCGTTTGCTTTCTTTTCATTTCATTTTCAGTGTACGTAAAACACTTAAAGTTAGAACATTAGAATTTATTTCACAGATTCGTGATTTCTATATGGCACCTGTTATTCGTTTTGTGTATAATACTGTAAGTTGAAATATTCTCTTGTCATATTTACGCTTTTTCGATAATGTATTCGTGATGGCACCTATCATAAGTTTGCTCTATCTCATCTAACTACTATTTAACAGTTAGTACAGTAAATCTCTGAGTAACAAAATTGTGCTCTAGACGGCTAATGAAAACACAAATTTTCTCAGTGAGTAATACTTGATATTTCTGATTACTGATTTTACCGGATGGAGATATTCAGCCTTCGTTACACATAAGCTTTTTAAAAAACCTGTGACTATTAGAGTAAACTACTTTCTATATTCATCGGTTACGTGTGTCTCTCTGTGTATTACAGCATGTAATGCGGCTCTCATTGAAACCATGAACCTTATTTATGTCTAGGCTTAAAACGCAAAGGTTATATACAATGGGGAATTTCTAGTCACCATCAGGAGTAAGGTATCAAAATGAATTTCAAAGTATCTTCTTAGCATTCGTTTGAATGGTATATCGGTGGCATAGTGGTAGAATCCCCGTCAACTACACAGGTGGTTCGGGGTTTGATCCCCAGCCGACTCACTCCTTCAACTGGCTAAGCTAGTAATAAGACTTGTAAAGAAGGACATAAATCGGTAATGACTTCCTGTTGGTAACGCGGCAGTAGAAAGCAAGTCAACCACAGAGGTTCTATTCCTGGACGACGAACCCCTTTACCTCGCTAAACCAGTAATACTACTGATAAACAGGGAAAGTTAGCATGTGGCTAGCAACCCTATCCTGTAAAATCAAACACTTCTACAGGAACTTCAAAGCTCTAGCTTGAAGCCCTACATTCCATTGAGAACGCAAAGGAATAAAATAAATAATAATTAATTTTGATTGGTTAGAGGAGCTAACGTCATTTAGAGAATTATTTTAAAACCTTTGCCATAGTGTCGGGTCTCATTGGCTTAATGGTCTACGAGCTCGCCTTCTAGGCATAAGGTCCTGTGTTCCAGCCTCGGTGCGTGCGTACTGATGAAGATTTCCAAACGGTGTTGACGAAACATCTGTTCAGTATCCCCATACTTGAAAGTAATAACTTTGTTTGAGTAGCTCATACGCCTACAGAGACCGGTCAGCATGTTCCAATGAATTCAATAACTTACGTGGTCTTCAACGGCACAAAGATAGAAATTTGATAAGGTTAAAATTGCCCCTGAGCGAGAATAAAGGTGGTAGTTGAGTGTCAATTTAACAAGTGTGAAGAGAATGTGAAACTTACAGAAGGAGCATATCAGAGTGATAATAGTGAATTAATTATTAAAGCAAAAGCAGACTAAAAGTAAAATTAAAAAAGAAAAGAAAAATCAAATTTTTTTACAGGGAACGATTAGTGAAGAGGTTAAGACCAAGGTAGAATAAGAGACTGGACAAACTTTCTCTGTATGCAGAATTCAGGGTTGTATTGACGAATTTCCAGCGCCTTCGCTATACACAATAGCCGAAACCTGACGCCCTTTGTACCATTTGGCTTCACCCTGTAGATGATCTTGAAAGACGACCCTAGTGGAACTGTGTGGCTTGAGTTCACCAAGTACTCGAGAATTGAGGTAGTAATTGTCTTACATTGTCCCTTTGCTAACCATGCCAGATAATGGTTACAGATGCGTTTGGAAAGCGTGCGCTTTTTGCAGCCAATATAACTAGCTCCACACGAGTAGGTGAATTTATAAACACACATTCAGTGGCAAGCATTAATATCACTAAATAATAAGTTCGAATTGTATAAATGGAACATTCAACAGTATTGAAACAATGTTTGAATAAAGGGTATAAATTATGACGAATAATAATAAATACGATTCTTTCAATACTATCGAATATTCCAATTCTCCAGAATTCGTAAAATCTTCTCTGCAGAGACAATCGATAGGGAACTAGATAACTTTCGATCAAATCTCCGTAACAATGGTTATCCCACAAGGTTCATTGAACGTAACATCAAGAAAGAATCCGCCCCGAGACAAGTCACAGTACCAAAGAAAAAGCTGTTTATGAGTCTTGCATTCAAAGGTGACACCATTTCAGAATTGATTAAAAATCGTTTATCTAAATGTGTTAAACGCACTTTTCCTGTAGCTGACCTGCAACTAGTTTTTACCAGCCGAAATATGATCAGACAATGCGTCATGGATAGATTATCGCTTTTGTCCACATCTATGTGCATTTACTCTTTTACTTGCTCTTGTGGAGCTGTTTATATTGGACGTTGTAAGCGTAATCTCCGAAAACGTGTAGCTGAACACTATCCGGTTTGGTTAATGAAAGGCGAACGTAGAACTGCAAAGTCGTCTATTTGTGATCACCTGTTAGAGTCTGGTCATTTAGCCCCACGTGATTCATCGCTCAAAGTTATATACATGGCAAAATCCAATCGATCCAAATGTTTACGTTTTCTTCACTTATGCATAGCCGAAGCTTTAGCTATACATGAACAGAAACCTAAATTATGTGTTCGAAAGCGTTTTTTCAAACCCCTTTCTTTACCTTGGTCATAATAATTTTCTTTCTAGTTTTTATTTTATTTTACCACTTGAATTCTTTCCACTTCACTTCACATCTTCATTCTTATCGTAATCGTACTCCTAATTTTTAAAATTTTTAGACAATACTTGACATTTTTGTTATAGAACAATCTTTAATATTTTTGCAATTTATCCACTTCAACTCTACCCCTTATAACTTTTATCACATATATACGTACATTGACTGAGCAATTATTTAGTGCCACTTAATAACTTTTTTCTGTATTATAAATACGACTGTACAGCTTGAAAATGAAGTCGTTGAAAAGAAATTTCTTCGCTGAACAAAAACTGTGTTTTTATTCCATTTATACTTTTCGAAATTATCACTAGTGACAGTATCCCTTTTCGCAATATATGCCTCTACATGTTACATTTCACACATTGATTACTTCATAATGAATTTTCCACTTCAGTGTAACTATTTCCTCCACAATGAATTCTGCTTTGTGCTAGCCACTCACCTGACACCTTTTATAACCTTCAACTAAAATGTCAGTCTTCATTCCCCTCATTGTGGGAATCTTTTAAGACTGATCGCCATCCTCACCGACTTGCATTTCACAATATTTTGTAATTGAATTCAGCTGACACCACGTTTGTTACACAAATACTATTTATTTCACCAGCCTGTAACTACTAATCAGTTGTTATTCTACGTAAAATTAGATCCACCGCATAAGTGACCATTACTTTAACGACAACAAATGTTATATTTTATAAGTGTTTACAGTGTAGACAAGTTTGAAGTGACCACCAATACCACTCAAACAAAAAGTAATTCCAAATAAAAGATTGAACACCAAAAGCTGAGTAAAGGTGTGAAAGGAACAAAGTAGTAACCGAGGTGATTTCATGTCAGCAACAGGAGCACCTATTACCCATTCATGTTTGTTGTAGGGCGACAAGCTTTAGGTTTGAGTTTCCAGTAGGTGTAAGATCAATTTTATTCCCATCCTTGAATCAAGTCAACCTGTTACGGATCAGCCTAGCGTTGTTGCAACCCAATTATCCATGCCTAACGTGTCTATCCACCCCCCTTGTTTAATGAACTATGTGTGTGTTTTTACATCGATCCGTTTAGTCAGACAATTGAACTCATGGCCGAATCAGAGTATCTTGTGAACTGTTATTTTTGCTGACCCATGTCTAACTTTGTACTATTCTGTCGAGTTTATCTTATTTATTGATTTTCATCTGTATTTTCCTACCTGGTTAAGTAGCCAATTAAATTCTATCTTTGTGCCTATGCTCGGTCTATCACTCTTAACCGCTCTCTGTTTTATGCCATGCCTTACTTGGGTTCATTCTTCTACTGACTTCTTACCTGAACGGTCGTGTCTGGTTCCGGCTAGTTCGCAATTTTGGCTTTAACGGTATTCCGCTCTGATAGCGGTACCTTGCTTTCTGTTAAGCGTTGTGCTTTGTACTCTTGAAACCGTTAAGGTTTGTTGTATATATAATTACTGATTTGTTTATTAATAGTACCATAGAAACAGTGACCGGCTTCTTGTTTGTTCTGGACCGGGATAGCCTTTATCTACGCGTGACTTAATTTCAAGCGATATTGCGCTTACAGTAGGAGTGGCATTTTTACGGGGTGAGGTTGCTGGCCTCATGCCCAACCTTATTTTTTGTCGGGACTTTAACTGGCTGAGGGAGGTTAAGATGTGCACCAGCTATGAAACTAGCCCTAGACCACGTCCTTGGTCAGCTGATGCCTTACCGCTGAACCACCGGCGGTTCCGGAGGTATATGTGAACTGAACTGGTCAATCCCACTTTGGTAAATTGGCTGGTTAAATGAACGCATCAATATTATCAGAATTAATATCTTAAAATTACTTCTTTTGCTGGTTGTTAGACGAAAGTAGATTCCTGGAAGCGCATTCCATTTTATATGAGATTTGTCAGTCATGATTACTTGGTCTTCCATTTAAGCAGATCATGAAACCGAATTGAAGCTAACCGATTCAGTTCTGATTTTTTTTATTTGTTTATTTAAATTTTAATCCTTTAAGTTCTAAGTGGAACATAAAGCTTCAAGCTTCGACCTTCAAGTTTGCATAGCCGTGGTGTTTATCGTTTTTTATTAAGAGGTGGTGTTGCTAACCTCACGCCTTACAGTCCCACAGTGCTGAGTGAAGCACATCAGCTGGGATCAAATCCCGAATCACGTAAGGCGTGATTGGCGAGTATTCTACGACTGAACCAGATGATTTATCTCCAAGAAGTCACGAATATAGATAAATGGTTCTAGATTCAACTTGTCGCATAAGAGGTGCCTCTCGTGGTCCAGTAGTCTTTTTACATTAGAAAGTGTAGTGTGTAAAATATCCTCTTGGCAGTGTTACTTTTCTCTAAACTTGAAATTATGATGGCTAAATCTAAGGATAAAATTCCAAGGTTAGATTATTTAATTTGAATAAAGCAAAAATAACAGATTGTGCAGAATAAAAATGGTACCATCATTTATCAACTGCTTACAGCTCAAAGACATTTTCATGTTTATCTGCAGGAACAATTTTAGCATACTTGCACAGAGTTCATTTTTAAACACAAATCAATCAATATACGCTTACAGTAATAATATATGTATATATAGTAACAGACACTTAATCCCAAACAATAATAATCATATCCAATAGAAACTTTTGGCATTATGTAAGCGGATTAGAGAGAGGATGGGCAAGGAAGGACTGATAACCACTTCAAGTGCTTGATATAGACTGCTTCGGCAAACTTAAGGAGAATTCAATTCTTTTGACTATTGATAAGTTTGAACGATCTTGCGACATCCACCTTATGACCCGTGTCAAAGGTTATTTACTCAGAGAAGTTGCCATACTTAACATTCAAAAATTAGACATTATTATTATGTTACTTGTCTGTCTATCTCATTTCGTTATGTCTTTTTCGTTTTCTTTTATTTTTCAGCTTTCTTATATGACATTTCTCATCTTGTTCAGTTATCTTTTACTGGTAGATTTCAGGATCAATATAACAGTTGTTGAATATATTGTCATTGCATGGGTGATCACACTGTTCATAGAAGAAATTAAACAGGTAAAAGAGAAGAAGATTAATTAGCTTTTCTGCTTAGAGTACCCTTAATTTCTCATTTGATCAAACACTTTCAAGACTTCATTATGCCGGTTTTAATGATTTAGGTGACAGTGAAGGAGAAGGAATGAGCTGGACAAGAATACTTAAAGCTGGGCAGTACTGAAGAGTTGATATGTTCTGCACTTGTGTCTTTTCTGTAGTTTTACAGTTAACATTCCGGAGGAAATTGATTCCTGACGCTTTAGATTTTACAGTAAAAGCATGTCACTGCATAGAAAACAACAAGAATTACTCACTGTCTAATAAAGATGACTGCTGAAGGCAGAAAACATTCCTCCTCGTCTATTTTGTTGCAGTCGAAAGGTTATCTACTATAGGTGAATACATGATTACGTCTCACGGGGTGACGTAATAAAATCAAAACAAGGAATGATTGTTGGGGTAAGAAAAACAAACGTCTAGAAACAAATCTAACTGGATTCGATACCACTCAAAAGAGAAACGACCTTCGTCTGTGTAACGATCAAATTTATTCGGTTATGGTCTGAACCCAAGAAACCCATCTTTACGTTCTACAGTATACCCTACAAAACGTCGTTAACACAAGCGCTACGACGAAACTTTCTAGAGGCAGTGAAAAGACGATTATTCATCAGTATTTTGGAGGTTCTACTAAACAGCAATAACATTAGAACTCAAATTTACCTCAACAATGCTGTGAGGCAGATAGCTATACACGCAATGTAGGTTTCTAAATACAAAACAAGTACTATAAGACAAAATTAGTTAATCAAAGTTCAACTGTATAAAGTACCTTTGAATCGTGAAGGAGAATATTCGCAATGAGGTGGGATTGAAAGCTCTGTCCACAGGAATCATACATAAATGCTTCCCTCAGACAGTTCCGTGTCAGAATCACCTTCATTTACTCAAATAAAACCATACTGTTAAAAAACATGTTGTCAATTTACACACAACATCAAACAGTAGCATTGCAAATAAAGGTCTGAATCAACCTGTGGTATGCGAAACGTCAGATGAATGACACACAATCTGGAGGAAAACGTATAATAAATACAAAAATAATCGAAACGTCTCAATAAGTATAAATATTATACATAGATCGGCCAAGAGAGTTTTTCCAAACAATTTGTTCATTACATCCAGGTACTGGTTTGTAGGGATTTGATTGATTAGTTACAGGATTTCATCGTGAGCTGACATTAATTAGGGAACCATTGGAAAACCTATAGGGAGTTTCGTCCTGGTTTGGGACTTTTCATCAGTACGCACCCACCAGTGTTGGAACCCAGGACCTTCTGCTTACAAAGAGAGCTAGCTCGCCACCAGCACCCAATCCAACAGCCAGTCAGTGAATTTCAACTTCTGCCAAGTCACGAAATAGCAAGACCACTTCACAATGCCCTCTTCGGTGTTTTACTGCCTCATCTTCAACCTGCTGTACCCTACTCGTCACAGGTGCCCTCAGGTAACTGCCTGAATAGGGCCATTCATTAGTGAGCATCAGATTAATTTTCAAGTATTGGTTTGTAGGGATTTGATTGATTAATTACAGGATTTCATCGTGCGCCATTACAATCTGTTGTTTTCATCTTCTCTGAGTTGGATGATTTAATGACGATGAATGATTCATTATCCTTCTAGACAACATTTTCAAGGTTAACTTCATTATGAAGTTGAAGATTTGATAAAGAGAATAACAAATGTCAGATAATTTACATATGAAGATGTTATTTAGCTTAGCCACCATGCCCTGAGGAAATAATCACACTGGAACTATACACTTGAGGCAAAAAATGTTTCCATTTTTTCAGAAATGACTTCATTCATCATTTGAATACTTCAGCGAAAGTAATAGAAACGAATATTTAAGAGAGATGTGATGCTTGACAGAAGCGAGCTTCAGTTTGGTTTAAGAATCCAAACTCAGTAAAAACACCAAATAACAACAATTTAAACCCGAGGCGTCATTAAAACATTTGCACTACGAGCTGACATTGCTAATGGAGAGCGACCATTCCTGTTCATGGAAATCATATAACGAGAAACTATAAAATTCATATATATGGAGGCTGAAATTCTTTGTTTACCCAACTTTGGTATTCAGCTATGAATAGTCCAAGAAACACGTTTGAATGTGATATATCTAAACTGTGAAACTAGTTTAATTTAGTTCAGTAGACTAATAAACTGAGTTGAACTCATAAGATGGGTTTTTGTGAATAACTTATCTGTAAAGTATATTACCACTGATGATTTAAGAGAGTTCATATTAACTATTGTATGGGTTATTTATTATATAATACTCATGATGGTATCCCAAGGTGCTCAATCACACCACATATTTATTGGACTGTGGTCATAAGTTGATATTGAGTAAAAGCTTTATGGTTATTGATAAGATTATTGAATTGAATTTTTGATTTTCCCGTCAATTGATTGTACCGAAGTGCTCGGTCTCAGGTTGGGTTCGAGCCTCGGTGGGAACGTTATCACTCACTGAGAAATCCAGGTACATCCAACTGACGAGTCCCAAATAGGACGAAATGCGCATCCTCGATTCCACTGCTAGTCACCATCCACCAATTAAATTATTGATAAGATAGTTAATAGAAAGCCTATTGGTTTGACTGAAACCTATGCAAGCAGATTAAAGAAGCCACATCTTTGTACACAAAAGGCGATGGTAATCACCTTAAATCTACATTAGTTTTTTGATTTTCTTCACATTCCCCAGTGGAACATAGAGCTTCAAGCTAGGGGCTTGAAGTTTCTGTAGAAGTGTTTATTTTTACAGGGTTGGTTTGCTAGCCGTATGCCTAACCTTTTCTCTTTACCAGTCTTATTACTGGTTTAGTGAGGTAAAGAAGTGCGTTGCCTGGTGATCAAACCCTGGACCATGTGCATGGTCGGTGAGCGTCTTAACCCCTGTGTCACCTTAATAGCATACTTTCTTTTAACCTTCGAAATTTTCCTTCCCTCTTTCTTTCTCTCCAAAATGATTTTTTTCTGTTATGTACTATTATTTTTCTCAGGATATATGCAAATCGGAAAATCCTGGTTGAGTATTAATCTCGGTGAGGAGGGTTAAAACTATCTTATGACCTCAGATCAGACATCTTTATTCTTGTTCCTTGGTCCTCTACGGTCTACCTATGTTAAGCTTAGTTTTCAAGAAATGATTTGTTTTTCGAGTTTCACTACGGATTGGTATCAGTTAAAGTACCATTGAAAACAGCTGGAACTCATAGGCAGTATTCACCCACTAGGTTTCTAATCTAGGACCTTCCAATTACAAGGCAAACTTACCGATGTCTCTAGTTGGTGCTCACGCTACAAATCACGATTTAGTAGGAGCTGGATTTCACAGGCCACACCGTCGGGTTCGACTGGCTGAATGGTATACAATCTTGCCTTCTAACCAGAAAGTCATAAGTCCGAAACCCAGTTGGTGAGCACTACCAAAGAGTTCTAAACTAGGCTTACACTTACAAAGGTTTCTCGCTGTCAAAATGTTCATGTACTTGCATATATTTAACCTTATGACAAAATTGTATAGATAACAATGTTTGTAAAGGAGTATTCAGCTGAAGAGTCCTTCTACCTAAATTTATAAATTCACTGAATACTGCTTGTCGCCTTCCTTCGGAAAAGAAAGGATTTCGCTTATTTACTATTATTATTATAAATACTCAAATAGTAATATTATTATTAACGTTATTATTATTGTAATTTTCTTGTTTATTTTCTTTATTTGCCTGTCCATTTCGATTTCTTTCGACGAATTATACCGACATACACAAAACTGGTTGTTCACCTCCTATGCCACAATGTCATGAATAAATAAAGATTGCTTGGGTAAGTTCAGTGTGTATGAATAAAATTCATGTTTTTATTTTTACAAATCATACTTTCGTTTTTCTATCATTTTCTTTCTCTCCAACAATTTAAATCTCCATGTATTCTCAAGATATTATGATCCGTTTTATCTGTCTACATATTCAGACTTGATATTTACTGATACAGTGTAGGCAGGATGAAGGACAAAGGCGAAAAACGGTTTACTCATAGCATAGCATAAATATCTTGTTTATCTACAACTTCATGTGTGTGTTTGTGTGCGGGCGCGCGCGTTTACACTTGCCTCTTTGTATTCATATGAGCATGAACAAGTGATACCAGAAGTAGTTTTACTATTATGCAATAATTTAAAATGTATAAAAATGATGATACCAGTATAGAAATGAATCCATATCCCAATGTATCTATGATATCATATCTAAGTGAAATCTGAAGACTTTTGGATTTACATTTATATTAGATTGATTCAGTTTTATCTGAAAACATCTTTGTATTTCTCTTTTTGGTCAAAATTATGTCCCTTTTTTAAACAATAGCTTTATTGAACTCTATCAAAGATATTATTCGTAGGATTAGATATGCAGGATAAATAAGTATGTAATCCAATTTTAACTTGTTGTGATACTTGTTATCAACGAAAAAGCAAAAGTGTTGAAAGGAGAGTTGAATGCAAATCTCAAAAATAAATTTTCAAGTGTTGGTTTTGTAGGGATTTGGTTTGATTAATTGATTGGTTTGATTCCAGTGGTTCTCTAACTGATGTCAGCTCATGATAAAATCCTCCATACAATCAAACCAAATCCCTACAAAACCAACACTTGAAAATTAATCTGATGCTCACTAGTGACTGGCCCTATTCAGGCAGTTAACCTGGGGTTCTAGTGGGAAGCCGTGACCAGTAGGGTACAGCAGGTCGAAGATGAGGCAGTAACTCATCGAAGAAGACATTGCGAAGTGGTCGCGCTATGTCGTGAACTGGCAGAAGTTAGAATTCAAGGACCATTGGATCGGGTCCCAGTGGCTCAATGGTCTTGTAACCAGAAGGTCCTGGGTTCGAGCCCCGGTGGGTGCGTACTGCTGAGGAGTCCCAAACTAGGACGAAACAGCTGTCCAGTACTCCCAGCCGGTTTTCCAGTGGTTCTCTAACTGATGTCAGCTCATGATTAAATCCTCCATACAGTCAAAAATAAATCACAAAAACAACCCCATTTGGTTGATTGTGTCTAGCAGTGGAATTCAGAATATATGCAGCACATTTCAACCTGTTTGGCATACGTCAGATGATGAATCTCAAACACCTTGGATTCCATCGTTAGCCATCATTAACCGAATAACATCATATGAACCTGCAGGTACCATCGAGGCATTGTTACTACTATAAGGTTAGGCATTTCGTTATAATATGAGAATCAGTCAGCGGGAAATACAAAACACCTCGGAGAAAACTAAAAATAATTTATGTTTACTCCATTAAATCATCAATCTGGAAATGCAAACATCCAAGAAGTCAAAGTTTGAATTGTACAGTTAGTGAGGAATACACGTTGTTAGATATGAATTGATGCCAAGGGGAAAAGATAGAACAGGAAACAAAAAAACTATTTTCGAAAGTAACAAAGAAAATATTGGCGCAGGAAAATGTGCATCCATGTTCGGGACCACATTCATGTTATTCGACCTGGATCATTCAAATATAACCTGAAACCTGCTAGCCACCATCCACCAATTGTATACTGAACGTTCTCTGTTCATTTTATTAAGTTGAAATGTTTATTAAATTATGAGCCATGCACAGTGGTTAGGACGCTAGCCAACCGTGGTTCGGGGTTCGATTCCCGGCCGACGTACTCTTTTACCTCGCTAAGTAATGTTTAAGGTAATTGATAGCCCAAGATTTAAGCAGCCAGAAATAATCCTGGTAAAGAGGGAAGGTTGGGCATGAGGCTATCAATCTCATCCTATAAAAATAAACACTGCTACAGAAACGTCAAGCCACCACTAGCTTGAAGCCCACTGGGGACATGAAGGGAAAAAAGTGAGCCGTGCAGGAATTTCAATTAATTTTTCACTGTGTACATTTTCAAGCGTCAATATCAGTTAGAGAAACATTGAAAGTCAGGCTTTACTGGACATCTGTTTTGTCCTAGTTTGGGACTCATCACCAGTATACACCTACTGTGGTGAGAGCAGGCCGTGAGAGAATATGTACAAGGCTTATTCAACAACCAATCACAGCAAAGTTAACGTGGCAAAATATTATTCGCAGATAGAGAACTCTATTTGTTGAGGAATCCCGATACAACCAATCAGAAGCCTGCGTTTGTCTGCCTAACTTCTGTTAAACAACCAATCAGATGACTGCGCTTGTCTACTTGCATAAGCTATAATAATGTATGTGAAATATGTATAAATACGTGTTGATTTTCATAATAAAACGATCTGTTGCCTGGCCCTTGTCTTCTGTTGTTACACTACCATAGGGATTTGAACCTTCATATCACTAGGTGAGACCGTAGAATATTTAGTCATTAGGATCCAACTCAGTGGCGAGCACGTGGATTTCGACTTCTACCAATTCATGATTTTAGCCTAATCACTAGCCTACATCATCCGCGAGTATTTTTCTTCACTCCAGACTAGATGAACCCCACTGGTCACATATTCTAACTAGAACCTCAGGTAAATTCCTCATGTAACCAGTTGCTGGAGAGCACCAGAGTCATTTTCGAGAAGAAAATCAATAAAAAAGTTAAAGGATAGAAATGATTACTTTTCAACAGTTGGTTTATAAGGATTAGATTTGTTTTGACGAGTTGATCATGGATGGATATCTCACCGATGACATTGGTTGGTGGTTGCGCTAAATCCAAAACTGGTAGAAGTCAGAATTCATGAGCCATTGAATCGGGTTCCAGTAGCTGAATGGTCGTCAACGAGCTTACCTTGTAAGCGGAAGGTTCTGGGTTCGAACTCCGGAGGTTGGTGCGTGCTGCCGATGATTCCTAAACTAAGATGAAATAGCTGTCCAGTACTCCAGTACTGGTTTTCAATGGTTCTCTAAGTGATATCAATCTGTGATCAAGTTGTATTAAGTACGATAGATCACACAGTTAATGCACCTGAGCCATCCAAGGAGAACTATTTAGAGACATAGTCTCCAGCAAGTGGTTCCAACCATCCTGAGAACCCCAACCAGAAAGCCAGTCCGCACGTCCCAGTATGGCTAAAACTAACTGTTATGGATTTTATTGACTGACGCGAAGTTCACCTTTGACCACCACTAACTCTTTTCAAATCTGACCCTGTGTCAGCTTCTAACATTGACCATCGAGGAAGACTACGGCTAGGTATGCGTAACAGAAGGCTCAACGCTAGGGGGGAGTTATCAGTTTATAAGATTCATATAACAGTAGCCAAGGTAAGAAAGTAGGTGCATGAATTTCTTCTGAACTCTCGGGTTTGACTTCTTCAAATGGATTCCCATGACCTCAGTTGTATGTAGAGGACGAACTAGTGTAGTAATATTAATGTTGGTTGGAATGCGATAAATAGCTTCATTAGCATCGATCTTATGCTCAGTATCTAAAAGGTGTTTTAAATTGGAGCTACGAATGGATGTTGTTTGTCCGTTGCTTAACCATCTTGGCTGATGTTCGGAAATACGATGATGAAATTGCCAGACTATATATATGCTCAATGTAACCAACTTCACTGGAGTAGTCGAAATCTTGTACGTGTATATGACAGGCTAACGAGAGATTTCAACCGTCAATTTGAAATTTTTCAAATATGCGAAAATAAGTTTTATTTTAGCCAGGTCCTCAGAATCCATGCCTACTTTTAACCCTATTATGAAACTAACTATATTAGATACAAGTGGTTAGACGTTGAAATACTCAATAAATTCCTTGGAGATACCCATTAAGTCATGAAGAAAATAAAGATATTTCATTGGAGAAAATTTTCTTTATCGACGAAATCATCTTCAGAGGCTGTGCAATTTGCGGAGCTTTCGTCATCCTACTAGGTGACATTTTCAGCGCATACTTCAATTTGTTGAAGTGAGCTTTTAGATTTCTCCACGAGTTTACTAATCATCTCTCCAGGTGGGTGACCTTGGAAGTGATTGGTTGTTTTTGTGTGTTTTCACACCTTCTAGTCTACTTCTATTGGAACTGACTGTTTCTTTGACTTGAACTTTTACCCTTTGTGTGTGAGGTTTCTTTCTTCTCTGCTGATAAATTTTTTCTGTAGTATAGTGGTCTATTTTTGATTAATACGGGATTGACATAATTGATATAATTACTCAGACGTTGCTTCGGAAGTAAATATAAAAGTTACAAATTACGTAATATTCAACAGCACAATGGAAGAAAGTGTTAGAAATTTGATGTGTTCAAAATTCATCGAAAATTCCCATTGGGACATATAGAAAATCAGAACAAGGGATTTAGGAAACAGACTCTTTCAACAAATTTATTATCAAGCTGTACATATATATGTACAAATCATATCCGGTGAGGGAATCGAACCAGAGGTGTGAAAACATAAAATAACAACATCAGTATGGGCTGCAATTTGAATATTTGTGATTATAACTATAGTTCCATGTCAAATGACAGTTCATACAATGTAGAGAACTTGAAAGAGGTGTAAAATTATGGGATTAGTTGGCAAATAGAATAAAAATAGAAATGTTACCTAATATTTTATGAATTTTGATAAGATAGAATTCAAGGGTGAAAAAGAGAGTTGATTTAGAATGACAAGTGGAACGAGTAAAATAATACCGGTGACAATTCAAATTGAGAAAAGTAATAGCAACAATTGACGTAATAAAGGAAGAGTATACAAATTGAATAAACAAACTGAAAAATATGTAATTCACTTTTAGATTTTCCCATTGATTGATTGAACCGAAGTGCTCCAGCTCAGGTTGACATGTCGGCTTCTTGTGTAGATGCTTCGACTATGTCTGGGCATGTCATTAGGAGTTAACTAGTGGATGGTGATTAGCATTGAAATCCACCAATTAACTTCTAAAAACGAAAAGTAGATAGAGTCAGAATACGATTCGGGATTACCATACTTTAGCATATAAGGATTAAGGCCATGAAAGTTGGAGGGGTTGAACGAACTTGTTCTGTATACAAAGATCTGGCTTTTCTGTTTCGATAGCCAGAGCTACAGCAATACAGATGAGTTGGATAAGTAGTGATTTTGGTTAATTACTTTTTGCCTTGCAGATGAATTTTAAGTTCGAGGCTATAGAGATGGGGTGATCATTGTCGACCAGATGTTCAATGGTCATGCTTCTTATAGCCCCACTCCCACCTCTTCGCAACTATGCAGGATAGTGTCCTTGCATCCTAATGGAAAAAACTTGAGTTGAAGGACCAATATAACCAGCTGTACACAACCAGATGAATTGATAAACGCACATAGAGTTGGTCAACCGCGGGATCTTGTCCTTCAGGTTATTGAACAGTAACGGTTGACTACTAAAGGCTATTCTCAGAGATGCAGCAGGGAATATTCTTTTCAGGAAATGTAAGATCCATCTTTTAATGATATCAGAAGCTAAGTCACCACTGAACTCCAAGCTCATGTAAAGTATTTTCTTGGTTGCGAATGATAAGTCACATTTCATAGGATTCGACTGCATACTATTGTCTATAAAATGTGGTGGAAATCCATTTTCCATTAGGATTTATCTCAAAAGATTCAACCCATCCTCCACAGTATCAGGGTTACATATGTACCGAATGCTAGTTTCAGACGATTGGAGTAGGTTTCATTTTCGACAAATGGGTACCCAGTTGTAAAAATCTGTCAGTTGACCATTCCATGATAGTTTTTTTTATAAATTAATCTCTTCAATGTTCTATCGATCCTCCTTGATAAGTTCACATAAGGGAAACGAAGACTAGACCCGTTCTCCGTTTCGAGTATGAATTTTATCGCTGGATGACGAACATTAAATGCATTTAATATATTATTCAAATTACAATCACTATTACGACAATGCTGCATGCCAAGTAATCCACAACGGGAAACTTATGGAATCCTTCGAAGTAAAGATGGGAATAAGACAAGACTGCCTACTATCGCCAATGATTTTCTTGATTGCGGTATATTGGATATGGAACCTTACGAAAAACTTGGAGGATCTGGACTTCGCCAACGATGATATATGTCTGATTTCTCACAAACTGGAAGATATGCAAGTGAAATGCAACAAGTTGGCGATAGAAGAAGCATCAAAGATAGGACTTCAAGTGAACATAGATAAAAAAGAGGTGACGAAGATTCCTGGCCAACAACTACAACAGAAAACAATCAACCGGCATGGCCAGAAAAGATCACCCAAATGGGATCTCTGGCAGTGAGCGAACCAACCAGGAACCGATTGTGTAACAAATAGGCAGGAAGAAATGGAGATGGATTGGCCATACTCTGAGGAAACAAACCATCAAGTGACATCACTAGACAAGCCATTGCTCGGGTGGAACCCAAAAGGGAAGCGACCAGTTGGTCGTCCAAATGTGACTTGGAGGAGGTCATGTGAAGAGGAGATGAAAGCATGTGGGCAGACTTGGAGCCAGGTGAAAACACTAGCAGAGGACCGAACGCAATAGAGAGGCGCAGCTGAAGCTCTATGTTCCTCTAGGAATAAAAGGAAATAATAATAATTACAAATAATAAAGGTGTCACCTACATACCTTTAAAACGTTTGAAAGCTTTGGATTGTTGACTTCAACTGACCTTTTCCTGGACTGGTCATAAAACAGTCTGCAAGGAGATGACTCAACGGAGAACCCATTGCAACACCATCCTTCTGTGTGCAGACTGTTTCATTGAAAGTAAATTGTACACTCCATGTACATCTCAAAAACTAGTTCTTTCAAATCTGTACTGAATATGCCTATATTCAAACATTTTGATTGTATTTCATACTAATATTATTTTATGTATTCACACGTTAAGTTAAAAAATGTTATCGGGTGAGAAGAAAGGTAGTTGAGTATCCATTTAGCAAGTGTGAAGAGGGTGACAAAACGTACAGAAGGATCACGGGAGAGTGATAATTGTAAATTAATTAATAAAGTAAAAGCAAAGTTTTTCTTCCTTCACGTTCCCCAGTGGAACATAAGGCTTCAAGGTAGTGACTTGAAGTTACTGTAGCAGTGTTTATTTTTTACAGGATGGGGATGCTAGCCAGCCTCATATGCCCAACCTTTCTTCTTTACCAGCATTATTTCTGACTTAGCGAGGTAAAGGAATGCGTCGGCCGGGAATCGAACCCCGGACCATGTGCATGATCGGCGAGCGTCCTAATCGCTATGCCACCGACTCACTAAAAACAAAGTAATCGTTAAAAATTTTTTCAAAAATATTACTGGGAACATTTGATTAAATCTGCCTTTATATTCTTCTATATTTCAGGCTGTATTATCCGGTATCAGTTTTAGAACGTATATTTCAGATGGTTGGAATAAATTAGATTGTGCTGGTTTAGCTTTATACATTGTTGGTTTTATATTACGATTAATTGTTCTATTACGTTTGGGTGGAGGTGAAAATATTAACTTTGAACATGAACGTTACTATATTGTAACAGATCCTATCCTGGATCCATCAAGAATTTGTCTTGCAATCAGTTTATTCACTTTCTATATCCGTTTAATGTATACATTCAGTTTTCATATTGCATTAGGACCAAAATTGATTATGATTGGAAAAATGGTAAGTTCTAGTTGAATGTTATTTATTTGATCTACTTATAATAAATTTGGGAATTTTCACTTTTAATATGTGATTATTTTTTATAAATAGAAAAGAGGTGGGAAGTAAATTAAATGAACTGTAGTCAAGATTTGACAGAATAGTTCTAAAATATTTGGGCGCCGATTGAGAAGTAGACATTTGTAAAAAAAAATTATATTTGTAAAATCTCAGCGATATTGAAATGAGTAATTTCAACGTTTCCTGTGTTCGGCAATCTGGTCCGAACTTCTTCAGGGAAATTAATCGAAATTAACATAACAACAGAGATTTATATATAAAAGGAACATCTCTTGTTTTTAAAAAAACTTTGTGCAATCATGAGTCATAAAACAAGCATTAACAAGTATAATAAATAAAACAAAATTGTACGAGTTGTGATCAAAATTTGACCTCAGACTTACAAATATTGATCTACCTTTGTTAAACACTTTAAACACAGTGGGTATGTGTGTGTGTGTGCGGTAAACAGTTGTAAAACAATGTCTTAACGTCTCCATAAGTAGATTTAGACAGTCGGGAACTTTGACCAAGTATTATTAGTAGTGATACATATGCATTCTTATTTATTAATCAGGATTTCTTATGCGTCATCTAACATCACACCTTCATGTCTGTTCAGACTGTTAGTATCTAGACTTTTATGATTAGACGTATTTTCAAAATTATGATGTTTAGGATTAGAGTTTAGTTGAAGCACTCTGTCAAACTTATTACTTTGTCTTCTTTCTGAAGTTTTTAAAAACAAGAGATGTTCGTTTTATATATAAACCTCTGTTGTTATGTTGATTTCGATTAGTTTCCATGAAGAAATTCGGACCAGATTGCCGAACACAGGAAAGGTTGGAATTACTTATTTCAATATCGCTGAGATTTTACAAATATAATTTTTTACAGAGGTGGTAAGCAGTTCTTGATTGATGCGAGTAGATGACCACCACTCAGGTCACACAGAGCTACTTGTAGACAACATATTGTGATAAGAATATTTTTGGGTTTCCAAAGGACAAATACAAAGAATGACAGATGGTAGCATAAAAACGACGATATATAGAAAAACCATACACTCTGGAAGATTCCTTGATTATCACTCAGCTCATCCACTCACGGTAAAACGAGGATCAATACAAGGTCTTGCAGATAGAATACATAGACTTACAACAACACCAGAGGACCAGTGTAAAGAAATAAGCGTCCTATTCAAAATTCTACTCGAAAACAACTAACCTAAAGGATTTATAAAAGATAATATAAAAAAGAGGGTAAAACCGGAGAATAACAAGATGGAAGAATAAATAGAAATAGTCGCAATACCATATAAAAATGGTACATCAGAGGCAATACAAAGAAACCTCAAAAATATCGGCATTCGAACAACCTTTAAACCGACGAACCTAATCAAAAATAAAATAAATCCACTGAAAGATCCCATAAAAATGATGGATAAAAACAATTTGATTTATGAAATATCTTGTGCTGACTGTGCAACTAAATATTTTGGGCAAACGTCCAGATCACTCAAAATAAGAGTGAATGAACATAAACGCCTAACTAAAGGTCAACCAACAGGAACACAAGCTTACAAAAATCTTGAAAAAAATTCATCGTTAGCTGCACATGCAACATGGAACAAAAACCACAATATTGACTGGAACAATGTGTGTATTTTTCTATAGTTTGGTTTGTAAGGGTTAGTTATGTTTTACGAGTTGATCACGGATTGATATCAGTCAGAGAACCATTGAAAACCAGGGAGTACTGGACAGCTGCTGTTTCATCCTAGTCTGGGAATCATCGGCAGTACGCACCCACTGGGAATCGAACCCAGGACCTTCCGGTCACAAGGCGAGCTCGTATACCATTCAGCCACTGAGACCCAATTCAATGGCTCATGATTTCGAACTCCTACCAATTCGTGACTTAGCGCGAAACTAACGAGAGCTGTCCAGTACTCCAGTACTGATTTTCAATGGTTCTCTAACTGATATCAATCCGTGGTCACACGTATAATCTAACTTAAAACTGATTGGTGGATGGTGACTAGCAGTGGAATCTAGAATGCGCATTTCGTCCTATTTTGGACTCGTCGTTTGGATGTACCTGCATTGTTTGAGTAGTTAGACTTTGAGTTTCGTAGAAATTTTAATAAGTTTCAAAACAGATTTGTTCACTAACCTGTATCAGTTGGAGGGATAACTAGAGAGCGAGAATTACTGGACAGTTGATTCGTGCTATTTTGAAGCTCTTCAATGCTGTATTTGGAGTTCACAATTTCCCACTTAGTGGTCAGGTGATCTGGATCGTTTGAAATAATTAGCCTCTTTTATAAATTGGGATAGTGTTATTAGAAGACTGAGATTATCTGAAAAATGTGATGTGATATATTTGCGCAATAAACATTTCGAACAGTCTGACCACATACACACACACACACACATTGATATATGCGGAAAGAAAATTAAGGGCAATTAAATATTATAATTTTACAAGGATAACTTTATAGAGTTTGAGAAGGCCTTCGACAGCGTTGATCGTGAAGTAATTGGGAAATTACTCGAGCACTATGGCGTACCCCAAATATTCATCAACCTTATTCAACAGCTGTACTACAACGGCACCTGCCAAGTGATCCACAACGGAAAACTCAGCGAGGCGTTTGGAGTAAACACAGGAGTCAGACAAGGGTGCTTACTATCACCAATGATATTCCTTGTTGGCGTGGACTAGATTAAGCGTCAGACAGTGGGAAACGAGAAGACAGGAATATCCTGGACCAACGTGAAGAACCTAGAAGACCTGGATTTCGCGGATGACTTATGTTTGATGTCACACACAATCGAAGACTTACAAGCGAAAACCGACAAACTGGTCGAAGAAGCAGCCAGCGAAGACAGGACTCCAGGTAAATATAGACAAGACGGAGGTTATGAAAATAACCAACTAACAACAGCAACAACATCCAACGTCGATCACCATCAACAGGAGGGATTTGAAAGAGGTTACTTCATCCACTCACTTATCTAGGGAGCATTGTCTCAACTGCAGGAGGAGCGGACGAGGATGTCAAATCGAGAATCGGGAAGGCAGGCGAGAAACACATTCATCAGCCTGAAATCAATCTGGAAATCTTCGTCACTCAGCATCAACAACAAAATTCGGATTTTCAATACAAACGTCAAGTCAGTTCTTCTATACGGATGAGAAACTTGGCGGGTGGGTCACAAAGAATATTTCCAAAAGGCTGCAGACCTTTATTAACAACTGTCTTCGCTCAATACTGAAGATCAGATGGCTGGAAAGAATCACCAACAAGGAATTATGGGAACAAACAAAGCAAGAACCAATCACTCAACAAATATGCAGGAGAAAGTGGAGATGGATCGGACACTCGCTGAGGAGGTCGGTTGGTGACATAGCGCGCGCAAGTCAGGCCATTGCTCGAGTGGAATGAGGCCGAAAGGGAAGCGGCGTTTGGGACGTCAGTGCAAGAGTGACATGGAGGAGATCGTGTGAAGAGGAGTTGAAAGAATATGGATTAACATGGATGCAGGCGAAAAGTATAGCAGAAGACAGAAGAAAATGGAGACGTGCAGTTGAAGCCCTATGTTCCACTAGGAACCCAAGGGAGCAATAATAATAATACAAGGATAACACGTAATTAAAGATGAAGTAGTCAGAAAAAATAAAAAGAATATGGACAATTATAATTTTTAAAGGTTTAGGGGGAGGATACGAAGTAGTCAGGTTTATACATTCATGTAACGATGGCCAAGGTAAGGAAAATTGCTGTAGAAATAGGAATCCACCTGAAGAAGCCAAACTTGTGTGTTCAGAAGAAATTTGTACAGCCACTTTCCTTACCTTGGCCATCGTTACATGACTGTATAAATTGGACCACTTCATCTCCCTCCCCCTAAAATATTTTTTCTTTTTAAAAAACTATAAAGAACTATAATTGTCCATATTCTTTTATTATTTTTTCTGACTACTTCATCTTTAATTACGTGTTATCCTTGTAAAAATTATTTTGTTCTTATGACCACTTCAGCTTTAGTTACAAATTATCATTGTCCAAATCGTCTCAGTTTTCTTTACCAATCTGTTACGTAATCAACCTGTGCACACGCTTATTCCTTAATTACTCTTCATTTTTCCAAAATTAAATATTAAACAAAGTAGTCTGATTGATCAAATTTTCAAACTCGACATAAGTATTGAGCTTGCTTATGTTTGAGTTCATGTCGCAAAATCTTGGTCCGAGAGACAAGGCCTCCAGTTGTATGGGAGATAACGTTACTGAAGAATAATTGAATACAAATTTGCTGGGATCTTCTGGAAACTTGCGTCGTGTTTCTGTAGCTTTGAGACTTTTCAATAAGTTAGAATGGATGGCCTGTGTACGCTTCTCCGTAACCAGAGTGACATAGTCGGTAAATGCTTGTCGTTCATCACAAGACAATTCGTGTAACGCAGAGGAACGTTGCGCTATGTTCCTCTCGAGTTCTGGCACACGTGATATAATGGAATCAATATGGTTCAGGGTATGACGCTTGATGGATTTCGAGTTCGGATAAATGTGGTTGCGACGTAGAGCTTTCCAATACCACTTGGGATATTCATGATTATTCATACACTCTCTGAGAAAACTAATCTTCGCATTAACTTCAGCAAGCTTGACAGAATATCGCAGAAACCCATTCAGTTCCTTCACTGTCAGAGGGTCCTTGCTTATTTTTCGCGAATTAAACAAAGTGACAAAAAACAAGATTTTTGAATTATTAACACAAACATTTGGTAATCCAATCAATTAAGGATTACCAAGGTAGTTTAAAAGTAATAATAAACTGTTTTCTAATAGACAGGGGTGGGGTGGCTAAGTTTATGAATAGCTATAGCTTCAGCGTATTTCAGTAAGCGCCCTTGACCATTTTTATAGATGGCCTTAAAGGGCTTTCATTATAATAAAGGTTTTTGTATTTCCCAATGAATGAAAAACAAAACGATATTACTGTTTTTACCGACGTTTCGCTATTTAATGCTACTGCTAATAGCTTTATCAAAGTATTATTAAACCGGAATTTACAAAATCTCAGAATATATATAACAAAGAGTTAAGAGGTGGGTGGAAAAATAGACTACTTAGGTCAAGTTAAAAGGACATATTGAAAGTCAAAATAACAATTAAGATCACTAAACCAAATGACAAAGGTAATGGTACATCTGTTATGATATCGAAACAAAGTTTACTAACTTGATCATCGTTCGTCAGTATGGGGGCATTTTTCGTTGTCAAGTTGGTCAATTGGTAAAGATAACAAAGTTAAATGTAGATTGTTGGATTTGATAATTGTGTACAATTATAAAACAGAGTGTGTTTATATGATGATATTGCTTACTACATTCGTGTTGATTTTGTCACTTCATGGGGGAGGGGGATGTTGTAACTAGGTCAGATTCTGTTTTAGTCTATCATTTCTCTTCAGACAATTTGGATTCCACTAGACATGAAGTACTTCTGATATGAGACGTTCTTTGTGAATTCTGAAGTTTTTCTGGATTATTACAATATTGTCAAAATCAATTTTGTGGCCTGATCATAAAGGCTTTGTTAACATCAGTCTTATGGGTCATCTGGATTAGATGTTTGGCTATAGACGAAGTTGGTAGTCTGACACCTGCGACTATTGATTTCCCACAATTCACTTTTCTCTCTAACCATTTCGGTATATTCTCTCTCACCCTCATATGCGAAGCATGATTACTCCTCACTCTGAGTGTGTCTACACACACACACACGCACATGAAAATTGGTAAAAAGTGTGGGATGTGACATTGTCACTTATGCACTTTTGAGGTTTGCAGTGAAGCATATTTTTACCTTTTTTGATAATTACAAGCTGAGCTGCATAGTAGGTCCTTTGGATGACCAAATTTAACCTTTGTCAACCTTTAAATCTTTTTTTTGTCACTTTGTTTCATTTAATTGCCCTTAGTTTTTTCCGTATGTATCGACTTGACAAGTTCATGTGTGAGGGATCAGATTGTTCGAAATGTATATTGAGCAAATACATCACATCACATTTTTCAGATAATCTCCGTTTTCTAATAACACTATCCAAATTTATCAAAAGGGTCTAATTGTTTTGAATACATGATCTGCAAGCTCATCTAACTAGCTGTCTAAAACCTTGTGTTCGACCCATGATTAGGTTGTGGGTGGTTAATGCTGAATGCAAAATGGAATAATCATCAGGTGGCTTTGGACTCTCTATCATTCCGTAGTTGATATCGGTCTATGGCGAAATTAACACTGAAAGATCAGTGTTCTTGAAGAAGAAGAAGATTATAATCAGCTTCTAAGGAAGCCAATGGGATTTAAGGAATTATTCGTATTACTTCTGCATAGGTGCATATATTCAGTTCTATGGTTTTGCTACAGGTACAATAATTTGATTAATTTAATTACGTATCAGTTAGAGAACCGTTGAAAACCATGGAGTACTGGATTGCTGCTACATTCTAGTTTGGGAATCATTGGTGGTACACGCCCACCTCCAGAGTTCGAAATCAGGACCTTCCAGTCACAAGGCAAGCTCGTATAACATTCAGCAAATGGGACCCAACTTCTCAGTGGCTCATTAATTCTAACTTCTACTAATTCGAACCTCAGTGGGTGGGTACTACTGATTATCCCCGGACTAGGATGAAACAACTGTCCATTACTCCAGCAATGGTTTTCAATGGTTCTCTAACTGATATCAATCCATGATCCACTCGTAAAAACAAAACTAATCCTTACCTACCAACTCTTGAAAATTAATCCTATGCTCACTAGTGACTTGCTACAGGACGGAATTTCCTGGAGTTCTAGCGAGAAGTTGTGACCAGTGAGGTCCATCCAGATGTCACGTGTGAGGATGTATGTCCCACCGACGACATAGGTTGGGGTGGCGCTAAATCACGAATTGGTAGAAGTTAGAATACATGGGCTGGCCATTGAGAAGTTAGGTTTCTAGCGACTGAATGGCTCTCAACGAGCTTGCCTTGTAACTGGAATGTCCTGGGTTTGAATCCCGCATTGTGAGTGCATACTGCCTACGATTCCCAAACTAGGATGAAACAACCTTCCAGTCCTCTAGTTTTTTTCCTTCACATTCTAAGTGTGACATAGGGCTTCAAGCTAGAAGGCTTGAAGTTTCTGTAACAGTGTTTATTTTTTAAAGGATGGGGTTGCTAGCCTCATGCCTAACCTTTTCTCTTTACCAGCTTTTATTACTGGCTTAGCGGAGTAAAGGAGTGCGTTGGCCGGGGATCAAGCCCCGGACCATGTGCATAGTCGGCGAGCGTCCTAACCGCTATGTTACCTCTAGTGCTGGTTTTCAACTGTTCTCTAACTGATATCGATCCGTGATCAACTTGCATAAGCAAAACTAATCCATACAAACCAATTATAGATAATTAATGTAACGTGCCTGAGGATATTACTGATCGATAAAATCTAAAAAGTTTTCTTGCACATGTAGTAAGTCTTTTCTAAATTATAGTACTTTTACAGGTTGTCAGTAGTTTTTAACACTGTGAAAGATTATTGTCCATTGGTGTTGTAAATCTTCTATGCCTAACAAGATTGAAATACCGACCATTCAATGTCATCTCTTTAAAAAATTAAAGATTGTAACAAATATTACTGATCAAAGGGATTTTCATTGTTGACAAGTAGTATAGAGCGTTTGATTTAACAGAAATTCTTTCAAAGTCAAATTTTTGTCATTTCCAGTTTTCTAAGCAAATTTGACATTCATTATTAATAATGACGATTGGCAGGAGGCTTCTCGTTAAAATCCGTTTCATCAATATCAACTGAAATTGTCAGGAGACATTTCCTTCTTCTGCCGGTTGACGAAAAAAAAATGAAGAAAGTTGAAAGCGTTTTTGATCACTTGTCATAAATGTTCAACTGAAACAGAAACTATGCCAAGCATAAAATACCTTGGAATGGTAATATTCTCCAATGTTTCATAATCGGTGATCCATATCTCTTCAATTTCTAAGAAAATCCTTCGTCTGACCTACTATATTCCGAAGTTAAGACAATCAGGACGAATTGCATGGAGGATTTCATCATGAGCCGACATCAGTTAGAGAGCCATTGGAAAACCTGAGAGTAGTGGATAGCTGTTTCGTCCTATTTTGGGACTCTTCATCAGCACGAACCCACCGGGACTAGAACCCGGGACCTGCTGGTTATAAGGCGAGCTCGTAGACCATTGAGCCACTGGGACCCGACCCAATAGTCCTTTAATTCTAACTTCTGCCAATTCACGACAGAGCGCGACCATTTTGCAACGTCTTCTTCGATAAGTTACTGCTTCATCTTCAACCTGGTGTACCCTACACTACCCAGTGGGTGCTTACCGCTGAAAAGTCTCAAACTAAGGCGAAACAGATGTACAGTACTCCTAGGTTTTCCAGTGGTTCTCTAACCGAGATGTCAGCTCATGATGAAATCCTCCATGCAATCAAACACAAAATCCCTACGAAACCGATACTTTAAAATCAGGAAGAATCACTTAGCCTCTACTTTTAGAGTTTGTTAACTCTTGCATCTTACCTATTTTAGTTTCGCACTTCCCCTTAACTTTTCCTACTGAACTAATCAAAAGGGACCATGTCATATTGGGAAAGGTAATAAAGGTTATTAGCAGGACAAGTAGTGTGCCAATTAGTCAGCTCCTTACTACTGTAGTCGATAGCCACCTGATTTCATCGTGTGAGAAATAGTCCAAATCCATATTGTCTGACCCTCAACATCCTCTACATTCTCAACTCTCCCTGCCTTACATCTCATCAGATAGTTGGACTAGAAGTCATTATAATAAATGATTATATGCTCATACAATCAAGTACAGAAACCTAACAATATCCTATTTCGGAAGCGTTTTCTGTGATAGAGATAATTTTACGCGCGAAACTTTTAACTCATTCTGCAATTAGCATAAAAAGAGAACTTAATTATTCTGCCACATTTACAATTGCATGGTGACACTCACTATCATCATTATCGTATAATTTTGTATATAATTAATACTAATTCATAAAAAATCCCCATTCAAACATAAATAGATGGAAGACCAGTAATTCAGCGAAGAGTCTCTTTTCGGCAAATTCTATTTCATAGCTGTACAATCACAAATATATATACGGTTGTTTTGTATGTGTGTGTGTGTGTAAATTAAATTTGACAAACTAAAATACAATTAGTAAGTTCAGATGAATTGGATGTTGACATAAGAGGGTAGTTACAAAAGTTGTAAGTTGTCACAAACGATTGTTAAAGAAGAGTTGCGTAATAACATGAATTGTTTGATGAAAGAGTTGTGCTCAGGGTGAACATGGAAACAAAATAACACACGGAATTACGCAAGAGTTTTAAGTAGTTTGAAAAATAAGTATCAAACTGAAAGTTAAGTCTGATCAACAGAGTTGTTACCATGATAGTAGAAGTGGTTGAATAATTTTCTTTTGTAAGCATAGTTCTGGTTTTTCTAGCTGTATGGCTAGGGCTTCTGCAATGAAAAGAAGACGGAAAGGTATTGTCTCTGCCAGGCTGTTCTTCACTCTGTGGATTATTTTGAAGGAGGCATCTGTTGATATGATTATGAAAAATAAATTGTGTTCGAAACGTCATCCAGTATATAATATTGTTTCACTGTGTGATATATCTAATAAACAAACTAATATGGAGGCGTCTGTTGAGATGAAATGACCAGTGGTGACGGGATATTCGATTATTGTACTCCTTATACGGCTACTACCTTCTTTCTGCAGTCAAGATGGATAGTGTTCTTTGACCACTTCTACTCTCATGGTAACAGCCCTGTTGATCAGACTTAAAGAAACGCTATTCGTCAAATTTGACCGTTTCTCCTCGCCTCAACTTAAAAAGCTTCGTAGAGAGAAGGAAAAACTGTATAAGATGAAAGATAAAAGTGGTGTAAAAAGAACTAACTTCTTAATTAAGTCTGAAATGCAGAGGTTGAATGTAATATATAACCAGAAATTCATATCCTGCAAAAATCCTTCTAATATGTGGAAACTATTTAAGGAAATCACTGGTGGTAAGCAGATAAACAATATTCCATATTCTTTTGATGTATGTACTCTTAACAAATCTTTTATTTACTCTCCCTCAAATGCCATGCTTCCCAGCATCACTTGTGTTAATAATAGCCCCTTTCCAGGTTTTAACACAAATGATGTTCAAAAGTGCCTCAAGTCTCTAAACCCTTCCCAGAGCTTAGGTCCCGATTATGTACCTAGTATTATTTTAAAAAATGTTCTGATATTCTGTGTCACCCTCTTACTGATCTATTTAACAAATCTTTTTCCGATAATATTGTGCCTGCCGTTTGGAAGGACATTAAAGTTGTACCCATACCTAAATCTTCTACTGGAGCATGTGTCAAATTTAGACCCATTGCTATTACCTCTCCTTTTTTGAAAACTATGGAGAAATTACTTTTACTTAGTCTTGTACCTTCGCTTAAATCCTTTAATGACCCTAAACAATTTGCCTATAAGCACAGTAGAAGCACTTTAGATGCAGCTGCCGTCTTATATCATAACATTGCTTCCAGTCTAGACAAGGGGGCTAAATTTGTTCGTTGTGCCTTCCTAGACTATACATCTGCTTTCGACTCGGTCCCTAGGGACATCTTATTAAATAAACTTGCTGCTAGTCAAACAGAATGTTGGGCTGTTAACTGGTTACATTCCTATTTCTCAGATAGAAAGCAGTACACCGTATATAAAGGGAAGTCTTCCACTTCATTGCCTACTGAAGCTGGTGTCCCTCAAGGCGCTGTTCTTTCTCCTTTTCTTTTTTCTTTCTTTCTTCTTGCATGACTTGCCTCACTCTGATGAAATAAACTTTGTGAAGTACGCTGATGATTTAACGGTTTCAATGGCTGTTAACTCCCAGCTAGATTGTACTAAAATAAATAGCTTTCTATCGGAAGTCAGCAAATGGTCTGAGTCTAACGGTCTTAAACTGAATCCTTCTAAGTGTCAAACTGTTGATTTCAGCTTAAGATGTAAACGACAGTTAAAAGAAGTCATCGATTCTCATGACAGTTGTAAAATTGACGACAATGATATAGGAATCAAATCAGAAATTAAGTATCTTGGACTCATTCTCTCTTCTGATCTCTCCTGGTCTTCCCATGTCTTAGCAATCTCCAGTAAAATATTCCGCCTGACATTTTACATTAAGAAGTTAAGACACTCGGGTATAACTCAACCCATCCTCTTACAGTTCATAAACTCTTGCATCCTACCTATTCTTCTTTATTGTTCACCCTTATTCTTTCCTGGTTTGCTTAAAAAAGACTATGTCACAATTCGTAGAATACTGAAGACTGTCAGTAGGGTGAGTGGTGTCCCAGTGGACCACATAGTTAACGTCGTTGTCGATAGGCACTTGACTTCGTGCAATAAATTTGCTAAAGGGATTTTGTCTGACTTGGAGCATCCGCTTTACCCTCAGCTTTCACCTTGCATCTCCTCAGGTAGAACAAGGAGTAACTTCAGAAAACTGTATGCTCGCACGTCTAAGTATAGAAATTCTATGATACCATACTTGGCACGTATTTTATGTGATGAAAATAGTGTCAGGCAAGAATTAACTAACCTTTTTTCATCTAGTAAATAAACAATTTCCTCCATCATCCATCCTTATATACCTTCAAGTTTTACTTTTATTACTTCTATTATATTTATGGTCCTGTTACTTCTCTGTTTTACTCTCATAATTGCAAACACCAACTTATCTCCATGACGGCTGTAATCTTTGTTTTTCCCCTCACCATATCATGTAAAGAAAACATTATATTCAATATTTTTAAACATGTTAGGATTTCTATACCACATTGACAATACTGTGTGACACAAGCCAACGGCAATTTTCACTTGTATTATTATTATTACCCTAGCTGTTATCATTATTATTGCTATTTCCATTTTATATGCTGCATGTTTTTGACACTACCTCTATTGTAAATGTGGAAAATTTTCTGTGTGATTAATTTTATTTATAATTTGAGGAAATTAGATGCAATATTGTGATTAATGCTGAAAATTCCATTCTGTATCACAAGTACTGGTTTTGGAATAAAGTAAATCATTATTGTTAACTAATGCTTGTATGCTTATTTTTCTAACTACTTAAAACTCTTGCGTAATTCCGTGTGTTATTTTGTTTCCATGTTCACCCTGAGCACAACTCTTTCATCAAACAATTCATGTTATTACGCAACTCTTCTTTAACAATCGTTTGTGACAACTTACAACTTTTGTAACTACCCTCTTATGTCAACATCCAATTCATCTGAACTTACTAATTGTATTTTAGTTTGTCAAATTTAATTTACACACACACACACATACAAAACAACCGTATATATATTTGTGATTGTACAGCTATGAAATAGAATTTGCCGAAAAGAGACTCTTCGCTGAATTACTGGTCTTCCATCTATTTATGTTTGAATGGGGATTTTTTATGAATTAGTATTAATTATATACAAAATTATACGATAATGATGATAGTGAGTGTCACCATGCAATTGTAAATGTGGCAGAATAATTAAGTTCTCTTTTTATGCTAATTGCAGAATGAGTTAAAAGTTTCGCGCGTAAAATTATCTCTATCACAGAAAACGCTTCCGAAATAGGATATTGTTAGGTTTCTGTACTTGATTGTATGAGCATATAATCATTTATTATAATGACTTCTAGTCCAACTATCTGATGAGATGTAAGGCAGGGAGAGTTGAGAATGTAGAGGATGTTGAGGGTCAGACAATATGGATTTGGACTATTTCTCACACGATGAATTCGTTGAACTACTCGTCTTCTGTCTATTATTCCTAATATTATTATTCTTATCGTTTTTATATTTGTACATCATTTCGACCCTATTGCTTCTGCTAATCCCATATGTTGCTATTATCAGTTTTGGTTCAGTGTACTCTTTAATGTAATTTTCCGGTTGTTGATGAGCTAGTTAGATGCAATATTGCATCAAATGCTGAGGATTCCACACCGTTTCATGAGTACTGTTTTGGAATAATACAAATTATTACCGCCTAATGTCGACAGATCGAATAAATGGTGACAGTCAGTGAAATAGCTCAGAATTTTTGGATGATACCTGTCCTATTAATTTAATGATATTGTGACATTTTCTACATACACGCATAGATATGCATAGCGTATAGAAGGACATCTTTCCAAAAGGAATCATTAATTATATCCCATCTCAAATCATGGACAGATATCAGTTAGAAACATTTACAGCTCTTTTGACTTAATTTGACAATCTGCAACAATACGGAACCATAACCACCCTTCACAAGTGATCACTAGCGACTGTCTACAGAATGGGGTATTCGTAGTTCTAGTTTGAAGTCATGAATGCTGAGATCCACTAAGTGAGACATGAAGAAAGATACGCGATATCGGTTAGAATTGGCGCTACATATCACAAGTTAACAGAAATTAGAATCCATGAGCTATTGACTGTTGTCCCGGTAACTAAATGGCCCGTGGTCCTTGGTGAGGACGGTTTAAGGTGTTTACTGTAAAAGAGTTCAAGATTCGGACAAAAACAGTTGTCTATTGCTCCCTAGTTCTCAAAGGTTCTTTAACTGAACTCAGTTTATGATCTAGCTAGAAAATAATGGAATCGTTGCAAAGCAACACTTGAGATTTGATTAAAGCAAGAACAACAGTTTGTGCAGAATAGGATGGCACAGTCATTAATTTTTTTGGCTTCTCATCATCTGCTTAGAGCCCAAAGATATTACCAAGTGTATGTACACAAAAAATTTAACATTCTTGCAGTTTTCACATGATATCAGTTGACAGAGAGTTTAAATTTAAATTTTTAAAAATCACTGCATTCATACAATGGTAAAGGAACCACGTAATAAGGACAAGAGGTTAAACCATAAATGGCATAATCAAGTGAAAGAGAGAGAAGATAAAGGCAAGAAGTTACCAGGGCAAGGAAAGACTGACAACTGCTTCTTTCTGAACACATAAATTGGGTTTCAAGTGTTTGATAGAGATTACTTCAGCAGATTTGAGTAGAGCTGAGTTATACTGTCGATTAATAATCTTGAAGGATTTCACGGTGTTCACCTCATGAGTTGGATCGAAAAGATATCTGGCAATAGTACGTTTTGTTACATGTTCAGAGAATCTAAAATATTCCCTGTCTGTCCTACCAATGTAATTGCTCCCATAGATACATTTAGATTTGTATACACAGTTAAATTTAACTTGAGAAGGATATCTGTCGACTTTTGATTATACCTTAGAGAAAGTTTTCCAATAAAAGGGAACCAACTTAGCTACAGAACAGGCTCTCGTCACTGACGTATTCAACTTTCATGTTGACTAGTCCTGCAATATTATCACCTTGAAAATCGACTTGAATGAAGACAGGCTTTTTTTCCCAACTGTGATTTGTTTAACACTTCAGCCTTCATATCTTCCGTTCCTGTTAATTTATTTCCAAGCGTAGCCATTTTTTTCACACCCTCTGCAGAGCATAGTATCCTACCTCTATAACACAGAGTTTTGACTAATCCTCATTTATAGCGAGTGTTGGAAAAGAACTCTAAGAGGATGGTTATAAATCTGAGAAGAAACTTTAAAGGCGACAGACAATAAAGACTAAAATGTGTCTTATTTATTCATTATTATTATTGTATCTTTTAGTTCCTAGAGCAACATAGGGCTTCAGCTGCGCACCTCCATTGCCTTCTGTTTTCTGACAACGTTTTCACCCCGCTCCAGGTCTGTCCACATGCTTTCATCTCCTCTTCACATCACCTCCTTCAAGTCACCCTTGCACTGACGACCAACTCGCCGCCTCCGTTTCGGGTTCCACTCGAACAATTGCTTGTCTAGTGATGTCACTTGATGGTTTCCTCAGAGTACCGCCAGCCAATCCATCTCCATTTCTTCCTGCCTATTTGTTTCACAATCGGTTCCTGCTGAGTTGGTTCGCTCATTGCCAGCCATCCCTGTTGCTGATCTTTTCTGGCTGGCCGTCTGATCTTGAGTATTGAGCAAAGACAGCTGTTAATGAAGGTCTGAAGTTTGTTTTAGATGCTCTTTATGACTCGCCAAGTTTCTGATCCGTATGCAGTAGCACTGACTCACTTCACCTCGTAGTTGAGAATCCGGATGTTATTTTTGATGGTGAGTAGTGCTGTTGACCTCCACACAGACTTGGTGAGAGTAATGAAAGCTTGTCTTGCTTTTCCGATGCTCTCTTTGATATCCTCGTCAGTTCCGCCTGTAGTTGAGACGATGCTTCCCAGGTAGGTGAAGGAGGTTGTTTCTTTCAGGTTCCTCCCATTTATGCTGGCTGATTGTTGTCTGTTGTTGTTGTTGCCGTTGATGTTGGCCAGGAACCTTCATCACCTCTGTTTTATCTATGTTCACTTGAAGTCCTTCCTATCTTTGATGCTTCTTCTGCCAACTTGTTACTTTTCACTTGCATATCTTCCAGTTTGTGAGAAATCAGACATATATCATCGGCGAAATCCAGATCCTCCAAGTCTTTTGTGTCAGTCCATTTTATGCCTGTTCCCTCGTTGGTTGCCGTTGTCTGTCGCATTATCCAATCCATTGCAATCAGGAAGATCATTGGTGATAGTAGGCAGTCTTGCCTCACTCCCGTCCTCACTTCGAAGGCTTCCGTAAGTTTCCCGTTGTGGATTACTTGGCATGCAGCATTGTCATATAACTGTTGGATGAGATGTATAATTGTCGGTGGGACCCCGCAGTAGCGAAGTAGTTGCCAAATCACCTCTTGATCGACGCTGTCGAAGGCCTTTTCAAAGTCGATGAAGTTGAGATAGAGAGGTGACTGCCATTCCAAGCTTTGTTCTTATTTAGAATAGCTTATATTACTTATAATTTCATGAATATTTTCATTATGTAATTAGTAAAGTTTAATTTTATTTTTATTTCTTCATTTATTCTTTTCTTTAAATTCTTTGAAATTTTAAAAATAAAAAGGTGACGAATGATTTGATTCCATTCATGATTATTTTAACTGTGATTATGGTTGGTTATGCGGTAGCTGCTCAATCGATCGCTTATCCTAATGGTTTATTCACTAAAGAGAATATGACACTGAGTAAGTTTCTTGTCATGGTAATAATAATAATAATAACAATAAATTTTATTGATTTTTCCTCTATGAATGAGTATCCAAAATACTCATAGTATTCAGCCGTTGTATATGCAGAAGGAGACAATTAGTGTTATATGACTAAATACAAGAATAGAAAGGATAAAAAGCGTTATTAAACTTGGTGATGCATTTAAAAAAGTCACAAGAATATTCTAGAGTTCAGAGAAGAAGTTCCCTTGATAAATTTCGATAGAAAAGAACAACAAGTTCGTTTCACACGAATGTTCCAATGGGTATTTTACACGATTTGAAAGCACATTTCGATAGAGCAAGAAAGGCCAGGTTATAATCATTTGTTGGTTAACCAAAATTACAATGATTCACATTCATTGTTGGAATGTGACAGTCGAGGAAATTTTTACGTAAAGTGGGACATTCAGAATGTAATCATCACAGTGCTTTCAATTAAAGTCATTACTTTTTTTTTACTCCTTTACATTTCCAGGGGAACATAGGCTTCAAGCTAGAGGTTTGAGGTTTCTGTAGCAGTGGTTTATCTACTTTTACAGATTGGTTTGCTAACCACATGCCCAACCTTCCTTCTTTATCAGTCTTATTACTTGCTTAGCGAGGTAAAGAAGTGCATCATCCAGAAATTGAATATACCCGACTGGTGAGTATTCTAACACTGTGCTAGTAACACGAAGTTATCTACCATTCATGTATATGCGAAAATAGAAAATCAGAGGAGTGAGAGTAGATAGAAAAGTGGAAAAAATTATGAACATAACCAGCTTATGAGAATATTGTGCTTTAGTTCACCAGATTGAAAATAGCTCAGTAGGCAACAATCACTAATATAAATGATTATTCGATAAATGTAATCGAAATCGAGGTGCAGTCACCAGACTTATAACATTCTATTTTCTTCATGTAGGGCCTTGGTTGAAGGTGTCCCATTATGACAGCTACTGAGAATCTGCTTTCGCTGACTTACACCATCTCTGGCGTAGGCGTGACATCCGGTTATCAACCAAGGGACGTGTGTACTGCTCATCAGTTCGCTCCGTCCTTCTCTATGGCTCTGAAACATGGCCAATACGCGTTGAAGACATGAAAAGGTTGACTGCTTTCGATCATAGATGTCTGCGATCTCTGTCTCACGTTAGGTGGTTTCACAAGATAAGTAATGTTGACGTTAGGCGTAGAGTGTTGGGCAAAGAGGGAAAATCAATCGACGAGGTTATAAAGTTACATAGACTAAGATGGCTAGGTCACGTGGTGCGCATGCCTAACCCCCGCCTTCCCCGTCGGGCATTGTTAGCTGATATAGGTTCAGGTTGGAAAAGAGCCAGTGGTGGCCAAACAAAAACATGGCCTCATCAATCCATGAAATCCTTGACAGTTAAACTGAGTCAGGTGGGGAGATGCAGACTTCCGGGTTGGGGTCCTCGGGACTCTAGGAATCAATGGCTGGAGACAATAGGTGACATGGCTCAAAATCGTTGTCAATGGCGCAGATGTATTCAATCTCTGTAATCTTTCATATTCCTTTCTACCATTACCCATTCTGTTTCACTCTTATATTTGTCAAACTCTATTGATTCTCTTCACTCATCTTCTTGTCTACCTCTGTGTGCTATTTGGAAGGTGGCAACTCGAACTGCTGCACTTCGGTGCCAAGTTCTATGTTGAATCCAGACAGACAGACAGAGAATCTGCGAAATAAGATGATATCAATTTCTACTGAAAATTTTGCCCTTTCTTGTTTTATCCAAGTTGAAAATAGGCAATCCATCTTAAACTAGAAGTTAATTGGTGCATGATAACTAGCAGTGGAATCCAGGATGCGCATTTCGTCCTATTTGACAGTCGTCATCTGGATGTACCTGCATTCTGCAGTGAGCGATGATATTTTCACCAAGGTTCAAACCCAATGTTAACAGTTTCAAACGCCAAAGATTTATCGACTACACCACTTGGGTCACAAGAGCCACCTCACTGAGAAATGCAGGTACATCCAAGGTACATGCAAGGAAACTGTATTAAGCCAACACACTTAGAGGACTGATACATGTGTGTACCCTACTAAGCAACTTATCCTTGCTTAGCTAGCATTAAACCCGATAAGGAGGGAAGGTTGGGAGTGAGGCTAGCAACACCATCTCGTAAAGATAGAATCAGTGATACTGAAACGTTAAGGCCCTAACTTGAAGATTTATGTTCCACTGGGAACTTAAAGGAATGGAATAAAAGAAAGAGTATTGTGCTGTCTGTTTTAAATGGTTCAACGGTTTTTATCCTCCTTTATTAACTCTAAAATATTTTTATGGTCTTTTTCCTAGGTATGTAAGTTGATCAATGTCTTTTATGCCTTCCATCCTATTATTTATTCAATTAAGTAACCTGAATGGCCTTTATCTTCATGCTTTATAGCTAAAACATGAATATATTTGCTATATGATTACTTAGCAAGGTTGATACATGTTCGATCACAAGTTTATATCCGTTAGAGAACCACTGGACAACCTTAGAATACTGGACAGCTGTTTCATTCTAGTCTGAGAATCATCGGTGTTACTCATCCACTGAGATCGAACCCAGGAACTTCCAGTTATACGGCAAGTTCGTAGACCACTCAACCACTAGAAAGCGATCCACTGGTAGCTCACCATCATGGTGCACATTGACTTGATGATATTAGATGGTTCGAGGCAATTGGCAGGAAGCCTAACACCTAGGTTTAGTGCTAGTTGACACTCACCAGTCAGCAAGGCGTATCTGCAGATTTGAAGGAACTCATGTCCCTTCTGAGATTCGAACCCGCGTCACCCACAGCCACTGGCAGAATTCAGTTTGCACCAAACATAGAACTAGATACACCTTACACTAGTTACTAATGTCCAATCTAAAATATCCACTATAGTCCTACAGGAGGTCAGTCGCGAGCCCGAATAGCTCAGTGGTAACGTTTCTGACTGCAGCACTGGGTGACGCGGGTTCAAATCTCAGAAGGGACATGAGTTCCTTCAAATTTGCAGATACGCCTTGCTGACTGGTGAGTGTCAACTAGCACGAAACCTAGGTGTAAGGCTTTCTGTGGCCAATTGCCTCGAACCATCTAATATCATCAAATCAATGTCACTGTGATGGCGAGCTACCTAGAGTGGTGGCCACACTGTAAACCTGACTGATAGAATCCTGTCTGTACCGAAGAAAGGACTAGACAAATCGCACTAGTTACTAGTGTCCAATCAAAGTATATATATATATATTAACCCCTCTCTCTATTCCCACCTAACTATATTACTTTTTAATACTTGCATCCAGCCCCTTACACAAAATACGGTGATGTGATTATGAGCAGTAATTTATGCTCGAAACTTTGCCATCCACTTGTTAATACTGCGTCATCCCTGTGTGGTATTCAAAATAAACTACCACAATGCCTAAGTTGTACGCTTACAATGATAAATTTGTTATCGTAACAATAATGGCAAGTTATGTGCCGGATATATTTTTACGCAGAATAACAGATTATAATAGAGGTTTTTTGTATTTCCCAATGAATGAAAAAACAAAACGAGATTGTGTTTTTACTGACGTTTCGCTATTTAATGCTAATAGCTTTCTCAAAGTATTATTAAACCGGAATTTACAAAATCTCAGCATATATATAACAAAGAATTAGGGGGTGAGAAAAATATAGACTTAGTTCAACTTAAAAGGACATATTGAAAGTCAAAATAACAATGAAGATCGTTCAAACCAAATATCAAAGGTAATAGTATATCTGTTATTATATCAAAATAAAGTTTACTAACTTGATCATCGTTCGTTAGTCTGGGGTCATTTTTGGTTGTCAAGTTCGAGAATAGGTAGAGGTAACCAAACTAAGTGTAGAATGTGAAATACTTGATTATCGTTCGTCAGTATGAGGTCATTTTGGTTGTCATGTTGGGGAGTAGGTAAAGGCAAAATGACCCCAGACTAACGAACGATGATCAAGTTAGTAAACTTTATTTTGATATAATAACAGATATACTATTACCTTTGATATTTGGTTTGAACGATCTTCATTGTTATTCTGACTTTCAATATGTCCTTTTAAGTTGAACTAAGTCTATATTTTTCTCACCCTCTAACTCTTTGTTATATATATATGCTGAGATTTTGTAAATTCCGGTTTAATAATACTTTGAGAAAGCTATTAGCTGCATTAAATAGCGAAACGTCAGTAAAAACAGCAATCTCGTTTTGTTTTTTCATTCATTGTGAAATACAAAAAACCTCTATTATAATGAATATCATATACCCAATGCCCAAATTTTTTCAAACCGTTAAAAGTGAACTTGGTTTGGATATCTATAATAGAATAACAGATTAGCTATGGGTTGTCATAATATATAGTATTTGAGTGTGTGTTAAACGTGCTCTGGGCTGAATTTGGTTACAAAATATTGTGAAATCGGAGACAGTGGGTAAGGAAACTGGCATTTCAGTTGAAGGTTATAAAAGGCGTCAGGTGAGTGAGTGGCTAGTATGCATTGTAGAGGAGACAGTAAGACTGCAGTAGAAAGTTCATTATGAAATAACCAATATGTGTAAAGTGAAGGCAGCTGGAGACATACATATATTGAGAAAGGAGATCCTTACAAACCAAAACTATAGAAAGTTAATCTGATGCTCGCTAGTGACTTGCTACAGGTTGGAGTTTCCTGAGTTCTAGTGAGAAGTCGTGACCAGTGAGGTCCAATTAGATGTCACGTGTGTGGATGGATGTCCCACCAACGACAATGGTTGGGGTTGCGCTAAATCACGAATTGGTAGAAGTTAGAATTCACGAGCCATTGAATCGGGTCCCAGTCGCTGAATGGTATACGAGCTTGCCTTGTAACCGAAAGGTCCTGGGTTCGATTCCCAGTGGGTGCGTACTGCCGATGATTCCCAAACTAGGATGAAACAGCAGCTGTCCAGTACTCCCTGGTTTTCAATGGTTCTCTAACTGATATCAATCCGTGATCAACTCGTAAAACATAACTAATCCTTACAAACCAAACTAGAGAAAGGAGATAGTATTACTAATAATAAGTCCTAATGGCATAAATGGAAAATTCGATAGTATTGAGAGATTGTTTGCATGAAGGGTATAAATTATGACGAATAATAATTTTGCGTGTGTGTGTGTGTGTGTGGGCACACATATAGAGGGAGGAGTAATCGTTCTTTGCATGTGAAAGTGCGAGAGTATATCCCAAAATGGTTAGAAAGACAAATTAATTGTGTTAAGAACACAATATTCAGCGAAGAGACTCTTTTCAAGCTGTACAATCGTATATATACGGTTTTTTTCAAGAAACTGTATATCAGGTGAGGGAATTAGGTCAAAGGTGTGAATACATGAAATAATAATAGTATGAAATGCAATTAAAATATTTGTGATTATAATCATAGTTTAATGTCAAGTGGCAAAATAATTAATGTCATATATAAATAATACATGAGGTGTATAGATTTTGGAAAGGTATACATAATTATAAGATTAGTGGACGAATATAAAATGTTACATAACATGGTGTGAAATTTCATAAGATAGAATTCAATATTGTAAAACTAAAATAAATATAAAAATTAATAATTTTGGGTTTAAAATGACAAGTGGTTCAAGTGGAAAAAATTTAGAGTGAGAATAGTAATAATAATAATCGCAGTAATAAGGGAAAGGTTCATAGAATAACTAAATAAAATAAATAAATAAATTTTCAAGGACCATTGGATCGGGTCCCAGTGGCTCAATGGTCTACGAGCTCGCCTTGTAACCAGAAGGTCCTGGCTTCGAATCCCGGTGGGTGCGTACTGCTGAAGAGTCCCAAACTAGGACGAAACAGCTGTCCAGTACTCCCAGGTTTTCCAATGGTTCTCTAACTAATGTCAGCTCATGATGAAATCCTGAAATCAATCAAATCCCTACAAACCAACACTTGAATAGTATATCTGTTATTATATCAAAATAAAGTTTACTAACTTGATCATCGTTCGTTAGTCTGGGGTCATTTTTGGTTGTCAAGTTCGAGAATAGGTAAAGGTAACCAAACTAAGTGTAGAATGTGAAATACTTGATCATCATTCGTCAGTATGAGGTCATTTTGCCTTTACCTATTCCCCAACATGACAACCAAAAATGACCCCAGACTAACGAACGATAATCAAGTTAGTAAACTTTATTTTGATATAATAACAGATATACTGTTACCTTTGATATTTGGTTTGAACGATCTTCATTGTTATTCTGACTTTCAATATGTCCTTTTAAGTTGAACTAAGTCTATATTTTTCTCACCCTCTAACTCTTTGTTATATATATATGCTGAGATTTTGTAAATTCCGGTTTAATAATACTTTGAGAAAGCTATTAGCTGCATTAAATAGCGAAACGTCAGTAAAAACAGCAATCTCGTTTTGTTTTTTCATTCATTGGGAAATACAAAAACCTCTGTTATAATGAATATCATATACCCAATGCCCAAATTTTTTCAAACCGTTAAAAGTGAACTTGGTTTGGATATCTATAATAGAATAACAGATTAGCTATGGGTTGTCATAATATATAGTATTTGAGTGTGTGTTAAACGTGCTCTGGGCTGAATTTGGTTACAAAATATTGTGAAATCGGAGACAGTGGGGAAAGAAACTGGCACTTCAGTTCAAGGTTATAAAAGGCGTCAGGTGAGTGAGTGGCTAGTATGCATTGTAGAGGAGACAGTAAGACTGCAGTAGAAAGTTCATTATGAAATAACCAATATGTATAAAGTGAAGGCAGCTGGAGACATACATATATTGAGAAAGGAGATAGTATTACTAATAATAAGTCCTAATGGCATAAATGGAAAATTCGATAGTATTGAGAGATTGTTTGCATGAGGGTATAAATTATGACGAATAATAATTTTGCGTGTGTGTGTGTGTGGGCACACATATAGAGGGAGGAGTAATCGTTCTTTGCAAGTGAAAGTGCGAGAGCATATCCCAAAATGGTTAGAAAGACAAATTAATTGTGTTAAGAACACAATATTCAGCGAAGAAACTCTTTTCAAGCTGTACAATCGTATATATACGGTTTTTTTCAAGAAACTGTATATCAGGTGAGGGAATTAGGTCAAAGGTGTGAATACATGAAATAATAATAGTAGTATGAAATGCAATTAAAATATTTGTGACTATAATCATAGTTTAATGTCAAGTGGCGAAATAATTAATATCATATATAGAATAATACATGAGGTGTATAGATTATGGAAAGGTATACATAATTATAGGATTAGTGGACGAATATAAAATGTTACATAACATGGTGTGAAATTTCATAAGATAGAATTCAATTATTGAATTGAATTTTTGATTTTCCCGTCGATTGATTGGACCGAAGTGCTCGGTCTCAGGTTGACATGTCGGCTTCTTGTGCAGATGATTCGACGATGTCTGGGCATTTAATTAGTATACAATTGGTGGATGGTGGCTAGCAGTGGTATCCAGGACAATGCGCATTTCGTCCCAATTGGGACTCGTCAGCTGGATGCACCTGCATTTCTCAGTGAGTGATGATGTTCCCACTGAGGCTCGAACCCAGTGCCCATATTTTCAAACGCCAAAGCGTTATCCACTGGGTTCGAGCCTCGGTGGAAACATCATCACTCACTGAGAAATGCAGGTACATCCAGATGACGAGTCCAAAATAGGACGAAATGCGCATCTTGGATTCCACTGCTAGCCACCATCCACCAATTGTAGATAGAATTCAATATTGTAAAACTAAAAAAATATATAAATTAATAATTTTGGGTTTAAAATGACAAGTGGTTCAAGTGGAAAATATTCAGAGTGAGAATAGTAACAATAATAATCGTAGTAATAAGGGAAAGGTTCATAGAATAACTAAATAAACAAAATAAATAAATGTCTATCCCTCTACGGCCAAGGCAGAAGTGGGGATTTTACATACTTCTTTTATACTCAAAGGTCTGTCTGAAACTCATGAATTGCCAAGGCTTCAGCTGTTTTTAGAAGTCTGTAACAAAGAAAACTCGGGAAGTTAGCATGAATTCTATATATGATCTTGAAAACATGGTCAAGGTTGACCGAGTGACCGAAGTCGATTTGATAGTGTGAAATGTTCCCATATTATGAATTAAAAGTCATTCTGAACGAAGAATATTCTTTTCAATAATTTCTCTTTTCAGGATCTTACAATTATTGTTTTACAATATTTTGGTAATCGATTTCAGCCTAGCACGTTTGTCACACAAATACAACTATTTATTTTGACACCCCATAACTAATCTGTTATTCTACGTTAAAAATATATCCACCACCGCATAACTGGCTATCATTATTGTAACGACAACAGTTATATTATATTTTATAATTGTAAGAACCTGAAGAGAAATTATTGGAAAGAATAATATTCTTCGTTCAGAATGACTTTTAATTCCCATTTATAATATTGGAACAAGACATATAAGCGAACAATATTGTTTGTTTTCAATTAGATCTTCTTCCGGCTTTACTCTAATTCACATAGATTTATGTATAAAAATTTTGAACCAATGACGGCGATTTTGTGGATCAAATAATAATAATAGTAATGATAATAATGTGGTAAATGTTTTGAACGAAATTAATAACGACGATTATAATGGTTTTCAAGTATTGGTTTTGTAGGGATTTTGTTTGATTGCATGGAGGATTTAATCATGAGCTGACATCAGTTAGAGAACCACTGGAAAACCTGGGAGTACTGGACAGTTGTTTCCCCCGTCCTAGTTTGGGACTCCTCATCAGTACGCACCCACCGGGATTCGAACCCAGGACCTTCTGGTTACAAGGCGAGCTCGTAGACCATTGAGCCACTGGGACCCGATCCAATTGTCCTTGAATTCTAACTTCTGCCAATTCACGACATAGCGCGACCACTTCGCAATGTCTTCTTCGATGAGTTACTGCCTCATCTTCAACCTGCTGTACCCTACTGGTCACGGCTTCCCACTAGAACCCCAGGTTAACTGCCTGAATAGGGCCAGTCACTAGTGAGCACAGATTAATTTTCAAGTATAAGTTTTGTAGGGATTTTAATGGTAACAAAATATTGATAATAAGGTTTATGCAGGTGATAAGAATAACAAAGGTAGTATATGTATATATGTGTATATGTAGACAATTCAATAAATAAGTAAATTAGGTCAAATCTTAACAGGTGAAGTGGACATATAATCAGAGTTTGAATAAATAACATAAAAGTACGAAGGAGAGGGATGATAAGAAAGGGTGGGAGGGTTTTGAATAGAATTCACCTAGGCAAGCAAGGGAGAGACAAAGGTAGAACAAATTTCTTTTGTATACAAAGACTAGGATTGTTCTCTTGAATTAATTCTCATAGTGTCGGCTATGTGTAAAAGACGGGTTCTGATTCCGTTCGAAAGACTCTATGGAATGCGATAGATAACTTTGAAGGCACTATTTTTGCCCACTTGGTGACCGCTATCAGCAATCAAATGAGCCAAAATAGAACTTCGTATGGATTTTATTTGACCTTTTCCAAACCATAAAGGAAGATGCTCATCAATGCGTTTGTTAAGCTGTCTAGTTGTTCGCGCTGTACTCTTAACCTACCCTGGTAATCCTTATTTTATCGGATTACCAAACGTTGTGTTAATTTTTCTTAAATCTTTTTTTGTCACTTTGTTGAATTTTATTGCCTTTAGTGTTTTCATATATATCGAAATTGACAAGTAAATGTGTGAGGGATCAGATTGTTCTGAATGGTACTGATCAAATACATCACAACATATTTTTCAAATGATCTTCGTCTTCTAATAACGCTATCCGAATAATAGTAATAAGCAAAGAAAAGAAAGCCAAGGGGGTTAAGAGGAAGAGGCATTCTTGGCGAGAAGAAGAATCACTGATCCAATTTCAGCCACGGTAGGAACAGCGTCTGGACGTGTTCTTTTTAAATACAACGATGCGGTTTAGTCGGCCTAAATGCAACAGTTTCAGTTCTATGTAGGAGACGCTGGCAGACTGTATATTCTATTATGACTAATCACCATCATTGTCGTCTGGCGATGCCCAATACTTTGTAGTTGGATTTATCCCACCTCATTTGTCACAGAAATACTACTATTCATTTTGTTACACTATGAGAACTAATCGTATACTAATTAAATACCCAGACATCGTCGAAGCATCTGCACAAGAAGCCGACATGTCAACCTGAGACCGAGCACTTCGGTCCAATCAATCGACGGGAAAATCAAAAATTCAATTCAATAATCTATTCTTATTCTACGTAGAAATGTATTCAACGAATAACTGGCCATTATTGTAACGATAACAAATATTATCATTTTATAATAGTAAGAACCTGAAGCGGATTTATTGAAAAGAGATACTGCGTTAGTTCATAAGTATTCAGACAGAGAAATATACGAGTATCGTATCACATCGTAAACTTAAAGATATTCACTCCTTTATTAGTTAATATCTCCGATAAGATTACAGAAGTACACCTACTCTGAGGTTAAAGTGAATCAGATTTACTTTTGCAATACAATTTGACCAGTTTGCTCACATCCTCACTTATCAAATCCGCTGATATAAAAGACCCGAAAGGAAGTTAAAAGATTCTCGTATCAGCCGTTGTCAAACAAATATACAGAAAAGTAAATGGAATAATGAGAGATAAGAAGAGAATAAATAGGCCGACACGAAGAAGAATGTTCACTTCTCAATACGATAATACGACCAGATAAGGAATACAAAGATAGTTTAGATGCGAAGTGGGAAGCTTCTCCTTTTTGCATATATCGTATTCCTTGGATCAATTGAAGAATGACTTCGGTTTGAGCAAAATCTCAATTGTTTATCAAGCTGATTAATCTTTTTACTTATAAAAAGTCGAGAAAGCTGTTTCGGACAAAGAATAGTATTTTTGGCAACTTCATTAACAGGTTCTACAGTTATATATATATATATATATACATTACCGTGAATGAATGAATTAGTGTTATGAACAACATTAATGTTGTATAAATAATATCGAATCAATAATAATAATAATATCAATGGATTACAGTTCAATAGCATCAACATAACAATATACATGGAATATCAGAAAAAAATTGGAAAGATGATAGTACAAAATCATGAATTTATAGTCTCCACTGATCGCCGATCAGGGTAGTAGTAACGACTGCCTGGACTTGCTTCTTCTGCACACACACAGCACCAGTTATTTAAGGCAAATTGCAATAGCCTCTGCTGTTGGGAGAATGCGGTACCTGGGTGTTTTTGGTAATTTATTTGGCACCTGATAAATGATAGAGAAGGATTCTTCAATTTTGGATGGCTTTGTGACCGATTTGGAACAGGTGGTCTGATGTTGAACTGTTGACGGTTTTTACTACATCTTTACTTAGCCACACTGGTAGATGTTCCCTAGCGAGCATGGAGAATCAAGTTCCTACAGTAACGGCCAGTATAACTTGCTCCACAAACGCAGCTGAAAATTTTAATGGGCATTTTTAATGAATTAATTTTTGCGTTTATAATTATTAAGCAAACATAACTCAGGTTCAAACACGCTGTACTATGTTGCACAAATGATTATTTTATGTTACAGCAACAGAATTTCCGGCAGAGAACTATTATAATTATTTATTTTATTCTTTTGAGTTCCTGGTCGAATAAGGGCTCCAAGCTATAGCTTTGTAGTTTCGATAGCACTGGTCCTATCTTTACGGGATGGCGTTACTAGCCCCACACCCAACCTTCCCCCTTTACTAGGCTTCCTACCCACTTGTCGAGATAAGGGATTACATATACTGAGATTCGAAGCCCGGAACACTTGAGGCGTGGTTAGTGAGAGTTCTACCGCTGAACCACTCATGCACAGCAGAGATCTAACCAGCAGCTTATTGTCCATCCAAAATATATTGAAAAAGAAATGGAGATAATTTAGATATACCTTGATGAGACATCGTGTAGAATCCGAATAAGAAGTGATATGTTGGCTGTCGGAGGATGAAGTGGAGAAGGTTATATTGTAACAATAGAAGGCAAGACACGGAAATCAGAGTATATTTTTCACTAATCAAATCGATATTCATGTATCCACAGTTTATATTCGTTAACCAATCACTAAGCGTCTGATTTTGGTTTACATCAAAGAACATGAAATACAATGTTCTAACGCACATAGTATAGCGTTGCCAATGCAGTATTGAATTGTGGGAACATGTGAGTATAGCATTCCGTTGACACACATTGTCTGTTTCACACCACCACAATATGAGGGGAAAATTAAAAAAAAAACTTGTGGAAGGCCTCGAGCCAAATAAGCCAAATATGCTGGCAGTGAGTGTACATTTCTACCTGGGCTGTCGGACATCCACTAAACAATATGTATTAACAATAAGTCATTTCAGTGAGTAGATGCACTGTCTGTATCACAAAGCATATTTTACACAAACGAGAGAATTAAATTGGAAGATACCGTATACGTTTAACGAAAACAAAACAAGTATTTCAGCGAAGAGACACTTTACGGAGAATTTATTCTCTCCAGCTGTGCAATCACATTTATCTACAATTATTTTCTCATGAAATAGGATAGTAACAAAAATGATGAGTTTGTAAGAGTTATTCCGGCTTAGGGTAGACCTCAATAATAAAAGCTCTTACAAAAACTTCACCATTTTTATTCCCTTAGAACTACTCTACTAACGTATATTGACGAGCGAAATCAGAGCAAAAAGACCTGATATGATAAGTATGTCAGGACAGAGTTATATTTTATGCAAATAAGATATGAAACTTGACAAATAAAGAGTTTATACAATTTATCTGATGTCTTGATTGGTGGTAGGCTCGGAGAGTGCGCTGAAGGAAAGCACAAAAGGGGAGCGAACCACTTGTGTACAGGAGAGTTAAAACTCAAAAGATGAAGGTGTGCTTAAACCATGGGTGAGCGAGTTTAAACAAAAGTTCAAGGGTTCAATGCGCACTACAAGTTGTCGTCATACTTATTGTTGTTAATATTAGTCAGTGCATTAGAGGAGTTGAATAAGTGTAATAGAGTTGCGTAATAAGATGAGTACTGTAATAAATGATTTGTAATCTGGATGCACATATAACCGAAGAAAAATATGGAATTATGTAAGGAGCTAATAATAATAATAATGATTTACTTTATTCCAAAAGCAGTACTTACAATACAGAGGGGAATTTTCAGCACTTGTCACAATATCTTGCATCTGATTTACTTAAAATATAAATAAAATTAAAACAAAAGTAACCAGAGGAATTTGTCCACGCTAACGACATAAAGTCAAAACTATTCGAAGTACGAATTGAGAGTATTAAATATAATAATCATAGTAATAACAGTGAGTTTGTTTGAAACAGTATTGTAGATTCAATTTGGAAATTTTAGCATGTTATTAAAGAGTATTGAATTTAATGTTCTGCTGATATAGTATAGTGAGGGGAAATACAAAATTAACAGTTATTAACACAGTTTAAATTATGTTCACACTTATAAAAATAAATAAATAAAAACAAAAATTGAGAGGATTATAAATATAAGAAATACAATAACAATAAAGTTTGGTACTGTAAGGGTGGAAGAAATGGTTTATTTAGTAGTGCAAAGAAGGTTAGTTAGTTCATGCCTGACACCATTTTCATCACATAAAGTACATCCTAAATATGGTATAGTGGAATTTTTATACTTAGACATACGTGCATAAATTCTTCTGAAAGGTCTTCTTGTTTTACCTGAGGAGACACAAGGTTGGAGCTGCGGGTAAAGTGGGTTCTCAGAGTCTGACAAAATTCCATCAGCAAATTTGTTACATGACATCAAGTGCCTATCTCTGACAATGTTAACGATATGGCCCAATGGGATAGCTGCCACTCGTCCTACTGACAGTCATCAGAGTTCTACGAAGAAGACTAGTAAACCAAAATCAAGTCATTAGAAATCAGTAAGGTTTTTAATTATGATAGTAGAAGTGGTTGAATAATTTTCTTTTGTACACGTATAGCTCCGGTTTCTCTATCTCAATAGCTGTAGCTTCAATAGTGTGAAGTGTATCGCCTTTGTGAAACCATTTCTGGAAAGTAGCTAGGACCTAAAATCTGTTTATTTGAGGACCACTAATCAGCTCCCATCAACAATATTATGCACTTAGAAAGTGTCTGCTTATATCATGAAGAATAGAAGATGAACACTTCAAACAGTGTATTAATTACGAACACACTCAACTGTCGACGTCTTTTGTTTTATTTTAAACCTCAATTCCCTTACTTTAGTAACATGCGAATGATTTTATGCGGTTTGAAGCTTTTGTTTCTTGGTATTATCTGTACTCTTAAGACAGTGACCGACCGCCTACTGGAGTAAATTAGGTACACTTAATAGTCAGATAGTTTGGTATAAGTCACTGTCATCAGTTAGTTGTGCTCCGAATAGTTGGATGATCAGAATTACTATTTCATCGGTGAGTGTCACGAATTTGAACCTATAGGCTGTAGAATTCTACCCTTCAAATGTACAAATACTCCTTATCATTCCATTACCGATATCATTTCATTAAATTACCTGTTAAAGACTGATTTTCTATGGCGTTTTTAATAATTACATGCTTATACTCGGGCTATGAGATGTAAACGATCTTAAAATTGGAAACTCTTGATTTGAAATAAACATTAGCATGGTAGTACTTACTACTAATACATCGTAATTCTTGTTCAGTAACACATCGTTATCTCGCTTTCTTTTCCTCATTCCCTTTACGCTAGCCACACGATTGCCTGTAAGTATCTGTTTCCCCTCACATGAGGTCTCGCATGTCACCATTGGACATCTAACTCGTTGTCGCTTGTTCGAGTTCCATTCTAGCGTCTAATGATTGGTATCATTCAACGGTCTCCTCGGCATATGTCAAATCCATCTCTATTTTCTTTTGTGTATTTGTTAGACTATGGCTTCGTGGTTGGTTCACTGTCTGACACTGTTTCCCTCTGATATTAGATGGGTGGAGGCAATCGGCAGTAACCCTTGCACCTAGGCTTCGTGCTAGTTGGCACTCACCAGTCAGTCAGCAAGGCGTACCTGCAATCTTGATGGAACCCATGTCCCTTCTGAGATTCGAACCCGCGTGACCCAATGCTGCAGTCAGAGCCGCTATCACTGAGCTATTCGGGATATCGATTGCCCTCCTGTAGGGCTGTAGTGGATATTTTGATTTGACACTAGTAACTAGTGTGATGTGTCTAGTCCTCTCATTGGTGCAGACTGAATTCTGTCAGTGGCTGTGGGTGACGCGGGTTCGAATCTCAGAAGGGACATGAGTTCCTTCAAGATTGCAGATAAGCCTTGCTGACTGACTGGTGAGTGCCAACTAGCACGAAGCCTAGGTGCAAGGGTTACTGCCAATTGCCTCCAACCATGTAATATCATCAAATCAGTGTGCACCGTGATGGCGAGCTACCTAAAATGGCGGCCACATTACAACCTGACTGAGAGAATTCATTCTGCATTAATGAGAGGATTAGATAAATCACACTAGTCACTAGTGTCAAATCGAAATACTTTTTCCCTTTGCCTATTTCCTCTGGATCTCTGATATTTGGTATGTAATGAAAGCAGCTATTAGTAAAAAGTCTTTTCATGGACAGGAGCATGATTTCACATCAGCTCTTGAAAAGACTTAAGTCTCCGTCTTCTTTAAGGGTCTGACAAGATAGTCTGATCTTCTAATCAGTAATTATTCTTCCTCTCCTTCTAAGCCGAAGTATATATCCACTGATATCTTCGAGCTTCTGGAAAGATCCTTTGTGATGCCATTACTTTTCAGCTTTCGCTTTATTTCTTCTGCTATCTAGACTGCCACTAATTGTAGGCAGAGGATTGGTATTCTCCAGTTATTGTCTTTCTCTCCCTTTTCTGGGAACTTATTTTGAACAAAAATAGTTTTGACAATTCATAATCAAATAACATTTAATATTTCAACTGACAAGGATAACATTTTTGTAAATAATTAATATGACATACAGTCAGTTTTCTTTCAGATGAGACATAAACGGGAAGTATTCACCTTATGATTTATTTATTATTTTCATGTAATTACTGTTACATGTTCATGAATATACTTTTTTATTAATATTGCTGAGAAATGCTACCTTCAACTGAGCTGTCATCATCATTACTTAGCTTTTGATTTCTATTCTATTTTGCTTCCCACTACGCTTCACTCATCTCCCTGATGCGAAATATGCACACGCCACATTATACACCTGATGTATAGACTCGGAGATAAAGCATATGACATTCGCAGATATCATCTTTTCAATGTATACAACTGCATATTTTCAAATGTTTGGTGATTTCAGTTTAGATGCACTACAAGGCGAAGGTAAGTAGAAACTGTATGTTGACAATGACTGTTTATGTTATGAATTATTTATGCTTTTTTGCATTATTTCTGCATTTATTCGACTTGAGATTGTCTCATCTCATCTCAAGGAAAATAATAATAATAATAATAATGGGAATAATAGCATACATGTATATCTCTTTGTATGCCTATTAATTACAAATAAAAAACTGAAATGTTACACTGTAAGCTACTCATAAGTAGTATAAGTTTATTCTGATCAAGATTCAATTCTGAATAGTTGCATATGCTTTGAGCGTCAAGTCCAAAGCAGTTACATGTACCTTCAGATGGCGAGAAAGATGTTAGAACCGTCTCTTTCAACATTGCTTATATTTATTTGAAAATATAGCTTTTATTTATGTCTACACTCATGAGTAGAATAAAAGGCTGCAATACATAGTTAGCGCATAAACTGGTTAATTTCTGTTTCTGGAAAATCTCTTAAAAATTAGTTTCGAACATAAGTCACAAAACAGACGGAAAAGAGTGATAAGAATAATACATCAGAGACATCATCTTAATGTTTACAGAAAATATTAGATTCACCTTCCAAGAAAAAGCATACAAACAAATCGATGGTGTTGCTATGGGGAGCCCTCTGGGGCCCCTGTTAGCAGATATATTCATGTCGAAATTAGAGAAACAAATGCAAGATATGCTTGGAGAATTTATGCTATATAAACTTTATGTAGATGATACTCTTATTATTGGTAATAATAGTAAATCTATTGAAAACTTTATTGCCCTATTTAATCATATCCATCCAAATATTCGAGTGACTTCCGAAATAGAATCGAATGACAAACTCGGTTTCCTGGATATTACTATGACTAGGAGAAATGATGGAACGATTCAGCGATCTATTTTCCGTAAACAGACATGGAGTAGACAATATCTTCATTTTACTAGTTTTGTTTCTATCGAGTATAAACGTTCCCTAGTAAAATGTTTGTTCTCAAGGGCCCGAAAAATATGCACGAGTGACACATTGATGGATGAGTTTCAACATATACATTCAGTTTAATTAGCTAATGGTTATCCGGAAAGCTTTATCACTTGTCACAGCAAAGAAAAACCACATCTCGAAAAGACAGCTTCTGTACCAAAGAAAGCTACCTTTATTAACCTACCTACCATTCAAGGATGACCAGATTATGCAGTTGACGAAAGCTCAAAGACTTCGATCAGCCATCAGACGCACATTCTACGCTGCCACATCTCTTTTTCTCGCTTGCCGAACATTTTCGATCCCTGTTTATACGATTAAAGGACGAAATTCTGTGGACTCTACTTCAGACTGTATCTACAAGTTCACCTGCAGCTGCATGTGACACCTATATAGGTAGAACTAACAGAATGTTCCAATGTCGTCGAAAAGAACATATTCCAAAATGGCTAGTAAATCATATCGAAAATCCTAACGCGATTAATCTTAATAGAAATCCAGCATCATCCATTGCAAAACACTTATTAATGTCTGGTCACAAAATAAATATTAATGACTGTTTCACAATTATTTCACATAACTCTAATTCAAGGTTATTGAAGGTGATGGAAGCACTTTGGACTAATCATATACAGCCTAAACTGTGTGTAGAAAAATCAATAGACTTCAATCTTCGCCTACTCTGGACTGCATGACCTATCTAAATATGATTGGTCATTAGTATGTACTTTTGTTTTTATTTAACTGAGTAATTTTCATGAACTTTATTTTATTATTGTTAACCAAGTTAGTTGTAAAGCAGTTGTAAAGAAACTAGGAAATGATATCATCTCGCGAAATTTGTCTTCTGAATGCCTTATTCAAAAAATAATAAAGGTCAGAAGGGAATTGATTTATGTTACTTTGTCAAAAAATACGCCTATGGGATCCAGTAAAACCTACAGTTTAGTCTGCTGAGTCTGTTTTGCAAATAATATCGTTAACATCTTAGACTCACTGGTAGAGGGCAGTTGGTAGTAAGTCCTGAACTTAGATCTCATGCTTGTTGACGCTTATCAGGACAGTAAGACAGTTCACAAAGCTCCCCAACATCTCTGTCTGCAGCACTGGGTGATGCGAATGCGAATGCCTGAAGGGAAATTATATCCTTCAAGGTTATAGATACGCCTTTCATAATGACTCCCAATGGCCACGAAACGTAGGTAAAAGGCTTCCTACTAACTGCCTATTGCTACAATGCCTAACACAAAATAAAATAATAACGTAATTTCCGCGAAAACGGTTTATTTACTAATTCCCTGTGAACTCCATGTTGAATTTTGTCTTTTTCATTACTGCATAGATCGTACATGTCAGAATCATATGTGTCCTACAAAAACATCCCGTTGGCTTGTTCCAATTATGCTTGGATTCTATGTCTTATTAACAAATATACTGATGTTCAACTTACTTATTGCCATGTTTTCGTAAGTCCTTCCTAATAAATTATACATATATATATATTTCAAAAGTAGCGCAAATTTTTAAATCAGATGCCTAAAAATGAGGCAAAGTACCCGAGGATTGGAAGAACAGATACTTATTCAAACTACCAAAGAAAGGAGACTTAAGTCAATGTAAAAACTGGCGTGGAATTATGCTTCTGTCCACTCCAAGCAAGATACTAAGTCGCATCATCCTGGAGAGAATCAAACAAGCCAACCTGGATGAAAAACTTCGACCGGAACAGGCCGGATTCAGGGGAAACAAATCATGTATTGATCAGATCGCCACTCTACGGATCATCATTGAACAAAGCTTGGAATGGCAGTCACCTCTCTATCTCAACTTCATCGACTTTGAAAAGGCCTTCGACAGCGTCGATCCAGAGGTGATTTGGCAACTACTTCGCTACTACGGGGTCCCATCGACAATTATACATCTCATCCAACAGTTATATGACAATGCTGCATGCCAAGTAATCCACAACGGGAAACTTATGGAATCCTTCGAAGTGAGGACGGGAGTGAGGCAATGCTGTCTACTATCACCAATGACCTTCCTGATTGCAGTAGATTGGATAATGCGACAGACAGCGGGCAGGGCAATGAGGAAACAGGCATAAAATGGACTCACACAAAAAGCTTGGAGGATCTGGACTTTGCCGATGATATATGTCTGATTTCTCACAAACTGGAAGATATGCAAGTGAAAAGCAACAAGTTGGCAGAAGAAGCATCAAAGATAGGAAGGACTTCAAGTGAACATAGAGAAAACAGTTGTGGTGATGAAGATTCCTGGCCAATACCAACAGCAACAGCAACAACAGACAACAATCAGCCAGCATAAATGGGAGGAACCTGAAAGAAACAACCTCCTTCAAATACCTATCTACCTGGGAAGCATCGTTTCAACTACAGGCGGAATTGACGAGGATATCAAAGTCAGAGTCGGAGAAGCAAGACAAGCTTTCATTACACTCAAGTCTGTGTGGAGGTCAACAGCACTACTCACCATCAAAAATAAGATCCGGATTTTCAACTCCAATGTAAAGTCAGTGCTTCTATACGGATGGATCAGAGGCTTGGCCAGCGAGTCATAAAGAGCATCTCAAACAAACTTCAAACCTTCATTAACAGCTGTCTTCGCTCAATAATCAAAATCAGACGGCCAGCCAGAAAAGATCAGCAACAGGGATGTCTGGCAATGAGCAAACCAACTCAGCAGGAACTGATTGTGAAACAAATAGGCAGCAAGAAATGGAGATGGATTGGCTGGCCATACGCTGAGGAAACCATCAAGTGACATCACTAGACAAGCCATAGCTCCAGTGGAACCCGAGAGGGAGGCGGTGAGTTCGTCGTCCCACGGTGGGGTGTCTTGGAGGAGGTCATGCGAGGAGGAGATGAAAGCATGTGAACAGAGCTGGAGCGGGGTGAAAAAGTTGTCAGAAAACAGAAGGCAATGGAGGTGCGCAGCTGAAGCCCTATGTTGCTCTAGGAACTTAAGGATACAATAATAATATAATAATAATGATCACTATGGATAGTTAACAATATATACTCTTCATAAAGTGATGTATTTTCGGAAAGGACATCAACCAATGAAGAAGATGTACTTATGACTTTTATTTTTAAAATCAAACCCGAAGATTCACCATGAAGACATTATCACATCTCCTCTCATTTTTTCTCAACCCTTTATGTTACTAGTGGGACATATAACTTCAAACATTCGAAGTCCGTGTAGAAATATTGCTTTCACAGAGTGAGATAGCTATCCTCACACTCAATCTTCTCTCTTTTCTTGGGATTATACGAAGTAATAAACTAGGTAGTTAAGGACTGCATCAGATGACAGATGAAGAAGAATTTATTAAGTGGCTGTCGATCATTCTAGTACTGGACTACTCACTCATAGGCGAATGAAGAAATACTGGATAGCCGTTTTACTCTAGTTCAGGGCTACAGCATTACTCAACTATGACTCCGCTGGGAGATTGAAACTCGACCTTTAGGTTATGAGATGGAGTCGTCGACTACATTATGAAGGCATGCCGTTAACTGAGTCGCCAGAATGTGAATTTTTATACAAAGTATGAGGTATAGCTTGCTGAACTAATGTCTGGCATCTCCAATAAAGCACTCAACATCATATATAGTGCATTTACAGACGGGTAATTATTAAGGAGATAGGTTATGTGTTAAGCATTTATTTCATCGCTCTATCAAATAGGTTACTGACCAAACAGTTCACTGATTGCCTTTGTCTTATCTAAATATATAGTCTAAATTTTGTGACTATTATAAGAATTAGGAGGAGGAGTCCTGGAGGAGATCGTTACCCACTGCATAACAGCTTCATATAGGTTTTGGTGACAATTTGAAGGATTAGCTTCCATTTCATATTCTTCCATAGACCCTGGGCACTTCTATGCCACATCTCCTCATATTTTTGCTCATCAAATATGCAGAATATTATGGAGATGGATATGACATACGATGAAGGGACCAGTAAGTAATATCTCGCGCCAGGCCATCACTCGAGTGAAATCCAAGTGGTAAACGACAAGTTGTGTGTGTATTCGAGGGGGGGTATGGAAGGAATTCTATGACGAGAGGATAACTGCCCATGGAAACTCACTGAACTTACTGAATAAGAGTGAAGAGAACAGTATAAAATATAGATGTGCTGTTGAGGTCCTCTATTCCACTAGTAGATAAGAACTAGCTAGTAATAGGGTCTTGTGGTCACTATATCATATCCTAATCTTCCCAGTACTGACAAGTATATTCTGAAATACTCACTGATGATTACCTTCCATTTTGTCTTCATGCCCAACTAACTGTTTATTGAGTTAACTGACTGAATTTCACATGAACTCAGCGTCACGCAATCTTTTTGACATTATGTTTTAACTACTATATATATGTAAGTAGTATAATTCAAATGATTATTTTTTGTTTCACATACTTCATCTAGTAAAACGTATGAAGAAATTGAAAGTGCTTCAACATACTATTGGAATTATCAAAGATATCAAATGATTAATGATTATGTACACAGATCACCACTTGCACCGCCTATAATTATTGTATGGCACTTTTATGAGGCCTATAAAGCTATTGGTAATCAATGTGCAAGTTTAAGAAATGCAGAGACAACTAAATATAATCCATTCTGTAAGTTCAACACCTATTTTTTATTGTTTAGAAATTCGTTCAGGCATATTCTAATCGTTTACGTATTCCGTTTTATTTGAGAGTCTTTTAAGCAGTTAAGTTGTGGGAGATACTAATTTAAATTAAAGCCTCGTTAAGATAAGTCAACATCATCGTTATGAGTTCTGAAAGCGAATGTGTTCATTGAGAAGTCTTCGTCAGGAATAAACTGTCCAATTCACTGACATTCAGCACTAAATTCTGAAGTCTGAATCGCAGATATAATTACTTAGACTGAAAATTGTAATCCCTTCCTGTCACGAAGGGCACTTTGACACAAACTACAGACCTCCACCAACAGCTATCTTCTCTCATTACTACTCAAGGTCAGATGGCCGGCCAGAAAGAACAGCAACAGAGGTCGCTGGGAGTGAACCAACCAGGTATCGATTGTGCGACGAATATGCAGGAAGAAATGGAGGTGGATTGACCATACTCTGAGAAACCATCCAGTTACACCACAGGACAGGCCATCGCTCAAGTGGAACCTGAATGGGTAGCGGCGAGTTGGTCGTCAATGCGAGGGTGACATGCAGGAAGTCATGCGAAAGAGGAGATGAAAGCGAGTGGGCAGACGTGGAGCCAGGTAAAGACGTTGGCTGAGAGCCAAATGCAGTGAAGACGTGTGGCTGACGCCCTATTTTCCTCTAGGAACTAATGGAAACAATAATAATAATAATAAAACTTATGATGCCTGTATTCTGGATGCGTTAATTTTATGACGTTTTCCCTACTGCCACTCAAACATTGAAGTATATTATTGTCATTATTTGTAACCAATATAATTGGTGGGAGTTTGCAGTTGCTGAGGTGAACCTGTGAATTAGAATGATGATATCATAACTTATACTGCATATGTGCGTCGATGGTACAGTGGTTAGGAATCTCGCCCATCATGCACACGGTCCGGGATTCGAGCCCACGCCGACGCAAACTTGATATGTATGGTCGGCCTGTGAATTTTGGGCTACCGATATCCACGCTGAAAATTCCATACTTGTACTAAAAATACGGTGTGGAATCAAGCTGTAATCAAAAAAAAATAAAAAGAAATAAAAATCTGATCTTTCTTTCTTTATCGAAATCCACCAAAGGAAACCAAAATGTCTGAAATATTTCATTCGATCTTATCTCATTTTCTTGTTGATCGTATACATACACCAAATGAGAATAAAAACTAACTGACCATCGTTTTTGCACTTTGCACTTGTTCCGCAATACACCTTCTCATATTTCATACACCCAACTCCTTTTTATTCTCATATGAACATATCTACAAATAAAATAATACGTGCTCATTTTATTTCGTGGATTCTCTTCTTCATCTGCTGCCTAAATCCTAAATAAATCAATTATCTCATATTATATTACACCAGTGGGAAGTCAGTCCTTCCAAACGTGTCAGAAATGTGGCCAGAAAACTTTCATCAACAGCCGCTTCCGCACCACACTCAAGATCAAATGGCCAGAAAGCATAAACAACAGAAACTAAAGGAACAAACCAACCAAGAACCGATCACTCGAACAAAAATGTAGAACATAGTGGAGATGGATCGGGTATACATTGAAGAGGCCGCCGAAGACATCACACGCTAGGCCTTCGAGTGGAATCCAAGTGGGAAGCAACGAATGGGTCGCCAGTGTGATGGTGGCATGGATGAGAGACGAGAGAGTTCGGTCAATCGTGGATCCAGGTAAAGAGGAAGGCGCAGAAAACAGGACAAAGTGGAGATGTATTGTTGAAGCCTTCTGTTTCACTCGGAATGCAAGGAAATAATAATGATACAAATTGCTGACTGAACATACTTTTCTATTTACAATAATTACAAGTGTTATACACAGAAAGAATAAGCAACATAATTTTTAAGATGATGTAAGAGAGTAACTATTTATGTGGTAATTAGACAAGGGGGGGGGCTACATTTCAGATTTCGCTTGGGAACAAGGATTCACTGGAGACGAAATACAGTATAAAACAACAGATTTATTTTACAAGTATTGGTTTTGTAGGGATTCTGTTTGATTGCATGGAGGATTTAATCATGAGCTGACATCAGTTAGAGAACCACTGGAAAACCAGCAGGGAGTACTGAACAGCTGTTTCGTCCTAGTTTGGGACTCTTCAGCAGTACGCACCCACCGGGATTCGAACCCAGGACCTTCTGGTTACAAGGCACGCGAGATCGTAGACCATTGAGCCACTGGGACCTGATCCAATGGTCCTTGAATTCTAACTTCTGCCAATTCACGACATAGCGCGACCACTTCGCAATGTCTTCTTCGATGAGTTACTGCTGGCTCATCTTCGACCTGCTGTACCCTACTGGTCACGGCTTCCCACTAGAACCCCAGGTTAACTGCCTGAATAGGGCCATATTTAGGTGGAGAGTTATGGAGGGTGTTGGTGGACAGTAAAGTAGAATTATAAGATAGACAATATAATTTGGTAGATTCTGAAGCCTAATAGTGAGTTCAACTCAGTGAATGAGTGAAAATCAAAATCAAGATTGAGTAGAATGTTACGCAACTGAACAAAAGACAAAATCACACGAACAGTTGCTAAAGTAGTGAGAGATTAGTCACACTGTGTTTTTGTATGCATCGGTTGGGTCGACATTTGTAATAGTGATGGTTTCCGCAAACTGAAGTAACCATGCTTTTACTTGTGTATTGATTATTTTGAAATCTTGAATAATTTGCGCTGTATGTCCAGTGTCATTCAGGAGCCTGGAGATTGCGCTAGAGAAGAATTTGCTACCTTGAAAATGGAGACTTTAGGGATATGCTCGGAGAATCTAGTAGACGCTCTCCTCTCAGTCCTTCCTTATGTATTTGCTTCCACAAGTTCAGGTGAATTAGTAAATGCAGTTGAAATTGACATGCAGAGCAGGATACTTACCTAATTTTCACTGGGTTAAAGAGCATACTATGTTGTAAAGTGTAATGAGTCTAGGGGCGGGAAATGTTCTTTTCAATGCACCTTCAATTCTGTTCTCCGTTCTTATGGATTATTTTTGTCTTTGTACGTTAGACAGATGAAAACTGGTTTGATCTACTTTACTACTCACCCCATCAGCACTCTTCCTGGATTCTTCATCATAATAACTTCAAATTAATTGTGGTGTTCTATTTTGTATTTTATCCTTAGTTAATGATTGTTTGCAAGAGAATTGTGAACTCCACCCGTTGTCTAGTCACTAATAGAATAGTAACAAGGTGCATAGGCGGTACAAACAACTGGAGTCCAAACCTAAGACCTTCCGGTTACAAGGCAAGCTCGTATACCACTCAGCCAATGGGACCTAATTTAATGGCCACCGCATGAATTCTAACTTGTACGAATTCGTGATTTTTTAGCCTGACCACCAACCAATGTCATCGACGCGAGATATCCATTCTCACACTTGACTTGGTGGATCTTACTAGTCACGACTTCTCACTAGGACTCTAAGAAACTCAGTCTTCTAGCAATTCACTAGCGAGTATCAGATTAATTTTTAAGAGTTGGTTTCTAAGGTTTATGTACGTCGGTGGCGCAGCAGTTAGGATGCTCGCCGACCATGCTTATGGTCCGGGGTTCGATCCCCGGCCGGCGCACTCCTTTACCTCACTCAGCCAGAAGTAAAGCTGGTGAAGAGGAGGGGTTGGGCATGGGGCTAGCAACCCCATCCTGTAAAATTAAGCACTGCTACAGAAACTTCAAGTCACTAGCTTGAAGCCCAGCGCTGGGAACGTGAAGGGAAAATTACTTTATTTTATTATTCTAAGGTTTATACATTTTATCCATAAGGCATGGCGTCATTGTAAAAAGTATGTTCAGACACCATTTTGTGACACATAACTGACTTATTTGGAATGTGAGCGGCAGTTGAATAGAATCCACGAAATAAGACGAACTCGTATTATCCTTCAAATGTGTTTGTTCTTTTCTATGTTCGAATTTTCTGATATGTAATTTTAATTTGCCTTGACTGTTTATCATTTGTAAAAATTAATAGATTTATCATTGTAAGCAAGCTAAAGAAGAAGATATTGAAATCAAGATTGTTCACTCTTATGATTTTTATATTAACTGACTGTTTTAAATGTTTTATTCCCATTTAAAAGGTGTACGTTTTACTGATATAAAAAAAGAAAGAGAAATGGTTAAATGGGAGCATATGAAAGCAATGGACTACTTAAGAGAACCTTCAACAAAAGCTACTGGGAAACGAGGCGTGGCTGAGTCACGAGCTGTAGTATTTCGTGGTGGTGGTGGTGTTGGTCCTGGTCAAGGACCAGTTATGGATTTAAAAAGTGAAATGTCCAGTGTTACAGAGGTAAGAATAACTTCGCAAAAATAAAGATGTTGTCATCCCTTTTATTCACCTAAGGATGTGCGTCAGTGGCCGTTTCCCGTTTGGATTCAACTTGAGTAGTGACCTGGAGCGCAATGTCATTTGACTGTGTCCTTAGTGTGTATCCGATCTATCACCATTTTCTTCGTCATCTTTGTTGAGCAGTAGGTTCTTGATTGGTTAATACTCAGAGTTTATTTCTGGTTTTTTGATCTTATTTAAGGCAGCCTCTGATAAAAGACTGCTGTAGCTTTTTTTGGAAATGTTGTTCGTGATGCACATTGCATGCTCCTGACCCACACGGAAGAACTAACTGATTAAATATAAGTTTTGAAGATCCAAATTTCGTTTTTTATGCTGATTGTGAATGATTTCCAAACATGTTTTGCAGTGATAAAGGTCTGTCTAACCTTTCCGATTCTGGTTTTGACATATTTATCCGTTCTGTCGGCTGTAGGTGAAACGATGCCTCCTAGATAGGTGAAGGAAAAACGTTAGCTGTAGTTTTATTTTCACTACAGGGATGTCAACTCTGTGCTTTTCAACAAATTGCTGTCAATTAAAAACCCATTGCCAAATAATGAATGGCCTTTTTGTGCTATTTCGAAATCCGTCAGCAATGAACATTCACAAAGGTACGAGAAATTTACAAAGTAATACAAGGTACTGTTCGTGGAAAGACATGAGAATTCTGATGGTATTGACACGTTAATCGCTGCATTCTGAACTCTATCAAGTTGAATATCTCGTTTCACAGATAAACAAGAGTCTAAATTAGAAGTTTTAAGTCGAGATTCAACTCAATCTTTTCAAATCACCGAGTGCTTTAGTGAAAATCAAAAGGTTCTGTAACATACTACTCATAAAATACGAGTAGCTGGCTAGAAAAGGTAGAAACAGTCGTATGTTGTTTACACGATTGATTTGTAAAGCTTAATTTGAAGTCAAAACCAACATTATCTACAAAACAAATTCCATTGACTGTGAAAAACATTCTACTGGCCAGATTAGATATGTAGTTCTATCCCTCTCATTCTGAACTTTCTATTTGCCCAAGTCTTGGAAGTTGATTTTATCATTGAAGTACCCAAAATATTGGCTTTATGTGGCTGAGCAGAACAATGGACAGATTCTTCAGGTGGTGCAGAGGTGCACACATCCAAAAAATTTAGTGTTGGATAAAGGCAAAGTTGACTAAAAAGTGAGTGAGTCAAGATCCACAATTTTCAAAGCCGATATTTAGTGGCTGTTCCTCTCCGAAGGTTGGAGGACAGCATATCTAACCTGTTGATAGCCATAAATAACATCTGCGGTATTTCTTATCAGCCAGCAATGCTTATATCCCTAACATAGCGTAGGTGACTTGTAAATGCCCCTAAGTGCCACCCAGTCTAACTTCGTGGCATGGTGGGTAATGAGGGAACACTGCTCCCAGCCACTATAGTTCGTGACTACAAATCAAGGTGGTAACAGTCATTAAGGCGTCTTATCAGTCATGATCATAAGCTAAACGTCAAGCGAAATCATGATTATCTCTTAATTTTACTGGATACTTCCTCAACTGGAAAGTCGCGCAAACATTAAACAAGGAAAACATAAAGAATGGAATATCTAGACGCTCGATAATCACATGAATCTGAAGTAAAGAGACATGCTGATGAAGATCCGTTTTATCAAATGATAAACAATGGGTCATATGAATGAAAATCGTATACGTGGTCAATGAGACATCATTCGAAGAAATTGAGCAATCATAGCAAATTGCCAAAAATAAAATATAGCAAAAATATTCATTCAGATATCTATAAAATACAAAATAATCGAGCAAAGACTATCCCCTTTTCGATAAATTCTTCTTCCGGCTCTACAATTATATATATACATGTTTATATACACAAAATATTCAAGGTTGGTAGTTAATGACAATATTAGTGTTTTTAATGTGGAAATTTCCTAATTTTAGTTGATATTCTACTCGCTATTATATCTTTATTACTATTATAATTTAAGTATTTTCAGTGAAATGTAATTCCATTGATCATACTTTACAAATCCATATTATTTTAAAAAAACACTAGTATTGTTATTAACTACCAACCTTGAATATTCTGTGTATATAAACATGTATATAATTATAGGGCCAGAAGAGGAATTTATCGAAAAGAATATTCTTTGCTCGATTATTTTGTTTTATAAAAATAAAATATGCTAGAAGGTTTATACTACTTTCTATTAGGTAGTAGTGTACGTGAACATACAAAAAAAGAATTGGGAGGTTGTTGGAAAAATCGATTAACAAGTCACTTTACATTGTTGCAGTTGATATTCACTAGACATCACCAAAACTCGATTCTAAACTACTCTGCGGAAAATATTAGAATGGTTCTTAGCAGTTATAAGCTGGGATGCAAATGACAGCGCGGCTTACAATGCTCTTCTCTGCCAACTACACGAGTCAAATTCTGTTAGTAAATACAGTTGATCGCCTATTGGAGTTGAGTTTGGTATCAAATCCTTAGTATGTATTCGGATGTCAGTATATATGGCAATATGGAAACAAAATGCATGACAATTCAGTGGCCCATTGTATCAGAAGAATTTGAAGCCATGTCTGTTTAGAAAAACAGCTATTATTATTATTGTCCCCTTGTGTTCCTAGTGGAACATAAGGCTTCAGCTGCACGTCTCCACTAGCCAATTCTGTCTTCCTTCTGCTGTACTTTTCACTTGCATCCATCTTAGTCCATACCGACTATCTCAACTCCTCTCTCTTCACACGATCTCCTCCATGTCACCCTTACACTGACGTCATAATCGCCACTCCCCTTTCGGCCTCGTTCCACTCGAGCAATGGCCTGACTTGCGCGCGCTATGTCACCAACAGGCCTCCTCAGCAACTGTCCAATCCATCTCCACTTTCTCCTGCATATTTGTTGGGCAATTGGTTCTTGTTCTGTTCGTTTGTTCCCAGCCATAGTTTCTTGTTGGTGAATCTTTCCGGTCCGGCCATCTCATCTTCAGTATAGATCCAGCGAAGACAGTTAGTTGTTGATAAAGGTCTGCAACAGGCTGTTGAAAATATTCTTTGTGACCCACCCGCCAACTTTCTGATCTATACAGAAGAACTGACTGACTTGACGTTATTTGTCCTGAAAATCTGACCTAATTTTGTTGTTGATGCTGGCTGAGTAACGAAGATTTCCAGATTGGTTCCAAGTTGATGAATGTGTGTGTGTTTCCCACCTTCCCGATTCTCGCTCGATTTGACATCCTCGTCCATTCCGACTGCGTGTAGCTGAGACAATGCTCCCTAGATAAGTGAGTGAATGAAGTAACCTCTTTCAAATCCCTCCTGTTGATAGTGATTGGCGCTGGATGTTGCTGGTGTTGTTGTTGGTTGATTATTTTCATCACCTCCATCTTGTCTATGTTCACCTGGAGTCCTGTCTTCGCCGGCTGCTTCTTCAACCAGTTTGTCGGTTGGTTTTCGCTTGTAAGTCTTCGATTTTGTGTGACATCAAACATAAATCATCCACGCGCGAAATCCAGGTCTTGTAGGTTCTTCATGTCGGTCCAGGATATCCCGCTGTCTGACGCATAATCCAGTCCACCATAATTAGGAGTGGAGTTGATAGCACCCCGCTAGCACCAACCCTCCCTCTTTATCCGGGCTTGGAACGGGCTAGAAAACTAGCAAACTAGTAGTCTAGGCGAGATTAGAAGAACAGCTATTATTACTCAAAAATATCCTAATTCAAAATGAATACACGGTACGTATCGTGGAGAAGCACATGAAACCAAAACTGTAAAGAGAAGAATGAACTTTAGTGCCAAAGAAAACATTATATTTGAATCTAGACGACAAGGTAGATTTAGCCAACAATTTCCTTAAGAGAAGAATATCTACTCCCCTGTAGAAGACCTTTTCTGAAACAACTCTAAGCGTGATATTCTCTAGCCGCCCACTTCTTCGAAGAAGTGAGAATGATAAACTTCTACATAAGGCTACTGGAATGGGCATATATCAGCTTACCTACTCGTTCAGAGCTAGGTGTATAGGTCGTTCTATTTGCGTCCTATCAAGACCTATTAGTAGAACATTACGCAGCATGACTACAAAGAGGAGACACTGGTTAATTTAGAAGGGCAATAACCGAACACTTTGTCAACACCTGTCACAGCATCTCAATTGACTCATTGATCAGAGTTATCTACAAAGTAAATAAAAATCTACCAAAGGCACTGTGTTCTAGACGTCTTTATACTTTGGATACCCTCACTGTGTGCATCGAAAAGCAGGAGAGATGAGTTCAAAAAAACAACCCCAACCTTTACATTTACCTTGGATCTAGTTCGGTTTGACACCTACTTTTTCATTTTTTTTGTTCAAACTAAGGATGTTGAAGTTAAAAAGTAAGTCCCTTGAAGTTTAAGCCACTGATATGCAATCCAATAGCCCAAGAGTCCTGACTTCTTTCAAATCGCGATATGGCACTCCATCGCCAAATAATATGACTAGCAAATATCTGTAATCATACCCAACATTTTTGAACCCTTCCTGCCAAATCTCTATGTGAGTCATAGGTGCCTACTACTGAAAAGCCCCAATGTAGAATGAATGACACAACCGTCCAATGTTAAATGGATTTCAGTGGTTCGAAGTCTAATTTCTGAATACCAGTACTTCAAAATTAAATATATTCTCGGTGATTGTAACACTAACTCATAATACTTTTCATCTGATACAACTGCTAATTTTAGCGCTGTTTTAAAATGTACTCTTATACCATTTTAATTATTATTATTATTATTAATAAAGGGGATTGGTATGGAGTTAGAAAAACGTTTCAAAGAAATAGACAATCAATTCCAGCGATTCAATGATGTTGACTCAAGACTGAATGATGTAACCCAATTACTCACTAATTTATCTGAAGTTATCAGTAATATGACAGAAACTCAACAACGAGTAAGTTGAAATTCTGTAGAAACACATTTTTGTTTTATACTCATTATACTACTTAGAAGTTGTAAGTAGCACTAGACCTATCTGTATTTTAAGACAAGTTACAGTTTAGATATATTCACTTTGGCTAGCTACTATTAGTGGTTCAGAACTACTTATATAGGTCAATTAGTAGTATATAGCCTCCTTCATTTACAACACAGTTATAGATGGTATCGACTTTATTTGTGAATATTCATTTGTTATTCATCACTGAGAAGCTAATATTTTCATTCATTACTGCATACAGTCGATAAGCGAAAATTAGAGGTCTGAGAGTTACTTAAATTTAATTTGCTTGCTTTATGACAGCTTAATCAACTGAAAGCTCATTAGTCTTGCAATTAAATGACACATGGATTTAATATTCGATAAATATATTTAATATAACAAAAGGTGATAGAATATTAACAGCTGAATGGCGTTTAGAGCACAATCTCCTGTTGATAACCTTTAGTTTTCATTTATTAGCAGAGAAACAGCGTCTTCTGATTGGTTGCTTTCTCACTGAAGGTTATTCTGTCATCTCATTGTGGCCGTCTCTTTGAAGGTCAGGCTATATATCTGCAAATCGTATTTGCACACGTTAAGTCTGCTGTGATTGGTTGTTGAGTTCCTCAAGATTAAGCCTTGTTATTGTTTTACCTCGTCGCCCCAATCCGGGATGTAAACATTGACGTAAATTGGTGTCTACCAGTTTTGGCTAGTAGAGAGCTTTCACCACTATAGAAAGATTCTATTTCGATTAGCGAGAGAGAGAGAGAAAGAGAGAGGAGCTTGACATGTTCACTAACTATTTCGCTCATTAATATCCATGTCGGCATACAACGTCATTCGTGAAGAACCCAGAAGACCTGGATTTCGCGCGTGGATGATTTATGTTTGATGTCACACAAAATCGAAGACTTACAAGCGAAAACCGACCGATAAACTGGTCGAAGAAGCAGTCGGTGAAGACAGAACTCCAGGTGAACATAGACAAGACGGAGGTTGTGAAAATAATCAACCAACAACAACAGCAGCAACATCCAACGCCATGCCAATCACCACCAAAGGGAGGGATTTGAAAGAGGTTACTTCATTCACTCACTTATCTAGGGAGCGTTGTCTCAACTACACGCAGTCGGAATGGACGAGTATGTCAAATCGAGAATCGGGAAGGCGAGAAACACATTCATCAGCCTGAAACAACCAATCTGGAAATCTTCGTCACTCAGTCAGCATCAACAACAAAATTAGGTCGGATTTTCAATACAACCGTCAAGTCAGTCAGTTCTTCTATACGGATCAGAAACTTGGCGGGCGGGTCACAAAGAATATTTCAAAAAGGCTGCAGACCTTTCTTAACAACTGTCTTCGCTCAATACTGCAGATCAGATGGCCGGAAAGAATCACCAACAAGGAATTATGGGAACAAACAAACCAAGAACCAATCGCCCAACAAATATGCAGGAGAAAGTGGAGATGGATCGGACACTTGCTGAGGAGACCGCTGGGTGACATCGCACGTCAAGCCCTCGACTGGAACCCGAAAGGGAAGCGGCGTGTGGGACGTCCAAAGGTGACACGGAGGAGATCGTGTGAAGAGGAGTTGAAAGAATATGGATTAACATGGATGCAGGCGAAAAGTATAGCAGAAGACAGAAGAAAATGGAGACGTGCAGTTGAAGCCTTATGTTCCACTAGGAACCCAAGGGAGCAATAAATCCATGAATTTGAAAGCTTTTGGTTAGTTTCTACAGAAAACTTCCTGGAGTTTGAAGACAACCACGTCCCTGACCACAACACTGGATGACATGGGTTCTCTTCTCCGAAGGGATATAAGATCCTAGTTTGCGGATGTACCTTCCAGACAAGTTTGAATAATTATGAAACGTTGGTCCATAGTATCCTACCTATTGTTTCTAGCCAACTATATATCACAGGTAATTTAAATTTCAACGATATGGTGATGAGTGTACAAGGAAATGTCATGTTTCCAAAGATCAGCATATCGCAAGCCAGCATGGATGGAATAGATTATCAACTTCCAGAGCTCCATCCTACTGATCCGAAAGCAAAATTTAGTACGTAAATTATGTTCAAAGATTCAGAAATTCTGTTTGGAAGGCACGACAGGGAAGGAGTTGGATTCATTACGTGAAACTCTACTAGAGAATCGGAATCCACCAAGATTCATAGACAAAAACATGAAGAAAAAGCCTCCGTCACCAAAAATCATAACTGTTCCTAAGAAATCTGCCTTCATGAACCTGGAGTTGAAAAGTGATATCGAAGCAGAAATTCTTATAAACCGTCCCTCTAAATGCCTGAAGAAGGCATTTCCATCAGCGAACTTACGCATCACATTCTCCAGCAGAAAGTTAATCCAGTCTAATGTTAAGGATAAAATACCGCTTTTGGCCACTTCAATGTGTATTTATCAGTTTAATTGCTCATCTGGAGCAAAGTGTATTGACCGTACGTAGCGCCAAGTGCACAAACGTATCCTGAAACATTTTCCAGCTTAGTTAGTCATTGGAGAGAAGAAGAATAGCAGCAGCTCGATCCTTGAACACCTTGTCATATATGGACATCAAACACCTCAGCATGAATGTTTCACAGTGCTATGCAGAGTCTCTCAATGTTGTATGATGAAAGGACTTCGAATACGCCATCTCTGCATAGCTGAATCATTGGCTATTCGCGAGCCGAAATAGTACCTCTGCATTCAAAAGCACCACATACATTCCCTCGCCCCACCGTGACAGGGTAATATTATTATTCTCATCATCCATATTTTATTATTACTCTACTACAGTTTATTACTCAAAATCGAAGACTTACAAGCGAAAATTAACCGACAAACTGGTTGAAGAAGCAGCCGGCGAAGACAGGACCCCAGGTGAACATAGACAAGACGGAGGTTATGAAAATAATCAACCAACCAACAACAACGACAGCAACATCCAGCGCCAATCACTATCAACGGGAGGGATTTAAAAGAGGCTACTTCATTCACTTATCTAGGGAGCATTGTCTCAACTACAGGAGGAGCGGACGAGGATGTCAAATCGAGCGAGAATCGGGAAGGTGGGAAACACACACACATTCATCAACTTGGAACCAATCTGGAAATCTTCGTCACTTAGTCAGCCTCAACAACAAAATTCGGCCGCGTCTTCAATACAAACGTCAAGTCAGTCAGTTCTTCTATACAGATCAGAAACTTGGCGGGTGGGTCACAAAGAATATTTCCAATAGCCTGTTGCAGACCTTTAACAACCAACAACTGTCTTCGCTGGATCTATACTGAAGATGAGATGGCCGGGCCGGAAAGATTCACCAACAAGAAACTATGGGAACAAACAAACAAAACAAGAACCAGTCGCCCAAGAAATATTCAGGAGAAAGTGGAGATGGATCGGACACTCGCTGAGGAGGTCGGTTGGTGACATAGCGCGCGCAAGTCAGGCCATTGCTCGAGTGGAACGAGGCCGAAATGGGAGCGGCGATTATGACGTCAGTGCAAGGGTGACATGGAGGAGATCGTGTTAAGAGAGAGGAGTTGAGACAGTCGGTATGGCCTAACATGGATGCAAATGAAAAGTACAGCAGAAGGAAGACAGAATTGGCTAGTGGAGACGTGCAGCTGAAGCCTTATGTTCCACTAGGAACCCAAGGGAACAATAATAATAATAATACAGTTTATTACTAACACTGCGTTTTCATATAAATTTTATAAAAAATGCTTTATCGTCTTTCAACTAGTTCTTATCCCCTCGAGACAACTGTAGTGATTAGTCATTTTGTTACACTTATTACGACATGCCAAATTCTTCCCCCTTTTTTTTAATTGCCAATTAGTCACCACTCTTAGCATCTAGGAGGTCTTACGAATTCTTTACTAAATATAATTACAATTGTACAACAGCTTATTTTCTTCGCTGTTTACACCTGATTTTTCTTATGACTCCATATGGGAATAGTTTATCCATTAAAATAGAATCGTGTTTATGCGTCAAGTCATTAATCTTCACGAAGTCCACATAAATTGTTAATTAAATAAACCACAGTTACTTGTCAATCTGGGGTGTTTCAAAGAGGTTTTTGAACTTAACTATCGTAACTGTATCTCTTGACTAGCGGATTACAGTCAACAGATGAACAACTAAACAACATATAACAGTATTTAATTTTATTTAAACGCATAAAAGAAAACTTGGTACAATATGGCATCAAGAAGGATGCACCACACAATAATAATAAAACAGCATAGACCAAAAGAAAAAAATATATAAGTAGAGAACGGATGAAGAACTTCATCTGGAAGGAAAACAGTCATGCTTAACAAGTTCAAACAGTGTTCGTTAACTATCATCCGGAAGGGAAGAAAGAAGGAAATTGCAACACATTCGCCGTTGATTACGATTCTTGGCCATATTCGATAACGTTTCGAGCCATCGATTTGAGCTATCTCGCGGACCCCAATCATCAGGGAGTCGTGACACACCAACCGATGCTAATCTAGCACAAAAATCCTTCATCCCACGACGCCACGCGTTATGGACTGACCACCTCTCCGCCTTTTCCATCCTATCCCAGGGCAGGCTAGCGAACAGAGACCTGTACGGAAGCCTCTGGGCTGACATTCGCAGCCCATGTCTAAGCCACCTGAGCCGGTGTTTCCAGATGACGACACTCAATGAATGGTGATCTCCACTTTGTTCAAACACACGCCGCCGAACCTCAGAATTACTCAAGCGGTGATGCCATCGAACACAAACAATCCAGCGGAGACAGCGGTGATCGAACACGCAGAGTCGCCGAACATCCTCAGCCCAGAGAGGCCAGGTTTCACAGGCGTAGAGCAGCGCAGCCCGCAACTAAGCATTGTATACCCGACCTCTGACAGCCAGGCTAACGTCGCGACGGCGCCAGAGGTGGCTGAAGTTGATGCATGCCACTGTAGCCTTCATTATACGATTAGAAATCTCATCCGTCACCACTCCACCAGCAGTCACACAACTACCAAGGTACACAAACTTATCAACAACTTCTAGCGGTTCACCTGCAAGAGTGAGTGCAGGTACAGGCTCCTGCCAATCTTGTAACAGTACTTTGCACTTAGACGGAGCAAAACACATACCATACTTACAGACGCTGATCGCCAACTGATTAAGTGCGATTTGGGCAGCCTGCATGCTATCGCACAGTAAGACGATATCGTCTGCATACTCGAAGTCGAAAAGTTTATCTCCAGGTAGCAGATCTACACCACCTTCACGCACATCCTTCAGAGCTGACTCCAGAATGTCATCGATGGCAAAGTTAAAGAGAATTGGAGAGATTGGGCAACCCTGTCTAACCACACTGTTGGTTGGGAACAGTGATGATAGTTGGTTGTATGCCCTCACTCTACCCAAGGTCTTCCTGTATACGGTTTTCAAGATGTTAACAAATTTTTCAGGTACACCTCTCTCTAACAGACAGTTCCATAGCACCATTCTGTCCAACGAATCGAAGGCAGCCCTAATGTCATAAACACAACGATCGTTGGCCTGCAATACAATCCAACAACTGACGAAGGGTGAACACATGATCAATGCATCCAAGACCTGAACGAAACTCAGCCTGCTCTTCGCGAATCAATCCTTCACGTATTTTGCACAGCCAGCGAAGCGATATTTTAGACGCAACTGGTAGCAGACTGACACCCCTATGATTGTCACACGAATTACGTCGACCCTTTTTAAAGATGGGGACGACAACAGTAAAATTACATTAGGATAAAATTCAAGTAATTCTGCTGAAGAAGTTGAAGCTTACACAGCTGGTACATGGTTTCCCTTTAACGAATGTTCCAATGTTTCCTGTGATACTTACAAACTGTTAGACAAAAAAACACAAGGCATATTGAAAATTCTTTTGGCAACCTAATAACTTTAGAACCAGAGTTGTCTGTATGAAAACACAGGTAATCCGCTTCCATTTGTAAAGATGAGTTTACATAATTCAAATCTTGACAACCACACTAACACTGATGCGAGCATGTCTAACTAAGCCCAGGATAGGACAAACCGTGCGTTTAATTGGTGGATGGTGACTAGCAGTGGAATCCAAGATGCGCATTTCGTCCCATTTTGGTCTAGTTATCTCGGTATACCTGCATTCCACAGTGAGTGATGATCTTCCCACCAATTAACTTCTAATTACTTCTAATTCCAGACATCATCGAAACATCTGCGCAAGAAGCCGACATGTCAATCTGAGATGGAGCACTTCAATCAGCATCAATCGAAGGGAAAATCTAAAAGGGAATTAAATAAATTATGCGTTTACCTTTCAGATAGTCTGTAATACTAAATGTATCTGACTGACACTATATACTGAAGAGTACATTTCAGGCATAGAATATAGGATAGAAAATATCCTCAGAGAGTCAATTCTTTACTTAGTATGAACCAGGAAGAACTAGATAGAGATGAAGTTCAAATCACATTTCGGGTACAGAAAATAATTGAATTAAGAACAAAAAGTTCAGCAAAGAGTTTTTTTTGGTGAATGAATTCACGCAGCTGCATATGTAATTTTCAAAAGTTGATTTACAAGGATTAGATTTGCTTCTAGAGTTTGACCACGGATTGATATCATTTAAAGAACCATTGCTCCGTCCTTCTCTATGGCTCTGAAACATGGCCAATAGGAGTTGAAGACATGAAAAGGTTGACTGTTTTTGATCGTAGGTGTTTACGATCTGTTTCTCACGTTAGATGGTATAATAAGGTAAGTAATGTTGACGTTAGGCGTAGAGTATTGGGCAAAGAGGGAAAATCAATCGACGAGGCTACAAAGTTACTTAGATTGAGATGGCTAGGTCACGTACTGCGCATGCCTAACCACCGCCTCCCCCGACGGGCATTACTAGCTGATATAGGTGCAGGTTGGAAAAGAGTGAGTGGTGGCCAAACAAAAACATGACATGAATCCATGAAATTCTTGACAGTTTAACTAAGTCAGGTAGGGAGATGCAGACTTCCGGGTTGGGGCCCTCGGGACTGACTCTAGGAATCAATGGCTGGAGACAATAGGTGTCATGGCTCAAAATCGTTGTCAATGGCCAGCGCAGATGTATTCAGTCTCTGTAATCTTTCATATTCTTTTCTACCATTACCACCCACACTGTTTCACTCTTATACCTGTCAAACTCTATTGATTCTCTTCACTCATCTTCTTGTCTACCTTTGTGTGTTATTTGGAACCCGGCAACTCGAACTGCCGCACTTCGGTGCCAAGTTCTATGTTGAATCCGGACCAGACCAGAAGGAACCATTGAAAACCAGAGAGTAATGGACAGTTGTTTCATTCTAGTTTGGGAATCATCGGTTTTGAATTCAAGACCTTTTGATTACAATGCAAGCTCGTAAGCCATTTAACCACTGAAATCCAACTCCACAGCCTATAGATTCTAACTTCTATCAATTCGTGGTGCATTTAGCCCGACCACCAAACAATGTCATCGGCAGGAAATCCATCCGCATTCCCGACTGGATAGATTTCCTACTGATGACATTGTTTGGTGGTCACGCTAAATGCATCACAAATTGGTAGAAGTTAGACTTCACGGACCACTGAATTGCGTCTCACTGGCTGAATGGTATACGTAATTATATTTTTATATGTGTTTCCATAGCGTCAGAATAAAAATTAGTATGGAGTAATAATAATAATGATTTACTTTATTCCAAAAACAGTACTTATGATACAGAATGGAATTTTCAGCATCAATCACACACAATATTGCATCTAATTTTCTTCAAATTATAAATAAAAATTAATCACACAGAAAATTTTCCACATTTACAATAGAGGTAGTGTCAAAAACATGCGGCATATAAAATGGAAATAGCAATAATAATGATAATAGCTAGGGGTAATAATAATAAGAATACAAGTGAAAACTGCTGTTGGCTTGTGCCACACAATATTGTCAATGTGGTATAGAAATCCTAAAATGTTTAAAAATATTGAATATAATGTTCTCTTTACATGATACGGTGAGGGGACAAACAAAGATTACAGCAGTCATAGAGATAAGTTGGTGTTTGCAATTATGAAAGCAAAATAAACAAAGAAGCAACAGGACCATAAATATAATAGAAGTAATAAAAGTAAAACATGTCTATTTACTAGATGAAAAAAGGTTAGTTACTTCTTGCCTGACACTATTTTCATCACATAAAATACTTGCTGTCAAGTATGGTATCATAGACTTCTTATACTTAGACGTGCGAGCATACAGTTTTATGAAGTTACTTCTTGTTCCACCTGAGAAGGAGATGCAAGGTGAAAGCTGAGGGTAAAGCGGATGCTCCAAGTCAGACAAAATCCCTCTAGCAAATTTATTGCACGAAGTCAAGTGCCTATCGACAATTACGTTAACTATGTGGTCCAATGGGACACCATTCACCCTACTGACAGTCTTCAGTATTCTGCGAATTGTGACATAGTCCTTTTTAAGCAAACCAGGAAAGAATAAGCAGGGGTGAACAATAAAGAAGAATAGGTAGGATGCAAGAGTTTATGAACCGTAAGTGGAGGGCTTGGTTGAGTTATATCCGAGTGTCTTAACTTCTTAATGTAAAATGTCAGACGGAATATTCTACTGGAGATTGCTAAGACATGGGAAGACCATGAGAGAGAGAGATCAGAAGAGAGAATGAGTCCAAGATACTTCATTTCTGATTTGATTCCTATATTATTGTCGTCAACCTTACAACTGTCATGAGAATCGATGACTTCTTTTAACTGTCTTTTACATCTTAAGATGAAATTAACAGTTTGACATTTAGAAGGATTCAGTTTAAGACCGTTAGACTCAGACCATTTGCTGCCTCTCGATAGAAAGCTATTTATTTTGGTACAATGTAGCTGGGAGTTAGCAGCCATTGAAACCGTTAAATCATCAGCGTACTTCACAAAGTTTATTTCATCAGAGTAAGGCAAGTCATGCAAGAAGAAAGAAAGAAAAAAGAAAAGGAGAAAGAACAGCACCTTGAGGGACACCAGCTTCAGTAGGCAATGAAGTGGAAGACTTCCCTTTATACACGGTGTACTGCTTTCTTTCTGAGAAATAGGGATGTAACCAGTTAACAGCCCAACATTCTGTCTGACTAGCAGCAAGTTTATTAAATAAGATATCCGTAGGGACCGAGTCAAAAGCAGATGTATAGTCTAGGAAGACACAACGGACAAATTTAGCCCCCTTGTCTAGACTGGAAGCAATGTTATGATATAAGACAGCAGCTGCATCTAAAGTATTAATGACATCATAAAAAATATTTGAAAATAGTGATGAAAAATCAAATTGTAACTAGGGGAAGGGTGAAGATGAGTGAGTTTAGATTAAGATTGTGGAATATGTTCGTGTTAGGTATACACATACACAAAATAATTACACACATATATTAGCGATTCTACAGAGGAGTGAACAGACTCCCTGAAAAAACAAATGTTCCCCTGAACTATTTGCTTTTATTTTCATGTTTGAATAGGCATTTTTGAAGAACAGAAAATAATTAAAACAGTTAGAATCACAAACGAGTCAATTCCAAATACATTTTGGTTCCTGTCTAGTTATGAATATTCTTCAGTTTGCATTTTAATCATTCAATATATCTCTACTTTCATTTTATTTAGATTATTAGACAAATCAGTGAACTCCCCGCTTGTCAATGTAATGAATTCACCGATGAAGTTGTTCCAGTGCAGAAATCCTCTACATCACCAACAGATTCATCAGCTGTAGAGACAAGGAAACGTACAAAACTAGAAGTGGCTATTCAGTCAGCGTTGGAAGCAGCTAAAGATGTCCTGCGACCACCGACACCACCTCCTCCACCGCCTCCTCCACCACCTCCACCAAGGTAAATATTAAAAAAAAAAGTTTAACCTTCAAGTATTGCGGAATATATCCACATTGGATCATAGGAGTTATTAACAAAGACGGTTGCAGCAAGGAAAAAAATTTTCTTTTCGATGAAGTCACCGTCAAATAGGAGGCTGTATATTCGTGTGTATTTGTATCAAATGGATGGGAAAGTTCCAGAAAAATTTCCGGTTAAGGGTCAAATTAATGAAAATTAAAATTAGGAATTAGAATGTCATAATAAACACGGGGATGGATAAAACAAGTAAACGGATTGGACTTGTTCGGAAGTCTTCTTAGATTTGAGATTCATGTCTATGAAGCTGGGTGGGAAACAGTTTTCTATGCTTTCTATGTTTTTTCTGTTTATTATGGCATTCTAATTCCTAATTTTTATTTTTATTAATTTCACCCTTAACCGGAAATAAGGAATTATTATTATTGCATTCTTGCTCCCTTGGGTTCCTAGTGGAACACAGGGCTTCAACTGCACGTCTCCCTCCACTTGCCACTTCTGTCTTCCTTCTGCTGTACTTTTCACCTCCATCCATGGTAGTTAGTCCATACTGTTTCAACTCCTCTCTCTTCACACGATCTCCTCCATGTCACCCTTACACTGACATCCCACACGCCGCTCTCCTTTCGAGCTCCACTCGAGCAATGGCCTGATGCGCCGCGTCATCCAGCAGCCTCCCCAGCGAGTGTCTGATCCACCTCCACTTTCTCCTACATATTTGTTTGGCGATTGGTTCTTGCTTTGTTTGTTGCCTACCAGAGTTCCTCGTTGGTGATTCTTTCCGGCCCGGCCATCTCATCTTCAGTATAGATCCAGCGAAGACAGTTGTTGGTTGTTAAAGGTCTGTAACAGGCTCTTGAAAATATTCTTTGTGACCCACCCGCCAAGTTCCTGATCTGTATAGAAGAACTGACTGACTTGACGTTTGTTGTTGATGCTGACTGAGTGACGAAGATTTCTAGATCGGTTTCAAGTTGATGAATGTGTGTGTGTTTCCCACCTTCCCGATTCTCGCTCGATTTGACATCCTCGTCCGTTCCGACTGCCTGTAGTTGAAACAATGCTCCCTAAATAAGTGAGTGAATGAAGTGACGACTTTCAAATGCCTCCAGTTGATGGTTACTGACGCTGGATGTTGTTGCTGCTGTTGGTTGGTTATTTTCATCACCTCCATCTTGTCTATGTTTACCTGGAGTTCTGTCTTCACCGACTGCTTTTTCGACCAGTTTATCGGTCGGTTTTCGGTTGTAAGTCTTCGATTGTGTGTGACATCAAACATAAGTCATCCGCGAAATCCAGGTCTTCTAGGTTCTTCACGTCGATCCAGGATATCCCTGTCTTCTCGTTTCCCAGTGTCTGACGCATAATCCAGCCAGTCAACCACAACTAGGAATATCATTGGTGATAATAAGCACCCTTGTGTGACTCCTGTGTTTACTCCAAACGCCTCGCTGAGTTTTCCGTTGTGGATCACTTGACATGTGCCGCTGTCGTACAGCTGTTGAATAAGGTTGATGAATATTTGGGGTACGTCGTAGTACTCGAGTAATTTCCAAATTACTTCGCGATCAACGCTGTCGAAGGCCTTTTCAAAGTCTATAAAGTTGAGGTAGAGGTTTGATTGCCATTCCATGCTTTGTTCTGTGATGATTATGCAATTTGGTCAGTACATGATTTGCCTTTGAAATTAGGAATTAGAATGCCATAATAAACAGGGGGATGGATAAAACAAAGAAAGTAGCATCGTGATAGCTAAGAAGATTGACATTGTGCAACTGGGGGTTAGAAATGTAGAAGTAACAACAATAGACAGGATGTTTGGATATGAAAATATGGTAGTGTAAACAGGGATTAAGAAAAATTCAAAATAACATGAATAAACAGGAAGTTCAGGTAAGAAAGGCTATGGGATGGTCATTGCTAAAACAAAATAACCTGTTTATGATGGCTGTGGCAGGGACAGGAGTTGGACGTATTTCTTTTGGATACATAGCGTGGGTTTGAGGTTTTGTATAGCTAACGCCTCGGCTATGCCCAGATGTCTTGATTTCACTCCCTTTGATAGGTTTGATCGAATCTTGTTTATTACTTTGAAGGATTTTTCGAAAGGCACTGAATGTCCTGAATTGACAAGATGTTCTGTCACTGGAATCTATACACGCTATTTTGGTCTCCTTTTACTAACCAGGCTGGGTAGTGTTCACGAGCACGTTTTTCAAGTCGGCAGTCAAGTGGTACGGTCAACGTACTTAGCTCCACAAGAGCAAGTAAACTGGTATATGCACGTTGAGGTGGCCCAATGCGACAGCTTGTCTTCCGCGTTCTGGCTGAACACTTTCTCGCTGGGAAACGTTAGTCATAGGCTTGCGGCGAAGTATGTTTTCCTCAGCAATTTTGAGAGGCGTTTACGAAGGATTTCTGCTTCAATATCACCTTTGAATTCTACATTAGGCAGAAGTATTTTCTTTGAAACGGATTGGACTTGTTCGGAAGTCTTCTTAGATTTGAGATTCTTGTCTATGAAGCTGGGCGGAAAACAGTTTTCTATGTTTTTCTGTTTATTATGGCATTCTAATTCCTAATTTTAATTTTTATTAATTTCACCCTTAACCGGAAATTATTCTGGAGCTTTCCCGTCCACTTGATATAAATACACGAATGTACAGTCTCGATGATGACTTAGTCGGAGAGAAAATTTTCTTCGCTGCAATTGTATTTTTTTAAGTATTGGTTTTGTAGGGATTTCGTTTGATTGCACGGAGGATTTCATCATGAACTGACATCAGTTAGAGGACCAGTGGAAAACCAGCTGGGAGTTCTGGACATCTGTTTCATCCCACTTATTTGGGACCCTTAATCAGTACGTACCAACCAGAGTTCGAACCCAGGGCTTTCTGGTTACAAGTGGCTCAATGGTCTACGAGCTCGCCTTGCAACCAGAAGGTCCTGGGTTCGAACTCCGGTGGGTGTGTACTGATGAAGAGTCCCAAACTAGGACGGAGGAGACAGCTGTCCATTACTCCCAGCTGGTTTTCCAGGGGTTCCCTAACTGATGTCAGCTCCATGCAATAAAATTTAACCTACAAAATTTTTTAATCTTACTGTCATAATATACTAATGTAAGAGTATTTGTAAGCCGTTTTTTCCCTCACCTTCCCAGTGGAACATAGGGCTTGAAGCTAGTGGCTTGAAGTTTCTGTAGCAGTGTTTATTTATTTTACAGGATGGGGTTGTTAGCCAGCCTCATGTCCAACCTTTCCTCTTTACCAGCTTTATTTCTGGTTAAGCGAGGTAAAGGAGGTGCGTTGGTGGCTAGGGATCGAAACCCGGACCATGTACATGGTCGGTGAGCATCCTAACCGCTCTACCACCGACGCACATTTGTTAGGTTTAGTGAAATTTAATAGAATCGGTTAAAAGTTGGATGCTTTCCACTCTTCATCACTCAAGAAGCTACAAAGGCGAAGGAGACAAGTACAAAACTTCATCACTAGATTCTGAACCCACGAATACCACAGTTCGGAGTCAAAATTCACTACAGTCCTGGAAATAATTTAGATAACAGTATATCATCTGCTTTATACCGTAAGTGGCAGTCAAGAAAGAAATCATAATCCCATGACACTATATACTACTGGCTGACTGAAATGAGTAGTTGAATGCCACTCACATCAAGCAGTAGTATCTGATAGCCTTTCGGAGCATTTAGAGCAGTTCACTCCCTGAAACGATGTTACTGGCATCAAATGAGTAAAACGACCATTGGGTATGTCGGTCACTTCCATGTGGGTGGTAAGGAATATTGGTTGACTTGAGCGGTTAACAACTACTTATATTGATCAATCAGTAGTATAAATATCACCATTCATTAGAGTCCAAAATTATGTATGTAAAACTGTAACAACAGAAGACAAGGGTCAGGCAACAGATCGTTTTATTATGAAAATCAACACGTATTTATACATATTTCACATACATTATTATAGCTTATGCAAGTAGACAAGCGCAGTCATCTGATTGGTTGTTTATCAGAAGTTAGGCAGACAAACGCAGGCTTCTGATTGGTTGTTTCGGGATTCCTCGACAAATAGAGTTCTCTATCTGCGAATCATATTTTGCCACGTTAACTTTGCTGTGATTGGTTGTTGAATCAGCCTTGCTCATATTTTCTCACGGCCTGCTCTCACCACAAAACTAATAAGGAATACTATTTTTCAGATACTTTCCAGTGATAGTAGGTAAGATTCCCCACAAAATTGACAATGTTTAAATGCACTCTGATTAATTAGTTATATCAGTAAAGTAGTATCCGAGAAGCACGAAAGTCGTATCATGTGAGTACAATCAGTAAGATCACAAGTATTTACTGTTAGACTGTGAGAGACAAGTAGACAGGAATACGCTGGACCACCGATAAGAAAACTCCAGAAGATCTGGATTACACGGACGACTTATGTCTAATGTCACACAAATTTGAAGATACACAAGCGAAAATTAACAAACTGGCAGGAGAACTGGACAGATAAAACAGGACTACAAGCAAACATAAAGAAAGCGGAAGTGATGTAGATAATGAGGCGGAAGAAATTTGAAAGAGGTCACTATCTTCATTTATGCAGGAGGCATCGTATCAACTACAGGCGACAGTAAGCATGAGGCTGTTAGGACCGCAATAAAAAAAGGTTAAATTAGACCTTCACCACTCTTTTTACAGTCTGAAAACCTCCTGCACTCAACATATATAAGCGAAATTCGGATTTACAACACCAATTTTAAGTCAGCATTTCTATATATAGGTTAAAGGGATGGCACCCCACGAAGAGCAATTTCGACAGACTAAAAAGGTTTATCTACATCTGTTTTCGCTATCTCCTTACTGAACATCAGATTGCTAGAGACAAGTAGCAACAAGAAACTCTTGGAACAAACCAATCAAATACCTATTGCTCAATAAACATCCCGAAGGAATTGCAGATGGATCAAACACAAGCTGAGGAGACCATTGAATGGAGTCGCGCGCCAGGACAATGATCGAATGAAACCTGAATTGGAAACGACGAGTAGGTGATATGGAATAGATCATGTGACGGAGAAATGAGAGACTATGGACAATGGTGAAACCAGGTAAAGAGGACCGCAGAGAACAGAGTGGCGGGTGGATGTGCTGTTCAACCCCAATATTCCACTCAAAACCCAAGGGGACAAATAACAAATATTATATAATAATGCTGGTTAACAAGTCGGGGACGTAGTTCTACTGATGTTCGGAAGATATGATATAAGAGTGAAGTGTTTACATTAGGCGACTAGCATTCTCCCTATGCTGCCTTCTCAATAAGGTGCCGAAAATGCTCAACTTCTACCTCCTCCACAGTTATCTATCATAAGTGATGAAGTTTTTCCTTCAGATGCAGCTTCAAGAATTTCTAACGCGTGAGTATTTTCATTTGTAAGACTCAAGCAAGACGTTCTGTGGTCTGTTATGTCATAGGTTATTTACTCTGTTTCTTGGGCGGAGAATCTACGAGTCGTATTCAAAGAACAGATATGTCGAGATGTAAGCATAAAATTTATTTTTTGCCACTTTATCGTATAGTGTGTAATTCTTGAATATACTGTCTTTGTCTGCAGGGAATCTCCGGTCCTTTTAGCTGCTGTAGTTCCTGGATCAGAAGATGATTCAAGTGGTTCCGAAGAAGGTGGAGATCCTTCAGCTGATCCTATGTCAGTACCTCCAGTGCCAGATGCAAAAACTGGTCGAGTGATAGAACGCGTTTTAGGTGATCATCGTCTATGGAGAATGGCACCGTTCAATTTTGAAAAATATCCTGGTATGAGAATGAATGTACCTCCGGAGAGAATGGCTTGGACTGTGAGTTACTTGTTAGTTGGAATTTAATCTGTGTTTTGCCGATTACTAGTGAAATTATGTCATTCATATAAAATTCTATTCAACTGTTACATCTGTGAGACTCATGCAAAATCTTTTGAAATGCGTTCATTATTAAATTCGTTAAAATAATTCACTTCAAATCACTTCACTCAGACAAGGGTGCTTATTATCATCAATGATATTCCTAATTGTGGTGGGCTGGATTATGCGTCAGACAGTGAGTGGGAAACGAGCAGACAGGGATATCCTGGACCAACGTGAAGAACCTACAAGACCTGGATTTCGCGCGCGGATGATTTATGTTTGATGTCACACACAATCGAAGACTTACAACCGAAAACCGACCGACAAACTGGTCGAAGAAGCAGTCGGTGAAGACAGAACTCCAGGTAAACATAGACAAGACGGAGGTGATGAAAATAACCAACCAACAGCAGCAACAACATCCAGCGTCAGTAACCATCAACTGGAGGCATTTGAAAGTCGTCACTTCATTCACTCACTTATTTAGGGAGCATTGTTTCAACTACAGGAAGTCGGAACGGACGAAGATGTCAAATAGAGCGAGAATCGGGAAGGTGGGAAACACACACACATTCATCAACTTGGAACCAATCTGGAAATCTTCGTTACTCAGTCAGCATCAACAACAAAATTGGGTCGGATTTTCAGGACAAATAACCTCAAGTCAGTCAGTTCTTCTATACAGATCAGGAACTTGGCGGGTAGGTCACAAAGAATATTTTCAACAGCCTGTTGCAGACCTTTATCAACAACTAACTGTCTTCGCTGGATCTATACTGAAGATGAGATGGCCGGGCCGGAAAGAGTCACCAAAAAGAAACTCTGGCTGGAAACAAACAAAGCAAGAACCAATCGCCCAGAAAATATGTGGGAGAAAGTGGAGATGGATCGGACACTCGCTGGGGAGGCTGCTGGATGACGTGGCGCGTCAGGCCACTGCTCGAGTGGAACTTGAAAGGAGAGCGGCGTGTGGGATGTCAGTGCAAGGGTGACATGGAGGAGATCGTGTGAAGAGAGAGGAGTTGAAACAGTATGGACTAACTACCATGGATGGAGGTGAAAAGTACAGCAGACGGAAGACGGAAGTGTCAAGTGGAGACGTGTAGTTGAAGCCCTGTGTTCCACTAGGAACCCAAGGGAACAATAATAATAACGAGGCTTGTCCTATATAACAAATTGCAAAGCTCAGTTTTCATCAATCTGATGTTCTATATTCACTAGATAAGGCGAAACACAACTCTCGATAAGCACTACAACATCCTTCCCTTACAATACAGGACAAGGGCTTTCCGAGTCAATCCACTCATTTATTTTTTATTTCTATTATAACTCTCTGGGGTTCTGGGTGTAACACAGGGCTTCAACAAAACATCGCCATTTGCAGTCCTCTTCATCTGGCCCCACGATTACCAATAAGTTTCCATCACACACGATCTTCTTCACATTACCCTCGAACGCCAAACTTGTTTCCCATCTGGTGCACGATGCCATTCGACAGTCTCCTCAGGCTGCGTCCGATCAATCTCCATTGTCTTCAAAATATTTCTTGATAAATAGGCTCTTGATTAGTTTGTCCCTAGAGTTTCCTGCTGCTTATTCCTTTTTGCAAGTCATCTGACGCTAAAAATGGAGCCAGCGAAGGAAGTTATTGATGAAAGCTTTAGCAGCCTATCGGAGATGGTTTTCCTGACGCGCATGACAGGTTTCTGATAGAAAGAAGAACTAATCTAAGATTGGTGTTGAAAATCTGAATTTTTGCTCTCTTTATGCCAAGGAGTGCAGAAAATTACCGCACTGACTTTAGAGTTATGAAAGTTTATCTTGCCTTTCCGATAGTGGATTTGACATCTTTATCCATTACACCGCCTGTAGTTGAGACGGTACTGCCTAGATAGGTGAAGAAATTGACAGCTTTCAAATTTTTTCCGTTGATAGTGATGATTAGTTTTCGTTGTTTTTGGCTGATTGTCTTTGACACCTCTATCTTTTCTGTGTTCCCTTAGAGTCTTATCTTTGCTGCCCAGCTGTTATGTCAGTTTGTTGGTTTTTGCCTGTGTCTCCTCGAGTTTGTATGACACTAGACATAAATCATCCGTGCAGTGTAGATATTCTGGGGACTTCTTATCTCTTCAACGTATCCTCCACATTTTACAGACTACAGAAGGGCGCTTGCTTATCCTGTCTTCCACATTCATCTACCCTTAACTACTTACTTCTTAAATTATACAGGCGAGTACCTGCATGATTTTTATTTCCACTTAATTCATACACCTGGACTGCACATAATAAATGGGTCCAAAACACCAGCCTGAAGAGGATAGGTCAGTATTTAGTCTGTGCTTATGTTGTGTATTATTTACATTGAGAGATAGTCAACTAGTTTTATCCAGTTTAAAATTCCCACCATCGCGGGTCAGAGTTATGCCATACTTTGTTAGACACATACTTTCGAATCTTCAATGTAAGTAAACTTCCTGCTTATCTAAGTGTATATATTCTCCACTAGTTAGTTGACTGGATAGAACAGCGCTGAATTATAAAACGTTGACGGCCGACAATCGATTTACATGCATACATAAGGCTATAAAAATTGGACGGATCCCGATGAGCTATCAAGGCAATAAATTAAGAAATTTATGAGTATCAAATATGTGGACCGAACAGTTTTCATGTAAAAAATGCAAATTCCAATGGAGAACTCTTAAAGATAAACAATTCGGAGAACTGTTTCATCTGATTATTATGAAGGTCAATAGTATATGATCTGATCTGTCCATGATATTCAATATAATATGCCTAGACTAAACCCTTTTGTCAAAATCTATTGATGAAGTATGAAATATGAATCTATTGTAACTTATTATATCACACTTATGTCCTTGATGTAAATTCAAAGTTTGGAGGGTCTACTTGCCTTACTTTCCTTTAATTTATATATCTAGCTGACGAATGCTTAGAAACATGGAAAATTTTCAACTCAGAGAGTTTTTACGCTGACTTTACCTTATCATCTAATCTCATATTGAATGATCTCAATGTCCTAATGATCATAACATCTGATATGCATGTTGTACTTTAGTGGCAACTTGGTTTCCTTGAAATTGACATCTTCAAAAGAATGAAGTGTTATTAAATCTGCAATATCAAAGTGGGGAACTTCACTAACCAACTTAAACTCCAAGGCAAAGTATTAGATTACACTGTCTCCATCTGAACACAAATATTAACAAGTTAACTTTGAAACTTTTAGTGGTAAACATCAGTCAGAAATGAAGTCGGAATTCTAAAACAAACACTGGAGACAAACTTCTAACAAATTCGTTTAACTGAGTGATGTTAAATAAACATTTCTAGACAGGATGTTTAAGGCAATCTTGACCTGTTCAGTAAGTCGACCTCCAAAAGCGGCCATTAAAAATATCCACTTAATAACCAAAAAGTAATGGACAGATATCTTCTCTTAGTTCTGCAATCTTCAGGAGTCGTCTTAAGGTACTGAGCCTAAGGTTTTCACACTGCTTGCCTAGTACACTGACCACTAATCCAATGAGTTGGAGTATTATGAACTAATACTTGTAGGTAGTAGTTTTGGTCCATAGTGTGTTCATAGGTGTAAGCGAGTAAAGAGTCCCAAACTAGGACGAAACATCTACTACATATTCTCTGGTTTACAGTGGTCCTCTTAATGATGTCAATTCTTGACCCAACTATTTAGATCCCTATAAACCAAAGTATTACCTACCACATAACAAAGTTTTATTTTCAAGTCAAGTATGCTAGTCATTTTGTTTTAACTTTGTTCAATAATTTATTTGATTTTATTTTTTCCAGGCTGAATATCCTGATTATTTTGCATATGATGCATGTGAAGAGGTATTGCTATTCCCATCGGAAGATGCACACGACGGAGAGAAGTAAGACAAAATTTAGTTTAACTTATAGCTTAATTGTTGCATGTGTTTGTCAATGTTATAATCAATTCCTTATAGTCTTTACTACTGTTTAACTGTCTGTTGACATGATTTACCTTTCATTGTATGGACGTGCATACACACGATATTCAACTTTTTCATAGTATAATGTATATTACTAACAATCAACCTAGCTGAAAAAATTTTTTAAATGCTCTGGCATGCCCAATAATGCATGTTTTCCATTGCCACTCTATATCTAATTATGAATATTAATCGTTAATGTAACGAGTGACGACTCAATGAGAGATGAAAATCCAGCTTACGGCATAGTATGAATTAATCTGGTACTCTATCAGCTGGGCTCCAGCTAGTACATCATTTATTCACATGAAATGTGAGCGTTACCTGTAGTAACTTCAGGGAAATGATAAGGTGGTTATCAGAAAGGTTTGGCAAATCAGTTAGTAGAGCCCCGAACTGGTGTTTGTAGGCCGAAGATTCGAATTCGAATTTGACCGCACAAAGATGACTAGAATTAGGTTGAAAATCTCCAGTGTAACTTATCAGTAGAAATTTTGTTATGGATTACAGGTGCACACTGCTGAAAAGTCTAGGATTTCGACCAAATGGTTATCCAGTTATCTTTAATTTTCAAAGACTTTGTGAGTGAGGTAGACATGTGACTAAATCTACCATGAAACTAGTTTAATCCTAGAATAGCAATGCTTCAAAGCTCTTAAATTTTGTGTAAAGTATTCTGTGTCATTTACACGAAAATTCATGTTTCAATGACATCTGGTAGAGTAATAATTTTCTCTTGAATTCCAAGTGGAAGATAGGACGTCGGTAATACGTCTTGGCTTCATTCTGTTCTCTACAGTCCTCCTTGGCTGGTTCCATAATTGAGAATAGGCTTTCAGTTCCTCTTCACACGATTACTCTCAAACACCTAACTCTTTGTTTCCCAGTCGAGTTCCACCTAAGCACCTCATGGGCGATGACAGTTAACGGTCTTCTCAGTGTATGTCTAATTCATTTGTAAGACGTTAATTTCTCGGTTGGTACCTTGGTAGAGGTTCTTTGTTCCTTATCCTTACTGGCCATCTGATGTTCAGTATGGAGTAAACTAGGAAGCTGTCGAAGAAAGTGTGCAGTAGCTTGTTGGAAAAGATTTTGGTGACGCGTCAAGTCGCTGAATCATGTAAAGGCTAAGATTTGATAGTACTTCTACAGTACAGTGGTAGATCTAAGCAGATCAATTACCCCATTTGTGGATAATGTGGCAAAGGAAAGTTCTTCATATAACTACCACTTGCCTTGATCTAACTGAATTAACAAGCTTTAATAACTGAACCAAACTTCTTGACGTCATCATCAGCTTTAAAGTAATGGAAATCGTTTCAGCAGAGGGAGTCGAAGTGAAGGCTAGACAACTTCAACTGGAGTTTCAAAAGTCTTGAAAAAATGCGGAACTTGTCAAGTTTTCAAAATATATAATCGTAATATTTTTCGAAATTAAGTGGCCTAATATCCTAGTGAGCAACTCCTCGATATTTAGACCTACTGAAGATTAACCGAAAATTCCCAAATATAGCACGATTCGTGTTGGAGGTAGCTCTTCTAACTTTCATCTATAAAATTTAATCACAACACTAAAAACTGACTAACATGGTCTTGGATTCATACACTCACATCTATGTAATGAAGGGAAGGCCGAAGATAAAGTAAATCCTAATTATGCCAGGATTTAAACACGCATCTGGTGAGAAGTTTGCCACTTAGAGTCAACAATGAGTTCTTAATTTAGTCTTGCAGCTCAGCTCGAGTCAACAAAATTCAGCACTGGATGAACCAGGTTGAAATCTCAGAAGGAACATGTGTTCCCTCAAGATTGTGGATAAACCCTGCTAACGAATGCCAGAAAGCACGATACCTTGGGTCGAAGGTCTCCTGCCAATCGCCTCCAACTACCTAACAACATGAAGCTCCGAATGCTTTAAGTTATTTTCTGAGTTAAGATTTCATTTCAAATACCATCAGTAGTCCCCTGTAACACAGAACGAGAATATTATAGGTAAGTTGTTTGGATACCTTACTTATTTTTTGCTTGGTAGTTGCATGTCGCCTATGTAAAACTAATCTAGAACGGAACTAACAAGACTGATCATGAAATCTCCATTATAACTGCTGTATAACCCACAATAGACCTATCAACACTATGCTATATCACATCTAGACACTGCTCGACTCATTATATGCCAAAAATGTTATGCAAAAATAGTAATGCATCACTGCATGGCTACCGTAGTCGTAGAATATAGACAGAAAAAACCGTACCTCATAGTCAAAACAAAACACTCTGTTGATTTCTTCCCCCCCCCCCCTCTGCCAACTATCTTATATGAATCAATGATCTCGGCGTTATTCTTCTGGGTCACGCTGAACACCACCACCACCACTACCTCCCCAAAAAATATGCGCTACTCTTCGTAATATAAATGATGATTATTGAAAAAAAAATTTAATGTTTATGAAGTTTCACGCATGGGAACGTGATATTTACTTTTGAACATAGTGAAAGTCTACGCAGTATCAGTTTCAATCAATACGATTCTAAGGCTAAACTACGCCGACAAAGTTTACTTGGTCGATATCGACTGGATTCAACCACTGGGGCGCCACTTAATCCAATGGGTAGAACAGGATTATTGGGTAAAGGATTATTGCCACGTTGGGGACCAAATCATTCATTGGTATTATGTATTACACGATGGACTAGAGATACACGTACTGGTGCACAAGTGATACGAAGTAATCGTGGTGTATTACAATATTTAGCGTTGGAAAGAAATAAAAGGTTATGTATGCCATGGGTAAGTTAGAAAGTTGTGTTCATTTTCCTTATTACGTAATCAGGTATATGATCCTTCCCTAATGTTACATTTGTTTTTGTCGGCTTTCAAGTGATTATATGCATATAAGCGACTTTGGCCGATCACCTTATGCGTACTCATGTGTACCGCATACGTGAAAACTACATGGCGCTCCTAAGAAGTAGACAATCACTGTACTGATGAGGAGTCCTGAAATAGGACGAAACAGGTTTTTCAATGGTCCTCTAATCTATGTCAGTTCATGATGAAATCCTGTAACTAATCAGTCAAATCCCCGTAAACCAACAGGTGAATTACTCAGCTACCCGAAACAAAAGTAGTAGTTAGGGTTAGTTAGAGTTGAATTGGTGGATGGTGACTAGCAGTGGAATCCAGGATATGCACTTCGTCCTATCCAGGACTCCTCATCTGGATGAAGCTGCATCCACCATTGAGTGATGATGTTCTCATCGAGGCCCGAACCCAGTGCCCATAGTTTCAAACGCCAAAGTGTCACCCACTAGGCCACTTGGGACACGACAGCCACCTCTTGTGCAACGAGTCATAGTAATCATTTAATTGAATTTTTTAAATTTTCCCGTCGACTGATTGGACAAAAATGCTCGGTCTCAGGTTGACATGTCAGCTTCTTGTGCAGATACTTTGACGATCACCACCCACCAATTCAATTCTAATTACATGCTCAGACATCATTGAAGCATCTGCACAAGAAGCCGACATGTCAAGCTGAGACCAAGCACTTTGGTCCAATCAATCGACGGGGAGATTTAAAAACATTCAACTACATATTTAAGTAGGTGAAGTTGTCCGTGATAGGCAAATGGTTGGGGTCAATTGTTTTCGCTACACACATAGTTAGGGATGCATATGATTCATCCAAAGTGTCCCCATTATCTTTAATAACCTTGAATTAGAATTATGTGAAATATTTTTTCAGCTGTCCTTAATAGTGATTTTGTGATCGGGCATTAATAATCGCTTTGCAGAAGATGATACTGGATTTCTATTCAGACTAAGTGTATGTGGGTATTCTATATGTCTTAATAACTACTTTGGAACATGTTCTTTTCGATGGCCACATTGAAACATTCTATTGATTTTAGGCATATATATGTCACCGCAATTGCAGATAAACTTATAGATTCATTGTGAAGTAGAGTCCACAGAATTTACACCTTTAGTCGTGGGCACAGGAATTGAATACTTTCGAGATTTAACAAAAAAGGGTGCGGCATAGAATCTACGCTAACTGAAGTCTTTGAGCTATCAGCTGTGTGATTTGACCACCTTTAAATGGCCGTTGATTAAAGATAACTTTCTTCGATACAAAAGCTGTCTTTTCAAGAGAGTATAGAGATTCACAGTCCCACTACAATACCGCCACCGATCACTTGTCCTTTGAAAATCCATTTGTCCACCATTTGTTTCAATCTGCACAGATAAACAAACTGATCATTGAAGCTTCAACTGATTCGATGAACTCAGACTCTTTAACCCCATAAAATAGTACCTACCTGAATAGGTAACAAAAGTAGAGCTTTAGTATCTTTGTGCTATCTTATAAAACAATTCAGAAAACGGAGGTTCACATAGTGACAATATTTTCATTTTTATTTATTTATTTATTTTTCAGTATCTCACAGATCATACGAACCGGTGTGACTTTGATGAATGTGTACCGAAACTTATCAGCACTTTGATAACCAGACGAGCACGTGCTATGCTTCCAGAAAGAAGAGTTGACAAATTATTGAAACGAATTGAGAAGGCTGAAGTTACACAGGTATGGTTTTCTAAAGTTGAATATATATGAATAATGAGTCGGTGACACAGTGGTTCAGGGTTCAATCCCTGACCGGTGCATTCTTTTACCTTGCTAACCCAGTAATAAAACTGGTAAAGAGGGAAGATTAGGCGTATGAGGCTGGCTAGAAAACCCATCCCGTAAAAATAATCATCACTTCTGCTGAAACTTCAAGCCTCTAGCTTGAAGCCCTATGATGTTCCACTGGGAACGTAAAGGAATAGAAAAAAAGTCTTATAGGATTGCATTCTGTGTTGATGATAGTATCATAAATTCTATGACCACTTATTTCCTCTTATTTATACTTTTGAGAGTTTTGAAGTACACAGATATATAAGACTGTGATCAGTCATACTATGCCTTTCATTTATGCGATGACTAAACATAGTTCAGTTTCCTATGAACCATTTCAAATTCTAATTGCTTTAGTGATAAATATTGCGGTTATTTAGTTGATAGTACCCAGCGCTGGTATCCACGACACACATTTCGTCATACTTGGGACTAATCGACTGAATCTGCCCGAACCTCACCAGGACTTGAGCGTAGTGACACTTTTTAGCAGAGCAAAGAACTGTCCAATAGGCCATGGAGTTACCAGAGCCATTTTCTGTCCAGAGGATATCTGCTGTGGTCAAGTAAAAGGGTGTCAGTTTCAAGATGTTGTTGCAGCGTTCATACTTAGATTTATTATTTCAGCAAATAAACATCATAAACTTAAAAAAATTGATTTGAACTCTATAATGAATTAACGTGCACTGGAAAAAAGCTAAAGACTATGAGATATTATGCAGCTCTTTTGATGTAGTTTTGAAATCTTTGGTACTGTGCACCTATGATGCTGATTACAGAACCATTAGGCTTTGGGAAAACTCCGTTATCGTTTGGTGAGTAGAAAGAAACTTAGTAGAGTGCAACTTTTAAATAGCGACATTTTGAAACAGTCAGTGTTTTGCTTGCCACTGTCACAGAAATATTCAACTGTTTATTCTAAGTTTAAGATCATATGTTGAAAATATCTTCTAAGTTTCCACATTTTATCTAAAAGATAGGCAAGAGAAAAACAGACAAATATTCGTAAAGTGTATTCTTATGGAACTTTTGATGGACTTGACGACTTTCATAAATAACCACCATGAACAATGCTCCATCATATTGATATGAGAATAGACCTTGTGCACTGTGGTAGAGTAGAATTCCATTGTGGGTAAAATTTATTTATCCTATCCGTGATATGTTAAAGCAGGCTTAGTTAAGTGTCTAACAAACCAAGCAGTAGTGTAACAACAGAAGACAAGGGCCAGGCAACAGATCGTTTTATTATGAAAATCAACATGTATTTATACATATTTCATATACATTATTATAGCTTATGCAAGTAGACAAGCGCAGTTATCTGATTGGTTGTTTTTCAGAAGTTAGGCAGACAAACGCAGGCTTCTGATTGGTTGTTTCGGGATTCCTCGACAAATAGAGTTCTCTATCTGCGAATCATATTTTGCCACGTTAACTTTGCTGTGATTGGTAGTTGAATCAGCCTTGCTCATATTTTCTCACGGCCTGCTCTCACCACAGTAGCACTAAGTAGTAAAAAAAAAGAGCTTAATATTGAAATGAAACAGGTAGAAGAATCAATTCCATATTAGTTTGTTTATTAGATATATCACACAGTGAATAAACAGAATTATTTACTGGATGACACAGTTTTGAACCCACACATTCAAACAGATGCTTGGACTTCCGATAATCCCATCTTATGTCAGTAAAATGTTTAAGTGACAGAGCAGAAAAACTAAGTAGTATTAAGGAAAATCTAAGACAAGAAATGATACGCATGAAAAAAAGCCTTGAAACTTAATAATTATCCGGATAAATTAGTCAGGAAATATGTAAGGAAATCTAAAAATAAAATAAATAATGATATTAGCGATAGTGATAATAATAATATTAATGACGACACCAACAACAAGGAATCTAAATCATCAGTAGTAATTCCATACAAGGAAGGAACTCCGGAAAACTTACGCAGAATTCTTAACAAGGCATGCAGGAATAAAAGTGGCTGGCATTCAAACCACCCACAAACTCAATTAGAAACAAGCTTTGTTGGTTAAAGGATCAATCCTGTGGAGTCTTTAAAACAAAACAATTTAGTTTATCTAATACCCTGCCTGAGTTGATTGTCAGGTCAAATACATAGGTCATAGTAGTAGGACAGGTGCAGTCAGACTAGCAGAGCAGTGCGTCGGTGGCACAGTGGTTAGGACTCTCGCCGACCATGCACATGGTCCGGGATTCGAGCCCACGCCGACGCGCACCTGATACCTATGGTCGGCCTGCGAATTTTGGGCTACCGATATTCATGCTGAAAATTCCACAATTGTACCAAAAATACGGTGTGGAATCAAGCTGTAATCAAAAATAAAATAAAAAATAAAAATCTAGCAAAATCTAGATAAGTTGAACCAAATAAGATAAGAAATCTAGAGAATAGTTCAGTTGTAGCGCTCACTACATACAATTACACACAGCCATACAATAAGATGGGATAGGATGACAGTTTTGAAATCTAATGTAACAGGGTAGAGGGAGGGAGAGATTGATAACAGAAGATTTGTTTATCAAATCAACTGCAAACACATGCGTAATAGGAATGATTCAACACCTGTTAACCCAGATATCTGGAAAATTCTACTACCCATACGACGACAAATAGGGGAGAACAAAGAAAACTATAAAACTCAGGTTTCGAAGTCGTGTGCTTACAATTGATGACATGATAATGAGCAAGAAATTCTGTTCTAAACCTTGTCATCCAGTAAATAATACTGTTTCTTCACTGTGTGATATATTTATTAAACAAACTAATATGGAATTACTTACTACCACAGTGCTCAAGTTTTACACATTTATTAAGATTTAAGAAGCTTTGCTGCTAAATAACTAACTAACCTAAAAAATTCATTAGGAAGATCAGAAAAGATCATAAGCAAAATAAAAATAATGGGGAAACTAACAATGATAGCATAAATAAGCGGGAATATAAGGCATCTACAGTTATACCATATAAAGGGGGGATATCTGAGATCCTACGTAGGATTTTTATTATAGCAGGAATTAAAGTGGCATTTAAACCTACAAACTCACTGAAATAGGACAAACTCTGTAAGATGAATGACCCGGTAGGTTGATCCAATTAGACAAAATAATATAATTCACAAAATACCCTGCAATGACTGTGAGTTAAATCAACTACATAGGTGAGTCAGACCGGTATATCGGAGTTAGTTAGATTGTTGGAACATAAAAAAATTAGCTAAGATTAGAATGGTTGACCCCACCGGCGAACATAAGCAATTTAGAAAAAAGCTCAGGGATTACACTCCATGCATTAACACAAAACCAAACAAGAGGGTGGGAGAGGGTTAAATTTCTGAAAAGTAATCTAGGTAGGTGTAGAGAGAGGTTGATTACTGAATCCTTGTTCATCCAGTGGTCTACACCAAACACATGCAATAGGAATGAGTCATCACTCATACCTGAAATATAGAAAAAACTACTAACAATCAAGTGAAGCAATGAACTGAAATAACGGGATTATATAAACGAAGTTAAAAAGTTGTACGAATACCTTGATATGAATAAAAGTAGTGATAAATTATGCTCGAAACGTGGTCATCAGTAAATATTACCGTATAACAACACTGTGAGACTTTATCAAAATAAATTTGACTCATAATGAACTCTTTATATTCTCTGAACAGACTTTATGTAATAGCTGTGATTTTATTGAGATAACTTTATTCATGATACCTTTGTGTAATGAAGGAAAAGGCAGATTGTTTTACTTTTAAAATGGACGCCGAATCAATCTGATATCTTTTTTGGACTATGGAAAAACAGTTTGTTCGTTAAGCTTAGACTATTCATTTGCTTTTCCACTTGGTCTTTTAGATTTTCAAAGGTTATCTTGACGACCAATTGAATGCTGATAGTGCATGGATGGAGACAGTGGTAATCAATCTGCATGAATCTGAGAGCAAAGGTGCTCAACTTCCAGACGATATACTTAAGGTAATTTCATGATATTTTTAAATTTGAATAAGGTTCTACGACTGTTATATAATATGATTTTGATATGACTATTACGACACTTGCTGGTTGCTCTAAGGACCTTCCTACCTAGTCGATTCGCTAGCTTACTGTTCTAACAAACATTAGCAACAACAACGACAACAGCGACATGATACTATACCACCGAGACGACGATGCAATAAGGCAAGAAGAGAAGACAGGCAATTGACGTAGAGTGCTTTTACTGTCTCGTATATGCTTTAGCTGACCTTGAGAGACACTAGCTACACCGATAAATTAAAAGTCGACAGCCAATAGGATTCCAAGGTCATAATCGGGGTGAGAGAAATATAACCAGCAGTGTAAAGATATGTGTATTTCTTGGGGGCTGAGGGAATTGGCTCAGTATAAAAGATTCGATAGTTTAACTAAGGTTAACTAAGACCTATAAAGTTGTGTCGAGGAGACAGGAGTACGCTGTACTACCCATGACAAGACGCTAGAAGATCTGAATTTTGCGAATGATATATGTCTAATTTCAAACAAACTCGAAGATTCACAGGCGAAAACCAGCAATCTGGCTGAAGAAGTAGCAAAGAAAGGACTCCGAGTGAACGTAGAGAAGACGAAAGTGATGAGAATAACCAACCAAAAGCAACAAAAACAACCAGCAAAAATCATCACCAAATAGGGGAGATTTAACAGAGGTCATCTCCTTCACTTATTCAGGATGCATCGTTTCAACTACAGGTGGAACGGATGAAGCCGTCAAAGCAGGCCAGAATCAGAAAGGCAAGATACGTCTTCGTCAAAATGAAACCAATTTGGAAACCTTCTACAGTCAGCATAGGGTACAAGATTTGGATTTTCAACACCCTTGTCAAGTCGGCCCTTCTATACAGGTCAGAAATGTGGCCAGAGTGTCACGAAAAGTATTTCCAACAGGTTGTGGACTTTCATCAACATCTGCCTTCGCTGGCTGCATATTGAAGATTAAATGGCCAGAAAGAACTAGTAAAACAAACCAACCAAGAGCCAATCGTTCAACGAATATTTATGAGAAATCGGAGAAGGATCGAGGATACATCGAAAAGAGACCGTCGAATGACATCGCACGCCAGGTCATAGCTCTAATGGAATCCAAATAGGAAGCGACGAATGGATTGTCCTAGAGTGACGTAGAGGAAATCGTGTGAGGGGGAGATGAGAGACTATGAGTAACCGTGATCCAAGCTGAAGAAGATGGCAGAAGATGGGACAAAGTGGAGATGTGTTGTTGAAGCCCTATGTTCCACACGGAACTCAAGGGAATAACAATAAAATGATAATAAATTTGAGTTGATATTTGAACACGGTTACCCGAGATGGATCATCTGAGTACGGAGTTATGAGGCACACATAATGTGTGAGAGCTTTCGATATTATCTACTTGTGTGGGAGTAAATTCAGTGAGATTAGGAACTTGGATGCTTCAGTCATATTACCGTTATTCGCCTGATGATGGCTGACAGTGAAATCTATGTCGTGCGTCTCCTTCCATTTGATATTAGTCAATGGGTTGATGCTCAAGCTTCATATAGAACAAATAGAAAGGAGATAATAATAATAATAATAATTTTGCTTTATTCCAAAACAGTACTTGTGATACAGAATGGAATTCTCAGCATTTCACTACAGTATTGCATCCACTTAGTACATTATTCAATAAATAAAATTCTACATGGCGTGTGTGTCGGTGGCATAGCGGTTAGGATGCTCGCCGACCATACAAATGGTCCGTGGTTCGATTCCCGGCCACTGACGCACTCCTTCACCTTGCTAAGCCGGAAAAAATGCTGGTAAAGAGAAAAGGTTGGGCATGAGGCTAGCAACCCTATCCTGTAAAAGTAATAAAACACTGCTACAGAAACTTCAAGCCACTAGCTTGAAGCCTTATGTTCCACTGGGAACGTGAAGGAAAAAAGAACATAGATTAAGGGGCATCTCAATTAGTTTTGACAACAACATATTGACATGTCGGTAGCAAGCCGAAATTGAACAGAGTTTTTAAAGATGTTAGAAAATTAGACGCTAGCATATTTGCTGGCGTAAGTGGTAACAAATAGGTCAACATATACAGAGTGTGACAGAACGAAGAATGTTTTAATAGAGTTAGTAAGGAAGAAAGAAACAAAGCAGCGCAGAACAGAGAAAAGAAAGGGAGAAAAGGAAAGGAGAGAAAGAAAACATTGTACCCATAAATGATGATATGAGTTGGAAAGACGAGATCCAGTTGTTCTACTGACTATTTAATAAGTGATAGGTATCACGCCTAATGCTTTCTTTATTGCACAGAACACGAGCTAAGTGGGTAGGGTATGGTTGAGTTTTTGTACTTCCTAGTGTGAGCATAAATTTTTCTATATAGGCTTCTGGTTTCCTCTGAAGAGATACAAGGGGAGAGTTATGAATGAAGAGGGTGGTGGTGTGAGTTAGACAGAATGGATTTTGCCCATTTTTCACATAAGTCCAAGTGCCTGTCAACCAGAATATTAACAAGCTGGTTAAGTGGCACTCTGTGGCTTACCCTGCTGACAACCTTTAACATCCTGCGTAATAATGTATAGTCTTCCTTTAGTAACCCTGGAAAAACTAAGGGGAAAAAATAAAGAATAATAGGCAGAATGCAAGAGTTAACGAATTGTAGGAGTAAGGGTTGGTTTATTCCAGAATGTCTTAACTTCTTGATGTAGAAGGTAAGACGGAATATTTTCTTAGAAATCATCAAGACATGAGATGACCAGGAAAGATCAGCAGATAGAATGACGCCTAGGTATTTAATTTCCGACTTGGTTTCTATTTCAGTGCTATCCATCTATGTTGCAGACCTCGTGAGAGCTAACCAGTTTGGTTTAGGTCAGATTTATGCCTAAAGGTGAAATTGACTGTTTGGCATTTGGAGGGGTTTAAGGTAAAACCGTTTTCCTTGGACCACTCACTGGCTGATTTCTGATAAAAAGCCATTTACTTTAGAGCAGTCACTCTGATATATGACAGGCAAAGATACAGTATTTTTAAGTCTTCGGATTTTATCCCACTGAAAAAGCGTCCTAAATGAAGACGTAACGGCTATCGACTTCTTTAAATAATGCTTAATCATGATCTCACGGCGCTATTCTACTTATGCTTCGATGTAAAAAACACATTTCCTTCATGTTAACATTTTTTTTATTTTTGTCTTTAATTTTGTCTCACAGTTACTCAATGAACCTGGTACAGAGGAACAAGTTAAATGGATTGAAGTATCGCATAGCAGTAATTTACGCACAAGTCATAATTATATACTGAAAAATGTTGCAGAACTTCGAAGAGCTTTTTATTAAAACTAATTAATTGACTAACTAAATAAATAATTAAATAATCAACTAAATAATTCAATCACTCCCTCAGATGAATAAAATTTCTTAAAAACAATGTTTCCTTATCTGTATTTCTTCATGTAATTGAAGTAAGAGACTCTACTGCATTATATTTCCTTGGCTTAATTGTATATTGGCCGTAAAATGGTAATTAAATAGACAAATACAGATCAAATTGTACCAACAAAAAAAAGAATAACCGAACACACACTAGTACTCTTGTGATTTTTTCTTTCTCTATTCACTTTACACTATTTTAATCAGAAAATGGGTGGTTAGTTAGTCGGTTAGTCAGGTTAGTGGATTAGTTACATCATTGACAGTAACAACGATTTTTGTTATCGTTCCTGTTGTGTGCTGTTTCGCGTTTCTTCCTTTCTTCGTTTTTTTCACTTGTGTGTGTTAAAACCAAATTCTCTTCAAGTTATTGTCCTTCTTCTTCTTATAAGTATTAAAACTATGACTCACATTGAAGTACTTCAATGAAATTGATCATTGAACAGAAATGAGACAATGAATCCGCCAAAGACAAAAATATATATGCATATATCAAACATCAAAATTTAGGAATTTCAAATGTAACCAAGAAAAAACAGGCACTATTTCAATGTACCAGAGTCCTGTAGAGATAAAAAGAATATACAAGAATCAAGACTTACAGAATACTTCAGAATTATTCATATTACTACTACTATACTATTATTATTATTATTCCTATTACGCAATAAAGAATTTCAATGATACTCTGGTGCCTTATTTAATATTTATTTCCAATGAGCTAGTTTGTAGGGATTCTGGTAGGTTTGTACTAACAGAAGACAAAGGCCAAACTTTGTGACCGTTTCTGAGAAAGTTAGGGCACATATGTCTGCGAATCGTATTTGCACACGTTAAGTCGGCTGCGATTAGTTGTTGAATTCTTCAAGGTTAAGCTTTGCTATTGTTTTTCAAATGATCCCAATTGCGGACGTAATACTGACGTAAAAACTGCTGTCTACAATTTTGTCTTACAGCCAACACTCACCACAGGTTGATGTCAGTTAGCGAAACATCGTTAACTACTACTGGAAAGCTGCTTCGTCCTAGTTAGGGACTCTTCAACAACACGCACCTACTTAGAGTCGAACCAAGGACATTTTGATTACAAGGCAAGTTCATAGACAATCCAGCTACTCGGACCCGACTGAATGCCCAATGAAAATTAACCTCAACCAAGAATCACAAAATCTTGTAACTGGAGAGTCCTAGGTTCAAGCCTCAGAGGATGGCTACTATCGATGAGTACTGAACTAGGATAAAACAGATATCTACTACTTTCCTGTGGTTTACAATGGTCCTTTAACTGACATTTATTCATCTGTGTAATAATAATAATAAAGCATTATTTCCGACAATATGCGAATATACGGTGCAAAACGTTTCAGCGTATTCAGTTCCAAAATAGGTTTTTCTTCATACAGGATTTAAATACGGAGTAATAATCTGAAGTATATATCTTCATTTCGTTGAAGAACTACACAATGTTTACCTGGAAGCAAGTTAAGCCAGGGTGTAATTTCATCTATAGGTCACCTGATATAACTGGACAATTAAAAAGAAATCATGATAGATCCAGATGAAATTAAGCATTTTAGTGGAAAGTAATTTCGGTAGCCTAGTGATTTAAGCAAGCCGCCGAAAAAAAATGGAGTAAGTGAAAAGACAACAAACTGTATGGAGAAATAATCACTTTTCAGGTAGATCCTGGTTAAGTACACATACTCCTCTTATAAGTAAACTGCATTTATAGTATCAAACTTAATTTTCGAATCTAGTGGTGATAAGATTTTAAAGTGTGAAGTATCCTCATATATTGAAAATTCTTCTCAAAACATCCTTCTATTAAGGTGCTTATAATTGCAAAATATAATGTTAATCGTTCCAATATTGGCCAGTTATGCGGTGGATATATTTTTTTGCGTCGGTGTCACAGAGGTTAGGACTCTCGCCGACCATGCCCACGGTCCGGGGTTCGAGCCCACGCCGACGCACACCTGATACCTATGGTCGGCCTGCGAATTTTGGGCTACCGATATCCACTCTGAAAATTCCACACTTGTACCAAAAATACGGTGTGGAATCAAGCTGTAATCAAAAATAAAATAAATAAATAACAGATTAGTAGTTATTGGGTGGTAAAATAAATACTATTTCTGTGACAAACGTGGTCTGTGCTGAATTCAGTTACAGAATAATGTGAAGCAGGAGACGACAGTAATAGTTATTAGTCACAAAGCTGATTAGGACAACATCTGTATTCTGAAATCCAGTATGGAAAAATAGATTGTGCAGGAAACGTCCACCTAGAAACAAGGTAGAATCAAAAAGTCTAGAAAAAAGATCAGCTACACCAATGTATGCTATCTATGAGCAGCGGTCATAAGATTGATTTCGATAATGTCGCAATTCTAGGAAAAGGCTTTCATTCACATAAAGAAGAGCTGACCTCTAAAGGCTTACATATTTTGACCACATCGAATACAATAAATATGAGGGACGTAATAGACTTGTAGCGGTAAATAATTCCCCAAAATTATTGACTATAGCAATCATAAGTGTTTAAGTCGACTTGTTTAGCTGAAGGCTTCCGGTCAAGCATCCTCGCTATTTGGTACTCCGTCGTGTCACTTTTGTGCACGATCATTAGCTAGCTTAGCTTCCGCTTCAGTCCACGATATGGTTCCGAAATATATCTCGTAATTTGGACGACCAATCGTGTCTTTTGCTTTGCCTTTGGTCCACGAGAAACGAATACTATAGACGTTGTTGGTATAACATCTTGCGTTAGTATATTCCGTACAAATGGCGAACGTCAGTACCATCAGCCTCTAAAGACTTATCACTTATACGGCAGACTCTAATGAAGCAAAACAGACGAGGGAGAAAAACAAATTCAGTCCTGGTTTATAACCAACATGAAATATTATCATGTCCTGACGGGTTTTCCACACAACAAAAAACGTGCACACGTTCATACAAACAATTTGACATTATTCATTTCAAGTATATGATGAAGAGTGCCAAATAGGAGAAAATGCGCACCCTCGTGGATTGCAATACTAGTCACCAAAAGCGCCAGTTATGTGACGACTGTTTACACTTTTCTACTGGTACAAATGTCTACCGACAGGTGACCTTCAAAGGAAGTCATTTCAATTTATGTAATTTTTCACTAATATAATTTGACGATTAATGAAATCTGAATTATTCTGCTGAAGAAACTGTGGCTTAGCCAGTGAAACGAAAGGAAAAATCTTGTTTTAATTTTTTCTAAACACGCTTGGATAGTTTTAAGTAACATATAAAATAAATTGAAAGAAAGGCTACTTATGGAATCTACATTCATTAAGTTTACACCGAATATATATAACAAGGATCACTCAGCACACCTGTCGACAATGTGGTATACATTTCTGGATATACCAAAAAAGACTATATATATATATATATATATATATGGTCACAAATTATAATTGTGTCACTTAAAAAGAAAACAATTCCGACAAATGATGTGATCATGGGCAGTAATTTCTCCCGAAGTATCACCACAAAATAAAAAAGACTTTCCATTGATTAAACTAATGAAATATAATTATAATTTATTTGATCTATTCCACAATGCAAAAACTTTTCACAAAAGTTAACAAGACATAATCAATTCACACGGTGTCAGGAAGGTGGTTTGGGAAATACTTTGCTACTATGGGGTCCCGCCGACAACAGTTGTACGACAATGCTGCATGCCAAGTAATCCACAACCGGAAACTTACGGAACCCTTCGAAATGAAGACCGGAGTAAGGCAAGCAAGGTGCCTACTATCATCAATGAATTTCCTGATTTCAATAGACTGGATATTGTGACAGACAACGGGAAATGAAGAAACAGGAATAAAATCGACTCACACAAAAACAACTTGGAGGATCTAGACTTCGCCAACGATGATATATGTCTGATTTCCCACAAACTGGGAGATATGAAAGCGAAAAGCAACAAGTTGGCGATAGAAGAAGCAGCAAAGATAGGATTTCAAGTGAACATAGATAAAACAGAGGTGATGAAGATTCCTGGCTAACAGCAACAGCAACAACAACAGACAACAGTCAACATAAATGGGAGGCACCTGAAAGAAACAACCTCCTTTACCTACCCACCTGCGAAGCATCCTTTCAACCACAGGCGGACGGAACTGACGAGGATATCAAAGCCAGGATCGAAAAAAGATCGAAGACAAGCTTCATTACTCTCAAGTCTGTGTGGAGGTCAACAGTACTACTCACCATCAAAAAAAACACCCACATTTTCAACTCCAATATGAAGTCAGTCAGTGCCACTGCATACGGATCAAAGACTTGGCCAGCGCGTCATAAAGAGCATCTCAAACAAACTTCAGACCTTCATTAACAGTTGTCTTCGCTCAATAATCAAAATCAGATGGCCAGCCAGAAAACATCAGCTACACGGATCTCTGGCAATGAGCGAACCAACTCAGCAGGAACCGATTGTAAAACAACTAAGCAGGAAGAAATGGAGATGGATTGGCTGGCCATACTCTGAGGAAACCATCAAGTGACATCACTAGACAAGCCATCGCTTGAGTGGAACCCGAAAGGGGAGCGGCGACTTGGTCGTCAGTGCGAGGGTGGGGTGACTTGGAGGAGGTGATGTGAAGAGGAGATGAAAGCATGTGGACAGACTTGGAGCGGGGTGAAAAAGTTGGCAGAAAACAGAAGGCAATGAAGACGTTTGGCTGAAGCCCCATGTTCCTCTAGGAATTAAAGGAAATAATAATAATAGTCAGGAAGGATAACTGACAAGTCATTTCAAGGTTATAAAGGATGTCTAGTGAGTGAGTGGCTAGTTCCAGGTAGTATGCGTTAAATTGGAGACAGGCTGTGCAGAATAGTTCGCCATAAAACAGCTTATATGTAAAATGAAACGGGAAGAGTCATATAGTTTTTTTCTCTCGATTAATTATGAAGGATATCCATTTTTCACGATGACCCGTCTCCAGTTCACCATTGATTATATCACTGGTAAATATCCTTCTTATTCTTGAGGATAAGCAGTTGACCAGATATATCTTTCTTCTCAAAAGGGTCCCAACTATGAATATTCATACACTGACCATTCCATATTGGTTTTCTGTAGATTGATCTTTCAAGAAAACTATCAGACTTCTTTTTTACCAAGACATCCAAAAAGTAGAATTCCGAGTTCACCATTGATTCCGATGTGTACTCCTTATTTATCGATTTGATATTGGTATTCTCATCAAATATGATGAAAGTATCATGCATGTACCTTTGGTATATGTGAAAACTATTGGTAGTGGGCTGTGATATACTATTCTCTTAAGTTGTCAAGAAGCGATCTACAAGTGAAGGACCCAATGGCTACCCCATCGCCACTTCATTCCCTTGTCTATAGACCGAGTTGTTGAACTTGAACTGGACATTGAAAGTACATCACAACAGTAGTTCTTTTAACTAGTGGGTTGGAATACCCACGTCCAGATTATTAACTCCAATGAATTTGCATATAAAGTAAATAGTTTCAGTGAGAAAAACATTAGTGAAGAGAGAAGTAACATCCAGAGATCTCATTTTCTTCACAGATACATTACGATCACTTTTTGAATCGATGAATTCAGATTAATCTGAAACGCTATAATGACAGAGATTATTTCTGACAGGTAGGAGTACGTTTGTAAGCCATTCGGTAGTAGCACAATATGGTGAATTTGTCATATCCAAGATTAAGCGTATTGGTGGGTTCTCTTTGTTCACTTTCAGTAGACCATATAATCGGGGAATTACAGAACCCAAAAGAGGTGTATTTGTTCAAATAATTGAGAGTTAATAATCGATTCGTTTCTCATCCTTCTTCAGCATTTGTGTTATCTTCTCTTCAATTTGCTCATTTTCGTCTTTCTGGCCACTTTCTCTTGAAAATTTGTTTTCATATAATCTGTCGGGTAATATTTTATTGACATAGCCCCGGCGATTCAGTAAGACGATACTAGCACCTTTATCAGGATGGATCAGCTGCTGGCTGGTTGGCTGGTTTCAACACAGAACTTTGCACCGATGTGGAGCAGTTCGAGCCGCCACGCTCCATGCAGCACACACAACAAGAGAAGAAGGTAGAAGAAATGCAGTAAATAGAGGTGTGAGTCCAAAGAAACAGTAATAACGAAGAACAATATATTTTCATTGGAAATGATAAGTCACAAGGAGTGTACACATCTGCGCTGGCCAGTGAGAATGATTTTGAGCCAAATCACGGATTGTCTCTAAACATTGGTTTTTACGGTCCCGAGGACCCCAACCAGTCAGGAAGTCTACACCTTCCTACGTGGCTTAGACTAACTGTTGTAGATTTGATTGACTGATGAAGCCATGTTTTGGTTTGACCATCACTGACTAACTCTTTTCCAACCTGATCCTATCTCAGCTAACGTTGCCCGTCAAGGAAGGTGATGGCTAGGCTAGTCATGCGTAACAAATGTCCAAACCATCTCAAGCGATTTAGCCTCACAACTTCGTCAACTGATTTCCATTCCTTACCTAGCACTTGACCGATGCCTAACCTAAATATTGCCCACCATATTATACCAATTCACACAGGAGATAGAACGCAAGCACTTATGATCAAAGACAGCTAGCCTTTTCATTTCCTTTACTCTCAATGACTAGATCTCACAGCCATAAAGGAGGACGGAGCACACTGCTGAGCAGTACACACGCCCTTTGGTAGATAGCCAGTCAGCCGGATATCACGTCTACATCAGATGCAAAACTAGCCTTCTGTATCCGTTCTGAGATTTCATCAGCGATCAACCCGTTGGCGCTGGCTGATGCAACTTTCCAAATGAGTGAAGTGGTCAACGCCCTCCACCAAACACTTCACTCCATATTTCTAAGCTAAGAGTTATTCAATGTGGACCAGTCCAGTGCTGTGGCATCATCTTACATTTGGCGGGAGCGAATCGCATGCCGAAGATCCTCAGATTGCAACAACCAGTCTTTATTATTTAAAACCTCAGGCAGTTTCTTTCTGAACTCTGATGAAATCAGTCGTTTGACATTTGGTTTAGTATTGACATACTGATGAAAGCTATTCAATACCGTAGACTTATATTGTTCACATGATTTGTTTGACACTGGGAGAAGATTACTTATCTGATGGATCGGTACTTCAAACTGCACTTTTATATCAAGGTCAATCGAATTTGTCGAAATATCACAGAATTTTGGACCCTATGACAAAGCTTGTAATGGGATAGGAGTTAATGATATACTAGAGTAGTTGAAAACGTATTTCTCTGGTGTAGCAGGAAAGCGCGAATAACTGTCTGCTGCTTTAAGACTATTCGCAAGTTTCAGGTTAATATCTTCACGATGTCTTCTTGGAAATGAATCGATGCAGTCCATAAAATATCCCTGCTTGTCTTCTGACAGTTCGAATAAAGCATCTGTTCTTAATGAAATATTCTTTCTTATCTATACAGCTCTTCAGAAAACTGATTCTCTTGTTCGCGACTGTAAGGTTCAAGGGGAACTCGAGAAACGTGTCAGGTTATCTCATTGTCTCAGAGTTTTTGCTCTCTTTCACACACACACACTTCTCAAACTCACCTCTGAATAATATTCGGTGTGGTTAGCAAAATGATATCGTAAGACAGTTATTAGCGCAGTTCTTGAGCACTTGGTGAACTCAATCCAACCAGTTCCACCATAGTCACCTTTCATGGGTATCTACAAGGTGAGACCAAATGGTAAAATTGGCGTTAGGTGTCGGCATTTGTGTATGGTAGAGGCGTTGGCAATTCCTCAATACAACCCCAAAATCTGTACACAAAAAAAGCTTGCCCAATCTCTGATTCTACCATGGTTTTAATCCCTTCATTAGTCCTACCCAAAAAATGTTTATTTTAAATTTTTATTGATGTCTTTGCTTTTACTTTAATAATTAATTCAGTATTATCACTCTCACATGTTCCTTTGTATGTTTTCTCAACATCTTCACACTCGGACACTCAACTACCTTTCTTCTCACTAGCCAATAACAATTTTAACCTTATCAAATTTCTAACGCTTTCTTCCTTTGTGCCGTAAAGTCATACGTAATTTATAACTTTTATTCCTACTTTTGAAGTCATTTTTGAGTAATTATATCAATTATGTCACCCTTATCGCTGAATAATGAACTGGTATACGGTTTTAGTAAATGTAAATATGACTGTTGAGTCTGTGAAAATGATTTCATCGAAAAAGAAAATTTTCTGCGCTGAACTGCCTTTCATTTCATTATCTCCTTTAATTCCTAGAGGAACATGGGGCTTCAGCCAAACGTCTTCATTGCCTTCTGTTTTCTGCCAACTTTTTCACCCCGCTCCAAGTCTGTCCACATGCTTTCATCTCCTCTTCACATCACCTCCTCCAAGTCACCCCACCCTCGCACTGACGACCAAGTCGCCGCTCCCCTTTCGGGTTCCACTCAAGCGATGGCTTGTCTAGTGATGTCACTTGATGGTTTCCTCAGAGTATGGCCAGCCAATCCATCTCCATTTCTTCCTGCTTAGTTGTTTTACAATCGGTTCCTGCTGAGTTGGTTCGCTCATTGCCAGAGATCCGTGTAGCTGATGTTTTCTGGCTGGCCATCTGATTTTGATTATTGAGCGAAGACAACTGTTAATGAAGGTCTGAAGTTTGTTTGAGATGCTCTTTATGACGCGCTGGCCAAGTCTTTGATCCGTATGCAGTGGCACTGACTGACTTCATATTGGAGTTGAAAATGTGGGTGTTTTTTTTGATGGTGAGTAGTACTGTTGACCTCCACACAGACTTGAGAGTAATGAAGCTTGTCTTCGATCTTTTTTCGATCCTGGCTTTGATATCCTCGTCAGTTCCGTCCGCCTGTGGTTGAAAGGATGCTTCGCAGGTGGGTAGGTAAAGGAGGTTGTTTCTTTCAGGTGCCTCCCATTTATGTTGACTGTTGTCTGTTGTTGTTGCTGTTGCTGTTAGCCAGGAATCTTCATCACCAACCTTTGTTTTCCGTATGTTCATCTGAAGTTGTGCGTATCTTCGATGCTTCTTCTATCGCCAACTTGTTGCTTTTCGCTTTCATATCTTCCAGTTTGTGGGAAATCAGACATATATAATCGTTGGAGAAGTCCAGATCCTCCAAGTTGTTTTTGTGTGAGTCGATTTTATTCCTGTTTCTTCATTTCCCGTTGTCTGTTACAATATCCAGTCTATTGAAATCAGGAAATTCATTGATGATAGTAGGCAGCCTGCTTGCCTTACTCCGGTCTTCATTTCGAAGGGTTCCGTAAGTTTCCGGTTGTGGATTACTTGGCATGCAGCATCGTCGTATAGCTGTTGGATGAGATGTATAATTGTCGACGGGACCCCGTAATAGCGAAGTCGTTGCCAAATCACCTCTGGATCGACGCTGTCGAAGGCCTTTTCAAAGTCGATGTAGTTGAGATAGAGATGTGACTGCCATTCCAAGCTTTGTTCAATAAGTATTTTCGGCGATTTAAAGTAAGAACCTTTTTCGAGAAATATCTACTCTATAAATGGTTATCATGTCATCATGTTTATGTATTTGTATGTATTTTAACGTTAAAAATAATCTTTCCAATTTCAATCACTGACGGATTTCTAGGAACTACCAGACAGCTATTCTGAACCTAGTTTGGTACTGTCGAATGACACAACGCACCCACAAGAGTTCGAAATAAGGACTTTTTAGTTACAAGGGAAGCCGACCCAATGGCCCAGACATTCCAACTATTTCTGCCATATCATGTTCTTATTGACTATGCATTTAATATAATTTGCAAGAATTTATTGACTACAATTGTTCGCTCTAACTAATCTTGTTATTCGTTCTACTATTTCGTATCCCTCTGTTTTTTTTAGTAGTAATATTGCTCCTGTCGCTAGTATCGGCATGACATCATTCCTACGACATGCACTAGGGGCAGATTGTATGCACAAAGATTGCGTTATCAATCTATTTGAAGTTCACTTTTTATCCAAATATCACGGAATACACACATTGGACCATAGGAAATATTAAAAAGATGGTCGCAGCGAAGAAAATTCTCTTTTCGAAGAAGGGCCCGTCAACTAGGCTGCACATTCATACATTTATAACAAATGGGTGGGGAAGTTACAGAATAATATCAGGTCAAGGGTCAAATTATTAAAATTACAATAAGGAATTAAAATGCCATAATAAACAGGGGGACGGATAAAGCTCAAACAAAGTAGCATCATAATTACCTAGGAGATTGACATATTGTGCAATCGGGGGTTAAAAATGTAAAAATAACAAAAATAGACACGATGTTTGGATAAAAATATCTAGTGGGATCATAACTAATGTGGCGAATACTTGTTTATGCAATCAGGGATTAAATATGCAGAAATAATAAAATGACAAAATAACAAAATAGACGGGAAGTTGGAATATGGAAATATGGTAGTGTAAATAGGGATTAAGAAAAACTTAAAATTAACATGAATAAACAGGAAGTTTGGATAAGAAAGGCAATGGGATAGTTACTATTAGAAGAATTACCGGTTTATGATGGGCATGGCAGGGACAGATGCTGGACGTATTTCCTTTGGATACATAGCGTGTGTTTGAACTTTTAATAGTAACTATCCCATGGCCTTTCTTATCCAAACTTCCTGTTTATTCATGTTAATTTTAAGTTTTTCTTAATCCCTATTTACACTACCATATTTCCATATTCCAACTTCCCGTCTATTTTGTTATTTTGTCATTTTATTATTTCTGCATATATTGAATCACTGAATGCATAAACAATTATTCGTCACATTAGTTATGATCCCACTAGATATTTTTATCCAAACATCGTGTTTATTGTTGTTATTTCTACATTTTTAACCCCCGATTGCACAATATGTCAATCTCCTAGGTAATTATGATGCTACTTTGTTTGAGCTTTATCCGTCCCCCTGTTTATTATGGCATTTTAATTCCTTATTGTAATTTTAATAATTTGACCCTTCACCGGATTACTCTGTAACTTCCCCACCCATTTGTTATAAATGTATGAATGTGCAGCCTAGTTGACGGGGCCTTCTTCGAAAAGAGAATTTTCTTCACTGCAACCGTCTTTTTATCTGAAGGTATAAAAAATATGTAAAGTGATATGTATTCTTCAATTTAGACGACTGCGAAGTTCAGTTTGATCAAAGCTCCGCGAGATAAATTTAAGCGGTTGAAACATCTTTAAAATGGCACAGAATTTGTAGAAGCCTGTTTCTCGGTTCAATCATCAGTCAAAGGACGTGCTGACATAGATCGATTGAATAAAAAAGAACCTTGCAAAAGTATCCAAAATGTCAAATTCCGGGTCATCCAAGCGACTGATAGCAACATAAATTATCTTTGATGTGGTTGTGTTCTATGAGCTGGATGGTTAATTTGCGAAGCTTTCATCACCCTACTGGGTGACATCTTCAGCGCATACTACAATTTGAAGTGAGCATTTAGATTTCTCCACGAGTTTATTAATCATCTCTCCTGGTGACCTTGGACATGATTGGTTGTTTTTGTGTGTTTTCACACCTTCTAGGTTACTTGTATTGGAACCGATTGTTTCTTTGACTTGAACTTTGACCCTTTGTGTGTGAAGTTTCTTTCTAATCAGTTGATAAATTTTGTCTATCACGTCCAAGGCCACCAGGAGAGATGATTAATAAACTCGTGAAGAATACTAAAAGCTCACTTCAAATTTAAGTATGCGCTGAAGATGTCACCCAGTAGGGTGATGAAAGCTTCGCAAATTAACCATCCAGCTCATAGAACACAACCACATCAAAATCATCCACCTGAGCTACAAATCTTCTCTATCATACATAAATTATCACAAGAATCAGCGATAAACATGTGAACACAACCAGTGACTAGGTCGCTTTTTCTCGAATCACGCGTTGATGGTGTCTTGAAGAAAATTCTAAGCTTACAGTGAAACCACTCACCTAAGAAAACACCACACACAGAAAGCACCCACTTAATCTACAAATTTATTCAATATTTTATTGGATCACAGTTTGTACTACCTGACCTAATTATATATCAATATATATGTATCAACTAATTATGAATAATCTCCAGCTGTGATATGTAAAGAGATCAAGCAGCTTAGTCAAATCGATATTTAGTCAATGATCATACACTTATTTTGATAAGGGTTGCATAAAACCAATTTCTATGGTTTAGTGTAATGAGACAGTTTGCTGAAAAGAACATCAATTTCTGAATAGCATTTTGTGTGTGTAGTAGAAAGGCAATGACTGTGATGTCTTTCAATGGAATTACTCCATATTCTCATAGTCTTGGTAAATTTACATCTGCCAGATCAGATCCAATCTACGGTGGAAGTTATTTCTGTCTACTTGATGAAGATAAAACATCCTTAGAACAACGGAATAAACGGAATAGAGCAAAAAGTTCTCCATCGCTCAGATTTGGTAGTCGTCTAATGCATCAGACATCTGAAGATTCTATATACAATCCAATAAATCGTGCGAATACTTATAGAGATGGTGATGTCGACATGAAAAAATATAAAAATGGAGGTGACAATTGGATATCTACAAACAGACTGACTTATGGTTATCATACAAATTATACGAGAAATAAAGTATTAGACAATGTCAACAAGCATTGTCATAAGGAGATACTCCGTTGGCCCGAGTTGCATTTAAAACATAACAATCCTGAAAGAAATGAAGTTATCAATCATAAAAATGCGAAATCCATATATCGTGTAAGTTGTTTTCTTTTGTGTGTGTGTTGTCTAACTGAATGGTAATAAGGACTGGTCATATTACTTAACTTCATAATTCATGATTCATTGGAATAGGTCATGAAAAAGACATCGATTCTGTTTCCGACAGAACTAGGTAAAGAGGGAGAGGAATATTATACACTATATTGTTGCACTTTAACTCTTGTATTCTTAGTCAAATATCTGACAAATGTACAGAGAAACAGTCTTAACTCTGAATGACGGAATGTGTAAACACTGTCTTAAAAGGAGAATAAATACTGAATATACTGAGCAACAAAGTAACACAGTAGAAGCTTCCAAGCACGCATATAATAGTTCACGTTCTACTCATAAAGACAGTTATTTCGAATCTGGCTTGGATTAGTCTTTATTTCTTGAGTAGCGAGTGGGACATAGGCTTTGCGTGGCATACTTTGGCTACGCTTGGTTCTTATTTATTTTTATTTTTTTTTATTATTTCTGATTACAGCTTGATTCCACACCGTATTTTTTGGTACAAGTATGCAATTTTCAGCATGGATATCGGTAGCCAAAATTTTGCAGGCCGACCATAGATATCGGGTGTGCGTCGGCAGGGGATCGAACCTTGGACCATGTCCATGGTCGGCGAGAATCCTAACACTTTCAGCTAGGTTCATTACTGACCAAATATTTTCGCTTCCCTCTCTCGTGACTTTCTGCATGTCGCTTTTGGGTGTCCAAGGTGTCGCTCTAAATTCTGGTTCCACTCGAAAACACGGTATGTAGTGTCATTTGAGTGTCTCCTCAGTGTATGCCAAAGTAAATTACATTATCTACATACAGTATGTTGACCACACAGTAGTTTAATGGCTGGTTTATTGAAAGGGTTCCTTTTTGCTCACCATTTCTAGCCATCTTCTATCATAATTATTATTCCCCTGGGTTCCGAGTTGAATACAGAACTTCAGCAGAAGGTCTCCTTTTCATTGTGTTTTCTGGAGTCCTGTTTAGCCAGCTACAAAACTGTCCATAAGCTTTCATCTTCCCTCTCACAATTTCCATTATATCACAGTTAGACACCCAAGCCGTTGTTTTGCATTAGGGTTCCACTTGAGGGATTGTTGCGAAATGTCTCCCCAGCGTGTATCCGGTAAAGTTCTATTTTTTCTGCATATTTTTGGAGCAGTAGATTCTTCATCGCTTCGTTATTAGAGTTTTCAGTAGCTTATCTTTTGTGGCCATCTGATCTTCAGTGTGGAGTAAAGTAGGCAGCTGCTGATGAGAGTCTGCAGTAGCCTGCTGGAAACCCTTTTCGTGATAAGCCAAGTTTTTGAAGTGGATAGAAGAATTGACCTAACATTGGTGCTGAAAATCAGAGTCTCGCTCTCTATTCTGAAGGCAGATTTCAAACTGATTCAAAAATTGTGAAGGCTTACTTTTCCTTTGCTACAGCGGCTTCCATATGCTCATCCGTTCCGCTCTTAGCTGAAATGATGATGACTACATAGGCGAAAGAAAAGAATTCCTTCAAATCGCTCCTGCTGTTAGTGATTGGTTCAACTTGTTGTTGATTATGCATCTTCACCGCCTCTGTTCTCTTTATTTTCACTTGAAATCTTGCCTTCGCTGGTTGCTTCTTCTTCCAATCTGTTACTTTTCGCCTGTTCGTCTTCAATTTTAGTTATCTGCAAATACTTTCTAGAGTCTTCTTATTGATCCAGTTTGTACAGATCTTCACGCTAACCACGGTCTGCTGCGTGATCCGGCCTGCCACCGTCAGGAAAGTTATCGGTGATAATAGGCTTGTCTTACTCCTGTATTCACTTCAAATGCCTTGCCGAGTTTTCCGTCGTGGATCACCTGACACGTGGTATTGTCACATAGCCAGCTGTTGAATGATGTTGATAAAGATTTCGGGCACTGCAATCTGTAGTGTTCAAGTAGTTCCTGAATTACTTCTTAATGAACTCTATAGAAGGACTTTTCGGATTCGATGAAGTTGAGCTACAGGTTTGACTAGCATTCCATGCTTCCCTCTGCGATGACGATGCGAAAATTTGAAATTTGATCAGCACTTGATTCACCTTTTATGAATCCAGCTTGTTCCACCCTGGTGAAGTTCCGCATCTATTGCATCTTTTAATCTCTTTAGGATGACATGATTTAGTAGTCTACTTGGCGTGGACAAGAGAATTATTCCACGCCAGTTCTTACAAAGAGATGTCTAACTCGCCCTTCTTTCGTAGTTTCACAAGATAGCCCTTGTTTCTGTCAGTGGATAACTTTCCTTCCCTCCAAACATTTTTACAGCAGTAGCGTGAGAATATCCGCTGCGTTCACTTGGTACATATTCAGTGTTTCAGGTGAAATTCCATCCAGTCCTGTTGCCCTCCAAGCCTTCAGCAGCTTGACTGCATTCAAGACTTCTGCTTAAGTACTTACTGACAGTCCTTTTGGTGTTGGTTGTGGCCAGTTCGAGAGTCGTTTGAATTGGCCAGTCCACTGTTTCTTCTTTTTCACCATCCTTTTCTCTCCTTTTAGCTTTCATGTGTCTGCGTAAAGTCTTTTCTCTATGCCATACATGCTTCCTTTAACATCACTCCCAGAGAGTTCCTGTGTTTCTCTACATAGGTTACCTTGGTGACGCTGTGTAAAATATCCGACTTTCATGTGATGGCTCCAGTAAGAGTGTCGTTTGTATTTTCTATTCCTGGACGCTGAACTTGGATTGTGGTCTGTCTCCAGTTTCTTGGATTGTATTCAACTTGACCTTGGATGTTTCTTGTATTAGATAATAGTCTGAGACCAAATCTGTTACTCTTTTCGATTTTGTATCCAACAGATGGACATTCTTTGTCACCATATTTGGTTTTACCTACATAGAATAAAGATGCGTTGGCGGAATGCTCTAGTGAAGGATTCCACCTTTCCAGGACATTTCGTTTGTCCAATTCCACTGATTGGGTTGATTTTCTCTGGTAGAGTCTCCATATCCACACCCAGCCTTTCTTCTTTTACCTGGCTTAGGAGTAAACAGTCAGCTAGGTGAGGTTGTTCATCTTACTTGTTGTCTGTAAGACAAATGGAGCTGACAGTTACAAATCTTATGCAGTAAGATTCAAAATTATAATTAGTGGAAAAAAATACAAGCTCGTATACCATTCAGCCACTGAGACCCGATTCATTGGGTCATGAATTTGAACTTCTATCAATTCGGGATTTAGCGCGACCCCAATAATTGTCGTTGGTGAGACATCCATCCACACACGTGACATCTAATTGGAAGGTCCTGGGTTCGAATCCCAGTGGGTGCCTACTGCCGGTGATTTCCAAACTAGGATGAAGCAGCAGCTGTCCAGTACTCCCTGGTTTTCAATGGTTCTTTAACTGATATCAATCCGTGATCAACTCGTAAAAACATAACTAACCCTTACAAACTAAACTATGGAAAAATACAACTGAGTTTTTCGATAATTTGATAATTCTCATTGTAACATTTAGTACACAATATTCAGCGAAGGAACCGCTTTCAACAACGAATTCGTTATCAAGCTGTACAATCATATATATACATGGGCTTTTTATATTAAGAAATTATAACCCATGAGTAAATTTCAACGAAGGCGTGAATGCATGAAATAATAATAGTAGTATAAAATTCAGTTCAAATGTTTGTCATTATAATCATAGTTAAATATCAGGGGTTAGATGGCAAAATAATGAGTGTCCTACGTAGAATGTATAAAGTTCGCACATTTATTCCCCTTTATGAATTTTATTAAAATAAGAACAACAGCTTTTGCAAAATAATATGCTATTATCATTTATTTCGTTGGCTTCGCATCAGTCGCTTACAGCCAACGTCTCAAGGGAACAAAACCTACAATAGTGGCATTACCAGGCACCGGCTGGATGCGGATTATGAGGTGGAAATCACAAAATTCTTGAGAATTATCAATAGAAAAAAAAGCTCAGTTCTCTTGAAGTTTGCCGAAGCGATTCTTATTAAACGTCTGAAAAACGATTTCTGTGTTCAGAAAGGGGCAGTTATCAGACTTTCTTTGCCCTGGTTGGTAATTGGATGTCTTTATCCTCTTTTTTATTCGGTTACGTAATCTTTTGCTTTTAACCTCACCCCTTTCACTGGTCATCTAACCGATATCAATCTATGGTCAAACTTGAAAAACAAATCAAAGTCTTATAAGTCAACTCTTGAGAATGGTGGGATTTTACTTGTCTACTGTTTCTATGATTTCAGTTGAACTCATCCAACTTATTAGTCATTCATTGTCCTACTCACCTCTCGTCTTTATTATGTTAACTTCCTTATCAGCTGGTGGATGGTGACTAGCAGCTGTACCCAGCATGCGTATTCCGTTCTCTTTAGGACTCGTCATCTCGATGTGCCTGTATTCTGCAGTGAGTGATGATGTTCCCACTGAGGCTCGAACCCAGTATTCATAGCTAATTACTTACCCAGACATCCCTTACCAATATATGCCTATATTTTCTTTGTTTACACTTGAAATTCCTGTGCAAAACTAAATAAGCGTAATTTTCTAAGCACTGTTCATTAAGTCCAGAACCTTCTGTCAACTGACATCATGTAAAATTGACTTGTGTGTTAAAACTTTTCTGAACACAAACTTAATAATAATTTATTTAGGCTGTAACAATTGATGAGAGGCCAATGAAATAAACAACGATTGTGCCATATTATTCTATGTCAGTGGCCTCTCTCGCCGACCATGCACATGGTCCGGGGTTCGATCCTCTGCGGACACACACCTGATATCTATGGTTGGACTGCAAAATTTGGGCTACCGATATTAGATGCTAAAAATTCCGTACCTGTACCAAAAAATACGGTGTGGAATTAAGCTGTACTCAAAAAAACTATTTTTCATGTTTTATATAGAGTTCACAGGATTTATAGTTGTTTGAAGGAAGTATCCAGTTATACGGCTAATATAAAATGTTATGTAACATGGTGTGAAATTTGATAAGACAGAATTCAACATTGCATAGAACAGTAATTTTTGGATTTAGAATGACAAGTGTGATAAATGAAACAATATTGGAAACAGTTCAAAGTATGAATCACAATAATAATTGTAGAGGTGAGGGGAAGGTGCACATTAGAATAAGTGAATAAACAAAATAAAAGATAAATTTACATCCCTCTCCTCCCAGGGCAGAAATAGGACTCGAACATACTTCTTTTGTACACAAATATCTCAGGTCTACAATTTTTTTGGAAGTTTCTAATGAAATCGTGGCTGGTTAGTTAGCTCGAATTCGACAGATGGTCTAAAAATCATGGTCAGGGTAAATATTCACTATTCACTAGTCATATTTCCTGATTGCAGTAAACTGGGTAATGCGACAGACAATGGGAAATGAGGAAACAGGCATAAAATGGACTCACACAAAAACAACTTGGAGGATCTGGACTTCTCCAACGATCACATATGTCTGATTTCCCACAAACTGGAAGATATGAAAGTAAAAAGAAACAAGTTGGCGATAGAAGAAGCATCAAAGATAGGCACGACTTCAGGTGAACATAGATAAAACAAAGGTGATGAAGATTCCTGGCAAACAACAACAACCACATCAACCACAGCAGACAACAATCAGCATAAATAGGAGGAGCCGGAAAGAAACAATCTCCTTTACCTACTGACCTACCTGCGAAGCATCCTTTCAAACACAGGCAGACGGAACTGATGAGGATATCAAAGCCAGAGTCGGAGAAGCAAGACAAGCTTTCATTACTCTCAAGTCTGTGTGGAGGTCAACAGCACTACTCAACATCAAAAATAACACCCACATTTTCAACTCCAATGTGAAGTCAGTGCTACTCACTGTGCTGATCAGAGACTTCGCGAGTCATAAAGAGCATCTCAAACAAACTTCAGACCTTCATTAACAGTTGTCTTCGCTCAATACTCAAAATCAGATGGCTGACCAGAAAAGATCAGCAACAGGGATGTCTGGCAATGAGCGAACCAACTCAGCAGGAACCGATTGTAAAACAAAGAGGCAGGAAGAAATGGAGATGGATTGGCTGGCCATACGCTGAGGAAACCATCAAGTGATATCATTAGACAAGGCACTGCTCGAGTGGAACCTGAAAGGGAAGCGGCGACTTGGTCGTCGACACGAGGGTGACTTGGAGGGGTTGATATGAAGAGGAGATGAAAGCATGTGGACAGACTTGGAGCGGGGTGAAAACGTTGGCAGAAAACCGAAGGCAATGGAGACGTGGGGCTGAAGCCCTATGTTCCTCTAGGAATTAAAGGATAAAATAATAATAATACTAGTTATATTTAGAACTTTTTCGTCTCTGAGTCCGCACAAACACAACAATTCGAATTCATATTCCACTAGGACCGGGATGAAGTAGATTTTGATTGAGGTATTGGTGGGATTACTTATCAATGAATCAGTGTTTCTAATTGAAACCCACCCTAGGTGTGGGATTCTTAATCAAAGCTGACTCTAGAAAGTGAAAACCGTAACCTTACTTCATTATTAGATGAATACACACAGTTGACTTTCCATCGGTTTTTACTCATATTTATGCAATTTAGTTGTTCTGGTCCTTCCTAATGACGTAATACTATCATGTTTCTTAAATTCTCTCTACAGACTGACTATCACGATCATATAGAAAACCAATTACAATTTAAAACAAATGCTGTAATGCGTCAATTCGGCCGACATCGTATGCTGACTGGAGTTGGACCAGAGAATTTATTCAATTTGAATATGATTAAACTACCGATAGTCTGTGAAAAACCATCTGCTCAATTATTTCCACCAGATGTATATAAAAATGCTCATTTAAACAGACCTTATAATGATTCAATTTTCAATAGTTTACAATTTAAAATGCTTTCAAATCGACATAGAATTTCCGGTGATTTAATTTTAACAAAAAATAGATTATAAGTTGGATAATTATTTCAATTTAATTAATCGGTTATTGAATATCTTTAATAATAGTCGACTAAGGTTATCACTGGAGAAACATCATCAGTCAGTTAATGCACTTTGTACTCTTCCTCAGTTTCATTGTGTTCTTCCAGATCGGGAGTTTGTGTTCATTTCAGCTTCCATTTTGAATTAGGGCCGAAGACATTGCTCAGTAGGGGGATAAAAGCTTTGCACTAAAGCCATTCAGTCCAGAAAAAATATCCCAGAACAACCACGTAGGACATAAATCATCTCCACTATTTCAAGTTTTTCCACAATTTAGTGAGTTTTTAAAATGTTGGTGTACGAGTATTTTATTGAGTACAAGTCTAGTCAAGATAGAGGCTAAAAGTATTAACGTTCACGGATAATACGAAATATTCTAACTCAAGAACTCATACCCACAACCTTTATAGTATTCGTTCCACGTTTTCCAAAGGCAATGTAAAATACCAGAAGTAATCGTCTAAATTACGAGTTATATTTCGGGACCAAATCAGAGTGCAAGATGATTGCTTAACTAGCTAGGGATCGTGCATGAACGAAGGAACCAACGTGACACGATGGCGTACCAAATAACGTCGATGCCTGACCGGAAGCCTTCAGCTAGACAAAATGACTTAAACAGTGAGCGTCAGCATCCAATGTTCAGTGGTGAATGTTGTGGTCAATAATTCTGAGGAATTACCTACCGCTACAATATCATTTAGAGAATCAGGGAGTATTGGACTATTTTTTGTCTTCATTTGCACTACGCACCTACCACTCAACTGGAGGTCTAACTCAGGAACTTCTGGTTAAAAATAAAGCCCGTTGGCCGTTCAGTCAGTGCGATAGAATCTAACGGCCCATGAATTGTAGCTTCTGCAAAAATGCAACATACAGGGCTACCACCAGCCACGTGTATGGTTAGTCAATTTATTTTCAGAATCACTTTTCTGTCAGTGGTTGAAGAGTGGGTGGTCTAGCAGTAAAGATTCTGAGATGACCAATAAGTCACACAAGATGGAAATGAAAACTTAACATGATTTCTTTGATTCGTCCCACTGACAAGAATGTGTTTGAGGAAAAGATGTCACTTGATCTAAACATTAAACAGAAGTTAATGCATCATTATTGATTCTGATAGAATCCACTTTCGGCGTGCTCTTTACATGAGTCTTATATCTGAACATAACGAGTAAAAAACAGAGTCGATCACAATCTACTCTCCACATGTTCCTCACCATACTATTAGGTTCCACTGATATAAGAATAAAATCTGGGCATTGTGGTAGAGCATAACTTTATCAAATATTAATTTTATTTGATAAAACACATAGTGAGTGATACAGCATTATTCACTTACTGATGAGCACAATTTATTACTCATAATTATATCGATGCAATCATATGGCCTTTTTATATAGCTGAACTATTTCTTATCCTATGACTGTGGAACCATTAATACTTCCTACATCTCTGGTATCGAAGTTGTGTCATTTGCATTGCACATGTTCGGCGTAGATTTGACGACCAAAGATGTAGCAATATACCTCTTCATCCTCTAAAATATTTTAATTTCTAGATCTGTAACCTTGTCCCACCTAATAATATGGTCGTGTCTTAGTGCATTTATTGCGGTTGCTGAAGTTTTTTTTCTAAATTACTCATCTTCTTGAGGTCAGTTATTCCACATCTAGTTAAATTATTATGTTCCAGTAACCTGACCTGCATTGAACTACTAGTCCGACCTATCTAATCGAACTCACATTTGTTGAAGGGTATTTTGTGGATTAAACCATTTTATATAATTTGATCAAAATAGTCCTGCAGTACACAGAGCTTCCTCTTAGTGAATTTCTAGGTTTGAATGTACTGTATACTATTATTATAGTTATAAAAATGCAAGTTTGACACATTATGGAAACCAGAAGATTCTTCACAGAACATTCCAGTGGTTTGTACGAAGACTAATATACTGTCTGGACGCACAAGCCGAAGCAGGTTCTAGCCTTAAGGGGCCAATCCATAAGTTGGTAGAGCAGATAGAGGGTTTGTGTTCTCATAGCTGACAGTGACCGGAAGAAATTCATATGCGGCGCGATTCTTTTGGATTCACGAGTCCACGTGCAGCATTTGGTTTGGAAATGGAGATTTACGGTGTCCCTAGCTTGATCTGTATGCCCACCAGTCCAGTTACAAGCGCCAAGCTTTCTTGTTCGCCCTTTCGTTTTTCTGAGTAACACGCCAGTCTTGTGAAAGCGATGAATGTAACTTACGTTGCAGAGAGAGGCCATGAATGCGTGGCGATATGACAGTATTTCGAAAGAAAGACTGAATTCTACCACCCTGAGCCTTAACAGGTTGATTATGCGGGCAGTTTTCAATGTACAGCAGGAACGAGGTAGCATTGATGCCAGAGAAGTGGGAGATATCATTACCAATAAAATCAAAGGATAGAAAATAATAGAGCTATATAAATAAAATTTGAAAGAGCTTATGTGAGTATGTGGCAGAAAACAGAAGGCAATGGAGACGCGCAGCTGAAGCCCTATGTTCCTCCAGGAATTAAAGGGTATAATAATAATAATATGTGAGTACACAATATGATTATAAGGAATGAATTATGCTAGAAATGTCATCAGTAAAGGAATAATACTGTGTGACTGTAAATTTTCGTCAGACAAAGTTAATCTATGATCATGTTCATGTAGAGCGCGAAAAACAAGCTGCCGCACTGGGCCCCTTCAATGTGCATATACGAGATTACTTTCTCGTGCGGAGCTGAGTACATCAGCAGTACCATGCGCCAACTTGAAAAACGCACTCATGAACACTATCCAGCCTGGCTAGTAAAAGGAGAACAAAAACGAGTATATAGTTCTATTACAGAACATCTCGTCAATTCAGGACACAACGCCATTCGAAAAATCATATACAAGATTCGATCAAACCTATCAAAGGGAGTAAAATGAAGATATCTGGGCATAGCCAAGGCACTAGCCATCCAAAAGTTCAAACACACGCTATGTATCCAAAAGAAATACGTTCAACCCTTGTCTCTGCAATGGCCATCATAAACAGGTAATTCTTCTAATAGTGACTATCTCATCGACTTTCTTATCCAAACTTCCTGTTTATTCATGTAAATTTTAAGTTTTTCTTGGTCCCTATCTACACTATCATGTTTTCATATCCGAACTTCCTCTCTGTTTTGCCATTTTATTATTTCTATATTTCTAACCCCCGATTGCACAATACGTCAATCCTCTCAGTAATTATGATGCTTCTCTGTTTGAGTTTTATCCGTTTCCCAGTTTATTACGTCATTTTAATTCTTAATTGTAATGTTATTAATTTGACCCTGGATCGGAAATTGTTCTGGAATTTCCCCACCCATTTGTTATAAACACATGAATGGACAGCCTAGTTGACGGTGACTTCGTCGAAAAGAAAATTTTATTCGCTGCAACCATCTTTTTTAATGATTCCTATGATGTAATGATATGTATTAAGCTACAGACAGATTAGTGACAGAATATGGTGTTAAATATCTAAGTTACTGGAGTTTGTGAAACAGTCTTAAAACAGAAAATGAAATGACCCGCTGCATTGTTTAGGAGACAAATATCATGTACGTGAAGATGGGTGGAATTCACTAACATCTTCAACAAAAATAATACCTTCCCAGCCAGAGAAGGATTCTCTTTATTCCATATTCAATGAACTACTTATGCCTATATGACGGATTACTTTGCAAACATGATTCTTAGTTTAATTAAAAGGTAGTGTACTGTGATGACCTAAGTGAAGAAATTATTCTCATGTTGTGCAGTTGTTAGGTGACAGTAAGAGGGGTCTTTGTCGACTGAAGTATAGATAAGCAAACTGTATCGAAGAAGTGAGTATTTTGTAAGTCTGATGGCAAACAGATATGAGATATTCACATGAAACTGACACAGTGAAGATCTACAAAACTGACTTAAGTTATAACATCAATCAAAGCTACTATCAGATTTAAACTGAATCCTCTTTCCAATATGACGCCGATTTAAAGAATGAAAAGAATAACAGTGTTCGTATTTTCAAGAAATCATTGAACCTTGAACGTTATTAATTTTCAGATAGTATGTTTTATCTAGACAACATGTAATCTAAATCCAAATATTTATTTCATGATATAAAGATGTCTTATGTGTGAATGAACAGAATAATTAAATAGCCCGCTGTTCAATTGTCTGCGTTCAATGATCAGTCTTTCATATTTCATATACATTTATTTTTTGTTGTTATTAAACATATAAACAAAGAAAGCATAATCAACACATAATGATGAAAGAGTTCTCTTAAATTGAAGTAGAACAAAGTGATAACACTGAAGACCAAATTTCAAGTAAACACTTTTAATAAAAAAATATACTCATAAGGAATCTGCAACAAAATCAATATCGTTATGTATGCTACTGTAACGGATGAAAGGAGACAAAAGAGTTGGTGTCGGAGCGTTTATTAGGAATTCGACACAAACACGTAGGGAAATTATGTACACCCTTACTGAAAGTCGTCATTTGCACAGATCCTCCACGTTGTGCTACTTCTGTCCTTCCTTTGTCTTGTGTCTCTTTGTCTTTCATGTTTCACCATAACACACGGATTCATTTCCTTTCTCAATGACGTAAAATCCATCCCTCTGCTGTTTGATATTTTTGTGCCGACGAATATCTGTTTGTATACTACTGATACACCCCCAGTAGCGAAAGACAAGCTAACCAGCTGTGCCATTTCTATGTGTAACTACAAATTTAGTTGCGTCTGTGGAGAAATCTGGCTATGTAGGGCGAACAACTAGACAGCTTAACAAACATTTTAATGAGCATCTACTTTCATGTTTCGGTAAAGGTCAAATAAAAGCCACAAGAAGTTGTATTTTAACTCATTTGATTGATGACAGCGGTCACTGAGTAGACAGAAGAAGAAATGCCTTCAAAGTTATCAGTCGCATTCCATCGAGCCTTTCAAACGGAATTCGAACCTGAACTTTACATATAGCTGAAGCCATGGGAATTAATTCGAGAGAACAATCCAGTTAGAGAACCACTAGAAACCACGGAGTACGGGACAGCCATTTTTGATCCTAGTTTAGGAATCATCGGCAGTACACACCCACAGGGGTTCGAACATAGGACCTTCCAGTTACAAGGCAAGCCAACTCGTATAACATTCAGTCACTGGGACCCGAATCAATGGCCCATGAATTCTAAATTATACTGATTCGTGATTTGCCGCGGTCATCAACCCTGTCTGTATATACATATTTTACTGACTTCGCTATTCTTATTGCCACCATAAAATGGGGAACAATCCCTTATAAAAAGCCTCGGTGGCATAGTGGCTAGGACTCTCGCCGACCATGCACATGGTCCGGGATTAGAGCCCACGCCGACGCACACCTGATATCTATGGTCGGCCTGCGAAATTTGGGCTACCGACATCCACGCTGAAAATTCCATACTTGTACCAAAAATACAGTGTGGAATCAAGCTATAATCAAAAAAAAGAAATTATTATCAGTATTTTTTTATCATTATAATTTCTGTATATAAATCTATGTAAACTAGAGTAAAGCCTGAAGACGGTCTAATTAAAAACAACAATATTGTTCGCTTAGTATATGTCGTCTGACTGGTTGTTCTCCTCCTGAAGGTTATTCTATCATCTCATTGTGGCCCTTTTATAGAGAGTCAGGCCATATATCTGTTAATCGTATTTGCACACGTTAAGTCTTCTGTGATTGATAGTTGAGTTCCTCAAGGTTAAGCTTTGGAATTGTTATTTCTCATAACCCCAATTCGGGGATGTAAACATTGACGTAAAATGTTGTCTACAATTTTACCTTACAGACAGCTCTCACCACAATATTATTACTGATATTAGCTTTAATATTACCATTAACACGGCTACTTTTATTACGACTATTATTACTTATAATACTACTATCACTTTGAAATAATGAAGAAGATTCGTAGCTCAGGTGGATGATAATAAATTAGTAGTGTTCTCTAAGCTTTCGTCGTCCTTCTGGATAACATCGTCACCTCAAGTTTTAGTATTATGTATGGAACCACACCAATGAAGCTGGAAAGGTGTGTGAGTCATTTCTTGATATGAATATGTGCAGTGATAAATTTTGCTGTAAACGTCACTAATAAATATTACTGTATAACACAGTGAAACATTATCAAAATAAATTTTATCGATAGTGGAAGGAATAATTCATTCTCATGATATTAGTGATGACAAAAATAATGATGCTATCAGAGTACTGCGGTATTTCATCCGGATTATGTCATCAGTGATTTCTTCCTAAAATTCCTAAAGGGTAATGCAGATATGAACTAGACCGAAACTTTTAATTATACGTAAAATCCAGCCATCAGGATTACTCCTAAATATTGTAAAACATAATAAATTCGAATCGACAAATCTCAAATCTTGATGTTTTTTTAAGCTTGATTCTACCAAAAGATAATGCAACCACGTATGAAAACGATAACAGCAGAGTTGTGCCACACAGCAATCCATGATTATAGCTTAACAAAGAGTGAATATACACACGAAGTTGTAAATGAACGCGAACAGTGAACGTTTGTTTATTGGAACTGGTAGCCACTGGCGGGCAACTCGATGGCGCGAATGGTTCAATCGTGTACAAGTTGAAAGAAGACGAAAGGATACGAACAGTAATTCTGTATGATAAATCGAATTAAACTGCTGAAGAATATCTTTTCTTATTACAAGTCCTTGTGTTCTGGAGTTAAAGTCGAGAATCATGCCTAGTAGTTGTCGATTCGGAGAGTCTTCGCAAATAATAGGGACTTAGGGTTAAGTTCCTTGACAGAAGTATAAGCAAGATTTGAGTGGACGAAATTCAAGAGTAAGTTTAACATGTACACCAGGTGAGATTGAATTACAAAATGAAGTTACTATAGAAGGAAGACAAGGGTAACACACAAACTGAGGTCCAATTCTCTGGAAATGGCGAATTATGGGACCTGGGTGATTAGAGAGAAAACAATATATCACTTCACACTACTTATTATCAGTAAGTAGTATACAGTCTAACTGAAAAGTATTAGCAGTTCAATGTTAGTTATGAAACAAATTAAAAGCCATAATTATGACAGATAATTCCAACCTGTAGGTTATAAAGTACAGGTGTTATGCCGGAATATAGTTGATACCTCTGCTGTCTTTCTAATAAGAATAGTTCTACCAGACAGCAAATTCTGGTTGAAATTCTTAGGTGGAATTCGGCCTTTTGCAAATTTTTTTAAGAATGGGGATGGCGTCGAGTCTATAGTGCTTCAGTAGTGTAACATTCAGCTACTCGACTTCAGTACAACAGATGACACTAAAGAGAATCGCCCCTTTAGTTACAATTTGATTATTCGTCACATTTTTGTGAAGTATTTTGATACGGTAAACAATTACTCTAACTAGAATTTATTCTTATCAGACAAAGGTAATATACATACACATAAAAAATAGGCATATAAAATAAGAAGACGTAGTTTATCTGAAACGTGTAATGTATTTTGATAGCGTTATTAGAAGACGGAGACTGTCTGAAAAATGTGATGTATTAGCGCTATACATTTCGAACAATCTGATCACACATTTACTTGTCAAGTCAATGTATATATAGAAAGGTTAAATTAAACAAAGTGAGTGAAAACGGAATTAAGAATAATTAACACTTCGGTCCAATCAATCGACGGGAAGATCAAGAATTCAATTCAATTAACACAAACGTTTGGTAATCCAATCAAATAAGGATTACCAAGGTAGGTTAAGAGTAATGACAAACTGTTTTTGAATACACAAGGGGGGCTTAAGTCTATGAATAGCTATAGCCTCAGCGTATTTCAGTAAACGCCCTTGACGATTTTATAGATGACCTTAAAGGCTGAGTTAACATCAATCTTATGGTTCATCTCGATTAGATGTTTAGCTATAGACGAATTTGGTAGTCTGCCACCTGCATCTATTAGCTTGTCACAATTCATCTGTTTTTCTAACCATTTTGGGATATGCTCTCCCACCCTCACGTGTAAAGCGCGATTACTCCTCCCTATGTATGTATGTCCACACACACACACACACGAAAATTGGTAAATTGTATGGGATGTGATGGTGGCAGACTACCAAATTCGTCTATAGCTAAACATCTAATCGAGATGAACCATAAGATTGATGTTAACTCAGCCTTTAAGGTCATCTATAAAAACGGTCAAGGGCGTTTACTGAAATACGCTGAGGCTATAGCTATTCATAGACTTAAGCCCCCCTTGTGTGTTCAAAAACAGTTTGTCATTACTCTTAACCTACCTTGGTAATCCTTATTTGATTGGATTACCAAACGTTTTTGTTAATTATTCTTGAGTAAAAACACAGTTTTTGTTCAGCGAAGAAATTTCTTTTCAACGACTTCATTTTCAAGCTGTACAGTCGTATTTATATTACAGAAAAAGGTTATTAAGTGGCACTAAATAATTGCTCAGTCAATGTACGTACATGTGATAAAAGTTATAAGGGGTAGAGTTGAAGTGGATAAATTACAAAAATATGAAAGATTGTTCTATAACAAAAATGTCAAGTGTTGTCTAAAAAATTATGAAAATTAGGAGTACGATTACGATAAGAATGAAGATGTGAAGTGAAGTGGAAAGAATCCAAGTGGTAAAATAAAATAAAAACTAGAAAGAACATTACTATGACCAAGGTAAAGAAAGGGGTTTGACAAAACGCTTTTGAACACATAATTTAGGTTTATGTTCATGTATAGCTAAAGCTTCGGCTATGCATAGGTGCAGAAAACGTAAACTTTTGGATCGATTGGATTTTGCCATGTATATAACTTTGAAAGATGAATCACGTGGGGCTAAATGACCAGACTCTAACAGGTGATCACAAATAGACGACTTTGCAGTTCTACGTTCGCCTTTCATTAACCAAACCGGATAGTGTTCCGCTACACATTATTCTTAATTCTGTTTTCTCTCACTTTGTTTAATTTAACCTTTCTATATATATATTGACTTGACAAGTAAATGTGTGATCAGATTGTTCGAAATGTATAGCGCTAATACATCACATTTTTCAGACAGTCCCCGTCTTCTAATAACGCTATCAAAATTTATAAAAGGAACTAATTGTTTTAAATTTTTGTGTAATGTATTGGCGAAACACATTTTGGACATTCTGGTCACACACGTACATGTCATACACAGTTTTTATAGAAGGCAAGAAAGCATGAATAATTACAATACAGGTCAGATTGTGTATAGGTCAAGGTCACAAATAATTGCTAGGGAGACGCAAAAACTGTGGGTAAGAAAGATAAAGAGAGGAAAAACAAGGTAAAGAAGGGTTTTGAAAATATTATGAAGTAAATTGGTCCTTGGTCCTAAATTGGATTACCAAGGCAGGTTAAGGGTGATAACAAATAACTTTTGGACGAATAAGACAGGTTTAATTCGTTTTATGGCTAAGGCTTCAATGAATTTAAGTATGTGGCCCAACCTTGTTTTATGTATCGGCTTAAAGGCATTGTTGAAGTCAACCTTGTGACCCATCTCTACGGTATACTTCTCTTTAGATGATGTTGGACATCTATTTTCGGGGTTAATTGTGTCTGGCGATTTCATTTGTTGTTGTAGCTACTTCGGAATGTGTACTGTAGCCCTAACCTGCAGAGACCGATGGGTCCTCCCTATGTACGTGTCTACACACATACATGTAAATTGATAAACACAGTGGAATGTCACAGTATCGTTCGGATAATGCGTCTCCCTACCCATTACTTGTGACCTTGACCTGTACACAATCTGATCTGTATTGTAATCATTCATGCCTTCTTGCCTCCTATAAAAATTGTGTATGATATATACGTGTGTGATCAGCATGTCCAAAATGTGTTTCGCCAATACATTACACGTTTCAGATAAACTACGTCTTCTTATTGTATTGTCGAAATTCATAAAAGGAACTAATTGCTTTAAATAAGATATACAATTGCGGTTGTGCGGCTAATTGAATGAATTCGCCGAAAACAGAATCTTCGCTGAACTACTGGTATTCCAGGGAAATCGTCAATCAATAGACACGTTGACATAAAGAAAATTTACCAATGGATAATAGGGAAATCTCACAAACAGAGGGACAAATTTCAAGTCAACAAAACAATCAGTACCAATACAAGTAGCCTAGAGGGTGTGAAAACACACAAAGATAACCAATCACGTGCAAAGTCAGCAGGCAAAATGACTAATAAACTCGTGGAGAAATGTAAAATTTCACTTCAAATTGAAGTATGCACTGAAGATGTTGCTTAGTAGAGGTACGGCAATGAAGGCTTTGCAAGTTAACTATTCAGCTCAGAGAACATAAATACATCAAAATACGTGGTGCTGTTTTCACACTAATGTCTGGATGTGGATTATCCATGAGTCAATTCAAAAAGTCCAACACTGTGAAAAGATTAACACATCATACAAGTAGAACTACGGTGCAGTCTACTTACTGAAGTCATTAGCTGCACAAATTTGTGGATGAAAAAAGTACGATAACCATTAATTATTTAACAAATCTAACAGATGTCCGGTGGACGTTATCATCACGTAACGGCATCAGAATCATGCGTTAATATTTAACAAGTGACTGGAGAACTATACCTACACAATATACATAAATATGTCCTTATTGTCACTGCATATTGCACAATGCGTCGGTGTGCAAGGCAAATAGATGTTGTTAACCAAGTCTGTTATGGCAAGAGATAAAGAGTTTTCAAATAGCAGGGAAGATTTATACCTATGGCCATTGTAAATCTTACATACTGACGCAAGAGCTGAATGTGTTGTCCATTGTGCATTCCTAGACCATACATCTGCTTTTGACTCAGTCCCTAGGCGCGTCTTATTAAATAAACTTGCTGCTAGTCAAACAGAAAGTTCGCCTGTCAACTGGTTACATTTCTATTTCTCAAAAAGAAAGCAGCACACCGTATATAAAGGTAAGTCTTCCACTTCATTGCCTACTGAAGCTGGTGTCCCTCAAGGCGCTGTCCTTTCACCTTTTCTTTTTTCCTTCTTTCTTCTTGCATGACTTGCCCCAGTCACTCTGATGAAATAAACTTTGTGAAGTACGCTGATGATTTAACGGTTTCAATGGCTGCTAACTCCCAGCTAGATCGTACCAAAATAAATAGCTTTCTATCGGAAGTCAGCAAATGGTCTGAGTCTAACGGTCTTAAGCTGAATCCTTCTAAATGTCAAGCTGTTAATTTCAGCTTAAGATGTAAACGACAGTCAAAAGAAGTTATTGATTCTCATGAAAGTTGTAAAATTGACGACAATGATTTAGGAATCAAATCAGAAATTAAGTATCTTGGACTCATTCTCTCTTCTGATCTCTCCTGGTCTTCCCATGTCTTAGCAATCTCCAGTAAAATATTCCGCCTGACATTTTACATTAGGAAGTTAAGACACTCGGGTTTAACTCAACCCCTCCTCTCCTACAGTTCATAAACTCTTGCATCCTACCTATTCTTCTTTATTGTTCACCCTTATTCTTTCCTGATTTGCTTAAAAAGGACTATGTCACAATTCGTAGAATACTGAAGACTGTCAGTAGGGTGAGTGGTGTCCCAGTGGACCAAATAGTTAACGTCGTTGTCGATAGGCACTTGACTTCATGCAATAAATTTGCTAAAGGGATTTTGTCTGACTTGGAGCATCCGCTTTACCCTCAGCTTTCACCTTGCATCTCCTCAGGTAGAACAAGGAGTAACTTCATAAAACTGTATGCTCGCACGTCTAAGTATAGAAATTCTATGATACCATACTTGACAGCAAGTATTTTATGTGATGAAAATAGTGTCAGTCAAGAACAATTAACTAACCTTTTTTCATCTAGTAAATAAACAATTTCCTCCATCCATCCTTATATACCTTCAAGTTTTACTTTTATTACTTCTATTATATTTATGGTCCTGTTACTTCTCTGTTTGTTTACTCTCATAATTGCAAACACCAACTTATCTCAATGACTGCTGCAATCTTTGTTTTTCCCCTCACCATATCATGTAAAGAGAACATTATATTCAATATTTTTAAACATGTTAGGATTTCTATACCACATTGCCAATACTGTGTGACACAAGTCCACGGCAATTTTCACTTGTATTATTATTATTACTAACCTAGCTGTTATCATTATTATTGTTATTTCCATTTTATATGCTGCATGTTTTTGACATTACCTCTATTGTAAATGTGGAAAATTTTCTGTGTGATTAATTTTATTTATAATTTGAGGAAATTAGATGCAATATTGTGATTAATGCTGAAAATTCCATTCTGTATCACAAGTACTGTTTTTGGAATAAAGTAAATTATTATTATTATTAAATATCAGGAAAGATTTGTACCTATGACCATTGTAAGTCTTCCATACTGACGTAAGAGCTGAAGGTCTTGTCTCTCCATTAAACCAACCAACCCAGAGAACACAACAACATCAAAAAGAGAGAAGGGGAGGTTAATTCACATTCGTATACAGACATACTCAAAAAGAACACTTTCAGCAGCTCAGCATATTCGCCTCTTATCTCCACTGACTCCATTCAATAACTGTATTGGATAGGTGGTGGTTGAAAGATACTCTATGCTGATGTGAATATGTGTCTGATATTGTGTTAAACCTGAGAAAATTCAAATCACGTCCTGGAAACAATGTTTCGTATCTCTGACCAGTGTCACATAACCGCATGTATTATGATTGGTAGATTTGTGTCACCTTCACGAAAACAACGTAACGTGTTCATGACAATACTGAATGCAGCCACACGCACACACAGACATACAAACAGCGAATAAAAAGACATACCAGAAGATATATACATATGTAATCATATATTGAAACACTCCTCACATTTAGTTAACAGCACAATCAACATGATAACGGCTGTCCATTTGATCAGCTGCATATTGCTCATAGTTTCCCAGCACACCGTCAATTCCTTAGTGCCAAGACCACTGAAATATAAAATGGGTGAATCTTTGTGTAGTTTAGCTGAATTACTTTCAGCTGAACACAACTATCCATCATGTTATATACTGAAAGAAGCATTGAAAGTGTTCAATAAACGTTTTCTAGTCAGACAATTACAAAAACCGAACGTTGAAGGAGTATCGTGTAGTATTAACACATTGAATATTGTCATTAAAGAAGGTTGTGATGAAACAGAGAATAAATTATGGCCAAGTGAATATATGGATGAATCATGTAGGTTCATTTCATGATTTCAACGTCATTATCATCATAACTAACTAACTACTGAAGATACAATCAGCATAATGGATGAGAGAATTGATATTGAATCGAATGAAGTATGGGGAACGTTGCATGCATTACAGACAATTATACAACTGGTGCATAGGAGTAAATGGGGAGCTGTGAGTCCAGTTAAATAACAATAATAATAATAACTTCGATTCATTCATCTAGCTTGTAATAAATGAATATAGTATCGAAGATTCACCAAGATTCATTCACCGAGGATTTCTAGTCGACACCGCCAGACACTACATTAGTGTCGATGAAATTGAAAAGTTCATTGTAAGTCTCTCTCTCTTCCTTGTTGTTTTTGTACTTGTATTAATTCTTCACACTCGTTCAGGATGCTATGGCGATTGTTAAAATGAATGTATTCCATTGGCATATGACAGACGACAGCTCATTCCCTTACGTCTCCTCCTCATATCCTCAACTCTCTTTAAAGGTATTCCATTGGTTGTATATTAATCTCACCACTTGTCCTCCCCCTATAGGGTGCGTATAATCCACAGATCTATGTTTATGAAAATACAGATGTTGTTCGGGTGATAGAGTATGCCAGACTACGCGGGATACGCGTGATGGTGGAATTTGATACTCCGAGTAAGTGATCAGTTTGACATTCTTTGTTGTTGAAATATCGTTGTGGCGTTTCTCAGTCATCATACCAAGTTAAACTGTTCCACATTTGTCCTCAGACTTTTACGAATAACTTTCATTGACTTGTTCTCCTGATTTGTTACTGATTTCAGGTCATACAAAGTCCTGGGAGAATGGTTATCCAGGAGTACGAACAAACTGCTACAATGGAGATGAGCTAGATGGAGAAACTGGTCCATTCAATCCTGCAAATGAGACAACATTTGAATTCCTCAAAGAGTTTTACAGGGAAATTACTTCAATATTCTTAGAAGGATATATCCATTTAGGTGGTAATGATGTTTCATATTCTTGCTGGTAAGATTTTGTCTTGTCAATTTTTATGTGAAATTTCTTGGTAAATGAGTTCAACGGTACACTTCAAGGAATCCTTTCAGAGTTTCATGGTTCTTTTCAAGTGTTGAATTTCCTGTTGTGTGTTGCTTGGATGATCTTCCTGAGAGCAGCATATCGGGCAAGTGAATAATATTACATGAAAATTTACTAAACATGGAACATGAATTTCAACATGTATTATTATTATATCCTTTAATTCCCAAGAGGAACATAGGGCTTCAGCTGCGCGTCTCCATTGCCTTCGATTTTCTGCCAACTTTTTCACTCCTCTCCAAGTCTGCCCACATGCTTTCATCTCCTCTTCACATAACCTCCTCAAACTCACCGCTTCCCTTTCGGTTTCCACTCTAGCGATGGCTTGTCTAGTGATGTCACTTGATGGTTTCCTAAGAGTATGGCCAACCAATACGTCTCCATTTCTTCCTGTCTATTTGTCTCACAATCGGTTCCTGCTGAGTTGGTTTGCTCCCAGAGATCCTTGTTGCTGATCTTTTCTGGCTGGCCATCTGTTCTTGAATATTGAGCAAAGACAACTGTTAATGAAGGTCTGAAGTTTGTTTGAGATGCTCTTTATGACTCGTGAAGTCTCTGGTCAGCACAGTGAGTAGCACTGACTTCATACTGGAGTTGAAAATGTGGGTGTTATTTTTCATGCTGAGTTCTGTTGACCTCCACACAGACTTGAGAGTAATGAAAGCTTGTCTTGCTTTCCCGATCCTCGCTGCCTTGATATCCTCATCAGCTCCGTCCGCCTGTAGTTGAAACTATGCTTCCCAGGTAGATAAAGGAGGGTGTTTCAACATGTGCCTAAACCATTTTGTCCCACAGAAGTCAGAGGCGTAGTAAAACTGTGTCAGAGTGAAGTATTGTTCGTTTACTCTCACTTTTATAGCTGGAAGTAACAGATGAATAGTTGGTTTATCGCATAGTAAGAAATATTGCGCCGGAAGGAACAAGGAAGTACATTTTGGTATGGAATTGTAGTAAATTGTGTTTGAGGAAGCAAAATGCTGGTGGAAGTCCGTGAGAAATTTTCATGCCGACCACCTCGTAAATGTTATTAGATACCTGAGTGATTATTCCATTCATCCAAGATAGTTGTCATTCTAAAAAAAGGAACACTTCCATTTGATAAGTAAGTGAGTAGAGGTTTTAAATAGGGAATACCCCTAACACCTCCTCGCATGTGAAAGTATTCAGAAGTTCAATTCACAGTCTTGGCGCTGTGATATATTAACCAGTGCTTACAGATTGATGATTAAAATTCATTAAAATGTTTTTTTATAATAGGCAGTCGAATCCCGAAGTTTTGAATTTTATGAACGTGATGAATTTCGGTGATGACTTTGGAAAACTTGAATCCTATTATTTTGATCATCTTACTGAAGTCATCCAATCAGTTCAACCAGAGGGATATGCTGTTACACCAGTTGTTTGGCAGGATGTTTATGAGAATGGCTATCGTGTAAGTGAATGCTTTTACCTTTTCGAATAATGTGTGTGTGTGTGTGATTTTCTATGTAAAACTACGATCCCTCTTTTAAATAACTAATCTTCTTTGAATGTCCTTCATATGAATTGAGTACGTAGTTGTGAAAATATCTTTGGTTGTATATTGTTTCATTATAATTCGAATAACTTCAAATGATTGGTAGGAGGTAGTAGGTTCCTACCACACGAAGTTTTAGTAAGAAAATCCATTCTTCGTATAGTTGACAAAACGTCTTTCAGACAAGTACAGTCAGGAAGGGCTTCAACGATGGCAAAAAGCCGACTGTTCTCCGATGAATCTCTGCTCTCATTCTACATTTTTAACATGAAAAACTCAAACTTTCGCCAAGAATGACGTTACGCAGCTATACAGTCAAGGTCTTTTTCTAAGTAAAAAACAAGTAGGTAAAAACAAGTAGAATATTATTAACAAAATGGAATCAAAACTCTATTCACAGTGATCATATAACAATACTTCCCGCAGACAATCTAAAGTGAGAATGGACTTGATAACAATAATAAAAATGATAATTGCAGTCAGTTGAAATATGATTAGATCGTCCAGAAGGGATTTTTCAAACTATCTTTCTATTGTCTGAAGTTAAGTATCTTGGATTAATTCTTTCTTCTGACCTATCCTGGTCTTCCCATGTCTTTGTGATTTCTAAAAGAATATTTCGTCTGACTTTTTACATTAAGAAGTTAAGGCACTCAGGCATAACCCAACCACTTCTCTTACAGTTTGTCAACTTGCGTATTTTACCTATTCTTCTTCTTTACTGTTCACCCTTATTCTTTCCTGGATTGCCTGAAAAAGACTATGTCATACTTTGTATAACTCTGAAGACTTTCAGTGGGACGAGTGGTATCCCATTGAGCCATATCGTTGACATTGTCACTAATAGGGACCTGATGTCATGTAACAAATTTGCTAAAGGAATTTTGTAAGACTCTGAGCACCCATTCTACTCGCAGCTCCAACCTTGTGTCTCCTCAGGTAAAACAAGAAGTCTTTTCAGAAGAATTTATGCACGTACGTCTAAGTATAAAAATTTCACTACACCATATTGAGCACGTACTTTATGCAATGAAAATGATGTCAGGCATGAACTAACTAACCTTCTTCGCACTAATGAATATACCATTTCTTCCGCCCTTACAGCACCAAACTTTATTGATATTGTATTTCTTATAATTATAATCCTCTCAATTTTTTATTTTTATTTATTTATTTTTCATAATTGTGAACAATATTTAAGCTGTGTTACCACTGTTAATCTTGTATTTCCCCTCACTATGGTGCTACACCAACAGAACATTAGATTCAATATTCTATAGTAACATGCTAAAATTTTCAAACTGAATCGACAATACTGTTTGAAACAAACTCACTATTATTATCATTATTATTATTTTTTACGGGTTGATCACGGATTGATATCAGTTAGAGAACCATTGAAAACCAGGGAGTACTGGACAGCTGCTGTTTCATCCTAGTTTGGGAATCATCGGCAGTACGCACCCACTGGGATTCGAACCCGGGACCTTCCGGTTACAAGGCAAGCTCGTATACCATTCAGCCACTGGGACCCGATTCAATGGCCAGCTCATGAATTATAACTTCTACTAATTCGTGATTTAGCGCGACCCCAACCATTGTCGTTGGTGGGACATCCATCCACACACGTGACACCTATTATTATATTTAATATACTCAATTCGTGCTTCGAATATTTTTGACTTTATATCGTAAAGGTGGACATATTCCTCCGGTTACTTTTGTTTTGATTTTTAATTTAATTTATATTTTAAGTAAATCGGATGCAATATTGTGACAAACGCTGAGAATTCCATTCTGTACTATAAGTAGCGCTGTTTTTGGAATAAAGTAAATTATTATTATTACATTGACCTATGTTATATATATTTTGTTAGACTGACGTTTTTGACTTCGGAGTAGGGTTTCTCAGAACTAATAGTTAATTTTCATTAATCTTTTCTATCCTGATTATTACCGTCACACACGTATTCAAAGATGTTGTAGAAGATCATCGAGTTTATTCTTGGTAGCCAACAGGTATTCATTTGATTTTGTTTTGTAGTTCGTGGTCTTGACAGTTGACAGAGTGTAGAGAATGTAACAAAGTATACTTAAAGGAGAAATGTTCGAGAAATAAGAGGATAGTAGTTGTAAAAACAAAAGAATATCGCCTACTTAAAATAGTAAAAGTAGTCCAGTTTACTCCAAAAACAGCACTACTTATAATACAGCATGCAATTCTTAGAATTTATCAAAATATTGCATCTAATTTACTCAATATATCAATAAAAGTAATCACAGGACTTTGTCCACCTTTAGAGTAGGAACTCGAACAAAGCATGGAAAGGCAATCAAACCCCTACCTCAACTTTATAGATTTTGAGAAGGTCTTTGATAGACAGCATTGACCGTGAAGTAATCTGAAAACTACTCGAGTACTACGGCGTACCCCAAATATTTATCAGCCTTATTCAACAGCTGTACGACAGCGGCACATGTCAAGTGGTCCACAACGGAAAACTCAGCAAGGCGTTTGGAGTATACACAGGAGTCAGACAAGGGTGCTTATTATTACCAATGATATTCCTAATTGTGGTGGGCTGGATTATGCGTCAGACAGTGAGTGGGAAACGAGCAGACAGGGATATCCTGTACCGACGCGAAGAACCTAGAAGACCTGGATTTCGCGCGTGGATGATTTATGTTTGATGTCACACAAAATCGAAGACTTACAAACGAAAACCGACAAACTGGTCGAAGAAGCAGCCGGCGAAAACAGGACTCTAAGTGAACATAGACAAGACGGATGTGATGAAAATAACCAACCAACAACAACAACAACATGCAGCGTCAGTCACCATCAACGGGAGGGATTTGAAATAGGTTACTTCATTCACTCACTCATCTAGGAAGCATTGTCTCAACTACAGGAGGAACGGACGAGGATGTCGAGTCGAGCGAGAATCGAGAAGGCGAGAAACACACTCACTCATCAACCTGAAACCAATCTGGAAATCTGCGTCACTCAACTCATCAACAACAACAAAATTCCGTCGGATTTTCAATGCAAACCACGTCAAGTCAGTCAGTTCTTCTATACGGATCAGAAACTTGGCGGGCGGGTCACAAAGAATATTTCCAACAGTCTGTTGCAGACCTTCATCAACAACTGTCTTCGCTCTATACTGAAGACCAGATGGCCGGAAAGAATCACCAACAAGGAATTATGGGAACAAACAAAACAAGAACCAATCGCCCATCAAATATGCAGGAGAAAGTGCAGATGGGTTGGACACTCTCTGAGGAGGTCGGGCCGCTGGGTGACATCGCGTGCGCGTCAGGCCATTGCTCGAGTGGAACCAGGCAGAGGGGGAAGCGGTGATTGGGACGTCAATGTAAGGGTGACATGGAGGAGATCGTGTGAAGAGAGAGGAGTTGAAACAGTATGGACTAACTAACATGGATGCAGGGGAAAAGTACAGCAGAAGGAAGACAGAAGCAACTGGAGACGTGCAGTTAAAGCCCTATGTTCCACTAGGAACCCAAGGGAACAATAATAATAGAGTAGGAACAAAGTCAAAACTGTGCAAAGTATAAAATGAGAATAACAATAATAACAACAATGGCAATAATGTCAGTGGGTATTGTTTTAAACAGTACTATCGACAGAATTTGAAAATTTTAGCATGTTATAGAGCATAAAATCCAATGTTCCCTTGATATAGCATGGTGTAGGGGAAATACAAAACAATTAAAATTATTGCACAGCCTAAATGATGTTTATACTTATGCGAAAATAAACAAAAATTGAGAGGATTATGAATATAGGAAGAATAATAGCGCGATTTTATAAGGGTGGAGAAAATTGTTTATTTACTAGGGGAAAGTGGGTTAGTTAGTTAGTTAGTTAGTTAGTTAGTTAGTTAGTTAGTTAGTTAGTTAGTTAATTAGTTAGTTAGTTAGTTAGTTAGTTAGTTAGTTAGTTAGTTAGTTAGTTAGTTAGTTAGTTAGTTAGTTAGTTAGTTAGTTAGTTAGTTAGTTAGTTAGTTAGTTAGTTAGTTAGTTAGTTAGTTAGTTAGTTAGTTAGTTAGTTAGTTAGTTAGTTAGTTAGTTAGTTAGTTAGTTAGTTAGTTAGTTAGTTAGTTAGTTAGTTAGTTAGTTAGTTAGTTAGTTAGTTAGTTAGTTAGTTAGTTAGTTAGTTAGTTAGTTAGTTAGTTAGTTAGTTAGTTAGTTAGTTAGTTAGTTAGTTAGTTAGTTAGTTAGTTAGTTAGTTAGTTAGTTAGTTAGTTAGTTAGTTAGTTAGTTAGTTAGTTAGTTAGTTAGTTAGTTAGTTAGTTAGTTAGTTAGTTAGTTAGTTAGTTAGTTAGTTAGTTAGTTAGTTAGTTAGTTAGTTAGTTAGTTAGCTGGTTCGTGCTTATCACTATTTTCATTACGTAAAATACTTGACAAATATGGTATCATGGAGTTTTTATACCTAAACGTACGCACATAAAGTCTTTTGAAATGATTTCTTGTCCTACTTGAGGTGACACAAGATGAAAGCTGCGGGGGAAAGTGGATGCTCACAGTTTGACTAAATCCCTTTGGTAAATTTATTGCATGAAATGAAGTGCCTATCATCAGTGTTGATGTCAACGATATGGCCGAATGAGATAGGATACCACTTGGCCTACTGATAGCCTTTAGTGTTCCACAACGTGTGACATAGTCTTTTTTAAGCAACCCAGGGGAGAATAAGGGTGAACAAAAAATAAGAATAGGAAGGATGCAAAAGTTGACAAACTGTAAGAGAAAAGGTTGAGTTATGCCCAAGTACCTTAACTTCTCAATGTAAAATGTCAGACAGAATATTTTCTAGAAATCTCTATGACATGAGAAGATCAGGATAGATGAGAAGAAAGAATTGGTTCAATATACCTAACATAAGACTTGATCTCTGTGTCAAAATCATCAGTTTTGCAACGGTCATGGAAATTAACAGCTTCATTTAACCTTCTTTATATATCAGAAACTGAAATTACCAGTCTGACCATTAGACAAAGACCATTTACTGACTCTCCTGATAGAAAGCTGTTCATCTTAGTACAGTCTAGCTGGGAGTTCTGGTCTGTCTGGATTCAACATAGAACTTGGCACCGAAGTGCAGCAGTTCGAGTTGCCACGTTCCAATTGGCACACAAGGTAGACAAGAAGATGAGTGAAGAGAATCAATACAGTCTGACAAGTATAAGAGTGAAACAGAATGGGTAATTGTAGAAAGGAATATGAAAGATTACAGAGACTGAATACATCTGCACTGGCCATTGACAACGATTTTGAGCCATGTCACCTACTGTCTCCAGCCATTGATTCCTAGAGTCCCGAGGGCCCCAACCCGGGAGTCTGCATCTTCCTACCTGACTCAGTTTAACTGTCAAGGATTTCATGGATTGATGAGGCCATGTTTTTGTCTGGCCACCACTTACCCTTTTCCAACCTGCACCTATATCAGCTGGTAATGCCCGTCGGGGAGGGGAGGCGATGGTTAGGCATGCACAGCACGTGACCTAGCCATCTTAGTCTATGTAACTTTATAGTCTCGTCGATTGATTTTCCCTCTTTGCCCAACACTCTACGCCTAACGTCAACATTACTTATCTTGTGAAACCACCTAACGTGAGACAGAGATCGCCGACATCTATGATCGAAAGCAGTCAACCTTTTCATGTCTTCAACTCGTATTGGCCATGTTTCAGAGCCATAGAGAAGGAAGGAGCGAACTGCTGAGCAGTACACACGTCCCTTGGTTGATAACCGGATGTCACGCCTACGCCAGAGATGGTGTAAGTCAGCGAAAGCAGCTCGAGCTTTTCGGATCCGTTCTGAGATTTCATCGCCAATCAGTCCGTTGGTGCTGATACAACTTCCCAAGTAGGTGAAGTGGTCAACATGTTCTATCACTTCACTCCCTATCACTAAGTTAGGGATTGACGGGGTCCAGTCCTGTAGCAGCATCTTACATTTTGCAGGGGCGAATCGCATGCCAAACATACGAAGATTGCTGCTCAAGGTGTTCAGAAGACTCTGCATTTTGTCAGCATCCTCCCCTAACAGGACTATGTCATCTGCATATTCTAAGTCCATTAGATTATTCCCTGGTAACAAGTCGATTCCTAAGTCACTACGTTCAGTTAAGGATACTTCCATTAGCATATCTATGATGAAGTTAAACAGAAATGGGGAAAGTGGGAGTTAATAGGCATTGAAATGGTTAAATCCTCCGCGTGCTTGTTGTCTCCAGTTCGACTACGATGAGATTCCATCCGATGTGAGGCTAGAAGCGTGAAGGATGAATTAAAGGGGTTTCCATTGACTGAGATATAAATACCTGAGACTTAAAATCATTGTATTATCGAGGAATTCTTTCGACTTCTCATTTTGTCATCTTATAATCAACTGTGTTAATTCTACTGTGGTTCATATATTTGAGGAGATTCATGTTGATATTGGAACCTGTAAATTTTTCGAAATGGACGTTATCTCATCATACACATAATAATCACATGGTTCGAGTGAAACTTGACGATTGCAGTGACCTGAAGCCATGTTTACTGCCTTTGTGATGGTGTAGGGGGGTGTAGGAATAATTTTTGGATTCAAAATACAATCTCAAAGAAGTCTCAAGCTGGAGCGTAGATGACTCCACTGTATGAATACACACATAACTCTGACCTGTCATTATAAATCCATCGACATATATCTGTGTAACATTTGTCATCAGTCCTTTGAAATTAAACTACTCAGGTCGATTTCTTATATCGTATCAAATTGTCAAGTCACAACACAATTCATGCTTCTACTGATTGCACAACTGACTTCCTATCTTTTTTTCCTTCAGCCGAGTAATGCCACTGTGATTCATGTTCGAAAGGCAGAAGATTGGCCACAGCTTGTTAAATCTATCACATCCGATGGTTATCGAGTTATATTGTCATCATGTTGGCAAATTAACAATGCTAATTTCTCTGGTGATTGGTATGATTACTATGAGTGTGATCCTGGAGCATTTGAAGGTAAGCAAATACTGAGGATAAGTATAAAAATGGATATAATTTATCTTTATTCCGACCATTTTCTCTGTATTTGTCCTGGTGCGGTGAGAGCAGGCTGCTAGCCGATTGGTTGGCACTAATCTACGTTAAGGTCTAGGTCACTAATATGGGCCGTGAGAAAATATGAACAAGCCTGAGTCAACAACCAATCACAGCAAAGTTAACGTGGCAGAATATGATTCGCAGAGAGAACTCTATTTGTCAAGGAATCCCGAAACAACCAATCAGAAGCCTGCGTTTGTCTACCTAAACAACCAATCAGATGACTGCGCTTGTCTATAATAATGTAGTTGAAAGATGTATAAATACGTGTTGATTTTCATAATAAAACGATCTGTTGCCTGGCCCTTGTCTTCTGTTGTTACATTTGGTGTCGCTGCCTACCGACAAATGAAAAGCCTATACCCTGCAGTTTTTGATGGAGACATATGGATCTTCGGGCAGGACTTCAAGGCTTCTGCGCAGTTGAGTGGCGTTCAAAATCTGTCAGCGATGGAGCTGCTACTTGAGACGCTGCTGGGAGGTCGGGCGAAAGCAGCATATGAAGGTGTGGGCCGAAGTATGGACGAATGTTCGACAGGGTCAGGCAAACAGTTTCCAAAGTGGGAAGGACCATATATGGTCACTTCGAGATGGGGTTACGCAGACACAGTCGCAATGGCGAACAATGAGAGGCGCGTGAACGTCAGCGAGCTCCAGAAATGGATACAGCGAGACAAGCCAACGATGACGCCTGCACCAAGTAGATCAAGCCGACTTCAGTCGCACGTATTTGACGGGGGGACGAGTGCGGTGAGAGCAGGCTGCTAGCCGATTGGTTGGCACTAATCTACGTTAAGGTCTAGGTCACTAATATGGGCCGTGAGAAAATATGAACAAGCCTGAGTCAACAACCAATCACAGCAAAGTTAACGTGGCAGAATATGATTCGCAGAGAGAACTCTATTTGTCAAGGAATCCCGAAACAACCAATCAGAAGCCTGCGTTTGTCTACCTAAACAACCAATCAGATGACTGCGCTTGTCTATAATAATGTAGTTGAAAGATGTATAAATACGTGTTGATTTTCATAATAAAACGATCTGTTGCCTGGCCCTTGTCTTCTGTTGTTACACTGGTAGTCTCGCTGGTGTCGGTAGAATCTCTTCTGATTGTATTTTTTTATTCCTCCACGTTCCCAGAGGAACATCAGAGGGCTTCAAGCTAGAGGCTTGAAGGTTCTGTAGCAGTGGTGTTCATTTTTACAGGATGGGGTTGCTAGCCAGCCTCACGCCCAACCTTTCCTCTTTACCAGAATTATTTCCGGCTTAGCAAGGTAAAGGAGTGCGTCGGTGGCCAGGGATCGAACCCCCGGGCCATGTGCATAGTCGGAGAGCATTCTTACCGCTGTGTATCCGACGCACTCTGATTGTATTGTGTTGTCCGAATTTCTTTCTAATGTTTATCAACAGAGGAATTAAAAGGACTTAGGAGCTCATTTCATAAATCGTTGAATATCCTGGGTGCAATAACATATATATATTGGGGAATTTATCCGCCATATGACCTTTCGAATTATCTTAGACGGCAGATGTTTCTTAGCAAATAATGCTACCAAAAAAGAATGTATCCTAAAAATCTATTGAGTAAGCGCCTCAATTCGCAGTTAGATTCATTTAAAATGTCAAGTTGCAGTTAATTCAACTCTAAAGAGCGATATTCTTAATGAATGCATAGTCTTGAGTATAAGACTGGTTCAGATGACCTACAATAAATAAAGGTTCTTTTCCGCAAATCGAGCATTTAACTTTTAGGAAATTCGTCAAATTTATTTAAATAATAACAGTGCACACTTAGGTGACAACTATACTACTTATTTAAATCACTACAAAACCTATTATTGGAACATCAGTTTCCAGGGCACGGGTGGCTACTATAGGAATGTTCTGAAGTTCTGTTTGAAAATCGTGAACGGTTAGGTCGGCTTTGTCATTGGTCTTGGTTGATAGAAGCGCTATATTCCAGAGTGACGGAAGTCAGAAATCATGCGTCGTTAGACTCTAGAACATTAGCTGAGTCATCAACAGGCTGGCTTCGTAATCTGAAGGTGTATATCTCGATCTCTGCAGTGGTTATGGGTGCGCACTGTTGAAGAGTCTGAATGTCGATCGTACTCTAAACGTTTCTGGTCCAAAAAGAAATCCATTCCGGTGTGATATTTATTTTGATACTCTATTCCCATCATAATAGTTTATCTTTAAAGGATTGTACTACTACAATAATAATAATGATTTACTTTATTCCAAAAACAGTACTTGTGATACAGAATGGAATTTTCAGCATTAATCACAATATTGCATCTAATTTCCTCAAATTATAAATAAAATTAATCACACAGAAAATTTTCCACATTTACAATAGAGGTAGTGTCAAAAACATGCAGCATATAAAATGGAAATAGCAATAATAATGATAACAGCTAGGGTAATAATAATAAGAATACAAGTGAAAATTGCCGTTGGCTTGTGTCACACAGTATTGGCAATGTGGTATAGAAATCCTAACATGTTTAAAAATATTGAATATAATGTTCTCTTTACATGATATGGTGAGGGGAAAAACAAAGATTACAGCCGTCATGGAGATAAGTTGGTGTTTGCAATTATGAGAGTAAAACAAACAGAGAAGTAACAGGACCATAAATATAATAGAAGTAATAAAAGTAAAACTTGAAGGTATATAAGGATGGATGGAGGAAATTGTTTATTTACTAGATGAAAGAAGGTTAGTTAATTCTTGCCTGACACTATTTTCATCACATAAAATACGTGCCAAGTATGGTATCATAGAATTCTTATACTTAGACGTGCGAGCATACAGTTTTCTGAAGTTACTCCTTGTTCTACCTGAGGAGATGCAAGGTGAAAGCTGAGGGTAAAGCGGATGCTCCAAGTCAGACAAAATCCCTTTAGCAAATTTATTGCACGAAGTCAAGTGCCTATCGACAACGACGTTAACTATGTGGTCCACTGGGACACCACTCACCCTACTGACAGTCTTCAGTATTCTACGAATTGTGACATAGTCCTTTTTAAGCAAACCAGGAAAGAATAAGGGTGAGCAATAAAGAAGAATAGGTAGGATGCAAGAGTTTACGAACTGTAGGATGAGGGGTTGAGTTATACCCGAGTGTCTTAACTTCTTAATGTAAAATGTCAGGCGGAATATTTTACTGGAGATTGCTAAGACATGGGAAGACCAGGAGAGATCAGAAGAGAGAATGAGTCCAAGATACTTAATTTCTGATTTGATTCCTATATCATTGTCGTCAATTTTACAAGTGTCATGAGAATCGATGACTTCTTTTAACTGTCGTTTACATCTTAAGCTGAAATCAACAGTTTGACACTTAGAAGGATTCAGTTTAAGACCGTTAGACTCAGACCATTTGCTGACTTCCGATAGAAAGCTATTTATTTTAGTACAATCTAGCTGGGAGTTAACAGCCATTGAAACCGTTAAATCATCAGCGTACTTCACAAAGTTTATTTCATCAGAGTGAGGCAAGTCATGCAAGAAGAAAGAAAAAAGAAAAGGAGAAAGAACAGCACCTTGAGGGACACCAGCTTCAGTAGGCAATGAAGTGGAAGACTTCCCTTTATATACGGTGTACTGCTTTCTATCTGAGAAATAGGAATGTAACCAGTTAACAGCCCAACATTCTGTTTGACTAGCAGCAAGTTTATTTAATAAGATGTCCCTAGGGACCGAGTCGAAAGCAGATGTATAGTCTAGGAAGGCGCAACGAACAAATTTAGCCCCCTTGTCTAGACTGGAAGCAATGTTATGATATAAGACGGCAGCTGCATCTAAAGTGCTTCTACTGTGCTTATAGGCAAATTGTTTAGGGTCATTAAAGGATTTAAGCGAAGGTTCAAGACTAAGTAAAAGTAATTTCTCCATAGTTTTCAAAAAAGGAGACGTAATAGCAATGGGTCTAAATTTGACACATGCTCCAGTAGAAGATTTAGGTATGGGTACAACTTTAATGTCCTTCCAAACGGCAGGCACAATATTATCGGAAAAAGATTTGTTAAATAGATCAGTAAGAGGGTGACACAGAATATCAGAACATTTTTTAAAAATAATACTAGGTACATAATCGGGACCTAAGCTCTGGGAAGGGTTTAGAGACTTGAGGCACTTTTGAACATCATTTGTGTTAAAACCTGGAAAGGGGCTATTATTAACACAAGTGATGCTGGGAAGCATGGCATTTGAGGGAGAGTAAATAAAAGATTTGTTAAGAGTACATACATCAAAAGAATATGGAATATTGTTTATCTGCTTACCACCAGTGATTTCCTTAAATAGTTTCCACATATTAGAAGGATTTTTGCAGGACATGAATTTCTGGTTATATATTACATTCAACCTCTGCATTTCAGACTTAATTAAGAAGTTAGTTCTTTTTACACCACTTTTATCTTTGATCTTATACAGTTTTTCCTTCTCTCTACGAAGCTTTTTAAGTTGAGGCGAGGAGAAACGGTCAAATTTGACGAATAGTGTTTCTTTTGGACAACAGATTTCAAAACAGAATTTCAGATAGGATGTAATATTAGAGATATTGTCATTAAGTGAATCAACATTAAACAAATCCCATCTTGTGTCACTGAGCATGTTTCTAAGATGATGTACGTTCTCATTTGAGTAGCATCTGTGAACAACTTTCTTAGACAAGTTTGAGAGGGCTTTACTGTGTAACTTTCCGTAAATTTTGGGTAAGACTCGTACAATACAATGATCAGAATTGAAGAGTGGGGCTCTTTTACGAGCTTCGTATATTCCAGAATCATTTATAAATACTAAATCAAGTGAAGTATTTTGTCGAGTTGGGAAATTAACAACATTTGCATGGCCCAGCAATGTAATAAAACTGCAGTCGCTGGAGTTGAAGTCGCCGGTCACTATAGATAAGGAGTTACCAAACGAAGCAGCAGCAAAAATAGTGAATTCATCAGCGAAGATAGATAGTTCTGAGGGACTGCAACAAGGTGTGATATAGATATTTGTGACAAAAATGGAGCTATACTTAGGTAAGTGTTTAGGTCGACATTTTACAGTTATACAGTCAATATTGTCATTTGAGAATTTGAAGCAGACGTTGTTGGCAGTAGACCACTGAGAATTAATAAAAGTGGCAACACCACCACCTCTCTTCTTCTTTGAGCTGCATCGGTCTTGTCTGTAGATTGTGAACCCACTTAAGGAGACTAAATTATCGTCATATGAATCATGGAGCCAAGTCTCTTGAAGAGTGATTACACCAGTATTACAATATACATTTGAGTATAATAGAGAATGCAAGTAGTTAATCTTGTTCGATAATGACCTGCAATTTGTGCTCATAATCACAGGAACAGTCATCTGATGCATTGGAGTACACTTTAATGATCTCTGCCAACCTCCATGATGCTTTTTCTTAACGTTATTATATACTCGTAAATCAACAGGTTGAAAACATTTTAAATAATCGCGAGAGTAAGTAATGCGACTTGGATACATAATTGAATGATTAAAACAAAATAAATCCGAGGAAATAGATGCAATATGTAGGATGGAAATTTTGGTAGCCCAAGATTTAAGCAGGCCGCCACAAGTGCCCTATGCCTGTTCACACTTTCTTTGAAGATCACAGCAGATTTGTTCAGATATCAAAAAGTTTACTGGACGTATAATATTCTGTCTTTCTTTGAATGTAAGTGAAATACCAGTACTTTTTCTACAATTCAACTAGTTCGTGTCTTGAAAGAAATGACAGTTTTATAATGGCTGGCATTATGCAATCACTACCAGTTGCCTGCTTATAAACGTATCATTAATCAGTTATGACAGATACCGACCATTCAGATATATCCTTCCCTTCGTAGAACTCACTGAAAGTAGGCCTATTTCATTGTGCTCAAATTCCTGATTGCTACATAACCCTATCCTATTTATACAATTATCCAAGGCACTGAAGATGAACAACAACTGGTTGTTGGTGGAGAAGCAATTTTATTTGGAGAATATGTGGATGAGTCAAATCTTTTCACACGTTCATGGTGAGTACTGCTGTTTGTATTTCTAAGGGCATGAAAATGCACCATTCTTGAATAACTTCTGTAGTGAATGATGGTATTTTGTAATTGATAAAGATGTCTGTCTGTTTTTTGTAAAATGTTTGTCTGAAGTTGAAGTTATTGTAGAAAAGAGGACTATTTATTCTGTGTAATGCATTTGCAACTTTGACTGTAAAAGGGTGTTTAGATTGTAAGACATACTGAAACCACATGATTCTAGGTTCAGTGATGGCTATTCTAGGTTGACTGTCATTTGTTGATGTGACAAAAACAGAATGTTACCATGGATCTATTTATCATCGCAGTGTATGCCGCTTAAATTTGTTATAAGCGTAGGCGTTTAACAAACAGCTCAATATGTAGTTTCGCTGAGCATGTGAGTGTTTCCTTTCATGTTAACCGCAGAGATCACAGGCCAGTGAATAATTTAAGCACCTTTATAGCATATGATCAAATAAAGTAAAATTATATTTCAATAGTTTACACACAATGATAACTGTTTTGTTATTGGGTAATATTTCGAGCAAAATTTCTGCCCGTATTCACACCTACTGTTCCAATTGTTTTTTTTTTTTATTCACACATTTATGATTTGTACTCATATATATAGTTCATTATTTTTTTGCTCATTCATGTTTTGTATTCAGAATTTTATTCCAAGTTTTTGATAGTAGTATTTCTGAGTCACCCTTGTTACATGTATCCGGTGTGACTTTAGAGAATATCGATTCTGTTATAAGTCTTCCTTTCCATTTGTTCATGTTAGTTTTTAGAATACACACATTGTCCCAATCGATATTGTGGTTTTCGTCCCATGCATGTACAGCTATCGATTTCTTCAAGATTCTTGCGACCTTATGTTCCTGTTGGTTGAACTTTAGAGTTAGCCGTTTATGTTCATTCACTCTTATTTTGAGTGATCTGAACGTTTGGCCCACATATTTAGTTGGACAGTCAGCACAAGATATTTTTTTGTAAATCAAATTGTTTTTATCCATCATTTTTATGGGATCTTTCAGTTGATTTATTTTATTTTTTGATTAGATTTGTCGGTTTAAACGTTGTTCTAATGCCGATATTTTTGAGGTTTCTTTGAATTGCCTCTGTGGTACCATTTATATATGGTATTGTGACTGTTTTTTTCCATTCTTCCTTCTTGTTATTCTCCGGTTTAACCCTCTTTTTTATATTATCTTTTATGAAATCTTTTGGGTAGTTGTTTTCGAGTAGAATTTTGAATAGGACGTTTATTTCTTTAAACTGGTCCTCTGGTGTTGTTGTAAGTCTACGTATTCTATCTGCAAGACCTTGCAGTAATCCTCGTTTTACCGTGAGTGAATGAGCTGAGTGATAATCAAGGAATCTTCCAGAAAGTGTGGTTTTTCTATATACCGTCGTTTTTATGCTACCATCTGTCATTCTTTATAGTTTGCAGTCTAACATAGGCAGTTCCCCAATTTCATTCTCTATTTCCATAGTGAATTTTATTGAGTCGACATGGCTGTTTATGAGTGAGAAAAGTTTCTCAATATCGTTTTTTTTTCACTATGACTAGTGTGTCGTCTACATATCTCCACCAACATTTTAGTGATGATCTGAATGGTTTAAAGGCATTCTCTTCCCAATAATCGATTATTATTTGGTTAGATAGGCGATCCCGTATCTACTCTCTCATTTTGTTGGTATATTTTCCCTTTGAATGTGAAATATGTTGTCATCAGACAGAATTCCACCCCTTTTATTATCTCTTCTACGGATAACTGTGTTCTGTCTTTCAGGCCATTATCTTCTTTTAGTTTCACTTTCAATGCACTCATGGCCATTTGAATGGGTATTTTCGTATAGAGACTGTTTACAACAAAGCTGACTATGATTGTTCACCTGTCATCCTGAATTGGTATCTCATGATAATCTGAAATCCCGGAATGCATTTTAAATAACCTTGACTAGACTTAAACCGTTCTTGTACAGACCAATATTATGGATGATAGTGAATGGATGACAGACATATATCCGAGTTAAGGTTTAATTTTATTGCAGCAAATATTTTGCGTTATAGTTAAATCTTATGTGTTTCACCTGTATGGGACCAAACATGAAACAAAGTCGAACATGAGCAGAACTGATTTGGTAATATTTCTCTCTTTGGAGGCCCACCCGAATGTCTTCTGGAATATACAAGGTGGAATGCTTCGACTAACGATTCACATAGGCATATTAGAATTAAAGCTTATGAACTGCTGAACACATATTCAACTTGTTAATCGTAGCAACACATCCAGCACAATAAGACAAATCCTCCGGTTGTCTCTGCTAAGCTGTAGAATGGTCAAGGGTATCACGTAGCTTTCCGTCTACTTCGTTCTAATAAAACCTCTAGCATACAGTATATGTGACAGAAGCATGATCAGAAAGGGTCATCACAGTTGACCAGATGGAATCTTTTATCCTTATACCTTTGCTAATCATTACAAAGGAATTGGTCGAATTCAACTTGTTAATTTATCGTCCACACAAAAGTCATATAATGACATGATAATCAGTTATCTTCAAAAGGAATTATTAGTATAGTTAACGCCTTTGAAAACTCAACCTTACTACTTTTTTAAATTTACTCTCAATAGGCCTGATGGTGCAGTTGTAGCTGAACGTCTTTGGTCACAAGGTGAATTTGACGTTTATGAACTTAAACCAAGGCTAACAGAATTGCGTTGTCATATGAGAGAGTAAGTTGACTAATCATTAATTCTATGAAGACACTGTTTAGATTTTATACCTTGTAATACTTATATTTGTTCAAAGAGAAGGCAGACTGTTAACAAAGGCAACACAGGATGACTGTTAACTGTATTGCTCCGCCTATCATTTAGTTACAGTGCAATTTTAAATTCGATATGGTTATTTGAGTAAAGAGTGAGGCAAGGCTGTCTACTATCACCAATGATCTTCCTGATTGCAATTGATTGGATAATGCGACAGACAACGGCAACCAACGAGGGAACAGGCATAAAATGGACTGACACAAAAGACTTGGAGGATCTGGATTTCGCCGATGATATATGTCTGATCTCCCATAAACTGGAAGATATGCAAGTGAAAAGTAACAAGTTGGCAGAAGAAGCATCAAAGATAGTACTTCACGTGAACATACATAAAACAGAGATAATGAAGATTCCTAGCCAACATCAACAGCAACAACACCAACAGACCACAATAAGCATAAATGGGAAGAACCTGAAAGAAACAACCTCCTTCACCTACCTGGGAAGCATCGTCTCAACTACAGGCGGAACTGACGAGGACATCAAAGCCAGAATCGGAAAAGCAAGACAAGCTTTCATTACTCTCAAATCTGTGTGGAGGTCAACAGCAATCAGCATCAAAAATAAGATCCGGATTTTCAACTCCAGTGTGAAGTCAGTGCTACTATACGGATCAGAGACTTGGCGAGTCATAAAGAGCATCTCAAACAAACTTCAGACCTTCATTAACAGCTGTCTCCGCTCAATACTCAAGATCAGATGGCCAGAAAAGATCAGCAACAGGGATCTCTGGGAGCGAACCAATCAGGAACCGATTGTGAAACAAATAGGCAGAAAGAAATGGAGATGGATTGGCCATACGCTGAGGAAACCATCAAGTGACATCACTAGACAAGCCATCGCTCGAGTGGAACCCGAAAGGGAGGCGGCGAGTTGGTCGTCGAAGGGTGACTTGGAGGAGGTCATGCGAGGAAGTGATGAAAGCATGTGGACAGACCTGGAGCAGGGTGAAAAAGTTGTCAGAAAACCGAAGGCAATGGAGGTGCTCAGCTGAAGCCCTATGTTCCTCTAGGAACTAAAGGATACAATAATAATAATAATGATTTGAGTAAAATCTTGTCGAATACTTAGCCATATAATCAACAATCAATAGAAAGTGTTGGACAGATGTTTCATTCTAGTTTAGGACTCTTCATCATTACGCACCCACCGGGACTCCAACCCGGGATCTTCTGCTTACAAGGCCAGCTAGCTCGCAGACCATTAAGCCACTGGGACCCAATCCAAGGGCCAGCTTATGAGTTCTAACTTCTACTAATTGATGACATAGCGCGACCAATTCAAAATGTCTTCTTCGGTGAGTTACTGCCTCACTTTCAACCTGATGTACTCTAGGGGTCACGGTTTCCCATTAGATCCTCAGGTTAACTACCTGAATAGGGCCACTTGTTAGTGAGCATCAAATTAATTTTCAATTACTGATTTGTAGGGATTTTGTTTCCTGGATTGGTTGGAGGATTTTGTCATGAGCTGACATCAGTTAGAGAACCATTGAAAAACCTTGGAGTACTGGACATCTGTTTCGTCCTACTCTCAGGATCCTCTAACCAATCATAATGGTATATGTCACTGAATTTCTACGCAGACTTTATAACGCATTCTCTTTTCTTTTATGAACAGTTTTGGAATGAATCCACAACCGGTGAATGAACCAACAAATTGTTTACAACCATAAAGGCTCACTAACACCATTCAGCAATTGATGTCTCTTCGCATGAATAAACTTCCAAATATAAATAAATATGCTCACATTGTCTTTCTTCTGTACACAACTTGATGAAGAGCTGACTTTGATTACATTAGTATTAACTAGCGGCATATTTTCTTCCTGTTTCTGCAGATGATCAATCCATAATACTCATTTCACTCACGGACTTGTCATAGGAATATATATATATGAAATTAATAAAGAGGTAGGAGTTGAGAAAATAGACTTAGGTCAAGTTAAAAGGACATATTCGGAAGATTTAATCGAAAATATGCCACTTTATAGAAGGTATGTAGATGATATCGTAGTCATCAGTGATAAGCCTTGTTCTGCCACCTCAATTTTAAATCGAATGAATGAAGTCCAGAATAGCATATCACTTACATCTATAGAGGAGGAAGATAATTGTTTATCTTTCCTAGACATATTGCTTAGTCGACGGCTTGATGGGTCAATAAAAATATCTATTTATAGGAAACCTACCTGGACAGGACAGTATCTTAATTACCACAGTTTCTGCCCTGTTCGGTACAAAAGAGCCTTAGTAAGGTGCCTCTTCTGTAGAATTCAACGAATATGCACTGAAGACACACTTGATGAAGAAGAAAGAAAGTTACCACAGACTCTGGTTGATAACAATTATCCAGACAAGTTCATCAGGAGATATAAAGTAGTCAGAACACCAAGACCCACTCTCCAACTCGCCTCTAAGAAAGACGTATACATCAAGCTACCCTATATGGGTCATCAAAGCAGCTCGATAACTAGACAAAGACTGAACGCTGCTGTTAAAAAGACTTCTCATGCAGCTAATATCATAATAATAGAGAATGTAAAGCCAATATATCTATCTAAGCCCTTCGAACATGCGAAAAATGACGTCACATTCCACTGTATTTACCATTTGAATGTACGTGTGGACACACATAAATAAGGAGGGCTCATCGATCTCTGCAAGTAACTGCTGGATTCACAGCATATTCCTAAATAGCCTTAGAAACAAATAGATTCTTCAGAACCTATTAATGGTGAGAACAGGAGACCTAGCTCTTCTATTGCGAAACATATTATAGAGACAGGAAATAAAATTGACGTTAACAGATCTTTTAAACCTATCTATAAAACGTGTTCGGGGAGTATCCTAATGTTTGTGGAAGCCCTAGCAATTAAAAAGTTCAAGCCACCTTTATGGGTTCAAAAACAATTCGTCATCACATTAAACCTTTTTTGGTAAATTTTGTTTTGATACCATAGCAGATGTACTATGTACCTCTGCTATTTGTTTTAGTGATCTTCATTGTTATTTTGACCTTGATTATGTCCTTTTAACATGACCTAAGTCTATTTTCTCACCTCTTACCTCTTTATTAATTTTATATATATTCCTATGACAACTCTGTGTGCGATGGATCAGATTGTTCGAAATGTGTTGTGTAAATACATTACACGATTCAGACAAATTACGTCTTCTTATTGCTTTATCTAAATTCATAAAGGGAACTAATTGTTTTAAACTTATTTCTCTGCTAAGCAAAATGGTTTCATCAGAGGAAAACTTATGCAGACCTACGCTGAACACACTACGATGCACTGTGCATACTTCTACGCAAACGCTTCAAAAAAATGTTAACTCATGGATACTAACTTTAGTTGTATTTGGAAGTGGTTAGCCGTCTTGTCTTAGTCATCAAGAAAGTTCGAATTTTGTACGAGGTGTGGTGAAAACCTGCTTTTCACACGAACATTCCGACTGCAGAAATAGGACACTTAATCTAGTGGAAAAACGCAGTCGTCTGATATGAATAAAGTGAAGACAACAAGGTGAGCTGGATATCACGGAATGAGGCAACTCTTATCAACTACATGCAACGTTAAATAATTTTAATCTAAAAATACGCATGAGTACTTTAATGTAAATATGGTATGAACAGCGTATTCTTAATAACATCAACTAGACTTATGTTGAAACGTAAACTACGAAACCTCTAAGACATGATTTAAGAATAGAAATCGTTTTCCTCTTCCACTGCTGATTAAGTGTAGACACGGCTCCCTGATTATCCACGGGTATAATGAGTTTATTTGTGAAAGTGATCACATTACAGTCACTGGAGATTTCATCTTATTTTCAAGTATTGATTTTTGTAGGGAATTTGTTTGATTGGTTGGAGAGTCTTATCATGAGATGACATCAATTTGAGAACCAATGGAAAACCAACAGGGAGTACTGGACAGCTGCTGTTTTATCCTAGTTTGGGACTCTTCATCTGTCCATCAATCCCAGATTTTCCAATGGTTCTCTGACTGATGTCAACTCATGATAAAATCCTCCAAACAGTTTCATCTTATGTTGCTTGACATGAAAACTAGAAAATCTACCTTAATTTCGGACGTATTCGTGATTCAGCAAATAAATCTTACTATAGTTCGGTTTGAAAGGATTAGTTATGTTTTACGAGTCGATCACGGATTGATATCAGCTAGAGAACCATTGAAAACCAGGAAGTACTGGACAGCTGCTGTTATATCCTAGTTTGGAAATCATCGGCAGTGGGTGCGTACTGCCGATAGGAACCAAGAAGGAAATTAAATACCTAGGCGTCATTCTATCTGCTGATCTTTCCTTCCTGGTCGTCTCATATCTTGATGATTTCAAAGAAAATATTCCGTCTTACCTTCGTCATCAAGAAGTTAAGACATTCTGGTATAACCCAACCTTTAACTCCTACAATTCGTTAACTCTTGCATTCTGCCTATTATTCTTTATTTTTTCCCCTTAGTCTTTCCTGGGTTACTGAAGAAAGACTATGCCTTATTACGCAGGATGTTAAAGGTTGTCATCAGGGTAAGCTACGTGACACTTAACCAGCTTGTTAATATTCTGGTCGACAGGCAAATGGACTCATGTGAAAAATGGGCTAAATCCATTCTGCCTAACTCACACCACCCTCTTCATTCACAACTCTCCCCTTGTATCTCTTCAGGGAAAACCAGAAGCCTATATAGAAAAATTTATGCTCACACTGGTAAGTACAAAAACTCAACCATACCCTACTTAGCTAGTGTTCTGTGCGATAAAAAAAGCATTAGGCGTGAGACCTTCAACTTATTAAATGGTCAGTAGAACAACTGGATCTCGTATCTCCAACCCATGTCACTTATAAATACAACGTTTTCTTTCTTTCTTCTCCCTTCCCAAACTAGGATAAAACAGCAGCTGTCTAGTACTCCCTGGTTTTTAATGGTTCTCTAGCTGATATCAATCCGTGATCGACTCGTAAAAAATAAATCTTACAAAGTTTCAACTCCATTTGACGTTTATAAAAGCAGCATGAAAAGTGACTGGTTACGAACGTCAACAGTAAATTAAGTAAGTGTTAAAATGCAACCATTAGTGCCCATTGTGAAGTTACATCCTTTGTAGTCAGTGTAAAACAACGTAAGAAGTACCAAAATTATCTAAATGTATTCCCAAATATATAAGAGTTGGTATTTTGACAGTATAGGTTTCTCTCAGTGCCAAAATATCAAACCAATGTGACGACAGTAGGAGCTGTCAGTATCAGATGCACTTGCATCATCCATTCGCATATAAGAAATAAGGATAGATTTGGTATAGAGAATAACACTTTCCACAGAATAAGCAAAATATTTCCTTGCACGCTTTTAAATCACAAAAAATACCCATTTATTTATAATTAAAAACGCAGTTTTTTGTTCAACGACTTCATTTTCAAGCTGTACAGTCTATGTGCATTTACTATTTTACCTGCTCCTGTGGATTCGATTATATTGCACGTTGTAAGCATACTCTCCGAAAACGTGTAGCTGAACACTATCCGGTTTGGTTAATGAAAGGCGAACGTAGAACTGCGAAGTCATCTATCTATGATCGCCTGTTAGAGTATGGTCATTTAGCCCCACGTGATTCATCCTTCAATGTTATCTACATCGTCAAACTGAATCGCTCCAAAAGTTTACGTTTTCTTCACTTATGCATAGCTGGAGCTTTAGATATACATGAACAGAAACCTAAATCATGTGTTCAAAAGCGTTTTGTCAGACGCCTTTCTTTACCTTGGTCATAGTAATGTTCTTTCTAGTTTTCATTTTATTTTATTTTACCACTTGAATTCATTCCACTTCACTTCACATCTTCATTCTTATCGTAATCGTACTCCTAATTTTTTTTAATTTTTAGACAACGCTTGACATTAACTTTTAAAAAATATTTTTGGTATCAATTCACTTACAAAACAATCTTTAATAATTTTGTAATTCATCCACTTCAACTCTACGTCTTATAGCATTTTAATTATCATAATTCTTATCACTTATATATGTATAATGAAGGAGCAATTATTTTGTGCCACTTAATAACCTTATTCTAATATAAATACGACTGTACAGCTTGAAAATGAAGTCGTTGAAAAGAAATTTCTTCGCTGAACAAAAAAGAAACTGTGTTTTTAATTGTAAAAATATTTCCTATTTATCCCCAGCAGACTTCCTGCAATTGCGACCACAGACAGCGTAACAGATGAACAATAATCATGATTTGAATTGCCAGCTTCACTATGATTGGCTGTTTACGGCCAGGGTTATTGCTAATTGCTAGTCTTCAACATTGTCTTTATGTCAACTTGACCTAACCCTAACCCTTACTCTAAGGGTAAGTGGCTTGGAAAAATTTCGACGCATCTAACAGCAACTGCTACTTATGCCTACATCATGTTAAGGACTCCTGTGATGTTTATTACTGTTACAATTCTTAAGCACTTTTTCACCTGAATTAGCCTTTTTCTAAAGCTGGTTCAACTTCATCAGTGAGGTCATAAAATCAAGGATCTATTGTTGAACTTCTTCCGTCTTACTAAATCGTCTTTGTTCGCATTTGCCGAATTTCCTCATAGTTTCAATTATTTATGTGAAACCTAAATGGTTAACAAACTTATATACAATAATTTTGGTACTGAAATGGGCGTTGAAGTACTATGAAGACTATGAAGTCAGATGTTTTGCATATATGACAATGCCATTTACCGATGATGTTACTGGCATTCATGTGTTTTTAATAATAATAATAATAATAACTTTATTCCAAAACAGTACTTGTGATACAGAATGGAACTCTCAGCAATTTACTGCAGTATTGCATCCACTTAGTACATTAACAATAAATAAAGTTTTACATAGATTAAGGTTATCTCAGTTAGTTTTGACAACAACATATTGGTATGTCGGTAGCAAAGCCAAAATTAAACAGAGTGTTTGAAGGTGCTAGAAAAGTAGGTTATAGAATATTTACTGGCGTAAGCAGAAGAAAGAAACAAAACTGCACATAACAGAAAAAAGAGGGAGAAAAGGAAAACAAAGAAAGAAAAACGTTGTACCTATAAATGATATGAGTTGGAAAGACGAGATCCAGTTGTTCTACTGACTATTTAATAAGTTATAGGTATCACGCCTAATGCTTTCTTTATTGCACAGAACACGAGCTAAGTAGGGTATGGTTGAGTTTTTGTACTTACCAGTGTGAGCATAAATTTTTCTATATAGGCTTCTGGTTTTCCCTGAAGAGATACAAGGGGAGAGTTGTGAATGAAGAGGGTGGTGTGAGTTAGACAGAATGGATTTAGCCCATTTTTCACATGAGTCCATTTGCCTGTCGACCAGAATATTAACAAGCTGGTTAAGTGTCACGTAGCTTACCCTGATGACAACCTTTAACATCCTGCGTAATAAGGCATAGTCTTTCTTCAGTAACCCAGGAAAAACTAAGGGGAAAAAATAAAGAATAATAGGCAGAATGCAAGAGTTAACGAATTGTAGGAGTTAAAGGTTGGGGTATACCAGAATGTCTTAACTTCTTGATGTAGAAGGTAAGACGGAATATTTTCCTAGAAATCATCAAGATATGAGACGACCAGGAAGGAAAGATCAGCAGATAGAGCGACGCCTAGGTATTTAATTTCCGGCTTCGTTCCTATTTCACTGCCATCTATGTTGCATACCTCGTGGGTGCTAACCAGTTTGTTTAGGTCAGATTTATGCCTAAAGGTGTAGTTGACTGTTTGGCATTTAGAGGGATTTAGGGTGAGACCGTTTTGTTTGGACCACTGGCTGATTTCTGATAAAAAGCCGTTTAGTTTAGAGCAGTCACTTTGACATTTGACAGGCAAAAATACAGTCAGATAGTCAGCATATTTGACAAGGTTAATGTCATTTGAAGATGGTAAGTCATGTAGAAACAAAGAAAAGAGAAGTGGGGAGAGTACAGCACCTTGGGGGACACCAGCTTCAGTGATCACAGCAGAGGAGGATTTACCTTTGTATACAGTGTACTGTATTCTGTTTGAGAAGTAGGAATGCAACCAGTTAGTGACCCAGTACTCATTTTGTGTCATGGAGAGCTTATTTAGCAAGAGACATCTAGGTACAGAGTCGAAAGCAGAAGTGAAGTCGAGAAACGTGCAGCGGACGTATTTGGCGCCTTTATCTAGTGATGAGACAATACTGTTGTGTAAGACGGCTGCACCAATAAACTTAGAAGACATATCATACCTACTGAAGATAAGACCTTATGTGTTTATGCGTATTCATCAGTAGAAAATTTTATGTTTTGCCTACATTGTTATCAAACGTCGGGTTGAAGATATTTTCACATGTTTAGCCACTGTGATGAGAGTTAAGTGGATTTTTATCCAGTCATTACAGTCATTACCTAAATTTCTGTCATAGTAAGCAGTTACATGTGCCAGCTTCTGGGTAAACATTTTTTGAAAATCAACAAAGTAACTTCTGTAAAAGGAAATTGTCAGATTCCTTTAAAGAGTGTAAGAAAAGGGTATTATCGTGTAAAGACATACCAAACTGAATACTGAGGCTTTAATCTCTGTAGCAGATACCAAATACAAACATCTTAAATACTGAAATGATTTTCACAGTATATCAAAATACGAGAGTAAATTTGACGATAACTGGTAGCATAACACCGTTGAAATTGACTAAAATTGAAACTAAGTCCGATGCAAAATATCTCGGGCTACTTCTGTCTTCCGACCTTACTTGGTCATCTCATATCCAAACGATTTCTAAGAAAGTGTTCCTTCTAACCTACTACATAAAGAAACTCAGACTAACTGGAATCACTCAACCTCTGCGTTCACAATTTGTCAATTCTCGTCTCTTACCTATTCAGGTAGAATCAGAAATCAGTACAAAATAATATATGCTCGTACAACCAAGTATAGGAACTCAACGATACCATATTTGGCCCGTGGTCTAAGTGACAGAGACAATGTTAAGCGTGAAACCTATGACTTGCTTTGTTGTTAATAACATAATTTTGGCCCTTGTTATTTCCCCCTTATACTCTCTTATTTGTACTCTATACTAAACACCTTCTTAAACATACTAAGCTACCTGAAATTATTAACATTGGCATACTTTTTTATTCTTTATTCTATTCCTTCTTTTGTATACTTACTGGGTCCGACTATATTATAACTATGAGTATTACAAAACTGTCTTGTCATTAACCATCATGTAATATTAATTCTTGTGGTTGTTCTTTGTTCGGCACTATTTAACTGACAATCTTGTTTGTGAACGCCACTATCACCATCTTAAAAATTTTGTATTATGCATGATTACTCACACTGCCACTACAAACACTGCATTAGTGCTGACAATAAAAAAAGCACAACCTGAAATGTTTATTTTATGATAGTTTAATGTAGTTCGATCAAATTAACTGATCATCTTGACTATAAACATTCTTAATTACATTTCATAACTTCTTGTATGATTATAGCTGTTACTGTTCACTACGTATACACATATCATAGCTCCCACAACCAAATACTGAAATATTATTTATTATTGGTGTTTATCTTCTTTTCTACTTGGTATTGTTTGCATATTTTTGTTATTTTTGTGTTTTTTTGGTTTTGTTGTGGTTTCTTTATATTTATTTTTTTTTGTATTACTTCTTTTAAATGTGCGATGAAATTAGATGCAATATTGTAGATATGTGTTGAAAATTCCACATTGTACCACTAGTACTGTTTCTGGAATAAAGCAAATTATTATTATTATCAGAAATATACGCACTGATGGTAGTAGTGAGGCATACGCTACTGATAATATTTGTCAGTAGTACATATATAGAGAGAGATGTTCACTGGCATAAAAACACCAAATAGCAGAGCGAGAGATTTGATATCAGGGAAAGCAAAGGATTTATCCTTGCGGAGATACATGGAATAGATGAAAGGAACACAAAGAAACATATTTTGAAGACCAGAAGTTGGAGAACACGGAAGATCTGTGAAAATGGTGCATTAAAGATAAGGTGTGCATGCTTTGGCTATATAGAGATATCATATTGAGAATAATTATTCCATTCAAGTGGCTTGGTTAGGGACACTTTATTGAGGAAAAAACACAATATTTAATCACTTTTAGCTGCATTTACGGTCGGCTAGGACAACGGATAACGAATTGTTCTGATTGGTTGCTTATTTTCTGAAGGTTGGACCTTGAAACCTAAAATTATCAAATGAGATCATTTCTTAACCACAAAGTAAGCGCTAAATCCAGATTTGAGGGATAAACACGACTTAAAATGTTGCTTTCAATTTTGGTTATAACCCCTCAATCTGCGTCTATATACAACTGACAAATATTGTCAGTATCACACGCCACTGTATAAGTGGTAGTAGTGGAACTAATAGTCGTAGTATTAATTAATAGTAACGACAGTAATGTCAGATGTTGTACTACTATTATTGTAATTAGTAGCGATAGTAAGTAAGGTAGCCTGCTTGAATCAATGGACTAAGTGACTTTCGATCGAACATTATGCATACATTTTCTTTATATTTCTCTTTCTTATAACCATTCCCTCATTTTCATAGTTGGCCGAATGTACTCATCACTCATATTTTTAATGGGCTTTCAACCAAAAGCTGCTCATTTCTCAGCGAAGAAAGAAAACAGCCCACAAGGGATTATTTTATATTTTCAGACTGAACGGTATTGTATTCCTTTAGGTAGTGTAGACTGCTGCTTTACCTGAAGATCCTGGATAGAAATATTATGTAATAAACTACTCTGAAAATTGTGTGCACTGTGTAAGCATTTTGTGCAGAATAAAGCTGTTACTATTAGCAGTAATATCACTAGTAATGGTATTAGTACTACTGTAACAACAGAAGACAAGGGCCAGGCAACAGATCGTTTTATTATGAAAATCAACACGTATTTATACATATTTCACATACACTATTATAGCTTATGCAAGTAGACAAGCGCAGTTATCTGATTGGTTGTTTATCAGAAGTTAGGCAGACAAACGCAGGCTTCTGATTGGTTGTTTCGGGATTCCTCGACAAATAGAGTTCTCTATCTGCGAATCATATTTTGCCACGTTAACTTTGCTGTGACTGGTTGTTCAATCAGCCTTGCTCATATTTTCTCACGGCCTGCTCTCACCACACTACTTCCACTTGTATTATTAGTTCTAATGGTAGCCTTATAGGTGGTGTCGCGTGTCCTACTGACAAGGTTTTACATTATTATACAAACAGACGTTCATCGAAACAAAAATATCGAACATCAGAGAGAGAGAGAGAGATTTGACACCACAAAGAGAGAAAATGAACCAGTGTGTTATGTTGAAACATAAGAGACACGATAAAAAGACAAAGAAACACAAGACAACGGAAGGACAGAGGTAGGACAACGCCTAAGATGTGTGCAAATGACGATTGATTTTCAAAAAAGATGTACATAATTTCCTTATATGTGTATATCATTTTCCTAATAAACACTCCGTTACCAAGTGCCTTCTCTTCCTTCACCTGTTACACTGGCATTAATAACAATATTTGTTGTGCTCAGAATTCCTTATGAGTATATATTTTTTTATTAAAAGTGTTTACTTGAAATTTGGTCTTTAGTATTATCACTTTGTTCCATATCGATTTAAGAGGACTGTTTCATCATTATGTGTTGATTATGCTTTCTTTGTTTACACGCTTAATAACAACAAATGTAGTCATGAGATATGAAAGATTGATCATTGAACGCAGACAACTGAACAACAGACTATTTAATTATTCTGTTAATTTAAAACTCTTATTCACACAAATTATATATATCTGTATATAATGAAATAAATCTTTCGATTCTGGTCACATCTTGCATAGATAAAATATACTCTGTGAAAATTAACATTGTTCAAGGTTCGATGATTTCTTGAAAATACGAATACTGTTATCCTTTTTCTCAAATTTTTTAAAATCAGTGTTATTTTGAAATGAGGATTCATTTTAAATCTGAAAGTAGCTTTGATTGCTGTTATTATTATTATTGCTCCCTTTGGTTCCTAGTGGAACATAGGGCTTCAACTGCGCGTCTTCATTTTCTTCTTTCTTCTGCTGTACTTTTTGACTGCATCCATGTTAATCCATATTCTTTCAACTCCTCTTCACGCGATCTCCTCCATGTCACCCTTGGACGTCCCACACGCCGCTTCCCTTTCGGGTTCCACTCGAGGGCTTAGCGCGCGATGTCACTCAGCGGTCTCCTCAGCGAGTGGCCGATCCATCTCCACTTTCGCCTGCATATTTGATGGGCGATTGGTTCTTGCTTTGTTTGTTCCCATAATTCCTTGTTGGTGATTCTTTCCGGCCATCTGATCTTCAGTATAGAGCGAAGACAGTTGTTAATAAAGGTCTGCAACAGACTGTTGGAAATATTCTTTGTGACCCGCCCGCCAAGTTTCTGATGCGTATAGAAGAACTGACTGACTTGACGTTTGCATTGAAAATCCGACGAATTTTGTTGTTGTTGATGAGTTGAGTGACGAAGATTTCCAGATTGGTTTCAGGTTGATGATGAGTGTGTTTCTCGCCTTCTCGATTCTCGCTCGACTCGACATCCTCGTCCGTTCCGACTGCCTGTAGTTGAGACAATGCTCCCTGGATAAGTGAGTGAATGAAGTAACCTATTTCAAATCCCTCCCGTTGATGGTGATTGACGTTGGATGTTGTTGCTGTTGTTGTTGGTTATTTTCATCACCTCCGTCTTGTCTATGTTTACCTGGAGTTCTGTCTTCACCGACTGCTTCTTCGACCAGTTTGTCGGTTTTCGCTTGTAAGTCTTCGATTGTGTGTGACATCAAACATAAATCATCCACGCGCGAAATCCAGGTTTTCTAGGTTCTTCACGTCGGTCCAGGATATCCCTGTATTCTCTTTCCCCAATGTCTGACGCATAATCCAGCCCACCACAATTAGGATTATCATGGGTGATAATAAGCACCCTTGTCTGACTCCTGTGTTTACTCCAAACGCCTCGATGAGTCTTCCGTTGTGGATCACTTGGCAGGTGCCGTTGTCATACAGCTGTTGAATAAGGTTGATGAATATTTGGGGTACGCCGTAGTACTCGAGTAATTTCCAAATTACCTCACGGTCAACGCTGTCGAAGGCCTTCTCAAAGTCTGTAAAGTTGAGGTAGAGGTTTGATTGCCATTCCATGCTTTGTTCTGTGATGATGATGCGTAGAGTTGCAATTTGGTCAGTACATGGTTTGCCTTTCCTGAATCCAGCTTGTTCTAGTCGAAGTTCGGTCTCCAGTGCGTCCTTTAATCCCTCCAGGATGATGCGACTCAGGATTTTACTTGGCGTCGACAGGAGCATGATTCCTCGCCAGTTCTTGCAGAGTGAGGCCTCAGTCGCCCCTCTTTGGTAGTTTCACGAGGTAACCTTTCCTCCAGTCAGTAGGCACCTTTCCCTCCTTCCAGACCTTTTGCAATAATGGAGTCATCATGTCTGCTGTAGTCTCTGAGACCGCTTTTACTGCTTCAGGGGGTATTCCATCTGGTCCGGCTGCTTTTCCAGCTTTCAGAAGCTTGATTACGTTCAAGACTTCAGCTCTCGTTGGGGGATTTGTGTCAACTTGCAGTTGTGTGCACGCTGTTGTTGGTATTTCTGGACGGGTTGCAGGTGATGGTCGGTTCAAGAGTCCTTTGAAGTGATCCGCCCATTGTTTGATCTGTTTTTCTTCCTTGGTAATTGGGTTCCCTTGGCTGTGTTTTATAGGTTTCGCTTGTGTTGATCTCTTCTCGGATAGAGATTTGGTTATCTGATATAATGTCCTCAGGTCCCTTTTGCCTGCTGCCTTCTCAGCTTCAGTGGCGAGGTTGTCGTAGAATCGTCTTTCGTCCTTCCTAGCACTGTTCTTCACTTCTTTGTCCAGTGCTTTGTAAGTTAAGCTCAGCGTCTCCTTCTCCTGTCCGTCCTTGCATTGAATCATTTTCTCTTTCAGTCATTTCTTGTCTTGTCGCTTCTTTCTTCCTAGAACCGTTGAACACGTTTCGTTGAGAATCGCCTGCAGAGACTTCCAATGTTCTTCCACACATGATTCTTCAGTGCGGTCACGTAGTGTTTCTTGCTTTGCTCTGACAGTTGCAGTGAAAGTGTCTTTTGTGGTTGTGTCCTTCAGTTTCTGAGTGTTGAACTTGCATTGTGGCCTATCTCCAGCTATCCTCGAGGCTTTTAGCTTCACCTTGAAAGTCCCCTGTACTAGATAGTGGTCTGAACCCACATTTGCTCCTCTCCTTGACCTTGTGTCCAGTAGGCTCCGTCTCCACTCTCTTGAAATTGAGATGAAGTCTATTTGATTCTTGGTGTTTCCATCTGGTGAAATCCATGTCGTCTTGTGTATATCCTTGTGTTTGAACACACTACCACCAATCACCAAATCATTGAAGGCGCAGAAGTCTGAGAAGAGTTCACCATTGTCGTTCATGTGGCCGGGGGCCTCACGACCCATGGTCAGTTCTCTTCCTGTGTTGTCTCCTCCCAGCTTCGCATTCATGTTGCCCATCAGGATTTTGATATCGCCATTTGGGATGTTGTCCATTATTGTTTGTAGTTGTCTGTAGAACGCCTCCTTCTTCTCTTGTTTTGAGACGTTTGTAGGCGCATAGCATTGAATGACTGTAACTTTCCTTCCTTTTGAGTTGAACCTGGCTGTCATTATCCTGGAGGAGATTGGTTCCCACTGCATAAGAGCTTTGGTTGCTGTTGGTGACATCATGATGGCCACTCCCTCGGTGTGCTCGTGGTTGTCCTCTGGGTGGCCGGAGAAGATTACTGTCTCTCCAGTAGAAAGTTGGCACCTTCCAGTTCGGTTCCATCTGCTTTCGCAGATTCCAAACACTTCTATTCTGTACCTTCTCACTTCAGCGGCTATCTGGGCAGCCTTTCCAGTTTCGTACATTGTACGGACATTCCAGGTACCCATCCTTACTTTTGCTTCCATCGAAAGAAGACACATCGGCTGACTGGATTCCCGAAGGCCAGCTTTCACCAGCCTGCGTCATTTCACTTCCCCGATTCCAGCGAAAAGTAAGGCTATTGCTTATGTTTTTAGAATTTTTAATATATTTATTCGTTGAAGTTTCTGTAGCGATTTGTTTGTTTTACAGGGGTGGAGTTGCTAGCACCACGCCCCAACCCCCTCTCTTTACCCGGGCTTGGGACCGGCGAGAAAACTAGTAAGCTAGTAGCCTAGCAAGCTAGTATCTGGCGAGGTTGATTGCTGTTATAGTTTAAGTCAATTTTGTACATCTTCACAGTGTCAGTTTTATGTGAATATCTTATATCTGCTTGCTATCAGACTTACAAAATACTCACTCCTTCGATATAGTTTGCCTATCTAGATTTCAGTCAACACAGACCTCTGTTAGTGTCACCTTCGCAACTGTACACAACAGGTCGTCAAAAATACTGACGTTTGATTACACTCAGAATCATGTTTGCAAAGTAATTCGTCATATAGACATAAGTAGTCAAGGTAATGTGAAATAAAGGGAATCGGTTATCGGTGCAGAAGACATTGTATTTAGAAAGTATGCCAGAATGTTTTCCTAACAATCACTATACATTACGGTGTATGATTTCGAAAAAAAATGTTGGCACATCCATGTAAGTGGGTATACGAAACGATAATATAACCCCAACTTCTGAATGATATGGACTTAGACTTTCAGCATGATAGTTCATTATTATATTGCAAAACACCACTGGCATTTATGAACAATGTGCAACTCTTGCCTATTGAGTCCACTTTCATATAAAATGGGAACTATTCTTAGTCTCTTCCAAATGGATCGTTGATAAGACATGCAAACAAATATGGATGTAATTATGTAAGCCTAGTGTAGAAGTTAGATATTGGTTTCTGTAGACACGGCAAAGACAGAAACAAGAGGGTGATAGTGAATGGAATACCAGAAAGTACAAAATGACGCCTGGTCATTCCGATCTCTTCTGTTAATTCCTCAGATAAATAAATATCTGGCGAGTAACACATAGAGTTGAACCTCTGTAGCCTACCATACCTGAAAGCCGGAGTGTATACATACAATTCAGGAGAAATATATAAATATTATTGTTCTTATCATTCCATTTGTGAAATGTGCATAATGTGACACTAACTGATGCTACTGAGGGACACATTAATAAGAATAACGTTTGTTCCTAGCATAGTTTATGTGAAGGAAGCCAACTGACTAGAATCGAAAATGTATCACCCATCACTGAAGTTCTGAATCCTCATTCGTAATGGGCACGGTAAAATATTTAATATGTCTTCTTAAATCACATACATAATAACACTAATTATATTTAAACAATAAAAGCAATATTATACAATTTGCCAATAAAAATTCCATTTTCAACTTTTTTTTCGACGAAATCATTAACTAGGCTGTACATTCATGCATTTATAATAAAAGCTTCGTGCCTTTAAGCAAAAAGAGGAACCTGATATACTCTCTTCCCTCAAGGATTCGGAAGGTATGCAGCGAGGAGGTGATTGATGAAGAACTGAGTGATCTCTGAAGAACCCTTATGGTTCATAGGTTCATAGACAAGAACCTCAAATCAAAGAAGACTTCCGAACAAGTTCAGTCCGTCCAGAAGAAGATACTTCTGCTTAATCTAGAATTCAAAGATGACATTGAAGCAGGAATCCTTCGTAAATGCCTCTGCAAATCTCTGAGGAAGACATACTTCGCCGCGAGCCTACGACTAACGTTTTCCTGCAGGAAACTGTTCAAACAGAATGCGAAAGACAAGCTGTCGCATTGGTTCATTTAAATGTGCATATACGAGTTTACTTGCTTTTGCGGAGATGATTACATCGGCCATACCATGCGCCAACTTGAATAATGTGCTCGTGAACACTATCCAAACTGGCTAGCAGAAGTAGAACAAAAACGAGTGTATGGTTCTGTTACAGAACATCTGGTCAATTCAGGACATTCCGCGCCATTCGAAAAATCCTTCAAAATGATATGCAAGATTCGATCAAACCTATCAAAGGGAGTAAAACTGACACATCTGAGCATAGCCGAGGCGCTAGCTATCCAAAAGCTCAAACACACGCTATGTATCCAAAGGAAATATGTCCAACCCTTGTCCCTAACATGGCCATCATAAACAGGTAGTTCTTCTAATAGTGACTATCCCATTGACTTTCTTATCCAAACTTCCTGTTTATTCATGTTATTTTTAAGTTTTTCTTAATCCCTATTTACACTACCATGCTTTCATATCCCAACTTCCTGACTGTTTCGCCATTTTTTATTATTTCTGCATAATGAATCCCTGATTGCATAAACAATTATTCGTCACATTAGTTATGATCCTACTAGATTTTTTATCCAAACATCTTGTCTATTTTTGTTATTTCTAGATTTCTAACCCCTAAATGCACAATATGTCAATCTTCTCAGTAATTATGACGCTACTTTGAGTTTTATCCGTCTCCCAGTTTATAATGTCATTTTAATTCCTAATTGCAATTCTATTAAACCGACCCTTGACCAGAAATTATTCTGGAACTTTCCTACCTATTTATTATAAATACACGAATGTACTACCTAGTTGATGACTTCGTCGAAAAGAAAATTTTCTTCGCTGTAACCGTCTTTTTATTCTCTATGATCAAATGTGTATATTTCATGATTTTCAACTTTATCAAAATGACAATCAAACAGACGCCATACTCAAAATGTTCTTTATAAATGAGGGTGTGGACAAAACTGATGTCTGATTGCATGGAGGATTTAATCATGAGCTGACATCAGTTAGAGAACCACTAGAAAACCTGGGAGTACTGGACAGCTGTTTCGTCCTAGTTTGGGACTCTTCATCAGTACGCACCCACCGGGGTTCGAACCCAGGACCTTCTGGTTACAAGGCGAGTTCGTAGACCATTGAGCCACTGGGACCCGATGGTCGCGCTATGTTGTGAATTGGCAGAAGTTAGAATTCAAGGGCCATTGGATCGGGTCCCAGTGGCTTAATGGTATACGAGCTCGCCTTGTAACCGGAAGGTCCTGGGTTCGAATCCCGGTTGGTGCGTACTGCTGAAGAATCCCAAACTAGGACGGAACAGCTGTCCAGTACTCCTAGGTTTTCCAGTGGTTCTCTAAGTGATGTCAGCTCATGATTAAATCCTCCATGCAATCAAGCAAAATCCCTACAAAACCAATACTTGAAAACTGATGTCATCAGTTCGCCAGATACTCCAGCTGTAGAAAAACAACCCAAGTAAAATAGCTTTAAAAATGATCAAAAGTAGCATTTGAAATGATGACAGTGCATTTGTTTAAACGTGTAACGCAAAATCACATATAAATGTGTACAACATCAACTAATTCAGACTGCATTTGTTCGCTTTTGTTCCATCCTTTTAAAGAAAGTTGAAAATGAACCGAGTTGAACCATGTGTCGGGACTTGGCGGAATACTCATCTTCAGTAGGCAGTAAGCTTCACAGTTTGGTAATAAAAAAAACTCTTGCAACCCCAGAATCTTTAAATTATGAATGTTAATAACTATAACATTGATAACTTCTAGTGACTCACTCAATTGAGTACCATTTTCGTCTCTGTAAAATTAAATCAGGAATACTACTTCGGAAGCGCTTATAATCAGGTGTTTATGCTGTGCTAGTAGGAGGAATCCTGTTATGTGCTGCTGCTGAGTGGGCTATTAGAGTTTTCCCCGTCGCCAATGATGTTATGTACTCGTCGAGTAGTTAATAGTCCTGACGCCAGAAGAGGGAAATCAGAAGACCACCAGGTTTACGATGATACTTGTATTTTCCAGACAAGGAAAATAAATGTCACACTACTGTGTGAGTGAAATGGTACGAGTGTACGAAACGTGAGAATACAAGAATGAACAAGAATAATAAAGCAAGAGTATATATGAAAATGGCTAATACACATGAACCAATAAGATAACGTCTTAACATGATTGGTTGTAATGTCATGTGATAACAAGGTCATACATTGTTTATTCAGTTAGTAGACAGATAAAAGCATAGTGTCAGTTATAATGGAATATCGATCCATAGACACAGCAAAATAAATTGGCGGCGTCCTTAAATCTTGGGCTACCAAAATTTCCATCCTACATATTGCATCTATTTCCTCGGATTTATTTTGTTTTAATTATTCAATTATGTATCCAAGTCGCATTACTTACTCTCGCGATTATTTAAAATGTTTTCAACCTGTTGATTTACGAGTATATAATAACGTTAAGAAAAAGCATCATGGAGGTTGGCAGAGATCATTAAAGTGTACTCCAATGCATCAGATGACTGTTCCTGTGATTATGAGCACAAATTGCAGGTCATTATCGAACAAGATTAACTACTTGCATTCTCTATTATACTCAAATGTATATTGTAATACTGGTGTAATCACTCTTCAAGAGACTTGGCTCCATGATTCATATGACGATAATTTAGTCTCCTTAAGTGGGTTCACAATCTACAGACAAGACCGATGCAGCTCAAAGAAGAAGAGAGGTGGTGGTGTTGCCACTTTTATTAATTCTCAGTGGTCTACTGCCAACAACGTCTGCTTCAAATTCTCAAATGACAATATTGACTGTATAACTGTAAAATGTCGACCTAAACACTTACCTAAGTATAGCTTCATTTTTGTCACAAATATCTATATCACACCTTGTTGCAGTCCCTCAGAACTATCTATCTTCGCTGATGAATTCACTATTTTTGCTGCTGCTTCGTTTGGTAACTCCTTATCTATAGTGACTGGCGACTTCAACTCCAGCGACTGCAGTTTTATTACATTGCTGGGCCATGCAAATGTTGTTAATTTCCCAACTCGACAAAATACTTCACTTGATTTAGTATTTGTAAATGATTCTGGAATATACGAAGCTCGTAAAAGAGCCCCGCTCTTCAATTCTGATCATTGTATTGTACGAGTCTTACCCAAAATTTACGGAAAGTTACACAGTAAAGCCCTCTCAAACTTGTCTAAGAAAGTTGTTCACAGATGCTACTCAAATGAGAACGTACATCATCTTAGAAACATGCTCAGTGACACAAGATGGGATTTGTTTAATGATGATTCACTTGATGACAATATCTCTAATATTACATCCTATCTGAAATTCTGTTTTGAAATCTGTTGTCCAAAAGAAACACTATTCGTCAAATTTGACCGTTTCTCCTCGCCTCAACTTAAAAAGCTTCGTAGAGAGAAGGAAAAACTGTATAAAATCAAAGATAAAATTGGTGTAAAAAGAACTAACTTCTTAATTAAGTCTGAAATGCAGAGGTTGAATGTAATATATAACCAGAAATTCATGTCCTGCAAAAATCCTTCTAATATGTGGAAACTATTTAAGGAAATCACTGGTGGTAAGCAGATAAACAATATTCCATATTCTTTTGATGTATGTACTCTTAACAAATCTTTTATTTACTCTCCCTCAAATGCCATGCTTCCCAGCATCACTTGTGTTAATAATAGCCCCTTTCCAGGTTTTAACACAAATGATGTTCAAAAGTGCCTCAAGTCTCTAAACCCTTCCCAGAGCTTAGGTCCCGATTATGTACCTAGTATTATTTTTAAAAAATGTTCTGATATTCTGTGTCACCCTCTTACTGATCTATTTAACAAATCTTTTTCCGATAATATTGTGCCTGCCGTTTGGAAGGACATTAAAGTTGTACCCATACCTAAATCTTCTACTGGAGCATGTGTCAAATTTAGACCCATTGCTATTACCTCTCCTTTTTTGAAAACTATGGAGAAATTACTTTTACTTAGTCTTGTACCTTCGCTTAAATCCTTTAATGACCCTAAACAATTTGCCTATAAGCACAGTAGAAGCACTTTAGATGCAGCTGCCGTCTTATATCATAACATTGCTTCCAGTCTAGACAAGGGGGCTAAATTTGTTCGTTGCGCCTTCCTAGACTATACATCTGCTTTCGACTCGGTCCCTAGGGACATCTTATTAAATAAACTTGCTGCTAGTCAAACAGAATGTTGGGCTGTTAACTGGTTGCATTCCTATTTCTCAGATAGAAAGCAGTACACCGTATATAAAGGGAAGTCCTCCACTTCATTGCCTACTGAAGCTGGTGTCCCTCAAGGTGCTGTTCTTTCTCCTTTTCTTTTTTCTTTCTTCTTGCATGACTTGCCTCACTCTGATGAAATAAACTTTGTGAAGTACGCTGATGATTTAACGGTTTCAATGGCTGTTAACTCCCAGCTAGATTGTACTAAAATAAATAGCTTTCTATCGGAAGTCAGCAAATGGTCTGAGTCTAACGGTCTTAAACTGAATCCTTCTAAGTGTCAAACTGTTGATTTCAGCTTAAGATGTAAACGACAGTTAAAAGAAGTCATCGATTCTCATGACAGTTGTAAAATTGACGACAATGATATAGGAATCAAATCAGAAATTAAGTATCTTGGACTCATTCTCTCTTCTGATCTCTCCTGGTCTTCCCATGTCTTAGCAATCTCCAGTAAAATATTCCGCCTGACATTTTACATTAAGAAGTTAAGACACTCGGGTATAACTCAACCCCCCCTCTTACAGTTCATAAACTCTTGCATCCTACCTATTCTTCTTTATTGCTCACCCTTATTCTTTCCTGGTTTGCTTAAAAAGGACTATGTCACAATTCGTAGAATACTGAAGACTGTCAGTAGGGTGAGTGGTGTCCCAGTGGACCACATAGTTAACGTCGTTGTCGATAGGCACTTGACTTCGTGCAATAAATTTGCTAAAGGGATTTTGTCTGACTTGGAGCATCCGCTTTACCCTCAGCTTTCACCTTGCATCTCCTCAGGTAGAACAAGGAGTAACTTCAGAAAACTGTATGCTCGCACGTCTAAGTATAGAAATTCTATGATACCATACTTGGCACGTATTTTATGTGATGAAAATAGTGTCAGGCAAGAATTAACTAACCTTTTTTCATCTAGTAAATAAACAATTTCCTCCATCCATCCTTAAATACCTTCAAGTTTTACTTTTATTACTTCTATTATATTTATGGTCCTGTTACTTCTCTGTTGTTTTACTCTCATAATTGCAAACACCAACTTATCTCCATGACGGCTGTAATCTTTGTTTTTCCCCTCACCATATCATGTAAAGAGAACATTATATTCAATATTTTTAAACATGTTAGGATTTCTATACCACATTGACAATACTGTGTGACACAAGCCAACGGCAATTTTCACTTGTATTCTTATTATTATTACCCTAGCTGTTATCATTATTATTGCTATTTCCATTTTATATGCTGCATGTTTTTGACACTACCTCTATTGTAAATGTGGAAAATTTTCTGTGTGATTAATTTTATTTATAATTTGAGGAAATTAGATGCAATATTGTGATTAATGCTGAAAATTCCATTCTGTATCACAAGTACTGTTTTTGGAATAAAGTAAATTATTATTATTATTATTATTATTATTATTAACAGACTGTCAAAAACAAGACACACGTCATGTGGATACATATCAAATCCGAAGGACAGTTATAGAATTCTGTGAAACACAGTACACATAGAACCCGAAAGTTAGAGGTTTGATAAACAGGGTTTCTTATTCTATTCATGTTTTTATAGTTATTTGTAGCTGGCTGCATATTCGACAAATTGAGTGAACATTGGAGATGTGTTTTTTTTAATTTCAATAATGAAAATTCAGAATTTCCACATTGGTACTTGTGTTTTTTATCCGAAGTTCCTTTGATCGTATTCTGATGTGAAACATCTAAAGTGTTCCTTTTTTCGTCTATCTGCTTCTAAATACAAGTTCAAACAGATACATTTACTTCTTGGTTGCATGATTTCATCATGAGCTGACATTAGTTAGAGAACCATTGGAAAACCTGGGAGTATTGGATTTGCATTTAACGCGCACTGGGATGTTGTCGTTTCAGCCAATTAGCCGAGTTTTTGTCGTGAAATGTTTGGGACCACGTCTAGTTATATTTTTCAAAACAATCGCCTTATTTTGACGTTCTATATCCCAAGCATGAATCAACTATTGGTTATTGTCTATTCAAATGTGCACCAATTTCATCACTTATGGCTTTTGTCTATATGTATGGTGTAAAATCTTCTCTGTCGAAACAAAATTATTCTATGAAAATTTTACTTGGCCTGTTATTTTCTTGAATAGGTGATCCATCTTTAGTATGGCATAAACATTTTATCCCCGGGATGGATTTCTATGCTATAATGCATATCTTATATATTCATGCATTTGGTATTCGACCATTAAAGTTATTCATATTATTCACCATACTTCTCTGGCTTATATTTCTCTGTATTTATGTGACAGAAGGTTTTAATCTTCTCACTGGACTAGTATGTCCTGCTTATGGCCTATTGTTAGTTTTAATGATGTGACGTGGTGTAGCTCAACTATACAAACATGAATATTCCATACCGTGGACATCGATATCCTGTGCACTAGGCAGTTTATTATTTGGTCTATCAGATAGTTTATTAGCTGTAAGCGTATTTGTCCAAGAGAAATCACTTATGTCTATATTGATCCTGCCAACTTATTATGCTGGACAATTGTTAATCACTGTCTCAGTTGTCAACAGTCAACTCACATCACATAAAGCGAATCATACTGATGCAAAAAGAAGAATAGAGAAGAAGTCCAGTACTCCCAGTTGGTTTTCCAATGGTTCTCTAACTAATGTCAGCTCATGATGAAATCATGCAACCAATCAACCAAATCCCTACAAACCAATACTTGAACATTTACTTATTGTAAGTTATAAAAAATTGGAGTTGAATATGTAGGTCTGACTTTCATGATTTCTACTCCACATCGATGATTCATAGTCTTTCAGGTTCAACAGGTGCTGGAACATCAGAATTTATCTGTAAGCTCCATTACTGGGAATTTACATGGACGCTAAGGTTAAATTTCTAGCTTTAAGTCATGGTGATTTTAAATCAACATACGATTAGTGAAACACTGTTCACCTGTTTGCAGTACTCTGGATATCAAGTGTACATTGAGTACCCTACACACGTCAACTCCAACTGCATTTACCAATTCACTTGCACTTGCGGAAGCAAGTACATAGGAAAGACTGAGAGGAGAGCATCTACTAGATTTTCTGAGCACATTCCTAAAAGTCTCCGTACAAAAGGAAGAAAAGTGTTATCGAGTGCAATCGCCAGATATTTAATTGACACAGGACACACAGTAGAAATTAACTAAGCCTTCAAAATAATCAACACGTAAAGAAATCCATGGCTACTTCGTTTCGCAGAAGCCATTGCTATCAAAAGACTTCGACCAATCTTCTGTATACAGAAAGATAGTGTGACTAATCTTTCACTACTGTGGTAACCCTAATTCTATTTTATTTTAATGTTGTTTTACCTTTTTGTCAGTATGCCTGTGTGTTTGTCTTGTTACGAAATATTCTATTCAATTTTGACCTTCAAGTCTCTAAATCTACTTAGTTGTCTGTTTAAGTTAAAAAATGTTACTTCACTATTCACCCCCACCCTCTTAAACTCTCCACCACAAAATGTGTAAATTCACTCTGTTCTCTGACCCTGACCCTATAATATGCCTCTAACCAATCTGTGTTTTCCAATATAAATATGAACTCTAACCCCTCTTATCTAATTCCACTATTAAGAAGACAATTTCAGCGAAGAAAATTTTCTTTTCGACGAAGTCATCATCTAGGCTGTACATTCGTGTATTTATATCGAATGGATGGGGAAATTCCAGAATAATTTCCGGTTAAGGGTCAAATTAATAAAGATTAAAATTAATTAATTAATTTTAATGAATTTACAGCCTAGATGAGGACTTCGTCGAAAAGAAAATTTTCTTCGCTGCAATTGTCTTCTTAATAACTCCTATGACCCAATGTGTAATTCCACTATATATAATTAGTTGTTTTTGACACCGAATAATCTGTCTACCTACATCAAATTCTGGAATTATGTTCCTTATACCTTCTATTTATAATTCCAAGTAATTATGAAAAAGTATGTTACAAAACTTTTTTGAAACTTATAATTTGATTTTGTTTAGGATGTATGCAGTTGATGAGTATCCACGAAATAAAACGAGCTCGTATTATCCTGCAAACATGTTCGCTCTTTCTCTCTTCAAACTTCAAATTAATTGACGGAGCGTAATGAGCGGAGTAAATGTGAACAAGTAGCAAACCGAAGACAATGACGTGAAAATGACTATGAAAAATCTGTCAGATCAATCCTTATTTAGCATTGATCCGTAATCACGATCTATTTTACAGTTCCATGTTAATATAGTTTGTCGGCCGTACCCAGTGTTCGCTTTCCAAGCGTATCACCGAACACTTAACAACATAGTTTTACAAAGGAGAAAACGATGTCCCGCAGCTCCACCTTAGAACATCTGATAGAATCCGGACACCAAGCTGCACCCCAAACAAACTTCAAAGTAGTCTAGAGATTAAGAAGTAGTCTTCCTAAAGGTGTACGAATCAGACCTCTTCAGACTGCAGTAGCAATGGCGATTCACTCGCATACAGAAGAAGTTCGTTCAATCACTACACTTACAATGGACTTAATCTACCTTATTACCCGACAGGCAAATTCTACCTAACCTTTTTTTCTGTCTCTTCATTAGTATTATTTTGTCTTCTCAGTTGTAATATTTCACATTTTCAACTTTCTTGTTCTCTACCCCCACCCGATTTAATTTCTACACCTCACTCCCATTGTTATTGACCTGACCAACGCTCAATTTCTAGTTATTTATGTTACGTCATCCAACTTAATTGCTCAATCTCAGTTCTAATTTAAATGGCATTATTATCTACCCCACTTCTACTTAGTCTCTACCTGTAATTACCTCTGTTGCTAACCTGACCTAAGTTGAAACATTTTAGTCAATTATATTACGTCATCTAACTTACTAACTAACTCATTTTTAATTTGGTTACTGTCTGATTAACCTTGTTTCTATATTAGATCATTCTTTTATTACCTGATCAATCTAAACTTGACAAACCTCATGTACACACACACACACACACAAATAATTATATATAAATGCGACTGTACAGTTATGTGAATCAATTCGCCGGCGAAAAGAGTCTCTTCGCTGAACGTCTTCTCTTTAATATAGTTTGTTATGGATTTTAGGGTGATTGCACGAAATCACTCCTATACAGCAGATTACCGCAAATAATTCAGCCATTCTCGTGTGTTCCTGGTTATGCTTCTCAGCCAAAGGATGACTACCTGATATATTGCGTTCAACTAACTTAGAGTTCTATACTGGAATAGTAACTGGTGCAATCTAGCAAGTCCTCGAAGCTCAACTTGCCATACAGAGATGAGAACCAAATGATGACACATCAAGCAAAACCTGGGCGAGTTGAGGAATAATCTATTTGAGGAATTGTCTACCCAACATCTCGTCGTTGAGATAGGACTTTATCTAGCTCATAAAGGTGAACGGATGTTTACTCACCTGACTGAAAAGCCATCCCTTCCCAGAATGATAAGGAAAGAAAGAAGAACCTAGTTGTAGGAACAGACGATCTCACCATACCCTGCAGAGTGTTCTAGTGTCCATACAAAAAAGTAGAAAATTGGTACACATAATAATAAAATACCAAAGTATGTTCCTAGATAATGTTCTCATGCATATGAAATTGCAATGAAAGTGCAGGAACTTTCTATGAAAGACAAAAGTAGCTTAATAACTAACTGTGTAAACAAATGTATATGCTGAACTGCCGTCACTTAGATATCATAGTTTTAACTGTAAAACTGAATGTTGATTATTCTTACCAGTCCTACAGTCGCGAAGACGTTATCAAGCGTACACTGATGGAGTTGAGAAACTCAAGATCAAATGTGGCTAAATCCGTTCAGGGCACTATACTTTGCCTTTGTTAAGTATGATTAATGGTAGAGAGGTTAAAAATATCATAATTTAGTTACAGCTAACTTCATAATAGTCAGTCGCAACCTTTGATGTTCTGGAGGATTCTGTGAGTACTGATTAATAGCCAGTGTGGAGCCATGTTACATATTCTAGGACAACTGTGAACTCCAGAGTAATAATTAATGCATGAATCAGTTACTCCATTTATTCTCTGTTAGTATTCAAAACAATACAGTCATAATATTGTACTGCATGTTTATGCAGACAGTATTAATATATATGTGTAAACATAGGCACTGTGGCAGTACGTAATTCCATATTAGTTTGTTTATTAGATGTATCACACAATGAAGTAACAGTATTATTATTTACTGGATGACGTTTCGAGCAAAATTTCTTGCTCATAATCATGTCATCAATTGTAATCACACGACTTCGAAACTTGAGTTTTATAGTTTTCTTTGTCCTCTCCTATTTGTCGTCGTAGGTGTAGTAGAATTTTCCAGATATCTGGGTTAACAGGTGTTGAATCATTCCTATTACGCACGTGTTTGCAGTTGATTCGATAAACAAATCTTCTGTTATCAATCTCTCCCTCCCTCTACCCTGTTACATTAGATTTCAAAACTGTCATCCTATCCCATCTTATTGTATGGCTGTGTGTAATTGTATGTAGTGAGCGCTACAACTGAACTATTCTCTAGATTTCTTATCTTATTTGATTCAACTTATCTAGATTTTGCTAGGTTTTTATTTATTTTATTTTTGATTACAGCTTGATTCCACACCGTATTTTTGGTACAATTGTGGAATTTTCAGCATCAATATCGGTAGCCCGAAATTCGCAGGCCAACCATACGTATCAGGTGCGCGTCGCCGTGGGCTCGAACCCCTGACCATGTGCATGGTCGGCGAGAGTCCTTACCACTGTGCCACCGACGCACTGCTCTGCTGGTCTGACTGCACCAGTACTTCTACTATGACCTATGTATTTGACCTGACAATCATCTCAGGCAGAGTATTAGATAAACTAAATTGTTTTGTTTTAAAGTCTCCACAGGATCATTTAACTGGAAACTTTTAATTGTTTTGAATAGGGTTTTTGGGTTTGAATTGCACTTTTATTGCCGCCTTGTTAAGAATTCTGCGTAAGGTTTCCAAGTTTCCTTCTTTGCATGGAAGTACTGCTGGTAATTAAGATTTCTTATTATTGCTGTTGTCATTATATTGAGCATGTTTGACATGCATGCTGTCATTAATATTATTATTACTATCATTATTATCATCACTATCAATACTGTCATTATTTATTTTACTTTTACATTTCCCTACATACTACCTGGTTAATTTATCAGGCTAATTATTAAGCTTCAAAGCTTCTCTTATATGCCTCATCTCCTGTCTTAGATTTTCTCTGATCCTACTTAGTTTTTGCGCTCTATTACCAAAACATTTCACCACTCCTGATTTGACTGGCATAGAGTGAGATGTTCAGAAATCCAAATATTTGTTTGAATGTTTAGTTTTCTTGTAAAGACTGTAATGCTCATCTTCCCGTCTCCTTTCCTTTTTACCCTACAGTCTAACATTGGAAGCTCTCCTTCCTGACTACCCAATTGAATCGCTTATACCTTCAAGTTGGTGTGTTGAAAAAAGTCTGTTTACGCCCATGTTTTAAGAACTGTTTCACACTGATATTTCTAATGAATTGTGCTGACAGTAGTTTGTAAGGCATCTGCTCACCCTAAATTACTGCGGGTGGAGTTGAAAACGTGTAACTGCCAGTGTCACTTTCAATCAGCTGATTACTGGAAACTTAACTGAGTTCCTAAGCTATACAGATACAAACTATGAAACAAAACAACGGGAAAATTTGATTTGTAGGCTGCGCTAACTATCATATTCATTCATAAATATAAGGCTTTTCTTCGTTCTAAAGAAATCCTTCGTGTTACTCTTTTGAATAGGAATGCGTAACAAGGCTATATATCTCCTATAAAATCCAGACGATAATCATACATAATAAGCAACAGATAAGATATTTAGACACTCTATGGTTGTTGTACAGTAGATTTATGGATTTTTATAATTGAGTTGTTCGTTATTTCAGTCTAACAATTTATACTACTTTCCAGTAATATGATTATTCTAACATCATTTTAACTTAAGCTCCCAACATCAGTATAAATCATTGGAAAGTACATCATATTTTAGACAGCAATATATTGTGCTGTTGGATTCAGAGTTATGTCTTGAGCAGCGAATTCTTTATGATTTGAGGAGCTTCGACAAGTTGTTGGAAAGTTCTAACACAAACTGATCTCCTCCGATGGTGATTAGAACTACAGGTACATCGAAATTAGCAACTGGTTCCACTGTAATATGAGTTAATGGTGTGGCTACTGAGAACCTCGTGAGCTCATCAATGCAGGAGAACATGTAAACGAATTTGTAAGTGTAATAAATACACCAGGACGTCTTCATCCCGTGAAAGTCATAGGAGGATGAGAAAAATCATGGATTTGTCTCGATACGTCTAATACGGTAGAGGGCAATTTTATGATAGTGTAAATGACTGGATAGCACGTAACACAAATGATACAATATGACCCACCATCTGATGCTTATATAAGAACAGCCTGCGAATACGTCGTTAAATACAGAATGGCAAACCATATCGAGACCTTTTGGAAAGGAGTTTTAAACGAATTTATCAGTCCGATTTTGAATACCAAACTTCTAATAACATAATCCCCGTCTCTTGTAGACTTAGACAAACTTACCGCAATACTGAACAAAACCGACAGCACCGACTTTGGTTTCGGTCGCTGGTAATGACATGCTCTGGGTTGAATTGACCTACAGTGTGTAAGTATCCCACTGGCAGTTGATCTTCCACAAAATCTACTGAAGATGAACCACTATCCTTGGAGAATACTTAGGTGTTATGGAATGATAAAACCTCAAATGAGTGCGAAACATGTCACCATCCCCTCGACCTCTAGATAAACCTGACGAATAATCCAGAGAGGCTCTATGAGTCTCTTATCAGTTGTGATTCACATGAGAATCAAGTGCGTGCTCTATTTTTTATTTTCATGGTATTCCATCTGCTAATTATGCAGTCCACTGGGGATAAAGATAATCTGTAATCCCTCGTTTTGTCAGATGATGGTGATTACTCGTTAATTTTGGCTTGACAGGAGCCCTGTAATGAAGTTCGAATGTAACCTTCCGAAGTATGTTCTTGCATTTATCCAGTGCATTACAAATAGACGCTTCAATGTTAAAGGATGGATGAGCGTCAATTGGTGAAAATACTAAAACCTACATTTAGCATTTATTCAAAATATTGTTATAACACTAACTATAGATGAGAACAGCCTCTATCGTGAAACCTTTTCAATTAGTTCAAAGCTACTCTCGTATAACTACTGTTGTCGCAATAATGCTGTACATCCCGGTGACTGTAGAATTTTATGAACTTACGAATACTTTATGCCTCATTAACTGATAATGATTCCAAATTCACCCTCAATATTTCACTTTACCACCTGTGAATCAAACTGCCTCTCACCTTCTGATAACGCAATCTTTTGTATTTGCCGCCTAAAATTGACAGGCCATAGGTATCTTAAAACTGGAAATTTTAATTAAACCCAATATCACATAACTTATTTGATTAAAGGTGAATTTCACAAATCCCTTATCTAGTTATCTGTACATTGTTCAGCATTTCTGTTATTTAAACGTCTATAAGGTCTAAATCTGTGGAAACAATTCATATCACATTTCCTTCCACTTAAAAGCAGTTTACATACGTTCCTGCCTGTAAGAGTAGCTTGTTTCTATTCAAGAAATAGATTATTATTGTTATTATTATTATTGTATTGTCATAACGAAGACATTCACTAGAATTCGCTTCCTAATAAGAGTAAAATGGCGGCCTACTTAAAACTTGGTCAACCAACAACTTGGTCATCTTTCTGTTGCATATATTTCCTCTCCTTTGGTTTGTTTTAATCGATTAAGATATGACATCTATTGGTATTATCTACTCTTATGTGTATGTAAAATGTTCACAGGCAACTGATTCACACTTTCCTACTAAACTTGAAGAAAGGTATGATTGTTGGTGGTAGCATGAGATAACTGTTCTTAAGTTATGTTCTTGGATCTCAAAATTTACTTCTGAACATCTTACAATTGGTTTCCACGGTTAGATATCGTGGATTTCTGAAGGGGACAAAGCAGAAATATCACATAATGGAATAGGTTTTGCTGCAGCTCAGAGAGTAACATGTCACAGGGTACACTGTTAATTAACATTTTACTTGAAGATACTGTACGAAGGGTAAATATCGTGTAATAGACTCCTCTGAAAATTCTGTATATTTTATAAATACTGTCGTGAATAAAGATGTTCATATTATTACTAAGTAGGTGTTGAGTCACAATATCTAAATTATTCATCAATACTGATACTTTTCGGCAATGCAATAACGAGCATTCTTGTTCTTTCAGATCCTAATGTTGGAAATCTGTCTCCAAATCAGACAGAAGTCGACGTTATACTCTTCCACTTAACGTATAATTTCGGTGTTTAATAGCTGTGGAAGGAGAAGCATAAGTTATAGTTGAACATTCTGTTAAGTTGTACACAGAAGGAAGACAATTTAAAACTGTATTTTATTAAATCTAAAATGTTGAATAAAAAAATAACGAGTGTCTAATCGGCGTCTAGTTGGTGGTAATGCCCACTCTCATGGTTGTAGACAATTCTTCGGTTCATTTATCGGTTTCACTTTGAATCCTAAGCTATATACACAAAAGAAAGGGAAATGTGTAGTGAATTGTTGTTTCCGAGAAGGTCGCAGCGGTGTAATTATCTTGAATTTTTAGTTGAACTCTTACAACAGGTCCACCGATTTCCATTTACACTCAAATTTTATTATTTTTTAAAATGTTTGCTTATAAAATCTGTCTCAAAGAAAGTGAAATAAGTGGGTGTTGACTGTAAGACTATGTATTCCGCAGTACACACCATATTTAACATACTATTAAAAGTTGAATGTCCACTCTGATAAACTGTAGTTAGGTGAAGACTAACATTCACGGCGTTTTGTGTGAGTGGATAAAATACGTCAGATACTGAATTGTTATTCAGGTACATGAAGGCAGGAATGGGCATACACAGGGACTACATAGAAGTGTAACTTCTAGTTCACAAATACAGAGTCCCTATTTTCGGATCGAAAGCGTAGACAGCCGACAACTACTAGCAATTACACATCAACTAAAAGCACTGTATTTCCGTGAATTCATCAAACAGAAATAAGCGTATTTGTAACTTTCGAGTCCGCAGCTTCTGAAGAGAAACTCATGAACTAAATACCTCAAACTGAATATTTCCACTGGCACCTTTAATAGTCAACTTTGATTTCAAGCAACATCTGTTGTTTCATGAAAGTTCCAGATGCTGAGTTCGTCTACACAACTAACAAAAAGCCCTATTCAACACTCCTTGAAGGACGCTTTTTACAGTTGAGGAGGAATTTAATTCCTACATTTAATGGTATTCGAGTCAGTTTCACCTTGTTTCTCCGTCAAGTCTGTGAATATTCACTACACTACTAGCAGTATTTGAAAAATTGTCAAAGAGCTAACAATTATTACTACCTATTCAATGGTATCAAATAATCTTTTAAAATGACTGAACACAGCTTACACAGTGAAGAGAATTTGAGAATATCTTCACGAGGTCAGTAAAGTATGAACTTACTCTCTCATATGACAACGTAGTTCAGCCAATCTTGGTTTCAGTTCATCAATGGTGGATTGATCATGTGACCATAGGCGATCGGCTATGACTGCACCCTCAAGCCTAATGAGCATAAATAAATAACATGAGAAAAAGGTGTTTTAAAAGTGTCAGTAATCTCCATTAAGGCGCAGCAGTACTTGCAATTTTGTAAGTGGCGTAGATAAAATATTTTCGACTTGAATTCCAGAATTGCTAAGAATTCACTTAGAAAGGTTCAGATTGATCAACAACTGACTATCACGACATGGATATTACGAAGGGTAAATTACACTGTCTCTATCAACAGCCAGTCCTAGTGATACTGGATGGTCGGTGGCAGTCGTCAGGAAGACTCGTACCTAGGTTTCGTGCTTGATGTCTTTTACCAGTCAGCAAGGCGTATGTGAAATCCTAGACGAACTCATGACACTTCTGAGATTCAAACCAGTGTCACTCAGTGCTGCAGTCATCAGAGAGGTTGTCACTTAATTGTTTGGGGTCTCGACTGACTTTCCATCTTATTCAGATTGAGTACACAGCTAACCACATGGTATTCCTGTGCAACTTACATAGAAACGTGATCTCTAACAAGGTCAAGACTTTCACATATTTACCAGTGTAGGATCTGTACAGATAAACTCCGAAAATGCAAAAATACGATTGAGGCCTTATGCTTTGCCTGATGAGTTACCACTATTAGGTTACTTAGTGTGCGTATGTACATTCATGACAGTAGTTAGAACATCTCACCCTGTATCTTTCAAAAAATATTCGAATGTTCTTTGCTCAAATCTAAATGTAATCAATTAAGTTCGACAGCTTCGTTCCTCAAGTCTGATTCATCGAGACTCTCTTCATCATCATGATCTCAAGTGGATCGAATGAATCAGACCTCACTAAAGTGGAGCAATTTTGCAGCAACTGAACGAAACTGAATTTGGAGATATATGCATTCCAGTCGATCAATATATTTCATAATACTGATATTACTATGATTGATTTGGTTAAGTTTAACTGGAATACTTATAGTGATTACAAATTATCGTTTCATGTTTATTCAAGCTGATGAGTAAAGTATGGCAGGATAGAAGTGTGTGTAGAAATTAGTCAGTGTTCTGTGACCGAAGTAGTCAATGCGATAAGAATGTTTCACATGATGAGTTGGACAAGACGTTAAGCACTACCTAAAATGCCAACAGTGATGGGCTCAACTTTGCTAAGCTTATATCAAATCGCAGCTAGACATATACTGCATTAACCTTATTTCATACGTTGCGATTGTAAATGTTTATAAACGAAACTCCAGACGAGTTTCATTACTACGGACAACCGACTGAATATTGTCACATTTGAATACCAACCCATGAGCTCATTTTAGCCACAGTCGCTGTATAAGAAACAGTCACAACCACTAATAAATCAATCGATGATAATCCCAGTCTATTCTCCAAACACGCCAAACTTGATTATATGCTACCATCAGTAAAAAATTACTTCCTCAGCTGAAAAACATCTTCACTCATCACAAAAGTTATTCACATGAATGCTGAGGTTGTTCCGTGCATCTTATAGATCGGTAGATAGAACAACTCACCATGAGCTCGTGAAGAGATTTGAACTGTCCACACATCGTCTATATATAACGGCCTCTCCACCAATCACTAATTTCTGCTCTTCTTCGGTGCCTGAAGCAGTTATGCAAAAAACACGAAGGGTAAATTTGTGAGTAGGATGTTCGAACATTATTCATACATGCCTATTTCAAATAAGAGCGTCGAAGGAAAAAACATGTACGAGCTACTCACTATCAGAGTTCTTTGATAACCGATTTGTGTTAAGGTTTCGAAAAAGTTCCAGGTTGTGACTAAATACCCATAGACCCTACAAAAGTATCTCTTTTTGAAACTTAATAAATTTGAAAGCGCTGACATTCCACTAAAGACTGATTCACAGGTTGGGTAGAGATAACAACTTGAAAAATTGGTGAAATTATTCAGCGCAAACACTTGACTACAATGTGATTCGTAGAATTAAGTATACGAATGGGTTGGGGTGTCGGTCGTGACAGGGATAGTGTCTACACAAAGTGTTTCTGAACACATACGTTGTGTTGATTAGTGTTTGTGTCAACTTCCAAACATTTCGTTGGAAACCGAAAACAGATGAAGATCGGGCTGTTGGATCGTTGTCACAATGAAACAGTCCTCACAATATCAATTAAATTTACAAATTTACATTAAAGTGGTCAGATACGATAGCTTTTCTCTCAGACTATATGAGTGATACAGAGTGCAATATTTGGAAAACAATGGGTTTAAAATTTCAGTTATCCGTGTTTCAGCACCAAACACTTAGCTTGCTTATTACTTATCAATTCACATCAGAACGTTTCTTCTGTACGGCGCCTCATCGTTTATCTCTATAGATTCACATTTTGGGGAACTTACACAAAGTTTCTATGAATCCGATCTCATTTGATGATCTTCCTTTCAGTCTTTTTCATCATCCAAAAATGTCAGTCCTACCAAGTTCTGTAGCTCAGATACTGGAGGAGGGTTGCGATTTCGTTTTTGTGTATGAAGGACTGAGTCGACCATCCAACCAACAATTTCCTACAAAGAATACACCAGCTAACGCTGGTGTGTGGAAAATTAAAAAGTATCGGCGTTATCTGTCTCATCTGGGAACTCAATTTATATCCGATCCCATAGTGAACGTTAATGAAAGCGAAGAAGTGTCACACAGTCAAATCCGAAGCCACTAGTTAATGATTCACGTAGATGAAATCATATTTCTTAGTTAACTATACCTAACATATCTACTGGGCGTATTATCTGTGTGATATTCAATACTCATGGGAAATTTCATATATACAGCGCCACATTGCGTATCATTCACCTCTTGATAGTATCCACTGTGAAACTTACAGAAATCAAATCAAAACTCTGATCAGTCAAATGAAAAACATGAAATCAATATGTGTGCAATTTAGAGGGCAATATTTATACTCAAGCACGTTACTCACCTCCGAATGCTCCAATATCACATTTATGATAATCATACCATCGAGTCGCCTGATTTGAAGGAGAGATTTGCCAACATGCCGAAACTATAACTCGATAACCAGCTGACGTTATAGATTTGACAATATTCGGCCAATTTCTGTACTGCCAGACGTTCATTACAGTGGTCTTATTCGGCTGAATAGGAAAAGGTTCTTTTAGGGATTATTACACGTATAAATCAATATGTTATGAGTATGGAAATTGAGCAATCTCATCTTATTCCAATGGTCTGATGACAAATGTTATATACATACATACCTGAAGGTGACTTCAAGACGACAGACCACAGTTACGTAGACCTCACTCACAGAAAAATGAACATTGTACTTTTGAGTTTACTTCATAACGCTTTTCTTGGAATCGACTGTTGAATGTCACCATACAGGGACTGTTGTTATCTTTCTTCTGAGTATACATTGCAATATAATATGCATTAATCAAAGTCTTGAATGCATAAACTATACACTATTCCATGTAGAGAAAGAAATTTGAAGCTTTTCTGAATTAACTTTGACGACGTATGCGGCAGTGGTCACCAGGAAACAAGACACTGGAGAATACTGCCTATGACTAGAGGAGAAACTAACCCTGATGTTGGGAACCTGAGTTTAGGAAACATGAACGAATACTAAGTTCACCTGCATCACATGGACCCACCAAATTTAACATGTCTGGTTCAGCTAATGCAGCCAATGTGAACAGATATACACATAAAACTATTCGCATAAATACTTGCTCGACCGATGCGGGCGACACTCTACAGATACTACTTATTTGCGAGGGGTGTTTCATTTTAAAAAGGTAAAAGGATTCACTTACACGATAACCATTCTGAAATACTTCATGCGAAACAACTGGTGTAATCGCGTATCCTTCTGGTTGAACTGATTGAATAGCTTCAATTAGTCGATCAAAATAATACGATTCCAGTTTCCCGTAGTCGTTACCGAATTGTTTCTCCTTCATGAAATTCGAAATTCCAGTATTCGATTTCCTATTTGACGCGGAAATAGTTTGATGAATTTTAGAGAATATGAGACTAATGGGTTTAATTCGATTTTATGGAATGTGTGAGTAATATTTAAATCAACAATTACATAATACTGTGAGTGTCAGCATTGAATAGTAACATGAACGTATATGATAGTGTTTATAGTGTGTTTCATCTCAACCATCATTTAAGACACTTTCCACAAGTGACTAACATCAGTGGATTAGAAGGACATCCTGAATGAATTTCAGCAAATTTGAAGAGCTCTTTCGATTTGGTTGTGATTTTGAACCGGTTGATTTCATGAGAAGCCTTCGCTGTTCTTGTGGATGTTATCTAGCAGAAAATGCCTCAATGATAAGGAGTACCGCACACCTACGTGAGCGTTATTCGGCAGTCACATTACGATGCAGCATATCAAGTTTTTTAAAACGGAGAACTGAGTGAAGCGTAAGAAATGACGACAGAAGTGGGGCAAGGCTGTTGGAACAAAAAACCACATTATATGAAGAATAAATTGGTAACGAAGATTCGCAACCAGGTAATACACCAGTCACCACTAAGGACAGAAATCCTAATGAAGTCATACCTTTTGCATTTCTGGGTGGAGTCAATTCGATTGCAGTCGGCAACAGCGACTTTGTCAAAACTAGGCGAGATCGAGAAAGCAAGAAAGGGGCTTACCACTTGGTTTCAGTGTACAGGTTTAGAGAACTTATCAAAGGAGCAAGATTCAAATTTTCAACAAGAATGTGAACTCACTGTATCAACATGTTTCAGAGACTTGGTGAATCAAAAAAAATCTGTTCCTTGTGAACAATCACTAGTAGTGAACTGAAATGAGGGTTAGGTAAAACAGGAAAGACTCTGGTAGCAAATTCAGCGGATATCCGCTGCTTAAATAATGGGCAGAATGAAGTGGACATTGTGTAGCGATCGGCATGGTTCCCAAAATGAGGAGAGTGAAACATTTCGGGTAGTCATAGAGTCAGTTGTGTGTGATTGGAGACAACATATCATGATGGACATGTGCCATCACTTTTATTTAGAACTCAAGAAATGGCAGTGATTGATGAAATATATCGTGACAGCATAAAGGAAAGAAACAGCCATTTATTTCACAGATCTCAGACAAATAAGCTGTTACGTTACATATTAGTTCAACTCATGTTATGAGACTTCTGAAAGGCAACATACTCAACAGTTTTGATTGTGACAAAGTAAGACTGAATTTCACAGTTCATAGGAGTGTTGTCATGAAAATAGGGTTTGTAGTGAATGTGAAATTTTAATCGGTGAGGATATATTAGGGAATGTCACATTCTGAGGTCTGATTGAGACTTATTAACATCAGGATGATTTAAATCGGAGATACCTCTGAGTTTTTTCTATCGTTTAAAGGTATTTAACAGTCCATTGATTTGTAAGATACTACTTGAATTCAGAGATAAACCTGCATCCTTCACCCTAGAAGGCGTGAGTGGCATAATCTGAGTAATCATTAATGGTAATATCAATAACCAAATAAACAGTTTACGCAAACAACTTCAGGCTGCCAGTAACAATCAGGCATGCTGACTACTTTAAAAGCAATGATTTAATATCGAGAGCACTTATTTAAAACTTGAATGGTGGTAACACTCAAATTCAGAACATGTACACTACTTCCATTTCTGTGGAGAATCTATTTCAATAACATGATAAAACTTATCCCTCACTTGTATCATTTCGTTTTTGTATTCCTGAATAATAAGTGATAGTCATGTTTGCACATGTGGTATATTTTATAAATATACAACACCGATGATGACAATAACCTCGACTCACTCAGATACAAACAAATGATCACAAATTCATATTTCAATAAATGCTTCGTTAAAAACTGTGAAACCATGGCTACTCTAGTTGTCAAGGAAACTATGGATATCTTGAAAACTTTGTTCAAGTGTACCACTGGTCCTATCTCATCGTCAATAGTCAATTCAGAATAGATAAAGGGAAATCTTACCAGCAATCGAATGACACCTCCCTACCACCCAGATGGATGAATGGTTCTGGAAATACTGAAGTGACTTCTTTGAAAAACGCCTTCAGGAATTCGAATGTCGTCTCATTTGCAGGATTGAATGGGCCTAAATTACCTTTATTGTTACAGTCTGTTCGTATTTCTGGATGACTCTTCTCCCAAGACTTTGTGTGACCTGCAATCATGAGAAAGGCGAAAGTGTCATTTACACTTCAATGGTAAAGAGTGAGTAATCATTCCACTGGAAATTATGAACATCGAAAATACAGTGGTGAGATTTGACCACCAGTCTAAAAATGATGCCACTCACTCGGCGTATCAAATTCCACCATCACACGTATCCCATGTAGACGGGCATACTCTATCACGCGAATAACATCAGCATTCTCGTAAACCAACCTCCGTGGATGATAGGCACCCTATGTGGAGACAGACAGAGAGAAGTGATTGGAATAAATAAGAAAGACAGACTACCTTTAGGGACAGTTGCGGATATGTGGATGACACATAGGGGAATGAACTGTCATCCGTCATATGCCAATGGAACATGTTCATCTTCACAACCGCCATAGCATCCTGAACGTGTGTGAATTAGAAGCAGGACATGAAGAAGAACAAAAAGGAGGAGAGACTTACAATAAACTTCAAAATCTCATCAACGCTGATATAATGATTGGCGGTGTCAACGAGAAACCCTCTGTGAATGTATAGTGGTGCATCCTCGATAATGCGTTCGTACATCACAAGCTAGTTGAAAAAATAAATAAGGTGTTAATGATCATAAGGTTATCAGTGCAATCACATTTCACTTACAGACCCCAATTTACCTCTATGCACCAGTTGTATGATACTCTGCAATGCGTGTAATGCTCCCCACACTTCGTTACATTCAATGTCAATCTTCCCATCGAGTATGCTGATTTTATCTGTAGTGGTTAGATGGTTCATTATGCATGAAAAATGGAAAAAAGTTCAAAGTTACTCACGTGATTCATCCATGTATTCACTCGGCCACAATTTATTCTCCGACTCATCACAACCGTCTTTAATCACAATCGTCATTTTTTTGATATGAAGAGTTTCGCTTTCATTATACAACCGTTGTTGCTGCCTCATAAGGAGACGTTCATTGAACACTTTCAGGGCGTCAATCAGAATAAAACATTTTGGATAATTATGTTCAATGGTGAGTGATTCAGCTATGCTACAAAGCGCATTTCCTTCAGTGTGCTTCCGTGGTCTCGGTACTAAGGCATTGACACCGTTCTCTGAAACTATGAGAAATATGAGGTTAATTAACTGAGCAATTAACATGATGTTTGTTTCCCTTTAAATTTCATGTTCTTCATGTTGTTTTAACGCGTATTTATATCCATGCTGTCGCATGTGTTTTCTATTTCAGTCTACGTGTGTCTGAATGCGATCGTGCTGTTTGATTTGTGAAATGTGTTTTGTTATTCGTGAATGTGAAGTTAGTTAACCAATGGATGTCTATGGGGGGAAGGTGAAACAATCTCATACATATTCCCCTCTGGGTATAATGTCACTCTAATAAGTCTATAGCACTCCCATTTTATGAGGTTAGCGATTAACAATGTAGATACTGTGGCTGTAGAGACGATCACTGCTTCATACCTATTTTTTAATTAGAAAACAATGACAGGAAGACATCTATTCGCTAACATGCTGTAGATATCAACCAAACTGTGGAGAGTTATGTAGTCTCCAGTTGTTTATGAACTGAGGTAGTTTGGCTTCGTAGTAGCATACTTCATTGGCCACATTGACTGTACTACTACGAGTTCTCAACAAATGCGTGTTAATGCAGATATTCGGAATACCTTGTCCTTTTAAAGACCCTACAGACTGTTGAACACCGTTTAGGAGTTATGCTTCATGTATTAGTAGATAAATGTGCATCTCCATGGTGGGACGGTGGCTTACACCATCCCATTTACGGTGAAGCACATATGATGAAGCTAGAGTACGGTTTAATGTAGAAATAGTAGACCATTCACTATTCCGTATGAAAAGAAGAGCCCAAACTATGTTTAAATCCATTTGCATTGTAGACAATAAGCATTATCAATATCAAAGTTGCCTAATATGTTATAGAAAACAATGAAGACAGACAAGTTTCTCATTTGACATTTAGGATAAAATTATTTGATAAATTTAACGACCCAAAACGACTTGCTTATAAACATGATAGATGTACCTTATGTGGCAGTATTGCCTAGCATCATAATATTATCTCCAGGCTAGACAGAAGATTTAAATATGCTCCTTGACACTCTGCATAGGCTTCTTTTGTTAAATTAGCCCACTTAGACACAAGTAGGGTGATGGATTATTAGATGGGTGCATGTTTTACTTTTCTGACAGGAAGCAGTACACTGCAAATAGCGGGGGATCTTCCAGTGCTTTACTTGTCTAGCCGATGTCCCTAAAAGTACTTGCCTCATTCTGGTGAATCCAATTTTATTAGGTATTCCGAAGATGTGATTATTTCTGTCCCAACGAAATGTTAACAAGATTGCTCCAAAACGAATGACTTTTTATCAAAAACTAGTCAGTGATCCCAAATAAATTATTTAAGTTAAATCCCTCCAAATATCAGGTTGTTAATTTCACTTTCAGACATAATCGTGCAAAAACATGAATTGATTTATCGGCATGATTCTCGTAACACCAGTGAATTTTAAGCTACGTCGAAGGTTTAAGTTTGTAGATTATACACATCCTGGTCTTATTTATTTTATTTCATTTTTGATTACAGCTTGATTCCACACTATATTTTAGTTACAAGTATGGAATTTTCAGCATGGATATCGGTAGCCCAAATTTTTCAGGCCGACTATAGATATCAGGTGTGCATCTGCGAGGGATCGAATCCCGGACCATGCGCATGGTCGGCGACAGTCCTAACCACTGTGCCACTGTCGCAGTATTTAATATCATGTTAACTTTCAGATAGATACGTTGACTCAAGTTTAGCTTGAGAAAGTTCAGACGATCTGTTATCATTCAATCTCTAATTTTACAAGTAATGAATTAATGTATTGAACAAATTCGTCATTGTTGCCAAATTTATTCTTCTCAGAGATGTTATTATTATTTCCTTTAATTCCTAGAGGAACATAGGGCGCCAGCTGCGCGTCTCCATTGCCTTCGGTTCTCTGCCAGTGTTTTCGCCCCGCTCCAAGTCTGCCCACACGCTTTCATCTCCTCTTCACATGACCTCCTTCAAGTCACCCTTGCACTGACGACCAACTCGTCGCTTCCCATTCGGGTTCCACTTGAGGGCTTGTCTAGTAATGTCACTTGATGGTTTCCTCAGAGTATGGCCAGCCAATCCATCTCCATTTCTTCCTGCTTATTTGTTTCACAATCGGTTCCTGCTGGGTTGGTTCGCTCCCAGAGATTCCTGTTTCTGATCTTTTCTGGCTGGCCATCTGATCTTGAGTGGGATTGAGCGAAGACAACTGTTAATGAAGGTGTGTAGCTTGTTTGAGATGCTCTTTATGCCGCGCCAAGTCTCTGATCCGTATAGTAACCAGCACTGACTAACTTCACATTGGAGTTGAAAATTCGGATCTTATTTTTGATGCTGAGGGCTGTCGACCTCCACACAGTCTTGGTGAGAGCAATGAAAGCCTGTCTTGCTTTTCCGATTCTTGCTTTGATATCCTCGTCAGTTCCATTCGCCTGTAGTTGAAACGATGCTTCCCAGGTAGGTCAGCAGGTAAAGGAGATTGTTTCTTTCAGGCTCCTCCCGTTTATGCTGATTGTTGTCTGCTGTGGTTGATGTGGTTGTTGTTGTTTGCCAGGAATCTTCATCACCTCTGTTTTATCTATGTTCACTTGAAGTCCTATCTTTGATGTTTCTTCAGCCAGCTTGTTTCTTTTTACTTTCATATCTTCCAGTTTGTGGGAAATCAGACATATATAATCGTTGGAGAAGTCCAGATCCTCCAAGTTGTTTTTTGTGTGAGTTGATTTTATTCCTGTTTCTTCATTTCCCGTTGTCTGTCGCAATATCCAATCTACTGTAATCAGGAAAATCATTGGCCATAGTTGACAGCCTTGCCTCACTCCTGTCCTCACTTCGAAGGCTTCCGTAAGTTTACCGTTGTGGATTACTTGGCATGCAGCATTGTCGTATAACTGTAGGATGAGATGCATAATTGTCGATGGGACCCAACAGTAGTAGCGAAGTAGTTGCCAAATCACCTCTCGATCGACGCTGTCGAAGGCCTTTTCAAAGTCAATTAAGTTGAGACAAAGAGGTGACTGCCATTCCAAGCTTTGTTCAATGATGATCCGTACAGTGGTGATTTGATCAATACATAACTTGCTTCTATTGAATCCAGCTTGTTCCGGTCGAAGGTTTTCATCCAGGTTGGCTTGTTTGATTCTCTCCAGGAAGATGCAGATTAATATTTTGCTTGGGATGGATAGGAGCATAATTCCGAGCCAGTTTTGCATTGACTTAAGTCTCCTTTCCTCGGTAGTTTGAATAAGTATCCTTTCTTCCGATCCTTGGGTACTTTGCCCTCCTTCCACACCTTCTCCAGTAATGGCGTCATCAAGTCCGCTGTTGTCTCTGGGTCCATTTTCAGTGCTTATTCTGAGATTCCATCTGGTCCTGCTGCTTTCCAGCAATATCACTATCACAATCGCATCTATCCAGCAAATTTCCTTAACAACCAGAGAAATATTCCAAAAGATTTGTCATATGAATTCCTATTTTTAGACAACAAGCAACGTGATTTAGAAAGCGTCAATAGGGTAGACATTGAAATTCCATAAATTGAGTTACGCAATATCGTAGTCAGTATTGAGTAGAAACGAACTAAAACTGGACGCTGGTCAAGTTAAAGACTGTGGTAATTAAGAGGAGAAATTAATTAGGCAATCAGGGGAGAAAATAATACAGTTTAAAACGAAAACAAAACATATGTCTCTGATATTAGGATAGATCAGGTCCATTGTAGTTTCAGTAATTTGGTAAACTTCTGTGGTCAGATTTCGGGATCCAGCGTGTGAACTACCATTTCTTCTGCGGTATGAAGAAGTTTGATTCGTACTTTCTTGATGAGATTCTCACATATTCTGTAGATGACTTCGAAGTTGGCCTATGGGTTAGTAAGCTTGGTGTCCAAATTCGACCGGGTTTCCAAGAGAGAGTTTTGTGGGAGAGACAATGTATCAAAATTAAGTCAGCCTTACTTATGAACCTGAAGTCGACTAGGGATGATGGACGTGCATATACAAGCAATCCAAACAAATATCTAGTCAACACTTCAAGCAGAGGAACTATCTCCATGTCCAAGATTGTGTGCAAAATCATAAAACATCCCGAAGTTTCAATTCCAGGTTCATTTCTAAAAATCTAATAATTCGAACTTATGATTTGGTACCAATATATAAGGAGAACCTGCGACAAGTCAAACCATCAGTCATCGACATTTGTTGTAAGTTTCTAAATACTAAAACAAATGGCGAGTCCACATTAACCAAGAAACATTATAAAGAGCTGAATGGGTTGATGAAGAATGTAGAGATGGTGCTGATACCCCTTGATCAAATTAGGGGAATCGTAACCATGAATCGCGACGACTATATTAGTAAAATACTGACCACCCTCTCTGACGAATCTAAATTCACACAACTGGTGAATAGCTCCTGCCGAAACTAAAGACCGAATTTCTTGTTGATGCCGAAATGCTGGAACCTCTGAGGCTGTCTAGATCATACATATCCTGACTCTATTGATCATGCATAAATACACAGAAAAAGCACACTTCTTCGATCTATTCCCGACATGAAGAATTCACCTTATCATCAAACTTTCCAACGGTTATTAGACCTACTGAGACTAGTCAGAGGACTAGTTTCTTGCCACTGATTCTTATATTCCTCTGACTATGTCAATTCCACTGAAAATCCCAACGACTATAATCGAATCGTGCTCTCACAAGATGAAGTTTCATTGTTTGCAAACGTCTCACCAGATGAAACATCAATCTACATGTAAAGAACATACTGATTCAATAGGGATAAATAGTGGAGTACTTGCGGACTCATCGAAGGAACTCCATTCGAGATGAACTATAATTTTTTTTCGATTCCATTCCCACCGGTAGTCACGTTTCAATCAGAATTGTTCTTGTCTAAAATCGAAAACACAGATTTGGGTTTTAAAAAAGATACTTGGATGATACTTTCATTGTATCCAATAATTTTAAGAGATTCTGAAGACATCATGGATTTCGTCAACTGCTGCCACCCTAAAATGCAGTATACATCAAGGGGGTGTGACTCAAAAAGTAACTCTACTGGACGTTCAGCTAACAAGATATGAACAAGAATGGGACACTAAGAAAATCTATCCACAGAAAACCGGCAAGGAAAGGACAACTCACTAACTTCCATGGTTCTGTACCCCGCTATATGAAAGTAAACCTGATCCGTTTACTGAATCACAGAATCCTTAACATTCGCAACGCTGACACTGTGTAAGAGGAACTGAAGACTCTGAAAGGGATACTCCTTGAAAATGGCTCCCTCGAACGTTTCATCACAAAATCCATGAAACCTAAATCACTAAAACCGCCCATATATCACGTCATTCATAATTTTTTAATTTTTCCTTCACGTTCCCAGTGGAACATAGGGCTTCAAGCTAGTGGCTTGAAGTTTCTGTAGTAGTGTTTAATTTTCACAGGATGGGGTTGCTAGCCTCATGCCCAACCTTACCTCTTTACCAGCATTATTTCTGGCTCAGTGAGGTAAAGGAGTGCGCCGGCCGGGGGTCGAACCCCGGACCATATGCATGGTCGGCAAACGTCCTAACCGCTATACCACCGACGCACTTCACGTCATTCATTCTACTTATTTAATTTTATTTTAGTTTCTTCTCGATTAACGCCTTCCATATCACATAATTTGTAATCTAACATCTACAGTTCTAATGAAACATCTTTGTAAATATTTCTTTTGTTGCTATGGAAATTCGCTAAACATGTGGGACTGAATGGTTTCATAGCGAGATAGCTGAAAAGAATGACTCTTAGATGAAAGTGTTTTATTTTATGCATCGCAAATGAGGATTTTTAACTTGTTCGCGTAAGAATTTGTTACAGTGTGATGGGTATCGAAACCTGGTGGTAGGCTAAGTAGGGTGCTGCCCAACGGACTCGTTAATACTACAGCAGATAAACACTTGAACTCATGCAAGAACTCGGAGAATATCTTTTTGGATTCTGAGAATCCTCTCAATACTCAACGCTCTCCTTGTATTTCACTAGGTAGGGCTTAGACACTTACTGGACAGTGAGTGAACATTCTTGTTTATTCTTACTATCATTAACAGAATTCTGTTAATATATCTGGAAACATGTTCGTGTAATTTTACACTCTTATTTTTATTGATATAATTTTCAATGTAAATCCCATCAGAATTAATTCCCCAGTATTATGTAAATGTGAGGTGAAAGTTAGATGCAATCGTGTATAGCATGCTGCGAATTCTATATTGGAGCAAACGTATCGTTTGGAATATAGCAACCATTATTTTTGTGGTTTGGATATGGAAGATTCTGAGAAAACGTGTGATCTGTGTGAGAAGTGCACATATAAATTTCAAATTAGGAAACCAATTCCAATGCTTATCATTTTATGTACACGTTAAAGTGTTACTTATCTCAACATATGCTTCTGTTGCAAATATTATGAGACGGGAATGAGAATGCATAGTTGTTATGTTGAGATATGCCTCCTGAATTGTAGTAAAACAAGGTAGTATGACTGAAAATTACCGCCCAAAGCAGAATGTTAAGAAATGAATTCACATAAGATTTTGAAATGCCTTAATAGCATTATCACTGACGTTTAGACTACAACTAATGTCAATATCGTCATTAGTTCTACCAATAGCACATTAGAACTGCTATCCTCGTTTTTTGATGCCCCTCCGTAAATGATGACAGTTTTGAGAGTGATTTTGCAGCAATCAATTGATTCCATGATCGACATGCGAAAAACAACTGTGATTTCAGGAGATAAGTCGAACAAAATGAATTACAGTAGCGAGAAAAAAGAAGGTCTTGGTATTGAAAATACCCGACGTGACAGTGTTAGGGAATGTGAATTAGAGACCTCAACTGTTACAGTAATATAGTGAGGCCTGAAATTCCAGTGACAAGCTGATAACGTCTACATGTAGCCTAGGAGGAGGATTTGAGTAACAACTTCAGGTGAGGTGGAAAGATGACATCATTGCTGTAGATGACAGCCCACTGAGTTATTCATCGCTCTTGAGAGAAATTCACAAGAGTAAATACAGAGTAGACGGAGATTCCAGATAGATGAATAGCACGACAGAACTGAGACACTATATCTTGTCAACTATAATGAAAACGCTGGATAGCCTAAAGAGTGTAAAACTGCCTATAAGTGAGAATCTCCAATCAAAAGGTTGGCAGATCACAATAGAGAAATTCAAACAACACATGCCATTTGAAGAGTTCTGCAGCCATCAAGAAATACTTGGCTGAAAATGAACTGAAGATACAGTTTATTATGCCTTGTATAACAATAATAATAATATCATAATCGTATTCTGTCTAGAGCATAATTAAGATTGTTTATTAAAGCTAAGCATAATACGATATCACGTTTGCACTTTCTCCTCAGAATCATTCTAAGCCTTCAAAGAAATCCGATGTTTTCAACAACTTCTAGACTTTGAACTACTTTTGTAAAAATTTATGTTTATGAAAACCACCTTTCATAACTCTGAAAATATCAAATTGTTTTTTTCTTTTAATAAAACTCTTGAAATCAAACTCATCGTGTTACATAACTAAACTTCTATAAGTTTTAAGTTGAATTATTTATTCAGATAAGGAAAGACTTTGTACTCATACCATAACATCAAATGAATATATTCGGTGTATACAATTATTCAACTCATAGTCCACTGAGAAAATCAAGTAAGAAAATACTCTAAGTTACTTGCTGTAATAACATGATCTCATATTGTCTATTGTGATAAGTTCTCACACTGTGAATTTGAATGTTTGTAGTAACTAGGATTGGTTGGTTGTGTATGGTCAATTCATATAGCGCGTGTTTTAATCCAACTTTTCTGGTAATCCGCTACACTTAAAACTTCACACTTTGTCTACGATTTTACATTGAGAGTATTGACAAGCGTCAAGGTTTGGATGCATTGAGAAATATGAACAATTAGTAGAATTTACATGTCAGAAAATTAACTCTGTGTTCCATGCTATCTGTACTAGTTATATTACATTTGAATATCGACTAAAAACTGCTGAAAACCTACCGGTAGGCTTACAATTATGTTTTCCAACATTGCAGTTCATGTGCATATGCTTTTATTGTAATTATCCTTATTTTTCGTAGTGGTATCGCTAAATTTACCCAAAACTGTAGTGTCTTAATTTGGTGATATTTTGTATCGAATGCACCTCGCGAAAGCAAACTTTGTAAACGGAGTGGTCACGCTACGATTCTTACTTCTGACGAACGACTAAAAACATTCCACACAATCTCTTCCATGGCGCTAACAGATGCACAATGAAAGAGAATATATGCCAGTACCGCCTGAGATACGGTGATCAAACACGATTTTTTACACAGAGATATCAAAACAAGTCTTGGAGTTTTGCTTTCCGAGTTGCTAAATAAAAGTTGAAAACTCCATTCCAGATACATACAATAACAAATATAAGTGTAACTTTACTTACGACAGATGCGCGGGTAGACATTAAATTACTCTGTCGATGACCAAATATACATGTGTGATTGACAACGTATTCCTTCAAACCACTGAAGTTGGAGGGTACAGTGCTTTCGGATTAATCCTTTATATAAAACAACATGGACTTCTTCTCATCTATCGATAGAAAATCATAAGTCCCAGACATTCTCTCAAAACTCATATCTATGAATTATCTTTGACATTTCGCAGTGTTAGGCCACATGTCAAATTCCAGAATTCCTTTTGAAATTCAGAAGAAACCATACATTTTGAAAATGAACAGAAATGTTGTCTCATACATCGCATTTTGACATAGTCTACCATTTGCCATCAAACAATTTCGATGAAATTTTACCAAACCACGAATAGTCAGTGGAAACATGAACAGATATTTGAATATTGGTATGGTCTTCTCCAGTAGTAGCCCATAATATCCCCCCTTCTTTCGCTTCATCACAAGGGGGAGTTAAAATAGACCGAATCACGGTGAGATTATTGAACCCTACACATAGTAGAGAGCTCCTGAACAATATTCATCATTCCACGTCTACGTATTTTTACTGTTTTCTCAGAAATTCTCCTTTTATGCAGCTTACCATCATATTCGTATTCCTCTACATGAAATCCAGGAAACAGCTACCACAATTCGTTGTGCATTAAATGAACCAATCTCAATGCTTTTTGAACTCCTGAACTCCACTCACACATTTCAGTGTTTATTCGACCAGCTTCTACATGACATTTACATATTTGCCTACATTGAAACCAGATTCAGAAACACTTGTCGGACAGCATAAGTTCCAATAGAGGAATTACCAGCCGAATTAGTCACCTATTGTCACGCAGAAAGCTCACCAACAAATGCTGATGTTTCTAACATCACTACAACTTGTAGAGCTAAACAGATGAAAAGCAAGTTGTTTCAGAATCCCACTGAATTTTAAGGAATTAAATGAAACACAGACAGTTCATGTCCCCATATTTTCTTGAGTATGAAAAGCGGTCACTCTGACGGAGTAAGCCTGAGCTTCCTACCATTCCAGATATTCAGGTTACACAAAATGTGATGGTATTTGAAAACGCTTACGTTTACACATGAGCAATACTATCCTTAGTAAATAAAGCGAAACACGATTCATGTTATGGAGCATGCCGAAATAATATTAATCCGAAAACACAGAGTATCAAATTTCCTACTCACATGGAGTATTCAATTCCACCATCACACGTATCCCACGTAGACGAGCATACTTTATGACTCGAACAACATCTCCATTCTCATAAACCAACTTCCGTGGATGATACGTAACTCATAAAGACAGGGAAGCGGTGCGAAAAATGTGAACAGTGCAGTGCCTTAAGGACAGCCGAGGATATATGGATGACACATAGGGGAATGAGCTGTCATCCGTCATATGCCAATGAAATACATTCATTTTCACAATCGCCATTGCATCCTGAAACAGTGTGAAGCATAAGTACAAGTAGAAGAACAACAAGGAGGAGAGACTCACAATGAACTTCACAATCTCATCAACACTGATATAATGTCTGACAGTGTCAATGAGAAATCCTCTGTGAATGAAGCTTGGTGCATCCTCGATAATGCGTTCGTACGTCACAAGCTAAATGAGCGAATAAACAGAGTATTCATGACTCACAGACCTCGATTTGCTTGTATGCACCAGTTGTATGATACTCTGCAACGCGTGTAGTGCTCCCCACACTTCGTTACATTCAATGTCAATCTTCCCATCGAATATGCTGATTTTATCTGTAGTGGTTAGATGGTTGATTATGTATGCGGATTATAGAGAGCTGAAGGGAACCCACATGATTCATCCATGTATTCACTTGACCACAATTTATCCCCTGACTCATCACAACCATCTTCGATCACGATTTACATTGTATTTATGCTGATCGGAGTGCAGTCGACGTTCTAGCACTCCTCTACTAAGCCTAACTGCATGCTTATAAAACGAATACATGTACGCCTGTTATGCGCCTAAAGAAACTAATTGTACATAAGCTTGTAGACTAATTGCCATTGTATTAATGAACATTGATTTTCTTTGTTACATCTGATTTTTTACGCGGTTATCCCTTTTTTCGTTCGTTTTCACGTTTTTCGAAATTTGATTTCATTAGCAATACGTCTTTCTAAGTTTTTACTTTTGCTTCTTGATAAAACGTCGTTCATTATTGACTGAGTACAACGTAAGCACATCTTCGAACGTGAAAACGTGGATGTAATATAATAAGATGGTGAGAATCACTTTTAGTACACCATAAACTTCCATGAAGTTAGGTCTGTTGAACACTTCGAGTGCTTCAATCAGAATGAAGCATTCTAGACAACTAGATTCAATCGAAATTGTTTCAGCTATGCTACAAAGTGAATTTTCCAAGTTGTTATTGTTCGCTGTTGGCACTAAGGCATTGACGTTGTTGTTTGAAGCTGTAAGAAGTATAAAATTAATCAAATGGTTTATTTTCATGTAGTTGAGTTTCTTTGAGCTTATTTTGAATACTTTCTCCACATATATTTTCCAGTCTGCTTTTGGTGTACATATATATGTATCCTATATTGTCGTACTTATACATAACCGCGTGTCACCTTTTCCAATAATACTGTAGCGGTAAATAATTCCCCAAAATTATCGACCACAAGAATAGATTATGTCTAAGAATTACATCGTGACCATAAGAATCATCAGTGAACATTGGATGCTGACCCTTAGAGTTTAAGTCGACTTGTTTAGCTGAGGGCTTCCCGTTAGGTATCCCCCATCCCATTTGGTACTCCGTCGTATTACTTTCGTGGACGATAACTAGCTAGCTTAGCTTCCGCTTCAGTCCGCGACTCGGTTCCGAAATATATCTCGTAATTTGGACAATCAATTGTGGTGTTTTGCTTTGCCTTTTGTACACGAGAATCAAATAAGATAGAAGTTGTTGATATGAGATCCTGCGTTAATATACTCAGTAATGTTCACGAACGTCTATACCATCAACCCTAAAATACCATGACGATGATAATATTTTCAGTTTTTGAACTGAATGGAGCCGATTTCACAGACAAGAACACATGCACGATATCACCTAATGTTAGAATGAATAATAAATTGTTATAAATTTGCCTAAACAGGGTGTGGAAAATAGAGTTACTATTCAGATGAATATTTCATAACATCGTCAGCATATCATAGAAATGACCGCCATTTTATACTGCAGAACACAGATTGCTAGCCAGCTTCATCAGCGCCTCTAAAACTTCTGTAAATCACTGATAAGTGTTGGTGTAATATGACAGGTGTTGAAAGTTAGCAAACTTTATAAGAACTAATGCCTTGTGAGATGGGAATCGTATATCAAAGATGCCAGCGTTCAGTTTAACGTGTGCAACGTCTGTCAGATTGGTACATACCAGTGTATCCTACATGGTTATTTAATTTGATTAGTTATCTAAGTTCTGTTTTGATTCAACTAACGAATTCCGCTATGTACCTCAAAGTAGCTTCCAGCTAGTGTACAAAGAATATTCTTCATTTTGGCGGAATCTCATCGCTTCCTCCAGGGAATCGGAATTCAGAGATTGCAAAAAGTCTCAAACTTAAACTTCAACTAGTGATGTCTTTTTCATGTTAACAAAAATAAAAACAGTGGCCAACGAAAGCATTCAGGAAAATTATCAGCACCAGAAGATCCAAACAGATGACGACTGAACACTTTGTTATATTCTGTTAGCTTTCCCACTAGTCTACTAATTAGAGTTCTGTTCCATAAATTCTCCAACTAATCTTGTAAAATTTGTGTAGTCATAAATTTCACCTAATTTACATTCCGTATACAGCAAAGAGCTCATTAAGGCGTCAAATACTATCCATTTAATGTGACATCCCTACTTTTGTTCATAACCTAATAAGTATGGCTGACAACAGTTTCATTGAAATGTAAGGTTTTCTCAGGACACTTCAGCCACCCAGGTATTCCGTCAGAATGATAGCGGAGAAAATGTAGAAATCGCCTTGAGAATACTGCTGAATCTCAGTCCCAGTAAATCCATTCAACCTCATCTTATATGCATTGTCAGTGCCAATCAATATTTATCTCGGTTGATCCAATCCCCCAAAACAGTCGGATGACTTCATGACACGTCAGATCTTTAAAGTTACACTTTACTGGGTTACTATCGTGAAGTGGTACTCAACGTGTTGAGCGTGAAAATAAACATTGGTGAGGAAGAGAAGGATTTTGTACCAAGTCATGATAATTTATTCTGAGTTGTTTTTACAAGAGAGACACCAGTTTACAAGCATCATCAATATATTGAATAATATGTACATGGAGTAAGCACACTTACAGTTATTCGGCTACACAAAATATGCATAAGACAAGGTAATGGAAGAAAATCGATGAGGTGAGTTTACATAGGTACAAGCAATGTACACGGTGTAACCCCAGGCAAGGGAGCATAATAATTGAAGGTCGCAACCAGCTAGCATTTTTAGACATATTTCTGAGTCGAAGAGATGATGGCTCAATACGACGGTCTATCTACAGAAAGCCCACTTGAACAGGGCAATACCTTAGTTTTCACAGCTTCTGCCCATTACAGTATAAGAGGGGCTTGGTGAAGTGTCTATTCAAGAGGATTCAGCGTATTTGCACGGCTGATGTTATGGACAGAGAAAACGAAATATTAATGGATACTCTTGTTGAAAACGGATATCCTTTGCAATTTTTAAACAGGTGTAGAAGTCAACTAGCCTCTAAACCTACAATCCATACTGTCCCTAAGAAAAAGGTTTTTATCAAATTACCATATAACGGGGAAATAAACAGTAGGATTGTGAGACAAAGATTGAATTCAATCATCCGTAGAACCTACTATGCAGCCCAGCTTGTAATTGTGGAAAAAGCTAGAAATATGCTTCACTGTAAACCCCAAAAGTGCACAAGTGATTATATCACATCCCATACAATTTACCAATTTTCGTGTGTGTGTGTGGACATACATACATAGGGAGGAGTAATCGCGCTTTGCACGTGAGGGTGGGAGAGCATATCCCAAAATGGTTAGAAAAACAGATGGATTGTGATAAGCTAATAGATGCAGGTGGCAGACTACCAAATTCGTCTATAGCTAAACATCTAATCGAGATGAACCGTAAGATTGATGTTAACTCAGCCTTTAAGGTCAGCTATAAATACGGTCAAGGGCGTTTACTGAAATACGCTGAGGCTATAGCTATTCATAGACTTAAGCCCCCCCTTGTGTATTCAAAAACAGTTTGTCATTACCCTTAACCTACCTTGGTAATTCTGATTTGATTGGATTACCAAACGTTTGTGTTAATTATTCTTAATTCCGTTTTCTCTCACTTTGTTTAATTTAACCTTTCTATATATATTAACTTGACAAATAAATGTGTGATCAGATTGTTCGAAATGTATAGCGCTAATACATCACATTTTTGAGATAGTCTCCGTCTTCTAATAACGCTATCAAAATTGAAGATTGTGTTACAAATGGTAAATATGTTGGATTATTCCTAAAATGGTAAAACAGTTCGTGTAGAACGTTAGTTAGTTGACTGATAACAACATCATCAGCAATATTAACTGCAACAGGGCTCACCACAGCAGTCATTGTGCAGATAGACATATGAACAATTATTATTACATTAACGGTAATCATTAGTAGGTAATTTTCAGTTCATGCTCATTTGAGAACCAGAACAATGTCAATGTGATCCGCGTTAATTGCCAAGTGAAGCATACAGGGGTTGAAAATCACCATCGTTCAGATTGTTGAGATCTGGATTGGAATGTTTAGCATATTTTCATTACTTGTTAAAATTCACAGATTTGCTGGCACTGCACAGGCACTGATAGAATCTGATTGCTGTCGTAAGTATAATAACCTACAGTTGTTATCAAGAATGCGTCACATATTGAAGTGTCCAATTTTTGTACAGCATTTATGAGATTTGTGGCCAGTGAGATTATCAAATCTCTCTTGATTGTTATTTATTATCAGTCGTCAAATATTTGCTCTGTTCATCATCATCATCATCATCATCATCCAGAAAATCGAAGCAGAAGGGGTCGTCCAGCAGTGGTATGTAAATATATCCATATCCATATTCACTCTGTATAGAAAGTATGATTTCTACTGATACACTAACTAGTTCAGTCATGCAAACTGCTATATCACATGTATGAGCTAATATTTATGCCCTTTCTGAAAATGTGTGGCATGTTCCTCCAACAATATTAATATTTGTTAATAGACTTTGTGGATTCTCATGAATTTATTGAACGCAGTATATTTTTGTGTGCTGAAAAGGAATATGTAGGAGTCAGATGGAGGTGAGCATTGTTATCTTTGAGGAGTCCGATAACTGTGCAAATCAATACTGGAAGTGTGTTTACATTGCACACATTTGTAATTAATTTCTTTCAAGTAAGTGGAGATTTATTTGACAAGACGTTAGAGTACCTGTAAGTCTGACCATGCTCTTTGCCAGCTATGTTATCATGGCTCCTAAGATTGTAACTGATTACAGAGGTTGATTTAGTCAGTAGCCTGAGGGAGTGTAATAGAAGATTAGTTAGCTTCTAGTAGAAAATAAGGTTAAGCTGAAGACGTCTTTTCCAGAGTGGTACTATTTTCAGTCTGTGACGACGTTCAGCGTATTCTGATCCCACAACTCTTAAGGGGTAAATTGTCGTCACGCTTCCTCTAATTTACGCTTATTTTTCAGATTTAATGTTGACTCAACATTTGCCAATGTTACAGTAGGTGGCTGTTTTCGTTGACAGTGGCAATGCCTTTTGAAGAGACTTAGAATTGAAGCCTATTCATAGTGTTCGTTTATTTTGGAATCAATAAAATAGTAAAAGGATGGATTCAGGCCACCCCAGAAGTACAAGACAGAGATGAAGAGAAAGAGACTTGAAATCATGGCAACAGATAGTGATTGGAGTTCCTCAAGGTACAATTATGGGCGTTCTTCTCTTCTCAGTCTGAGTAAATCATATTTGATTGGTGATGAAATCATCCTGCCTAGTGTTCGCTGACAGCAAAGACTGTGGATGCCTTTAGAAATTGTTAATTGTCGATTTAGCAGTACTTGTTAACCATAAAAGTGGGACCGCACCAAATTCTTAACTAGCGGCTGTGAAAGACCAGTATACCATTGGAGCTGTGAAGGCACTTTATGATGATGTACTGCGTATATTATTTACTACACTTACTAGAATTCATCTAACACGTATGATCCTGACGAAACCCGTGTTTCAGGCTCCAGACAGGCATTCCAGAAGGCGTGAAAGTATTGGTTATCAAACAGTTTGCATAACCCAAAAGTAAATCGTATGTACACAGGTTGTCTCGCGACTGGAGCTATTTTCACCATATCATTGTTGATTGAGAGATGATTCCACATTATCACTCCTTATCTTACTCATTGATTTCATTGTGGATTTATCTGGCTTATCTCTCCCCATTGGAACTGACCACATGTAAGTATATTAGACCGGACTTCAAAACACACTGTGAAATTATCAAGGTTAAGTAGCTCGTTTAACATAATACAAAAATGTGAATATTATTATTATTATGAAATAGGGACCGTGGGAATCTTCTGCTGAGGCATATGCTAATTGTACTTCGTATTAATAATTAGGCACCCAAAACTTACTTCATATGGTGATCTGTAAACAGTAAACTGAATTATGATTTTCTGCTTGTAGAAGGTGGTGGATTTCAGTTCAGTGTTGTAAAGGTTTCTGTTAGGGTGAACAGCTATGGTTTCAAAAATATAGACCCTCCGTGTATTGATTCTTATCTTGGTTCTTCAAAGATTTTCCACAAAATGAAAGATTTAAACACCGATCTCGTGTCAGCGATTTCACCATCTAACAGATTTATTCTCATTAAAGATTGGAAAGTATGATATCAAAATATAATCCAACTAAACGAGTACTTGGCTAGTAAATATTGCATAGGTTTCCATTATGCTGAGCTTATGAAAGTGTCAACCTCGAGAAAAGCCGTTCTTCAATTACCAGATTAATTCCTGGATAATGTGCGTCGGTGGCACAGTGGTTAAGACTCTCGCCGACCATGCACATGGTCCGAGGTTCGATCCGCTGCCGACGAACACCCGTAATCAATAGTCGGCCTGCAAAATTTGGGCTACCGATATCCATTCTGAAAATTCCATACTTGTACCAAAAATACCGTGGGGAATCAAGCTGTAAACAAAAATGGAAAAAAATGAAATAAATCCTCATTCGTATTTGTTTTGTCGCAGGAAAAGAACCAAGGTTATGATATCACTCCTAAAGTTTTTTATACTGCCACCTGTCTAACAGTGTTCCTCATGAGTAATGAGAAATCTCTCGTCATGGCATTAGGTTAAATTTAGAGACAGCACTGTTTTCTTGTACAACACGATGAGTTGACTGTTGACCATCTGTACTTGATAAACAATCTTGCACTGTTGGACATCTGAACAAAAGTTTTCTTAAACCTGCATAAAACTTGAGCTTGCGAAGACCTACATCATTGTATATTGCATTTATTTTCTCTTATTCAATTTGTTTAAGCGTAATAGAATACGATCTTTAGTAGTGTTATTTAATCTGGCGAGTATTTTAAACATTGACAACCTACTCATTCGTTAGTTTCTACTGAGCATTGGAAAAAGTGTTATCCTCAACGGAATACAGCTTATCTGAACACATGAGGTAACCTTTCCTGAATGGTGTCCTTGGTTCACAAATTGTACACTTGAACCTTTTTAATTGGCATTCATCAACAAAATGTCGTGTTTTTCTGGAATTAGACAAAGAAGAGATATACGAATATTAACCTTCGTGTAAACAAACATACCCAAATACTTGAGGAAAATTACAGCATGAACTCAATTCTCTTACATTTCTTTGCTGTGTAGGGCATCGAATCTTACATTTGACTAATAGTCAGATGGTGTATTAATTTAAAATGAGTAATATATTTGTGCAGTTTTTCTAAGTAGTATCATCGTAGGTTGACATAAGAAGGGAACTGTACTGGATGCAGACGAATATCGGCCATAGCCAGACAGATTTGTTTTACTGCTCTAAAGTCAGCTAATACCGCCATTTGCAGCTGGATGATGTTCTGTACACAAGGATGCATATCCGAAAAGCAGGGACTTCGTCTTCAAAAAGCAGTAAAGCCTTGGTGGTAAGCCACTATCAGAAGATCAAAATACAGTTGACGATGACCCCATAATGATCAGTGAACTCTTCGGTGAGTGCTTTTCTAAATCTCGCTATAATGTAAGAAAATAACTCCAAATGAGAAGATATCACACAAAGTAAATATTACTATGTAACACTATGAGACTTTATCAAAATAAATTTTACCCACCATGGAACTGATCTGTTATTCATTATTCTAATTAATTCTCACCATTAAGATGAATGTCTCCTTTGCTCGACCTGTAGATTGCTTGGATGAGTAGAGTCTGTTTGAATTCAACTTTTCTGATAATACAAGTACTCCTAACCTGGAAAGCCGCTCCACCTACTGAGCTTTGAGCAACCAGGTTAAAAGAAGCAGGTGGGATCATCATACTTCAGTGTGGTTCACTGTCAACTGCATGGAGATGGAATGGTTGAGTTGCCCTTATGATTTACAATAATCTCCAAGTACCTGGACATAATTACTGATCTTTCGACTCAAAAACGCAGAATTACACCGTATCGAAGAACTATGATTGAATAACAATTTATAAACTAAGATTTTGTAAATTCTCGTTTACTGGTGATTTGCAAAGTCACTGGCAGCCCTAAGTGGCGAAATCTGAATCCCCGAATATATTCAATGCATGAAAAACGAATATGGTTTCAAAAATACTACCTCACATAAACCTGAACCACTTTTTGTAAAAACCCGAATTCTAGTGACGCTGAATAACACAAACGAGGGCAGACACTCTGTCTTCTCTTCCATGGCAGTGACAGTGGAGCGCCTATTGTTAATGGTTCTAAATCTTCGATAGATAACATTAACAGATACGAAATAACACAGTGGAAGATAAAAACACTGTAAGGAGTGGTTTTTCGACTGTCACCACACACACACACACACACACACAAATTCAGTCGAAATGAACAACACTCCCTTACTTACACCTTCATTTACATAAAAACACTAAAATCGCATCATGTTTACAGCATAAATTAAATTCCCCATCAGAAGTGAGAACTACAAATTCTCACCTACGCGGCCTGTTGACTTAATGAATAGCTCTCTTGTTTTTAAAAACTACCATACCTTGAAGTATCCTCATAAAACGACGTTTAAGAAAATAAATATCCCACTGGCGAGAAGTAGACTTGTTTTTCCTTTAGAGATGGTCAAAATTCAACTGACCTTTTCGCTTCAATTTCATTTGATGTCACCACAACAGATTTAACACCTCTTAATGAGAGCGCTGTGAAATAAAAGATATTTTTTGTGGATAAGTTTCAACTAAGGTAGGGTGAGAGAAACGAAGTTTGAAACAAGTGAATTCAGGAGAGGTTGTACTCACAGCACTACTTACTACTCCCAGAATTACAAGTAGTATGTGCACTAATACTTTTCTTGTACTTTCTTCTCTTGCTTCGCGTGCTACACGGAATGTGGCGACTTGAACTTCCGCACATTTGTGCAAAGTTCTATGTCGAAAACAGACAGACAGACATACTAAAATAACTACTACCATAACTTCTATTATTACCACCAGCAAATTTAATATTACTACTCCTCCTACCATAATTATTGCATTTGATAGCATAACTACTAATTCTTATGCAAAGCTAACCAATTCTATCACTACCAACACAATCACGTCATAAATTCACCCTCAGAGAAATTCTGGAATAAAAGAATACTCACCACAGTCTAACACCTGTTATATTTCTAAACCGGAGTGCGGAATTCACCTCTGTCGATTGAGACATAATGAAGGGAGTATCAAGAATTCATAACTCACTAATCAAAGCACTACACACGAACTGGCGGAGCCGTATAAGAGCCCACATACAGTTATCATCCAAAGTGATTCTCAATTCAGAGTAAAGCCAGCGATTCTGTTGACCCACTTCACTTATTTGGGAAGCTGCACCAGCCCTAGTGGACTGATTGATGACAAAATCTTAGCACGGATTCAAAAGGTTGGATTAAGCTAACTGCCTCATCTCCAGCAAAGATATGATATCCAGCTTTCCATCAAAGGCGATATTTACCGCACAGCGATTTGCTGTGTCTTCCTCTATGGCCGTGAGATATCAAAATTGAAAGTGGAAGATACGAGAAGGCTAGCTGTCCTTGACCATAGGTATCTGCGTCCCCTTTCCTGCGCTAAGTTTTGTCACAAATGGGTTAACCGTCGAGTGTGAGGAAGAGGTGATGACGCTAAATTGATTTTGATTTCTGGGACACATATCCACTATGGGAAGCCATCAACTCCCTCGATGGACAATATTAGACCACCTGGGATTAGGTTGAAGATGGATTAGAAGTGATCAAACCAAAACCTGGAATTCCTCCATGAAATTGCTGACAGTTAGCTTCACCCAGGTAGGAAAGTGTGCACCACATGGTTAGGGTCCTCAGAATGCTAAGAACCAACAACTGAAGACTTTGGGTGATATGACTCCAAATCGTTGTCAGTAGCACAGATGAATTCACTTTCTGTAGTCTTCCATCTCTATTAAACCTGATGCATTTCCGTGTAACTTCCTTCTCCCTGAGATTTTCGCGAATTACAGTACATTTGAACCCGTATTTTCTTGATCTGATCTTCCTTTCTGTGATAAGCGGAATGTCATAACTGTCCTGTAAACCCTTACAGTATACGAACAATAGTGTTACATAGCACTATATATACTGATTTACATGTAAGTTTGGACACGCGTACATATGGGGGGGAGGACCCATCGTTCTCTGCAGGTTAAGCCTACAGAACATTTTTCAAAGTGGCTGAGAAGAAAACCAAGATCACGGGATATGAATGATCCCAAAAAAATATGTCCAATATCATCTATAGCGAAGCAAATCATAGAGACAGTTCAAAGAGGGTTGGTTTTAATAATGCCTTTAAACCGATATGTGAAACAAAGTTGGGCTACGTTCTTAAATTCATTGAAGCTTTGTCTATGAAAATGCTTATTTCTTTCCTTACTAAGTTAGAGAATTGACCACTGATAGGAACAAATGATGAGTTTGAATTCTACTGTTGATACATGGATGATATTTTTCTGCTTATGAAAAACAAGAATGAAGCAATGAACATTCTCAACAAGCTTAATGATGTCAATTCAGCAATAAAAGTTACTTCAGAGAAAGTAAGTAATGACAGTATCTCATTCCTAGGCGTCTTCCTGGTAAGGTAAGAAGATGGCACACTAAGATGAAGTGTGTAAAAGAAACCCACAACAACAGGTCAGTACACCCATTTTATGAGTTTTTCACTTTCGAATTATAAAGGTAATTTGTTAAAGCGTAAAGCATGATTTTGGAAAAGTGAAGAGTAACTAAAGCGTTGTATGTATTCAACTAAGTTGAATGCGTAACAGATTGTTAAAGAAAAATAAAACGATTTGAACAATGATAATTTGTAATTAAAGGTGAAGCAACCGGAAAAATCATAAAATAATTTAGGCAATTATAACTTTTTTAAGGTTTCGGTGAAAGGCGGCAAAGTAGTCCGGTTTATACATTCATGTAACTTTGGCCAAGGTTGGGAAAGTGGCTGTACAAATTTCTTTTGAACACAGAGGCTTGGTTTCTTCAGGTGGAATCCTATTGCTTCAGCTTTATGTGCGTTGGTGGCGCAGTGGTTAGGACTCTCGCCGACCTTACACATGGTCCGAGGTTCGATCCGCTGCCGACGAACACCTGATATTTATGGTCGGCCTGCAAACTTTGGGCTACCGATATCCATGCTGAAAATTCCACACTTGTACCAAAAATACAGTGTGGAATCAAGCTGTAATCAAAAAATTGCTGGTTAAGCAAAATTAAGATTAGTAGGAATGCGATAAATAACTTTCCAGTACTCACTGCAATATTTAGGCATGCAGTGCGTTTATTCAGCACTGTGTTTTAGAGATTGCCTAATAGATAGAAGGCAGAAGGTTAGAGTTAACGGTGTACTATCAGGGTGGAAAGCAATATCCAGTACAGTGCCTCAGGGAACTATATTAGGCCATTTGTTATTCCTATTATACGTTAATGAACTACCGGGGATTCTTACTTCATCTTCATTATTATTTGCAGACGACATTAAGATATGGAAAACTGTAAATAATAGTGAGGATAGGTCGGTCCTGCAAACTGATCTAGATAAATTAGCTGAGTGGTCGAACCTGTGGAGTTTCGAAACACGTGGTACACCCTAGGGGAGACAGAACTACCTGATGTTAACGAACAGAAGAACCTAGGAATCACTGTCAGCAATCATTTGAAAACAACTACAAATAGCAATGCAGCCGCAGCTAAGGCTTTTCGAATGCTATGGGCACTTCGAAGGGCTTTCAAACGATTAGACGAGGGCATGCTCCAAATACTCTACGGAACATACATCAAGCCTCATCTAGAATACTGCACACAAGCGGCGAGTCCATGCTTCAAAAAGGAGGCATACATTCTGGAAACAGTACAGACAGAAGGTATGAAATTAGTTAGTGGTATCTCACATCTTCCTTATGATAAGATGGAGCATTTAAATCTCTTTCCGTTGTCATACCCAAGGAAGAGAGGCGACTTAATTTTAGCATACCGTATACTTAAGGGTGATTTAGGAAATGACCTTTCTAAACTTTTCTCCCCTACTAGGACACATTTATGGGGTCAACACAAAAAAGTGCTCAAACCAAGGACGACTAAAATAACTGCAGAATATAGGTTCTCTCCCAGTGGTCAACGACTCGAACGCCTCACCTGATTCAGTAGTATCAGCTCCATTGGTGAACGCTTTCAAAAAGAAGTTAGATCTCTGCAGAGATGTATTTTGCAAGGATTAACACAGGCCACAAGAGCCTTCTATCCTTATCATCTGAATCTGAATAATGCACTGTTTCACCTGCAAATCCTATTTTTAAGGACTTGCCACATTAATTAAGAGTTCAGAGCACTTTATAATAACGATCAGCGTCATTTCAATACATACGTGATTCACTTCAGGTAGGTGAAATATACATTTGCCATAAAAGCTCATACTCGACGCATAGGTTAGAATTAGTTACGAATTGTTGTAAACTAGCGTGGAAGTAATTACTCCCAAGCTATAAGATCGCTTATAACTTTTCTGATATTACAGAATATTACAGAAATGCAATCAGGTAGATCTTATTTCATCCTGAGTTCATCTACCCGCGGCTGGATGTCTTTTAAATGGTTGAAGTATGCACACGTGTAAAGTGGTAAAATCGGCAGTTTCCCAGTCGGTTAATGCACCTGGGCAATGTGGCCAAAACATGGGTTAAATGGGTAATTTTGATCGGCAAACAGGTGGCCAAAAGGTGGTGTAAATGCAACAGATTTTACCCACATATCCCAGGTCCAAAAAAAAAAGTAACCGACTGGGTGGATTCAATATCCAATATCGTATTTACGAGCTAGTATAAACCAATTTGATTTCTTTGTGCCCGCTTCTTGATTGTAAGGTATAGGTTCCTGATCTTCGGTAAACTTCTGCGTAGCTTGTCCCGCCACTCGACTGTTGCGGCTTTGGTTGACTCCAAAGGGAGTAGTGCTGGGATTAATTATATGTGGTTTGTAGTATGAGGTATGTTAAGACTGTTACTACTGTGATTGGAGTTGATCCTTTCGCCAGTTAGTCCTTCGGTATTGTCGACAAGAGAAAAGAGGTAGTAATAATAATAAAAATAATGCTAATAATAGATATAATTAGTGAAGCTATTCAGACTAAGAGACAGAAACGGAAATAGGAAACGTAACAACAGTCAGCTGATTAAGTTTGAAGAATATATATATATATCGGTAATAATAATAATAGTAATAATTATAATATCAATAAGTTGTCAGGAGAGTAAGACGGGAGAGAATGTAAAGAAGTAAAACGACGAGTTTAATTGTCTACCCTGAATGGTATATGCGATTTTAAGGGGATAGGCCATTTGGATGCAGTCCTTGTGTCGCTGAATGGTTGTCCAGCCTTCGCTTAAAGGCGTCCAAAGACGGTGCCATAGCTACATCTGCCGGTAAGGAATTCCAGGGACGGCAAACCCGCAGTGAAAAGAAGTGGGAGCGCACCCGGGTCCTCGCCCTCTGGTGAGCTATCCTTCTGGGATTTCCACGTGAGAGCCTATACCTACTCAATGGCAGAACACCTTTGTTTGGGTGATTCTGGTCATTTGTTATTTTGTAGGCAGTAATCAAATCCCCCCTAAGCCGACGGTAGCTAAGTGTGAACAGGCCTAATTTCTTCAGCCTTTCATCATATGGTTTGTTTCGGAGACCAACCACTCCTTTTGTTGCCGATCGTTGGACTCTTTCCAAGAGGTTGGAGTCTCTTCTCAGCATTAGGGGTGCAATAATATTATGCACCTCAAGGTGGGGCCTGACGTATGTTTTGTACAACCTTAGAAAGAGCTCAGGAGTGAGTGCACCTAACTGTCTATGCGTAAAGTGTATGACCGCATATGCCCTCGCTAAATCCCCTGTGTAATTTACGCTTGTGTCCATTTTTTCCGTTAGAACTAGACCTAAGTCGCGTTCCGACGTTGGGCAGGACAAGCTTTCATTGCACAGGGTGTAACTTGCATTCTGCAGTCTACAGGTGCGCAACTTCACTACTTTGCACTTTTTCAAGTTGAAAGTCATGCCACTGGCCACCGCCCAGTCTTCCAGAAGGTTTAGGTCTTCCTGTAGCCTATCTGAGTCCTCCGGACACTTTATCGCCCTCCATATTTTTACGTCGTCAGCGTACAGGAGAGTCGGGCAGCTTAGACGGCGTGGTAGATCATTTATAAAAATCAAAAGCATCAGTGGTCCTAGGATAGAACCCTGCGACACTCCTGATGACGATCTGTGCCAAGATGATCGGACTCGGTTAACCTTAGTGCGGGGTTTATTTGGGGAGTAGCCGCTAGGTCTTCCTCCTTTGAAATAGTGGTGCCACCATTTTGGTCCGTACCTGTAATATCCACATTGCTATTTAGCTGTTTGGCGAAGGCTGAACTGGGTGGGTTTGATCCCTTATAAGGGAAACTTATCCACTTCACCCATGCTCACGAAAAGTTCTGCGACATAGTATCACGCAGATCGAATAATAAAGCTAAATGTTGGCTCACATAATATATTTCACGTTTATCACAGGAGTGAGCACCATGTCGGATGTTAGTAATCAAAAGCTCTTTTGCAAGCATTTAATCCCAATTCGACAAAAATGAGGAAAATCGTGTTCAAAATGAGGAGATAGTAAGGTTTTCCTCATGCACCCCACTTTGTCCCCAGAATTTCTCTATTCTTTAATCGCATATTACCCACAAAATCAGCATAATTTCCCCCTTTTTTTAACGCATATTCCACCGGTAACCTGGTAAATTCCCCCCCCCCTATTACTCACTTACTTTTGCCTTATTTTGTTTACGTCAAACAACTCAAAAGTTAAATCAAGGTTCTTTACGGAAAATTATATTTGATTTTTTTTCGGTTTAAGGAAAACAATTTACATAACTTTGGTAACTTAATTCTTTAGAATTAATTTATTTTATTTTTTTTATTTTTGATTACAGCTTGATTCCACAGTGTTTTTGGCACAAGTATGGAATTTTCAGCATGGATATCGGTAGCCCAAAGTTTGTAGGCCGACCATAGATATCAGGTGTGCGTCGGCGTGGGCTCGGACCCCGGACCATGTGCATGGTCGGCGAGAGTCCTAACCACTGTGCCACCGACGCATTAATGAACAGTTACAGTTGCGACTGATACACACAAGTAGAATGATTGCCTTGTAATATGATATCTGAATGCACTTTTACTCTTTCTCCACATCATCAAGTAGATCCATTGAACTGTCCTGAAAAGAAAGAAAAATTATTGATTAAGGTAGTAATCCACATTGGCACATTTGACACAATAATAATGAAATACTTAACGCGTTTATTCAGCTTTAAAATTTTACTTAATTAATGAGTATAAGTAAAATTATTTGTCTATATAGTAGAAATACTCACACTTAAAGACCTTCAAGTTTCAGTAATTTTTACAGCATTTACCAAGTTAAATTGTCACTTACAGGAGAGATCCTCTGGTCACTCTTCTTATTGTCAACTGCAACGTTTAAAAAATAAAAATACAATTTAGTGGATCGATATTTATACCATGAAACAGTTTGTAGTGTAGTAACATTAATTTAACAAAAACTGTTTACTTACTCCTCCCCGGCTCTCCCTTTTGGCTACGCGATCACTTCCCGGTCCCCAAGATGGTCACGCCGGTTGACTTCTTCACTGAGAGCAATTGCACCACCATTTTATTAAGGGACTGCAGTTCTCCTTTGATTTCTCCTCTAAACGACTGCATTTCTTCCTTAAGGGACTGTATTTCTCCTCTAAGGGACTGCAACTCATTGAACACTTTATTATCTGAATCAGCGTTTTCCTTACTGCAAAGTAAATACTAATGAAAAGTGACATACGTAGTCTGCTGAACTAGTTGCACTATAGGTGAAGAAGTTGCCACTGGCATTTGTTGAGTGGAAGTGCTGAAGGAGTAAGGATATTAAACGAATGCGTTACCTGGCTGTCGGTGACATAACAGTTTCCATGAAATTTGTTGTCGGGTATTTCGAAGTCAAGCACACTTTCTGTGCCTCCACTGCTTCAAGTTCAACTGAGTTATAAGCGTAAGAGGAGTTCTTTGTCTCAACTCTGTATTCTGTCATTAAGCAATAAAAATCTATCTTTGGACTTTGGAATTGGTTAGGGGGAATGTATCCTCGAGATTATCTGAATTAGACAGTATACTGTGTATTCTTTGGGCAGTCTGCAAAGTACTCTTGGCTTCTACGAAAGAGTCTAATTACATGAATGGAGTTAATACGGAAACAGTTACCTAGCTCAGCTAACATTTGACAATCAATTAACACCCATTCCGGTCTAGGTCTTACACATGCCTCAACTTCATAATCGGTTATACTGCATTGAGAAATATGAACAATTAGTAGAATTTACATGTCAGAAAATGAACTCTGTGTTCCATGCTATCTGTACTACTTATATTACATTTGAATATCGACTAAAAACTGCTGAACACCTACCGGTAGGCTTATAATTATGTTTTCCAACATTGTAGTTCATGTGCATATGCTTTTATTGTAATTATCCTTATTTTTCGTAGTGGTATCGCTAAATTTACCCAAAACTGTAGTGTCTTAATTTGATCATATTTTGTATCGAATGCACCTCGCGAAAGCAAACTTTGTAAACGGAGTGGTCACGCTACGATTCTTACTTCTGACGAACGACTAAAAACATTCCACACAATCTCTTCCATGGCGCTAATAGATGCACAATAAAAGAGAATATATGCTAGTACCACCTGAGATACGCTGATCAAACACGATTTTTTACACAGAGATATCAAAACAAGTCTTGGAGTTGTGCTTTCCGAGTTGCTAAATAAAAGTTGAAAACTCCATTCCAGATACATACAATAACAGATATAAGTGTAACTTTACTAACGACAGATGCGCGGGTAGACATTAAATTACTTTGTCGATGACCAAATATACATGTGTGATTGACAACGTATTCCTGCAAACCACTGAAGTTGGACGGTACAGTGCTTTCGGATTAATCCTTTATATAAAACAACATGGACTTCTTCTCATCTATCGATAGAAAATCATAAGTCCTAGACATTCTCTCAAAACTCATATCTATGAATTATCTTTGGCATTCCGCAGTGTTAGGCCACATGTCAAATTCCAGAATTCCTTTTGAAATCCAGAAGAAATCATACATTTTGAAAATGAACAGAAATGTTGTCTCATACATCGCATTTTGACACAGTCTACCATTTGCCATCAAACAATTTCGATGAAATTTTACCAAACCACGAATAGTCAGTGGAAACATGAACAGATATTTGAATATTGGTATGGTCTTCTCCAGTAGTAGCCCATAATATCCCCCTTCTTTCGCTTCATCACAAGTGGGAGTTAAAATAGACCGAATCACTGTGAGATTATTGAACCCTACACACAGTAAAGAGCTCCTGAACAATATTCATCATTCCACGTCTACGCATCTTTACTGTTTTCTCAGAAATTCTCCTTTTATGCAGCTTACCATCATATCCCTATTCCTCCACATGGAATCCAGGAAACAGATACCACAATTCATTGTGCATTAAATGAACCAATCTCAATGCTTTTTGAACTCCTGAAATCCACTCACACATTTCAGTGTTTATTCGACCAGCTTCTACATGACATTTACATATTTGCCTACATTGACACCAGATTCAGAAACACTTGTCGGACAGCATAAGTTCCATTAGAGGAATTACCATCCGAAGTAGTCACCTATTGTCACGCAGAAAGTTTGCCAATAAATGCTGGTGTTTTTACATCACTACAACTTGTAGAGCTAAACCGCTGAAAAGCAAGTTGTTTCAGAATCCCACTGAATTTTAGGGAATTAAATGAAACACAGACAGTTCATGTCTCCATATTTTCTTGAGTATGAAAAGCGGTCACTCTGACGGAGTAAGCCTGAGTTTCCTGCCATTCCAGATATTCAGGTTACGCAAAAAGTGATGGCATTTGAAAACGCTTACGTTTACACATGAGCAATACTATCCTTAGTAAATAAAACGAAACACGATTCATGTTATGGAGCATGCCGAAATAATATTAATCCGAAAACACAGAGTATCAAATTTCCTACTCACATGGAGTATTCAATTCCACCATCACACGTATCCCACGTAGACGAGCATACTGTATCACTCGAACAACATCTGTATTCTCATAAACCAACTTCCGTGGATGATACGTAACTTATATAGACAGGGAAGCGATGCGAAAAATGTGAACAATGCAGTGCCTTAAGGACAGCCGAGGATATATGGATGACACATAGGGGAATGAGCTGTCATCCGTCATATGTCAATGAAATACATTCATTTTCACAATCGCCATTGCATCCTGAAACAGTGTGAAGCATAAATAAAAGTAGAAGAACAACAAGGAGGAGAGACTCACAATGAACTTCACAATCTCATCAACACTGATATAATGTCTGGCAGTGTCAATGAGAAATCCTCTGTGAATGAAGCTTGGTGCATCCTCGATAATGCGTTCGTACATCACAAGCTAAATGAGTGAATAAACAGAGTATTCATGACTCACAGACCTCGATTTGCTTGTATGCACCAGTTGTATGATACTCTGCAACGCGTGTAATGCTCCCCACACTTCGTTACATTCAATGTCAATCTTCCCATCGAATATGCTGATTTTATCTGTAGTGGTTAGATGGTTGATTATGTATGCGGATTATAGAGAGCTGAAGGGAACCCACATGATTCATCCATGTATTCACTTGGCCACAATTTATCCCCTGACTCATCACAACCATCTTCGATCACGATTTACATTGTATTCATGCTGATCGGAGTGCAGTCGACGTTCTAGCACTCCTCTATTAAGCCTAACTGCATGCTTATAAAACGAATACATGTACGCCTGTTATGCGCCTAAAGAAACTAATTGTACATAAGCTTGTAGACTAATTGCCATTGTATTAATGAATATTGATTTTCTTTGTTACATCTGATTTTTTACGCGGTTATCCCTTTTTTCGTTCGTTTTCACGTTTTTCGAAATTTGATTTCATTAGCAATACGTCTTTCCAAGTTTTTACTTTGCTTCTTGATAAAACGTCGTTCATTATTGACTGAGTACAACGTAAGCACATCTTCGAACGTGAAAACATGAAGTTAGGTCTGTTGGACACTTCGAGTGCTTCAATCAGAATGAAGCATTCTAGACAACTAGATTCAATCGAAATTGTTTCAGCTATGCTACAAAGTGAATTTTCCAAGTTGTTATTGTTCGCTGTTGGCACTAAGGCATTGACGTTGTTGTTTGAAGCTGTAAGAAGTATAAAATTAATCAAATGGTTTATTTTCATGTAGTTGAGTTTCTCTGAGCTTATTTTGAATACTTTCTCTACATATATTTTCCAGTCTGCTTTTGGTGTACATATATATGTATCCTATATTGTCGTACTTATACATAACCGCGTGTCGCCTTTTCCAATAATACTGTAGCAGTAAATAATTCCCCAAAATTATCGACCACAAGAATAGATTATGTCTAAGAATTACATCGTGACCATAAGAATCATCAGTGAACATTGGATGCTGACCCTTAGAGTTTAAGTCGACTTGTTTAGCTGAGGGCTTCCCGTTAGGTATCCCCCACCCCACTTGGTACTCCGTCGTGTTACTTTCGTGAACGATAACTAGCTAGCTTAGCTTCCGCTTCAGCCCGTGACTCAGTTCCGAAATATATCTCGTAATTTGGACAATCAATTGTGGTGTTTTGCATTGCCTTTTGTACACGAGAATCAAATAAGATAGAAGTTGTTGGTATGAGATCTTGCGTTAATATACTCAGTAATATTCGCGAACGTCTATACCATCAACCCTAAAATACCATGACGATGATAATATTTTCAGTTTTTGAACTGAATGGAGCCGATTTCACAGACAAGAACACATGTACGATATCACCTAATGTTAGAATGAATAACAAATTGTCATAAGTTTGCCTAAACAGGGTGTGGAAAATAGAGTTCCTATTCAGATAAATATTTGATAACATCGTCAGCATATCATAGAAATGACCGCCATTTTATACTGCAGTACACAGATTGCTAGCCAGCTTCATCAGTGCCTCTAAAACTTCTGTAAATCACTGATAAGTGTTGGTGTAATATGACAGGTGTTGAAAGTTAGCAAACTTTATAAGAACTAATGCCTTGTGAGATGGGAATTGCATATCAAAGATGCCAGCGTTCAGTTTAACGTGTGCAACGTCTATCAGATTGGTACATACCAGTGTATCCTACATGGTTATTTAATTTGATTAGTTATCTAAGTTCTGTTTTGATTCAACTAACGAATTCCGCTATGTACCTCAAAGTAGCTTCCAGCTAGTGTACAAAGAATATTCTTCATTTTGGCGGAATCTCATCGCTTCCTCCAGGGAATAGGAATTCAGAGATTGTGAAAAGTCTCAAACTTAAACTTCAACTAGTGATATCTTTTTTCATGTTAACAAAAATAAAAAACAGTGGCCAACGAAAACATTCAGGAAAATTATCAGCACCAGAAGATCCAAACAGATGACGACTGAACACTTTGTTATATTCTGTTAGCTTTCCCACTAGTCTACTAATTACAGTTCTGTTCCATAAATTCTCCAACTAATCTTGTAAAATTTGTGTAGTCATAAATTTCACCTAATTTACATTCCGTATACAGCAAAGAGCTCATTAAGGCGTCAAATACTATCCATTTAATGTGACATCCATACTTTTGTTTCTAACCTAATAAGTATGGCTGACAACAGTTTCATTGAAATGTAAGGTTTTCTCAGGACACTTCAGCCACCCAGGTATTCCGTCAAAATGATAGCGGAGAAAATGTAGAAATCGCCTTGAGAATACTGCTGAATCTCATTCCCAGTAAATCCATTCAACCTCATCTTATATGCATTGTCAGTGACAATCAATATTTATCTCGGTTGATCCAATCCCCCAAAACAGTCGGATGACTTCATGACACGTCAGGTCTTTAAAGTTACACTTTACTGGGTTACTATCGTGAAGTGGTACTCAACGTGTTGAGCGTGAAAATAAACATTGGTGAGGAGCGGACGGATTTTGTAGCAAGTCATGATGATATATTCTAAGTTGTTTGTACATGAGAGACACCAGATTACAGATGTCATCAATATATTTAATAATATGTACACCGAGTAAGTAGATTTACAATTATTCGACTACACAAGATAAACATAAGATAAGGTAATGGAATTACATCGATAAGGTCACTTTACATGGGTAGATGCAATGCACACGGTATAACTCCAGGTAAGGGTGCATAAAAACTGAAGGTTGTGTTACAAATGGTAAATATGTTGGATTATTCCTAAAATGGTAAAACAGTTCGTGTAGAACGTTAGTTAGTTGACCGATAACAACGTCATCAGCAATATTAACTGCAACAGGGCTCACCACATCAGTCATTGTGCAGATAGACATATGAACAATTATTATTACATTAACGGTAATCATTAGTAGGTAATTTTCAGTTCATGCTCAGTTGAGAACCAGAACAATGTCAATGTGATCCGCGTTAATTGCCAAGTGAAGCATACAGGGGTTGAAAATCACCATCGTTCAGATTGTTGAGATCTGGATTGGAATGTTTACCATATTTTCATTACTTGTTAAAATTCACAGGTTTGCTGGCACTGCACAGGCACTGATAGAATCTGACTGCTGTCGTAAGTATAATAACCCACAGTTGTTATCAAGAATGCGTCACATATTGAAGTGTCCAATTTTTGTACAGCATTTATGAGATTTGTGACCAGTGAGATTATCAAATCTCTCTTGATTGTTATTTATTATCAGTCGTCAAATATTTGCTCTGTTCATCATCATCATCATCATCATCATCCAGAAAATCGAAGCAGAAAGGGTCGTCTAGCAGTGGTATGTAAATATATCCATATCCATATTCACTCTGCATAGAAAGTATGATTTCTACTGATACACTAACTAGTTCAGTCATGCAAACTGCTATATCACATGTATGATCTAATATTTATGCCCTTTCTGAAAATGTGTGGCATGTTCCTCCAACAATATTAATATTTGTTAATAGACTTTGTGGATTCTCATGAATTTATTGAACGCAGTATATTTGTGTGTGCTGAAAAGGAATGTGCAGGAGTCAGACGGAGGAGAGCATTGTTATCTTTGAGGAGTCTGATGACTGTGCAAATCAATACTGGAAGTGTGTTTACATTGCACACATTTGTTGTTAGTAGTTTCTTCCAGGTAAATGGAGATTTATTTGACAAGACGTTGAAGTACCTGTAAGTCTGACAATGCTCTTTGCCAGCTATGTTGTCATGGCTCCTAAGATTGTAACTGATTACAGAGGTTGATTTAGTCAGTAGCCTGAGGGAGTGTAATAGAAGATTAGTTAGCTTCTAGTAGAAAATAAGGTTAAGCTGAAGGCGTCTTTTCCAGAGTGGTACTATTTTCAGTCTGTGACGACGTTCAGCGTATTCTGATCCCATAACTCTTAAGGTAAATTGTCGTCACGCTTCCTCTAATTTACGCTTATTTTTCAGATTTAACATTGACTCAACATTTGCTAATGTTACAGTAGGTGCTGTTTTCGTTGACAGTGGCAATGCCTTTTGAAGAGACTTAGAACTGAAGTCTATTCACAGTGTTCGAATCAATAAAATAGTAAAAGGATGGATTCAGGCCACCCTCAGAAGTACAAGACAGAGATGAAGAGAAAGAGACTTGAAATCATGGCAACAGTTAATGATTGGAGTTCCTCAAGGTACAATTATGGGCGTTCTTCTCTTCTCAGTCTGAGTAAATCATATTTGATTGGTGATGAAATCATCCTGCCTAGTGTTTGCCGACAGCAAAGACTGTAGATGCCTTTAGAAATTGTTAACTGTCGATTTAGCAGTACTTGTTAACCATAAAAGTGGGACCGCACCAAACTCTTAACTAGCGGCTGTGAAAGACCAGTATACCATTGGAGCTGTGAAGGCACTTTATGATGATGTACTGCGTATATTATTTACTATACTTACTAGAATTCATCTAACACGTATGATCCTGACGAAACCCGTGTTTCACGCTCCAGAGAGGCATTCCAGAAGGCGTGAAAGTAGTGGTTATCAAACAGTTTGCATGACCCACAAGTAAATCGTATGTACACAGGTTGTCTCGCGACTGGAGCTATTTTCACCGTATCATTGTTGATTGAGAGATGATTTCACATTATCACCCTTATCTTACTCACTGATTTCATTGTGGATTTATCTGGCTTATCTATACCCAGTGGAACTGACCACATGTGAGTATATTCGATCACACTTCAAAACACACTGTGAAATTATCAAGGTTAAGTAGCTCGTTTATCATAATACAAAAATGTGAATATTATTATTATGAAATAGGGACCGTGGGAATCTTCTGCTGAGGCATATGCTAATTGTACTTCGTGTTAATAATTAGGCACCCAAAACTTACTTCATATGGTGATCTGTAAACAGTAAACTGAATTATGATTTTCTGCTTGTAGAAGGTGGTGGATTTCAGTTCAGTGTTGTAAAGGTTTCTGTTAGGGTGAACAGCTATGGTTTCAAAAATATAGACCCTCCGTGTATTGATTCTTATCTTCGTTCTTCAAAGATTTTCCACAAAATGAAAGATTTAAACACCGATCTCGTGTCAGCGATTTCACCATCTAACAGATTTATTCTCATTACAGATTGGAAAGTATGATATCAAAATATAATCTAACTAACCGAGTACCTGGCTAGTAAATATTGCATAGGTTTCCATTATGCTGAGCTTATGAAAGTGTCAACCTCGATAAAAGCCGTTCTTCAATTATCAGATTAATTCCTGGATAACGTGCGTCGGTGGCACAGTGGTTAGGACTCTCGCCGACCTTACACATGGTCCGAGGTTCGACCGCCTGCCGACGAACACCCGTAATCAATGGTCGGCCTGCAAAATTTGGGCTACCGATATCCATGCTGAAAATTCCATACTTGTACCAAAAATACCGTGAGGAATCAAGCTGTAATCAAAAATGGAAAAAAATGAAATAAATCCTCATTAGTATTTGTTTTGTCGCAGAAAAAGAACCAAGGTTATGATATCACTCCTAAAGCTTTTTTATACTGCCACCTGTCTAACAATGTTCCTCATGAGTAATGAGAAATCTCTCGTCATGGCATTAAGTTAAATTTAGAGACAGCACTGTTTTCTTGTACAACACGATGAGTTGACTGTTGAGCATCTGTACTTGATAAACAATCTTGCACTGTTGGACATCTGAACAAAAGTTTTCTTAAACCTGCATAAAACTTGAGCTTACAAAGACCTACATCATTGTATATTGCATTTATTTTCTCTTATTCAATTTGTTTAAGCGTAATAGAATACGATCTTTAGTAGTGTTATTTACTCTGGCGAGTATTTAAAACATTGACAACCTACTCATTCGTTAGTTTCTACTGAGCATTGGAAACAGTGTTATCCTCAAAGGAATATAGCTTATCTGAACACATGAGATGACCTTACCTGAGTGGTGTCCTTGGTTCACAAATTGTACACTTGAACCTTTTTAATTGGCTTTCATCAACAAAATGTCGTGTTTTTCTGGAATTAGACAAAGAAGAGATATACGAATATTAACATTTATAAAGTTATATTTGTAAAATCTCAGCGAAATTGAAATGATTAATTCCAACGTTTCGTTCGGCAATCTGGTCCGAACTTCTTCAGAGAAATTAATCGAAATTAACATAACAAAGTTTATATATAAAGGGACACATCTTGTTTTTAAAATTCTTGTCCAATCATGAATCATGCAACAGGTATCAACATGTATCATAAATAAATAAATATAATTGTATGTTTATACAAAAGTACAGTCAATAGGTATGCTAAACAAAACAAAAATTGCATGAACTATGATCAAAAAACTTTTTGACCTCAGGCTTTCAAAATTTGTCTACTTTTGTTAAAATATGTGTGTTTGCAGTATATGCAGGATACAATGGTGTGTGTATGTGTGTGTGTGTGTGGGTGGGTGGGTGGAACAGTCATAAAACATTTGCTATTCTCATATGAGCTGTGATCAAGATTTGACCGGATAGTTACAAAAAATTGACATTTTTATAAATATAATTTAATTTTTATAGATTTGTTATTCTCTCCATAAGAAGACGTAGACAGTCGGGAATTTGACTAAGTGTGACTACTTGATCATACATATCAAATTTTACTTTGTTTATTAGTCAGGATTTGCCATGCATCGGCTAACATCACATCTTCACGAATATTAACCTTTGCGTAAACAAACATACCCAAATGTATGTTGGATGCAGCACAAATACTTGAGGAAAATTACAGCATGAACTCAATTCTCTTACATTTCTTTGCTGTGTAGGGTATCGAATTTTACATTTGACTAATAGTCAGATGGTGTATTAATTTAAAATGAGTAATATATTTGTGCAGTTTTTCTAAGTAGTATCATCGTAGGTTGACATAAGAAGGGAACTGTACTGCATGCAGACGAATATCGGCCATAGCCAGACAGATTTGTTTTACTGCACTAAAGTCAGCCAATACCGCCATTTGCAGCTGGATGATATTCTGTACACAGGGATGCATATCCGAAAAGCAGGGACTTCGTCTTCAAAAAGCAGTGAATCCTTGGCGATAAGCCTCTCTCGGAAGATCAAAATACAGTTGACGATGACCCCATAATGATCAGTAAACTCTTCGGTGAATGCTTTTCTAAATCTCGCTATAATGTGAGAAAACAACTCCAAGTGAGAAGATATCACACAAAGTATAACACTGTGAGACTTTATCAAAATAAATTTTACCCACCATGGAACTGATCTGTTATTCATTATTCAAATTAATTCTCACCATGAAGATGAATGTCTCCTTTGCTCGACCTGTAGATTGCTTGGATGAGTAGAGTCTGTTTGAATTCAACTTTTCTGATAATACAAGTACTCCTAACCTGGAAAGCCGCTCCACCTACTGAGCTTTGAGCAACCAGGTTAAAAGAAGCAAGTGGGATCATCATACTTCATTGTGGTTCACTGTCAACTGCATGGAGATGAAATGGTTGAGTTACCCTTCTGAATTACAATGATCTCCAAGTACCTGGACATAATTAGTGATCTTTCGACACTGTATCGAAGAACTATGATTGAATAACAATTTATAAACTCAGATTTTGTAAATTCTCGTTTACTGGTGATTTGACAAAGTCACTGGCAGCCCTAAGTAGCCAAATCTGAATCCCCGAATATATTCAATGCATGAAAAACGAATATGGTTTCAAAAATACTACCTCACATAGACCTGAACCACTTTTTGTAGAAACCCGAATTCTAGTGACGCTGAATAACACAAGCGAGGGCAGACACTCTGTCTTCTCTTCCATGGCAGTGACAGTGGAGCGCCTATTGTTAATAGTTCTAAATCTTCGATAGATAACATTAACAGATGCGAAATAACACAGTGGAAGATAAAAACACTGTAAGGAGTGGTTTTTCGACTGTCACCACACACACACACACACACACACACAAATTCAGTCGAAATGAACAACACTCCCTTACTTACACCTTCATTTACATAAAAACACTAAAATCGCATCATGTTTACAGCATAAATTAAATTCCCCATCAGAAGTGAGAACTACAACTTCTCACCTATGCAGCCTGTTGACTTAATGAACAGCTCTCTTGTTTTTAAAAACTACCATACCTTGAAGTATCCTCATAAAACGACGTTTAAGAAAATAAATATCCCACTGGCGAGAAGTAGACTTGTTTTTCCGTTAGAGATGGTCAAAATTCAACTGACCTTTTCGCTTCAATTTCATTTGATGTCACCACAACAGATTTAGCACCTCTTAATGAGAAGCGCTGTGAAATAAAAGATGTTTTGTGTGGATAAGTTTCAATTAAGGTAGGGTGAGAGAAACGAAGTTTGAAATAAGTGAATTCAGGAGAGGTTGCACACAGCACTACTTACTACTCACAGAATTACAAGTAGTATGTGTACTAATACTAAAATAACTACTACCATAACTTCTATTATTACCACCAGCAAATTTAATATTACTACTCCTCCTACCATAATTATTGCATTTGATAGCATAACTACTAATTCTTATGCAAAGCTAACCAATTCTATCACTACCAACACAATCACGTCATAAATTCACCCTCAGAGAAATTCTGGAATAAAAGAATACTCACCACCTGTTATATTTCTAAACCGGAGTGCGGAATTCACCTCTGCTGATTGAGACATAGTGAAGAAGGAATACATAACTCACTAATCAAAGCACTACACACTAACTGGCGGAGCCGTATAAGAGCCCACATACAGTTATCATCCAAAGTGATTCTCAATTCAGAGTAAAGCCAGCGATTCTGTTGACCCACTTCACTTATTTGGGAAGCTGCACCAGCCCTAGTGGACTGATTGATGACAAAATCTTAGCACGGATTCAAAAGGTTGGATTAAGCTAACTGCCTCATCTCCAGCAAAGATATGATATCCAGCTTTCCATCAAAGGCGATATTTACCTCACAGCGATTTGCTGTGTCTTCCTCTATGGCCGTGAGATATGATAATTGAAAGTGGAAGATACGAGAAGGCTAGCTGTCCTTGACCATAGGTGTCTGCGTCCCCTTTCCTGCGCTAAGTGTTGTCACAAATAGGTTAACCGTCAAGTGTCACGAAGAGGTGATGATGCTACATTGATTTTGATTTCTGGGACACATATCCACTACGGGAAGCCATCAACTCCCTCGATGGACAATATTAGACCACCTGGGATTAAATTGAAGATGGATTAGAAGTGATCAAACCAAAACCTGGAATTCCTCCATGAAATTACTGACAGTTAGCTTCAGCTAGATGGGAAGGTGTGCACCACATGGTTAGGGTCCTTAGAATGCTAAGAACCAACAACTGAAGACTTTGGGTGATATGACTCCAAATCGTTGTCAGTAGCACAGATGAATTCACTTTCTGTAGTCTTCCATCTCTATTAAACCTGATGCATTTCCGTGTAACTTCCTTCTCCCTGAGATTTTTGCGAATTACAGTACATTTGAACCCGTCTTTCCTCGAAATGATCTTCCTTTCTGTGATAAGCGGAATGTCACAACTGTCCTGTAAACCCTCACAGTATACGAACAATAGTGTTACATAGCACTATATATACTGATTTACATGTAAGTGTGGACACGCGTACATATGGGGGAGGACCCATCGTTCTCTGCAGGTTAAGCCTACAGAACATTTTTCAAAGTGGCTAAGAAGAAAACCGATATCCATGCTGAAAATTCCACACTTGTACCAAAAATACAATGTGGAATCAAGCTGTAATCAAAAATATAAAAAAAATATAGAATATAAGACGAACTGGTTAAGCAAAATTAAGATTAGTAGGAATGCGATAAATAACTTTCCAGTACTCACTGCAATATTTAGCCATGCAGTGCATTTATTCAGCACTGTTTTAGAGATTGCCTAATGGATAGAAGGCAGAAGGTTAGAGATTTTTTTAGATTTAGATTTACAGCTTGATTCCACACTGTATTTTTGGTACAAGTATGGAATTTTCAGCATGGATATCGGTAGCCCAAATTTTGCAGGCCGACCATAGATATCAGGTGTGCGCCGGCGTGGGCTCTAACCCCGGACCATGTGCATGGGCGGCGAGAGTCCTAACCACTGTGCCACCGACGCTGTACTATCAGGGTGAAAAGCAGTATCCAGTACAGTGCCTCAGGGAACTGTATTAGGCCATTTGTTATTCCTATTATACGTTAATGAACTACCGGGGATTCTTACTTCATCTTCATTATTATTTGCAGACGACATTAAGATATGGAAAACTGTAGATAATAGCGAGGATAGGTCGGTCCTGCAAACTGATCTAGATAAATTAGCTGAGTGGTCGAACCTGTGGAGTTTCGAAACACGTGGTACTCCCTAGGGGAGACAGAACTACCTGATGTTAACGAACAGAAGAACCTAGGAATCACTGTCAGCAATCATTTGAAAACAACTGCAAATAGCAATGCAGCCGCAGCTAAGGCTTTTCGAATGCTATGGGCACTTCGAAGAGCTTTCAAACGATTAGACGAGGGCATGTTTCAAATACTCTACGGAAAATACATCAAGCCTCATCTAGAATACTGCATACAAGCGGCGAGTCCATGCCTCATAAAGGAGGCACATATTCTAGAAAGAGTACAGACAGAAGGTATGAAATTAGTTAGTGGTATCGCACATCTTCCTTATGATAAGAAGATGGAGCATTTAAATCTCTTTCCGTTATCATACCCAAGGAAGAGAGGCGACTTAATTTTAGCATACCGTATACTTAAGGGTGATTTAGGAAATGACCTTTCTAAACTTTTCTCCCCTTTTAGGATACATTTATGGGGTCAACGAAAAAAAGGGCTCAAACCAAGGACGACTAAAATAACTGCAGAATATAGGTTCTCTCCCAGTGGTCAACAACTGGAACGCCTCACCTGATTCAGTAGTATCAGCTCCATTGGTGAACGCTTTCAAAAAGAAGTTAGATCTCTGCAGAGATGTATTTTGCAAGGATTAACACAGGCCACAAGAGCCTTCTATCCTTATCATCTGAATCTGAATAATGCACTGTTTCACCTGCAAATCCTATTTTTAAGGACTTGCCACATTAATTAAGAGTTCAGAGCACTTTATAATAACGATCAGCGTCATTTCAATACATACGTGATTCACTTCAGGTAGGTGAAATATACATTTGCCATAAAAGCTCATAATCGACCCATAGGTTAGAATTAGTTACGAATTGTTGTAAACTAGCATGGAAGTAATTACTCCCAAGCTATAAGATCGCTTATAACTTTAAGGGGATAGGCCATTTTGGATGCAGTCCTTGTGTCGCTGAATGGTTGTCCAGCCTTCGCTTAAAGCCGTCCAAAGACGGTGCCATAGCTGCATCTGCCGGTGAGGAATTCCAGGGACGGCAAACCCGCAGTGAAAAGAAGTGGGAGCGCACCCGGGTCCTCGCCCTCTGGTGAGCTATCCTTCTGGGATTTCCACATGAGAGCCTATACCTACTCAATGGCAGAACACCTTTGTTTGGGTGATTCTGGTCATTTGTTATTTTGTAGGCAGTAATCAAATCCCCCCTAAGCCGACAGTAGCTAAGTGTGAACAGGCCTAATTTCTTCAGCCTTTCATCATATGGTTTGTTTCGGAGACCAACCACTCCTTTTGTTGCCGATCGTTGGACTCTTTCCAATAGGTTGGCGTCTCTTCTCAGCATTAGGGGTGCAATAATATTATGCACCTCAAGGTGGGGCCTGACGTATGTTTTGTACAACATTAGAAAGAGCTCAGGAGTGAGTGCACCTAACTGTCTATGCGTAAAGTGTATGACCGCATATGCCCTCGCTACATCCCCTGTGTAATTTACGCTTGTGTCCATTTTTTCCGTTAGAACTAGACCTAAGTCGCGTTCCGACGTTGGGCAGGACAAGCTTTCATTTCACAGGGTGTAACTTGCATTCTGCAGTCTACAGGTGCGCAACTTCACTACTTTGCACTTTTTCAGGTTGAAAGTCATGCCACTGGCCACCGCCCAGTCTTCGAGAAGGTTCAGGTCTTCCTGCAGCCTATCTGAGTCCTCCGGACACTTTATCGCCCTCCATATTTTTTACATCGTCAGCGTATAGGAGAGTCGGGCAGCTTAGGCGGTGTGGTAGATCATTGATAAAAATCAAAAGCATCAGTGGTCCTAGGATAGAAACCTGCGATACTCCTGATGACGATCTGTGCCAAGATAATCGGACTCGGTTAACCTTAGTGCGGGGTTTATTTGGGGAGTAGCCGCTAGGTCTTCCTCCTTTGAAATAGTGGTGCCACCATTTTGGTCCGTACCTGTAATATCCACATTGCTATTTAGCTGTTTGGCGAAGGCTGAACTGGGTGGGTTTGATCCCTTATAAGGGAAACTTATCCACTTCACCCATGCTCACGAAAAGTTCTGCGACATAGTATCACGCAGATCAAATAATAAAGCTAAATGTTGGCTCACATAATATATTTCACGTTTATCACAGGAATGAGCACCATGTCGGATGTTAGTAATAAAAGCTCTTTTACAAGCATTTAATCCCAATTCGACAAAAATGAGGAAAATCGTGTTCAAAATGAGGAAATAGTAGGGTTTTCCTCATGTACCCCATTTTGTCCCCAGAATTTCTCTATTCTTTAATCGCATATTACCCACAAAATCAGCATAATTTCCCCCCTATTACTCATTTACTTTTGCCTTATTTTGCTTACGTCAAAAAACTCAAAATTCAAATCAAGGTTCTTTACGGAAAATTATATTTGATTTTTTTTCGGTTTAAGGAAATTGGTTGTTGGGTATTTTGAAGGCAAGCACACTTTCTGTGCCTCCACTGCTTCAAGTTCAACTGAGTTATAAGCGTAAGAGGAGTTCTTTGTCTCAATTCTGTATTCTGTCATTAGGCAATAAGAATCTACCTTTGGACTTTGGAATTGGTTAGGGGTAATGTATCCTCGAGATTATCTGAATTGGAGAGTACACTGTGTATTCTTTGGGCAGCCTGCAAAGTACTCTTGGCTTCTACGAAAGAGTCTAATTACAGGAATGGAGTTAATACGGAAACAGTTACCTAGCTCAGCTAACATTTGACAATCAATTAACACCCATTCCGGTCTAGGTCTTACACATGCCTCAACTTCATAATCGGTTATACTGCTGTGATACAAACACATGTCGTCCGACGGCATCCAGTTGCTGGCGGCTATGAATAATTCTTTGGACCCAGCTTTCCGTAACACAGCGTAAGTCTTCTTTTCTTTCTGTAAGAAATGAGAAATATGATGTAAACAAAATTTACTGTCTTGTTTGGGCTAACTCTTCAGCATTTCCATATCCCAATGTGGGATGACTTAAATGGGTCGTCGAAGAAATCACAAACGTCTGCATAAGGTCTGAATATAAGTCCTTCCTTGTTTATCTGCGTTATCAGACCCGGTCTACCGTGGGCTATGACTAAGTTATCTGGTCAAGAGGAAGTGATAACTTACTTACTTTACTTTACTTCGGCTATCTCCTACGGGAGGATGAGCCGGCTTCATGAACCATGAAGTTTCAGGGGAATTGGGTACGAGTGATGTCCCCAGCATCGCTGGGCCTTTGTTTGAGAGTGCAGCTCTAGCCTTTACACAACCAAGTGTGACCTACAAGGCAGTAGGAGTGGAGTAGGGAGTCCACTATCCATTGGCAGCCGGTGACCGGAGTCCGGTTCATTCGCCTTTTTGAATGGGGCCAGTCATCCAGGGCATCCAATAAGCCCTTTGTCCATACGTCTACCGGTGAGTTTCATACGCAAGTCGTTGGAGGTTTGGAATCAGGGTTTAGCCATCTCCCCTAGACTGTCATCCAATGGACAGTCAACCCGGTGAAGAGCGCCGGGCATCCGCTTTTGCCCTCTCACTTTGGTGAAAAACACCGCCACGTGAAGGCAGTGAGTAGGACTTCCTCAGGAGAGGCTATGTATGACGCCCGGTCATATGGGAGCATTTCAAGAGGTGTACGGAGAGGTGGCCAACCCGCAGCGCAAGACACCCACCCCCGACCATCCCGAGGCTTTGGAGGCGATAACTGTATTCCTGCTGTTAACTATTTGCACACGTGCATCAAACTCACAGTGATTTATAACGTTATTGTGTACTCCTCCTGAGTTGCAGTCGTGAAACATCTTTTCAGCAGACCGCTGACTTAGCGATTGCATTGTTCGAATGTATTGATCGCCTTATTGTCTGCATATAAGATTCAAATGGGAAGGCCGAAAAAGATTCCAACGGTCCCATTTGATTGACATCTTCAGCAAAGTGTTGCAGACAATGGATGTTATAAACGAGGTGCTCCCTGCCATATTTCACTTCAAACTCATTCAGAAAGTTGATTAACTCAACTCTGCAACCTTCCAAGTAATTTCGATAAAAAAATTAGGATGAGACAGAAGATAAACTGCAAGACTCAGTTTGTGGAAGTTGCCGTAGAATGCCGGTGGCATTATGTCCTTAAGTACAACTGGTCCTAGGTACAGGAGGAACAGGCGACATTCTGTGGCTTTCCACCGACTAACTTCGGTTAGCCCCCTACATTTCCTCGGGAAGTCCCTGGGTGTCATTCCAGCACAGTCTAATATCTTCCCGTCAATATTTCCTAGCATAAGACGGTCCACGTGCATCTCATTCTTTTTAGCTAAGTCTTGCCAGAGACTTACAAGCTTCCTAACTACCCCTAAGTACACTAGGTGCATTGGATCAAGAGGGAAGCATTTTACCATGTCACAATTGCTAAGTACTAGCAGCTGGTGTTAGGCTGCTGCATGGTGGCGATGGCACTACCTCGGTTTCATCGGTCATAGCATCAGTGTGCACTGAAGAGGGCTCGACTTAAACAAGAATGACAGCATGTGAGACAGCCTCCGTTGACGTCGACGCTGCCCAATCGGACAAATGTGGGGACATTTTGGGGAAAACCGGGACAGAATGGGGACAACATTTTGAAGAATAGGGACAAAATGCGAATAATGGAGACAGAACGCGGAAGCATTTGAAAGGTTTTACATACCTCCGTAGACTACTGAAAAATTGTAAGTAGTAAAATTTTTACGTCGGAAAAACTTCACCGAGGCTGGAAATTAATAAAACGCTCGAATTAACGGCTGCATTTTTCGTAATTCAATGAAATCTACATTTCTTCTTGAATAATTTTTAATCTCACTGACCGATTAGTTCAGTTAGTGCCAAATTTCTTTGCTAACAGTAAATCACAGCGCTACATATGTCAGGGTTTCTTTTATTATACTTACACATATTGCGCGCACTTTTTAACCGTTCAGCATGCAGGTAGGTGGTCATTGTTCTCCCTTTTCTATTTTTCTTCTAGTCTAACACTAAATACCCTATATTAAGCCTGGAAAGATTACGTGAGCGTAACCTACAATTGACCCGCCATTACACCACAATTTACAGAAGGTATAAACGTAATTATGCGCAGGTAATGGCCGAGATAAATGCAGCGTCGACGTCAACGGAGGCTGTCTCACATGCTGTCCTTCCTGTTGAGGTCGAGCCCTCTTCAGTGAACACTGATAGTATGACTAATGAAATCGAGGTGGTGCCATCGACACCGTGCACCAGCGTAACACCATGTGCTAGTACTTCGGAAATGTGCACACAAGTCTCTTCTGAACGTGACGAATTGACAAATATGCTTCTGAATATCCTAGTCACCACGAACATTTCACAAGCAGACGCTAACAGAATCTTGGAGATATTCCGTGCAAAATTGCCTCAGCTACCAAAAACCGTTAGAAGTGTACTGAGAATGTGTGGGTCATGCGATTCTAGACTACTGGGAGAAGGAATGTATTGCCACATCGGTCTCAAAAAATGTTTGCAGCACTACATGGAGATGTCGTCTGTGATTGAAACTCCCAGCAACATAATTGACCTGCAGTTGAATGTCGACGGTTTGTCCATCTCGAAGTCTACTAACCAGCAGTTATGGCCCCTGTTAGGTAGGATTACGGCACCGTTTTTAAGCAGTGTTTTCTTGATAGGTATATATGGTGGTCCTAGCAAGCCCAGCAGTTACAAAGAGTTATGCATTGACTTAGTATCTGAACTGAAGGAGATATTAAGTCAAGGCATACACATTACCAGACTTCATAGGCATTTCAACGTTCGTTTAACAGCCGTCATCTGTGATGCACCGGCTAGAGCGGACTTGAAGTATATAGTAGGTCATAATGCTAGTTCAGGTTGCGACAAATGCACAGTCACTGGAGTTAAAGTTGATGGAAGAATGATATTTGGAAATGGCTTCTTCCCAATAAGAACTGATGACAGCTTCCGTCAAAGGATGCAGTCAAGTCACCACCGTGGAGACTGCATTTTTGAGGAATTAAACATTGATATGGTTAAGTGTTTCCCCTTGATCCAATGCACCTAGTGTACTTAGGGGTAGTTAGGAAGCTTGTAAGTCTCTGGCAAGACTTAGCTAAAAAGAATGAGATGCACGTGGACCGTCTTATGCTAGGAAATATTGACGGGAAGATATTAGACTGTGCTGGAATGACACCCAGGGACTTCCCGAGGAAATGTAGGGGGCTAACCGAAGTCAGTCGGTGGAAAGCCACAGAATGTCGCCTGTTCCTCCTGTACCTAGGACCAGTTGTACTTAAGGACATAATGCCACCGGCAATTTATCGAAACTTCCAAAGATTAAGTCTAGCAGTGTACCTTTTGTCTCACCCTAGATTTCATAGAAATTACTTGGAAGGTTGCAGAGTTGAGTTAATCAACTTTCTTAATGAGTTTGAGGTTATATATGGTAGGAAGCACCTAGTTTATAACATCCATTGTCTGCAACACTTGGCCGAAGATGTCAATCAAATGGGACCGTTGGAATCTTTTTCGGCCTTCCCATTTGAATCTTATATGCAGACAATAAGGCGATCAATACATTCAAACAATGCAATCGCTAAGCAAGCGGCAAACCGTTTTGCTGAAAAGGTGTTCCACGACTGCAAATCAGGAGGAGTACGCAATGAAGTTTTAAATGAGTGTGAGGTGGATGCACGTAGGCAAACAGTTAATACTAGGAATACACTCATTACTTCCTCTTCACCAGATAACTTAGTTATAGCTTACGGTAGACCGGGTCTGATAACTGAGATAAATAGGGATGGACTAATATTCAGACCTTATGCAGAGTGTGGTGATTTCTTCGAGGAACCATTTAAGTCATCCCACATTGGGATATGGAAGTGCTCAAAAGTTAGCCCATACAAGGTAGAGATTCGTCCGTCAGACATTACTTGTAAGTGTTTTGGAATTCGTACAGATAGGTATGCGGTTGCGGTGCCTTTGCCTCATACTTTTCCATAACCTGCTTAGACAGTTGTGTCAATCGTCGGCATTCCTGCATTCAATTGCCAAGCGGACTAATAAGACAGTAAATTTTGTTTACATCATATTTATCATTTCTTACAGAAAGAAAAAAAAATTATACTGTATTACGGAAAGCTGGGTCCAAAGAATTATTCATAGCTGCCAGAAGTTGGATGCTATCCGAAGACCTGTGCTTGTATCATAGCAGTATAACAGATAATGAAGTTGAGGCTTGCGTAAGACCTCGACCGGAATGGGTGTTAACGGACTATCAAATGTTAGCTGAACTAGGTAACTATTTACGTGTCACCTACATTACTGTAATTAGACTCTTTCGTAGAAGCCAAGAATACTTTGCAGGCTACTAAACGAATACACAGTGTACTCTCCAATTCAGATAATATGGAGGAAACATCACCTCTTACCAATTCCAAACGTCCAAGGTAGATTCTTCTTATTGCTTAATCACAGGATGCAGAGTTGAGACAAAGAACTCGTCTTACGCTTACGACTCAATGGAACTTGAAGCAGTGGAGGCACAGAAAGTTTGTTTGCCTTCAAAATACCCGACAACAAATTTCATGGAAACTGTGATGGCACCGATAGCCAGGTAACGCATTCCTTTAATATCATTACTCCTGCAGCACTTCCACTCAACAAATGCCAGTGGCAACTTCTTCACCTATAGCGCAACTAGTTCAGCAGACTACGTATGTCACTTTTCATTAGTATTTACTTTGCAGTAAGGAAAACTGTGAATCAGATAATAAAGTAGCCAATGAGTTGCAGTCCCTTAAAGGAGAAATGCAGTCCCTTAAGGGAGAAATGCATTCCTTTAAAGTCAACTTCTTCAGTAGTTACGGGGAATTGCAGTTGACTATTGTCAATGGTTGATTTCCCGCTTCCAACGGCGGCCACACACGTGGACTTATTCACTGACAACAATTGCCAGTGAATAAGTCCACGTGTGTGGCCGCCGTTGGAAGCGGGAAATCAACCATTGACAATAGTCAACTGCAATTCCCCGTAACTACTGAAGAAGTTGACTTTAAAGGAATGCATTTCTCCCTTAAGGGACTGCATTTCTCCTTTAAGGGACTGCAACTCATTGGCTACTTTATTATCTGATTCACAGTTTTCCTTACTGCAAAGTAAATACTAATGAAAAGTGACATACGTAGTCTGCTGAACTAGTTGCGCTATAGGTGAAGAAGTTGCCACTGGCATTTGTTGAGTGGAAGTGCTGCAGGAGTAATGATATTAAAGGAATGCGTTACCTGGCTATCGGTGCCATCACAGTTTCCATGAAATTTGTTGTCGGGTATTTTGAAGGCAAACAAACTTTCTGTGCCTCCACTGCTTCAAGTTCCATTGAGTCGTAAGCGTAAGACGAGTTCTTTGTCTCAACTCTGCATCCTGTGATTAAGCAATAAGAAGAATCTACCTTGGACGTTTGGAATTGGTAAGAGGTGATGTTTCCTCCATATTATCTGAATTGGAGAGTACACTGTGTATTCGTTTAGTAGCCTGCAAAGTATTCTTGGCTTCTACGAAAGAGTCTAATTACAGTAATGTAGGTGACACGTAAATAGTTACCTAGTTCAGCTAACATTTGATAGTCCGTTAACACCCATTCCGGTCGAGGTCTTACGCAAGCCTCAACTTCATTATCTGTTATACTGCTATGATACAAGCACAGGTCTTCGGATAGCATCCAACTTCTGGCAGCTATGAATAATTCTTTGGACCCAGCTTTCCGTAATACAGTATAATTTTTTTTTCTTTCTGTAAGAAATGATAAATATGATGTAAACAAAATTTACTGTCTTATTAGTCCGCTTGGCAATTGAATGCAGGAATGCCGACGATTGACACAACTGTCTAAGCAGGTTATGGAAAAGTATGAGGCAAAGGCACCGCAACCGCATACCTATCTGTACGAATTCCAAAACACTTACAAGTAATGTCTGACGGACGAATCTCTACCTTGTATGGGCTAACTTTTGAGCACTTCCATATCCCAACGTGGGATGACTTAAATGGTTCCTCGAAGAAATCACCACACTCTGCATAAGGTCTGAATATTAGTCCATCCCTATTTATCTCAGTTATCAGACCCGGTCTACCGTAAGCTATAACTAAGTTATCTGGTGAAGAGGAAGTAATGAGTGTATTCCTAGTATTAACTGTTTGCCTACGTGCATCCACCTCACACTCATTTAAAACTTCATTGCGTACTCCTCCTGATTTGCAGTCGTGGAACACCTTTTCAGCAAAACGGTTTGCCGCTTGCTTAGCGATTGCATTGTTTGAATGTATTGATCGCCTTATTGTCTGCATATAAGATTCAAATGGGAAGGCCGAAAAAGATTCCAACGGTCCCATTTGATTGACATCTTCGGCCAAGTGTTGCAGACAATGGATGTTATAAACGAGGTGCTTCCTACCATATATAACCTCAAACTCATTAAGAAAGTTGATTAACTCAACTCTGCAACCTTCCAAGTAATTTCTATGAAATCTAGGGTGAGACAAAAGGTACACTGCTAGACTTAATCTTTGGAAGTTTCGATAAATTGCCGGTGGCATTATGTCCTTAAGTACAACTGGTCCTAGGTACAGGAGGAACAGGCGACATTCTGTGGCTTTCCACCGACTGACTTCGGTTAGCCCCCTACATTTCCTCGGGAAGTCCCTGGGTGTCATTCCAGCACAGTCTAATATCTTCCCGTCAATATTTCCTAGCATAAGACGGTCCACGTGCATCTCATTCTTTTTAGCTAAGTCTTGCCAGAGACTTACAAGTTTCCTAACTACCCCTAAGTACACTAGGTGCATTGGATCAAGGGGGAAACACTTAACCATATCAATGTTTAATTCCTCAAAAATGCAGTCTCCACGGTGGTGACTTGACTGCATCCTTTGACGGAAGCTGTCATCAGTTCTTATTGGGAAGAAGCCATTTCCAAATATCATTCTTCCACCAACTTTAACTCCAGTGACTGTGCATTTGTCGCAACCTGAACTAGCATTATGACCTACTATATACTTCAAGTCCGCTCTAGCCGGTGCATCACAGATGACGGCTGTTAAACGAACGTTGAAATGCCTATGAAGTCTGGTAATGTGTATGCCTTGACTTAATATCTCCTTCAGTTCAGATACTAAGTCAATGCATAACTCTTTGTAACTGCTGGGCTTGCTAGGACCACCATATATACCTATCAAGAAAACACTGCTTAAAAACGGTGCCGTAATCCTACCTAACAGGGGCCATAACTGCTGGTTAGTAGACTTCGAGATGGACAAACCGTCGACATTCAACTGCAGGTCAATTATGTTGCTGGGAGTTTAAATCACAGACGACATCTCCATGTAGTGCGGCAAACATTTTTTGAGACCGATGTGGCAATACATTCCTTCTCCCAGTAGTCTAGAATCGCATGACCCACACATTCTCAGTACACTTCTAACGGTTTTTGGTAGCTGAGGCAATTTTGCACGGAATATCTCCAAGATTCTGTTAGCGTCTGCTTGTGAAATGTTCGTGGTGACTAGGATATTCAGAAGCATATTTGTCAATTCGTCACGTTCAGAAGAGACTTGTGTGCACATTTCCGAAGTACTAGCACATGGTGTTACGCTGGTGCACGGTGTCGATGGCACCACCTCGATTTCATTAGTCATACTATCAGTGTTCACTGAAGAGGGCTCGACCTCAACAGGAAGGACAGCATGTGAGACAGCCTCCGTTGACGTCGACGCTGCATTTATCTCGGCCATTACCTGCGCATAATTACGTTTATACCTTCTGTAAATTGTGGTGTAATGGCGGGTCAATTGTAGGTTACGCTCACGTAATCTTTCCAGGCTTAATATAGGGTATTTAGTGTTAGACTAGAAGAAAAATAGAAAAGGGAGAACAATGACCACCTACCTGCATGCTGAACAGTTAAAAGCGCGCGCTAAATGTATGACTGTAAGAAAACAAAGCTTAATAATTGGTTGCGCTGTAATCAACACTGACCAAGGAAAGTTTGCACAAACTGCACTGATTACTCAGTAAGCTTTGAAATTTTTCAATAGGAAAATATTGATTTCATTGAATTACGAAAAATGCATCAATTAATTCATGCGTTTTCTTCCTTTGAAGTAGCAGTGAAGTATTTTCTACCTAAAAAGTTTACTACTTACAATTTTTCAGTAGCGTACCGAGTAAAGTATAGCTTTTCCATTGTTTGCCTAATTTGTCCCCTTTATTCGGATTTTGTCACCCTTTTTAAGATATTGTCCCTATTTTTTCCCAATTATTCGGATTTCTTCCCCATTTTGAAAATATGCTACACCCATTTCGTCCTCATTTTGTCACCATATTACAATTTACAGTTTACAATTTATTTGGGATAGTAGGCTATACGCCTGTGTTTATCCTTTCAATATATTGCATACAGGAGGTCCAATCTCGCCTTGAATGTATCAACGGATGGCGCTGATACGACGTGTTCCGGTAGGGAGTTCCAATGGTTCACAATTCGATGCGAAAAACGGATCTCCAGACGCAGACGATTCGACCGTGGTTTTCGAACCTTGAGGTGATGTCCTCGCAATTGGTTGGTGCTAGAAGGAAGAAATAATTTAGATAAATTAGCTCCAAAATCATTTCTTAGGATACGGTATGCTAGTATTAGGTCACCCCTAAGTCGTCTGTATGACAGTGGAAATAAACCCAGTCGACTTAACCTCTCCTCATATGACAGGGTTGAGAAACCCTTTATTAGCTTAGTTCCTACTCTTTGCACCCTTTCTAATAAGTCTATTTCGTATTTGAAACACGGGCTCGCTGCCTGGATCCCATATTCCAAATGAGGTCTGTTATAAGTCGGATATAATATACGAAATATATCAGCGTCAAAGTTCGCAAAAGCCTTGCGTATGGCCCATAACATTCTAAAACCCTTAGTGGCTGCAGTTCTACAGTTTGTTGCTGTTTTCAAGTCATGCTGCACAACCACTCCCAAGTCCTTGTACTCAGTGACCACTAGGAGAGTAATGCCATTCATTGAGTAATTGTGCACGTGACTATGAGATACATGCATAACTACACTCTTGCTTAAGTTAATCTCCAAGGCCCAGTGCTTACACCAATCACTTAACAAGTTTAAATCTTCCTGCAAAGCAAGTTGATCACTGTCATCGTGCAAAGCCCTCCATATCTTGATGTCATCAGCAAACAGTAAGCAGGATGACTTAACTACCGATGGAATCTCATTAACATAAATCAGGAAAAGAAGTGGGCCTAGAATTGTACCCTGAGGAACGCCACTCTTAACCGATTCCCATGTTGATAAAACCCCGTTAACTCGTACTCTTTGTCTTCTGTCCTTTAGAAAGTTTTGAATCCAGTCGGTAACCACTTTATTGATTCCCAGACTACCTAACTTTACTAGAAGACCTGAATGAGAAACCCTGTCAAACGCCTTGCTAAGGTCTATGAATATGGCATCCACCGGTATATTAGCATCAGCTGAGCTTGCCCAACTTTCTCTGGCCAAAAGAAGGTTGGTCAAGCAAGAATGACCTGCTCTAAAACCGTGCTGTTCCACAGCGAAAAGTTTGTTCCCTTCAATGAACTGAATGATAGCATCACGAATTATTCTTTCTAGTAGTTTAACAACAATACTGGTCAAACTAACAGGACGATAGTTCTGAACTAAGTTTCTGGATCCGGTTTTGAAGACCGGACTTATGATGGCATCTTTCCAGTCTCTTGGACATTTAGACTGGTCCAGAGACATATTGAAGATTACCGACAATGGCTCGGCTATGCTTTCAGCCAACGTTGTTAATATACGTGGGTGGAGTTCATCAGGGCCACTGGACTTACCAGGATTGAGCCTTAGGAGCCACTTTAGGACAGTATCCTTTCCAATGTATAAGGGTGCCATTTTCAAGTTACCTTTTGGAAAATTTACAAAGCTGGTATCAATATTATCAGAGAATACTTGACTAAAGTGCTTGGACAAAGCCTCAGCCTTAGTCAAGTTATCCTCAGCCATGTTTGTCTGGTCATCTTCAAGCATAAGAGGTGGGATAGCATCACTCTTACGTGTTCTTCTCTTGATATATGAGAAGAGTCTTTTTGGGCAGCCTGGTGAACTTTTAACTAACTGGGTTTCGTAGGCTATCCTTGACTGGTGGATCAAAGTTTTACACTGGTTTCTGGTTTCACAGTATTTCAGTCGGAACTGCTGTAGCCCAGTAGAAACAAAGAGATTCCAGAACCTTTTTCTCCGTCTTAGGAGTGTTATAGCTTGTCTATTTATCCATGGTGGCCGACTTGTTGGCCTTTTAGGAACCCTCCAGGGGATGAGATCAGTGGTAACCCTCTCAAGTGTATTCTTAAATCTATTCCATTCATCTTCAATGGATGAGACAATGTTGACTGACCAGTCGGCAGTTGAAGCACGCTCCTTTATAGCCACTATGTCAGCATGCCAAACACTAGGCCGGGATTTGGGTTGAAAACTGACTAAATTGCCAGCCCTTAAGTTAAAATCTAACACCCCATGATCACTGTTTGCTAGAGGTGGATGAATAACTAGACCATCCACGTCGTCGCTGTCATGAGTAAGCACTAAGTCCAGCAAGGAAGATCCTTGGGTAGAACCGAATCTTGTACTACCTAAGACATGTTGTGTCAGGGCATTTTCCATGGTTGTCAAGAGTAACCGGCTGTCAAACTTATCAGCGGATCCTGGAGATGTGACAGCTACCCAGTCTATATGAGGTGCATTAAAATCACCTAGAATAAGACAGCTACTGTGTTTACTCCATTGTTTGAGGTGATCTAAAATGAAGTCATCACACTGACAATAGGGACTTCTATACAGAACTCCAATGAGTAGAGTGCCGGTTGCAAAGCTTACTTCACAGCTAATTACCTCACCTGTCCCACTGTCATGAGCTTCAGATTTCACGGAACGTACAGAGCAACCCCGCCACCTCTACGACCCTTAACCCTGTCGCTGCGCAAGCAACTAAATCCTCATAGCTCAGGTGTGTCATCTAATCCAGAAACCAGCCATGTTTCAATAATGGCCACAATACCTGGGCTAAGGTCTTCTACTAATACACCTAGCTCGTGAAATTTGTTCCCGATACTACGTATATTAGTGTACACTACCTTCAGGCTTCCTATGCGGTATGGCTTATCCACACAGGTCTTGGAAGCATACGTTTCCAAGACCTGACTATTTGAAAACCCACCAGTTTAAGGTCAGTCTCACCATTTTTACGTCTTGTTTCTAGCTGGGACAAAACTTCTTTTCGTTTAAGTCTGTCGGTGGCACAGTGGTTAGGACTCTCGCCAACCATGCACATGGTCCGGGGTTCGAGCCCACGCCGACGCACACCTGATATCTATGGTCGGCCTGCGAAATTTGGGCTACCGATATCCACGCTGAAAATTCCATACTTGTACCGAAAATACAGTGTGGAATCAAGCTGTAACCAAAAATATAAAAAAATATAAAATATAAATATAAATAAATCAGGTCTGGCTGAAATTCCTGACCCGGCGAGGTTGTGTATATTAGCCAGTAGATGATTCCGTTCATCAGGAGAACCTAAGACTACTTTAAGCAACCTACGCTGACATCTTTTGGCGGTACGTTCGAAATTGGTGACATTTTTGCACGTGTTTGCTCTGAAATTTATTTACTGCTTATTGTCATATAATTCTTGAAATTATGGTCCAAATCTCTAAAAAACGTGTTCGTAGAAACACAATTGTTTTAGATAGTGGCTTAAATTCGGTTATAACTGCATTACCGCCTGGTAATACAGTATCAACTACTAGCTCTCAAAATGGTTTGAGTGCAGATCTCACTCCTGTGATACAGGTGAAAGATGTTCTGTTAGAGAACTCTGAGTTCTGTAAACTAAACCTCCTTTTGAAAGATATGCAGAGGCAAGTAAGTGAAATTCAGAAAAAATTAGATCAGTTTGATAGTATGTCACTGCCAATCTCAAATACCACGGAGAGCCGGTCTGATATTGGTCAGGTTAAGTGTTTACTGGATGTAACTCAAAATAAGCTTTTGAATTTAGACCCAATAGCCTGTCTTTTAGAAAGGCATCCTAAAATATCTCCAGACAACCTAAATAAAGCTGAAAATCTGATTGACTGCTTGGCTACGGAGGTGATGAAGCGTATAACCTCTTCTCACCAAGCTATAGTTTACAACGTCCCAGATTCTCTGCCCCTGAAAACTGTAAGACACAAAATCCTGATTTGTTGCGGCATGGCTAGTGTTCCATGTGAATGCAAACGACTTCGTAAAAAGTCTAACCAGGCTAATTGCCCAATCATTTTTAAATTCAGTAATTCCCTTGATGCTAGTAAGTTTACTAAATGTCAGGATCACTTAAGACTGAATAGCAGTTATAAGTCTATAACCGTAGCTCAGGATAAAACACCGTGTCAGCGCAGAATAATGCGTAGTAATAACCTGGTCACCTCCTCTAGCTTTGATTTACCAAATAAGGATCGTGCACAGCAACAGACACCTAGTGCTGAAACTAGCATTCAGCAAACTACACAACAACCACACCTGCCAATGGAACTAGGAACTGATTTAGATACCAGTACCCCTGTAAAAAAAGCCTCATCGAAAGATGTTAAAATGACTAGAACTTCTGCAAGTTGTTCTAAGAAATTTCCCCCCAAACGTAGTAACCTCACCACGATGAACAAATTTCGCAGGGTTGAGACTAATGATGGGGAAGAATACTTTGTATTCAATAAGCCTGCTGAGAGTAAGAATGCCAACAAACCATCACTTGTTACGAAAAACTCCTCTCGAAACATAAGTACATCTGGAGGTGTTCCGCATGCTCCACCTTATAGAAAGTCAGGCTCCAAGACTCCTAAAGTCTTGCAGCCAAAGCACCTTCCTTCACAATTCCCTTTAAGTTATAAAAACAACCCGAAGGTGTATACCGGTATGACGAATAGCAGTTGGATGGGTAGACCTTCTGATGCTATGCCTTTTAACCGTCAACCTAGGCCCAACCTGTACTACCCTTATATCCAGGAACACATGGTAAATTTTCCAGGTGTCCCGAATCACTGGTACGACCCATGGCACCTAGGACCACCTCATTGCACTCCAACCCGATGTACAGACACCCAGTCCGACCTCCTTTTCATTCATAAATTCTTGCGGTGCTGACGCACAAATAGATTTAGGTTATGGTGACATTTTAAGCCAGTTTGTAGTATCCCGTGACTTATTCACGATATTGCTAATTAATGCACGTTCCTTAATCAATAAGATATCTGAACTAAGGACATTATTATTAGTCGCCAAGCCTACTGTAGCTCTGATTACTGAATCATGGTGCTCATCCTCTGTACTTGATGTGCATATAGGTATCGATGATTACACTGTACACCGTGCAAACAGAGATTGCAAGCGTGGTGGAGGATGTCTCATATATATACATAGCTCATTTGTAGTCAGTAAGGTGGAAGATGAAACAATGAATAATGTACCTGACTCACTCTGGGTTGTCTTACATGGAGATAAGTACAAACTTCTCATAGGCTGTGTTTATCGAGCACCAAGCTCAACAAAAGAAACTGATGCGTTATTAGCTAAATCGTTTGCACACGCATCCTCGTTTAGTGCTAATTACAAAATAATTGCAGGGGACTTCAATCTTCCAGAAGTCAATTGGCTAACTAGTTCCGGCCCCCAACGCTTCGACGAATTACTTGCCACTATAGACTGTTATGGATGGCAACAACACGTCCAGACACCTACTCGTGGTGACAACATGTTGGACCTTGTTTTTTGTCATGACACAATCCCAGTATCCACGTATGTTGGTAATCGATTTTCCAGTAGTGACCATAGAATGGTACTCTGCTCTCTGCCTTTCTCACCACTAAATACAGGAAACAAACAAGACTCAGGAAGCACAATATGTCGTAGTTACAAATATACAGACTGGGGATTAGTCCAAGAACTTATTCGACTCTGTCAATGGGATGACTATTTTACCACTGACTCCCTGGAGGCCTTAGTAACCCTGTTTTACAGGAATGTTACCCTTTGTCTAGATACAGTTGCTCCAAAGAAAATAGTGAAATTAAGTAGACACCGAACTGAATATATTCCAAGGGCACACCGTAATAAGTTAAGGAAACTGAAGAAACAGTACTATTCCACTAAGGACATATCACTATTGCTCTCAATCCACGAGTCTCTTGAATCTCTCAAGCGCCTACGCTCTCAAAAGGACCTCGACGAAGAGTTAACGGCACTTGAAAGTACCTCCAAAGTTTATAACTTAACGGCACTTCTTAAAAAACGAATGCAGTCGGCGAGGGAAATCCCATACTTACTTCACGACAAAGTAATCTACAATGAACCTGCCACTATCTGTGAACTCTTCAGTGATTGGTTTGCAAACTTTAGTTTAGAAACACATATGCCTGGTGAAACCGCTCCCCTTACTATCTCTTCCCTTGAAAGCATTGTGTTCACTAATCAGTTAATAGTACAAGCAATTAAAAGCCTTAAACCTTCCACTAGTACGGGACCGGATGGCCTCGCTTCGATAATTTTCAAAAACAGTGGGTGTGATATACCCTTGTTACTTCTTAAATTCTTCTCAATATCTATGGACACTGGCACTTACCCTAGTGAGTGGAAAACTAGCTTCATAATTCCACATTACAAATCTGGTGATAGGGCAAACGTCCGCAATTACAGACCCATAAATATAACCCCAGTTATCTCACGAATCATGGAGAAAGTTGTAAAAGATCAATTGTCAGACTACCTAATTAGGGAAGATCTTGTTACAAGGTCTCAACACGGATTTCTCAAAAATAGATCCTGCGTTACTTGCCACTTCGACTTTTTCAACTGCATCACTAGTAGTCGCGAAGCACGTAAGCTAGTCGTTGTTCTCTACTTCGATATATCTAGGGCATTTGACATGGTATCTCACAGTATTCTCTTTGAGAAGCTGTACTCTTGTGGAATTCGCAACCCATTACTGAACTGGTTAAAATCATTTCTAAGCAACAGGGTACAAATAACCAAAGTTGGATCTGTATTGTCTCATCCTAGGCAGATCTCAAGTGGGGTCGTGCAAGGTAGTGTCCTAGGTCCACTTTTATTCACAGTCTACATTAACAGCATTTGCAAGTGCTTCACCTTAGGCAAACCATTCCTATATGCTGACGACCTCAAAGTCGTCTACTCCTGCTACACTCATGAATTAAGCGATATGGTTACTAAAATACATCTTGAACTAAGTAGTCTCGCATCATGGTGTGCTGAATCCTGTCTAAATTTTAACATTGACAAATGCGGCTGGATTTGTATTGGCAACAGTAACCTTGATCTAACTCTTGAAATAAATGGGCGAAAACTAGCTAAGCTCAACTCAGTCGTAGATCTCGGTATTAGATACTCTAGTAACCTAACGTTCGCTGAACAGACTGATTATGCCAGACGTAAAACGCGAAGGCTGATAGGATGCATAACACGCAATTTCTTTTGTTGTGAAACTAGGGTTTTATTATACAAAGTATGTGTCCGACCTATCTTAGAATACTGCCCGTTTATTCTTAGCGGACTAAGACAAAATGACAAGCTTAAATTAGAGGGAGTGCAACGGCAGTTTACCTCAAGAACTCTTGGTTTAGAAAGTGGTCTGGAATACCATGAGCGATGCGTAAGACTAAGATTAGAACCCCTCTGGAAAAGACGCCTTAAGCTAAACCTTATCTTTTACTATAAGCTAACTAATCTTCTCTTGCATTCCTCCGAGCCAATAACTAAACCTACCGCTGTCATCAGTTACAATCTTAGAAATCATCACAACCTAGCTGCTATGGAGCACTGTCAGACTTACGTGCGGTACAACTTCTTCTTAAATAAGTTTTCAGTCATTTGGAATAGACTACCAGCTAATGTGCGCGATGCAAACACACTTCCAGTGTTCATCTCCTCAGTCACCAGACTACTCAAAGATGACAATGCACTTTTGCGCCTGACTCTTACACCTTCTTTTTCACCCTACATAGATATTTTAAGTTCTTTAAACGTGTAGTTACAACAAACTACAATTATAAATTTTAATATTATTGGAACTAGATGATTAACATTTCTACACAGGACAGTAATATTAGTTTACACATAATATAAAAGTTAGCATAACGGGACTAGTTAGTTTGTGTACCAAAATAACCACAGTTACTAAACAGAATATATATGTATATATTTATTAATCACTCCTTAAGGACTCCCGTTGCTTTCTTTTGCGTTGCTGTTGTTTGTCTTCTTTTTTCTCTCACCATTTCAGCTTCCATTTGACTTTTTGAATGAGAATGAATAATGTGGATATTTGACCATTTACAATGACAAATGATCTGCAAACATTATTGGTCCAGTATCTTTCAGTTGCCTGGTTAATAACGAATTAACTTTCTCCACGACGCAACCTGGATTACATTTGTGGAATATACTCTTATACCAATGGAAAAGTATCTATTTGTAATACAACGTCACGATTGTAGCTTATAACATAACTGATCGTATCTGTAAAAATAGCTTCCTTATTACCCAATTTGGATATAAATCAAATCAAAAATAAGATTCGGATTTGTACACACCCAAGTTATATTGAGGAATTACTTCAAGCTTTATTTTTTCCCAAGTATTTTTAATCCATCCAAAACTTACTTGGGTTTTTTTGTTAATGCGAAGTTAATATTCCTATATTTCATGACGTGCTCCATTGAATGACTGGTTATCATATTGTTCCCACAGACCTAAGACAAAAACGCCAGCAACCATGTAACTTAACCATAAACCAAATTTATGAAATTTATATAATGCTTATCCATGCCTGTATATTTGGTGTGTCCTACACAAGTAGGAAAAAATGTGTATTTTATTAAAACATTATTATTAATTATGATTGCTAATCGTATATGTAATTTATCATATTGATGATGCCTGTAAACTGGCGTCTCTCATGTACAAAATGAGAATATACTATTATTATTATTATTAGAACATTCATCATCTCTTTTGCCTATTCTAATCAGCTTTTTAATCGATACTCCAGGGAAATTTGCTGGGAGCATGCGGAGGTCGTGATCGTGCCTTTTCAAGAGATCAGATTCTTTGGACTCTTCCAAATTTCCAACAATTATGTTAGAGTCTAAGTAGAGCTTGTCGTATTTAGCAGTGGCTACGTCCTTTCTAACCAGTATTGATGCATCCTGGCTACAGGTGACAGATGTTTGCCTACCATCAATATTACTATATTTCTTCCGACTGCTTATTTTTGTTACCCATTTATCATCTGCCTGCAGCTGCTTCTCAGGGTTGCTGCAGTTTTTGATGGTACAATCAAGATCAGTGTCTGCACCACCTTCATAGTGAACTTCGCTTACGGTGTTCTCTGGTTCTGAGATGCTGTTTACAGCTTCCGTTTTGTTACCTTTTCGCTTACTAAGACGCTTCGAACGCGTAGTAGGTTTTACTTCCGGGGTAACTGGGATAGTAACCGCCGGTGTGATAACATTCATGATGGCACTTACTGCGTCATCTTCAGACGGACAGTGCGTGTCACTCTTACTAGCCACGCTATCATCAGGAAGTTCTATGGCTTTAGACAGCAGTTCGTGAGCCTCCCTTATTAAGGTCATCTTTGGGAACAACACATTCTGCACATCCAGAGGGATGTTGGAGCAGTACAACGTTTGTATGCAGCTGGACGTAATCCAGTACACATTTTATGATACCACATTTCACAGTTATTACACTGTATTCCATCATCTACCAAAAAGTAACACTCCGCCCTATTACATTTATGTGGTACTTTTGACATAATGAAGTTCTACTGGAAACAGCCAAGACAATTTACCCAATATAGACTATATAAGTGGTTAAAATCAAAACTTAACAGACAAAAGTCAAGTTAAAGTTTTTTTAAATGTTCTTGAAGTGAACAACACAACAAAACAGCGATTTGTCAAAAACGTGAAATACGTGAAAAAAGCACTCCCTTTCAAACAGCGCGCGTATCTTTCTGATTGTCTGATTGGGATGCGTTGTTAACGGAGCTCATTCTCTTCTCTAAATAACAATTTCACTCTAGAGCCACTTCTCAGTATACTGATTCAAGGGTGTGAAAGATTACACATCAGAACTCAATAAATTAGTGTCAGCGAAAACAAGTACCAGTGTAACCACGTTTGAAAGTGCCGCACTAACTAGTGTAGCTTTTACGAGCTGGTTCATATAAACAATTCGCACTATTTTTCATAGATTGCTGTGACGAAGCCAATATGTTGCAGAATTCCTTCGAAAGGATGATTCTAGCCATTTATACAGTAATAATAATAATATATATTCTCATTTTTTACATGAGGGACGCCAGTTTATAGGCATCATCAATTCGATAAGTTGCACATAATATTAATAAGCATATTTAGTAAAGATAATATAATAAAGTACATTTTTTTCCCTAGCTATTTAGGGTACACCAATTGTATAGGCATGCATAAATATTGTTTTTTTACTAATAATATATTTGTCCCTGTTTATGCAGGAACATACCAATTGTACAGGCATGGATAAGTTGTTGTATAAATTACACATAATTTGATGTATGATGAATTTACAGTTTGGTTGTTCTTTCTGACATCAAAGTCAGTCGGAACAGTCTGCTATAAAGTCTGTTTGTGTAGCACATAAAGAGATATAGAAATATTGTCTTCGCATTAACAAAAAACCCAGACATCAGATGGATGTAATACAGATATCTGGGAAAAATAAAGCTTGAAGTCAATCCTCTTATATAACTTTGTTGTGAACAGCACCCTTGGCTTAAAGATTATTGATGTATTATGTTGAGATCAGTGATAGATTTATTCCATTTTTCAGCAGTCTTATCGTAGTTTCATAACAGGAAAGAAATTTGATCGTGGAGGCGAAAATTAGATAAGGTCATGTCGGGTTGTTTTACTGCATCAAATGGTCCCGAGGTCGATTCCAGAATTCCCCATTTGCGCCATTTGTGTCTGCATGGCGGACTGTACTCGTAAGTTGAGTAAAATGTTGAAAGCCAGTTGCTTCTTTATTTCAGATCATGAATACTCATTTACATCGTGTCCGCCAGCTTCTTTAAATGGTAGAATTGGATCGTTCCTGGAATTTGAGTGATTATGGGATAAATGGTTCGGAATTAATCATAGCAGTTAGAATACAGTTAAACATGCAGAGAAGTACTTTTGATTCAGCAACCGGTGAATTTTTTATTCTTTTCGATCTAGTACCAGAATAACTGCGAACCATTCCATTCAATATGTCGAATAAGGCACGCAGGAGGAGATCATTACCATCAAATGAGTCAACTTGATCTGAGATGCAGCTTTCAGCATGTTTTCGTTATATCATAGATATCCAGGTTTATTGGCGCTGTAGAGGCAGTGATTTGGATTATGACGTATTCTACAAAGTCTCCGCGCCCATTTGAAGTATACATGTGCTTTGAAAGGATTACTTTGTTGGCTCCTACCCCCACTGAGTGTTAACAACAGCTGCTGTGGGTTTATGTATTTCCTCGCCTTTTTGGATAAAACATCGCCGCATTCCTTTTGGGTAGGAGACCAGTTGGTGGATTATAAATGATATCCAAGTAACTTTTATCTTTTCATGTGGTGTTGCGGTAAGTTTCTACCTTGTTTTCTCATATTTCATTCGTATGTTGGTTATGGTTCGCCCTTTGTATCAGGTAGACATAGTTTGATCGACTCTTGGTTGAATGGGTGTTATTGTCATGACTGCTGCTTTTTTGTCTGGAATTATAAATAGAGACAAAACAAACATCAGGTGTAGTCTCTGAGTTCATACATTAAATGGGCCTATGATTTCTGAAACTCTTACATGGGAATTACCATTGGTATCAATTACAAACTCACTTAGTGTGTCATTAAGTGCCTTTTCAAAGGAGGCCAATGTGCTTGCTAGTCGTATTTTCTCAGGTAGTTTGTTCCATATTTGGGCATACCTAATCAAGAAAAACTTTTGCCTGGTGGCTGTTTTACATGGTTCTATAGCCACTGTACCTTTAGTGTGCCTAAGGTTGTATCCTGTGTTACCTGAGGACCGAGTATAGTTAGCAGGGGTATACACTATTTGGTTAAGAAGCCTATAGAAGAGTAACAGATTTAGTCGCAGTCGCCTTAACCATAATGTTTCTAGTCCCAGGATTTCACATCTGGTAGAGTAGTTTGTGCCGTTATCGGTTCCGAGTACTTTTCGCGTGAAGTACCTCTGTACTCCTTCTACTTTCAGTTTGTCTTCTATGCGTGTACTGCTGAATATGAATGAGCAGTAATCTAGGAGTGGGCGCACACATACCTTGTACAGTAGTATTCTGGACTCGTTTCTGTAGAAGTTCCTGAGTAGGAAACCAATAAGCCTTCGTGATTTCGACACTTGATTCGAGATATGCTCTGAAAATGATAGATTGTGTGAATATTTCAGTCCTAGGTCTAGTACAGATTTGAGTCTGGGGATTTTGTGGCCCTGAATTGCTAGGTTGAGGTCAAGGATGGAACAGCCTATGCAGAGCCATCCACACTTTTCAACATTAAACTCAAGTCTCCACGTGTCACACCATCTATCCATTTTTGCTAATTCTTCATGTATGGAGTTCATAGTTGGGCCGATATCTGTATTTGTGCAGGTATATGTCACCTTCAAGTCATCTGCATACAGTATTGGCTTGCCTATACTAAAACATTCACATATACTGTTTATGTATATAATGAAAAGAAGGGGTCCCAATACACTCCCCTGGATGACACCACTGCTGATTGGTCTAGGTCTGGAGGTCATTGAGCCAACTTTAGTTGTCTGATTCCTGTCATACAGAAATGATTTTATCCAATTGTAGAGGGGGTTGCGTATCCCTAGTGAGCATAGCCTACCGACTAACAGACTATGTGGGACTCTGTCGAAGGCTTTCCTTATATCGAAATAGAGGATAATCACTAGCTCTCTCCTATCTCTTCTATAGGTGACTTCGTTGAAAAAGTCTATATGGCAAGTGACGCAAGATCTTTTCTTGAGGAATCCGTGTTGTGACAGGTTGATGAGTTTATGTTTTAGAAAGTAGTCTGACATTTGGTCTTTGATTACTTTCTCCATGATCCTTGATATGACTGGTGTTATATTGATAGGCCTATAATTACATGCACTAGTTTTGGCCCCTCCTTTATGCTTAGGTAATATATATGTGTTTTTCCAAGTTTCAGGGTAGGTTTCGGTCACTAGTGAGGTATTAAATATTCTAAGTAATAATACAATCATATCCGCACCACCGTTTTTGTATATGACGGATGGTATATCGTCTATCCCACAACTACTGTCAGCTTTTAATGTCCTTACCGCCGATGCTATATTTTGTATATTAAAGTTTATTTCACCTAACTTGTAGTTATTTTTGCAAGTTATGTCGAGAATTGGGGATGGATGTGCTTTGGTGTTATTGGAGAACCACTCACTCAGGAGTTCACTAATGATCTGGGGATCATCATAAACTATATCTTCGTGTTCCAAATGACTGATATTGTTTTCTTCACCCTTCTTCAGCCGTTTTTGCAAGATTTTGCAGAGTTCCTGGGTTTTAGAGGTGCCCTCTAGGGCTTTATTTTCCTCGACTTGTGCCTTCATTTTATGTCTCTCATCTAAATTTTTAAATATTTCGTGTATCAGGTGTAATGCATTAAATTCTTTGTATAAATAAAATCTCCTTTTTAGTTTCCTTAGTCTTATCCGCGTTTTGCGATCTATGAACAGAGTTGGTGTCTTTAGGGCAGATTTCAGGGGTGCGATTGTGTCTCTTACCGAACTCATTGTCTTGTAGAAGGTATTTAGTATTACTTCTAAGTTATTATTGGTGAAGTATTCACCCCAATCTGAGCTTCTCAAGAGCATTGGTAGGAATTCCCAGTCGGCATTTCGATAGTCTCTATATTGATAATAAACCGGGGAACTCTTAGGTGTGTGTTTAGTTGTTAGTTGTAAGGGTAGGGTGCAGTACAGTATGTTGTGGTCACTGTTGTCGAGTTTATCCCTCACCTCTATCGAGATCGGCTCTATTTTGTGACAGAGGATTAAGTCGAGAATATTTTTGTGTCGTGTTGGGAGGCGTACGCACTGCTTCCATCCTCCTACATCTATAGCTTCTAGGATCACCTCGTAGGTTCTCGGTCCAGTGCAGGTATCCCAGTTCACTGCAGGGAGGTTGAAATCGCCACAAACTAGTTTGTAGTCGAATTCCAGCTTAGGTACAACCTCTAGTATTTCTCCAATAACCGTATCAGTCGTTATAGGGCTGTTGGGGGCTCTGTATATACATCCCACAAGAATGTTATTTTCATTCGTGTGGATGCTTATCCACTTGGATTCTGGGAGTTTGTCGATAGTTAGGTTTGTAAAGGTATTGGAGTCAGTGGATTTAGAGGCGTATATTAGACAGCCGCCTCCTCTCTTGTCTACTCTGTCATTCCTGTGGATGTTATAGTTATCAATTATCAGCTTTGTGTCAGGTATATCAGTAGTAAGCCAAGTTTCAGTTACCAGAATCAGTGTTGGCCGCTCCATGTATACCAAGCTGCGAAGGGAAGTTATTTTGTTAAGGAGAGATCGAGCATTTAAAAGCATAATTTTCAGAAAACGAGGGTTGTTGGGATAGTTAGTAGGTTTTCTTGTTACTATCCCTAACTCCTGGTTGCCTATGTTATGTTCGGAGGGATCCTCATATGAGACATTGTCAGCGTGTTTACTATTCCCTGGACAGTAAGGGCAATATTTAAGTTATCCCTTAGCTGATGGTAACTAAATGTGAAAAGACCTCATTCCATCAAACATCATATCCAACCGACAACCTTACGCAAATAGAAACAAACACAATATTAGAACATTTCATAGTTTCACAGCCGCAAGTTTATGGGTGTTCGTAAGTGATTTGTTGATTACTACAATTTCATGCTCGTATGGAAGAGTGGATACTTGCTCCAGTACATTTGTAAGTAGTGTCTAGTAATCAATAAAGGTGTCAGGGGCTCTGCAGATACATCCTATTAGTAGTGTAGCACTTTTGGAATGTATGCTGGCCCATAGGGTGTTGTGCATGCCATCAAGTTCCCTTTTTTCTAGCTCTAATACAGTAAGTTTGTTCGGGAAGTACATTAGGCGGCCTTACCACTGTTCCTATCTTATCAAAATTGTGTGCACCTATCGATGATTATCTCTTCGTCTGGTATATTGGAGTGACACCCGGATTCAATAATGATGATTATTGGGGTCTTATATACCAGCGGGTGTGTCCTAAGTGTCGGTAGTTTATTTAGGATAGATGTAGTAATTTATTGTAATCGAAGTATTAGTATTTCAAGATGACCGAATTACACGAATCCAAACAAAACACAGAGAGGGCAGAACTCAGGAATTTGTATTTAGCGGAATTATTATGCAATTCATATAAGAAACACATTAACAATCAACGGTAAGTATTTAAACAATACAGAGATAGAAATTGTCAATCACCACATCCGCCACACGTCGAATGTCTCCTTGCGTATTTATAATGATATCGCGGTTCGCTTGCCAGTCTCTGCGATCTTCCAACTGATTCTGTGATATCATTTCCATCAATATCATCTAGACTTATTTCTGAATTATCTGCAAAGTCAGGATAAGTAGCGGAGTCATTATAATCATAATCGGAACGACCTACCTCATTTATTCTCACTTGATCCAAGTGTCTGTTATGAACTGAATTATCTTCAATGTCTAATATCTTCCCCTTCGATGTCCCATTCTTTGTAGTAGGATACCAATAGAAGGTCTATAATCATTCCCTCTGTAATAATGTACATCAGAAGTCGTGGACATCAGATGCTCTCTGAGAATTCGAGATTTGAATAGTTTTGCAGGACTTTCATGAGTACTTGTATGCTCCGCATTGCGATATTGAAGTAAGAAGTTATCCACACATCTCTCTAACTCATCAAGATTTTGAGGACTCATTGATGCTATAGCACTCTTTAATGTTCGTACAAAATTTTCTGCCAACCCGTTTGACTGCGGATGACGTGGTGCTGTGTACAAATGACGACAACCTATATGTTTGAGCCAATCATTGAAGTTCTTCTCCGTAAAATGAGTACCATTGTCAGTAACTAAGACATCTAGAATTCCTTCTCGACTAAAAATCTTTCTCAACGCTCTGTGAGTGAATTTGGCATTAGGACTATCTGTAATGATGACTTCTGGCCATCTAGAATAAGAATCCACAATAACTGAAGCATAATATGAATTTAAGAATGGACCACAGTAATCTGCATGAATACGCTGCCAAACCTCACAAGATGCAGGCCACGGTGTCCACGATGACTTCCCATAGGACATTTTATGTAAACAGCTAGAACAGCTCTTTGATGTTTTGTTAATGTCAGCATCAGTTTCCGGCCACCAGCATGTTAGGCGTGCTAATGATTTCATCTTATCGGCTCCTAGATGAGCAGAATGTAGATCATCTAAAATCGCAGATCTTAATGTTGGAGGAATGATAATTCTGTCATTCAGACATAGAAATCCTTCAGGATGGACTGAAATCTCATCTCTTCGCTTATAAAAGTCTGGAAATCTTCGCTTACACTGAACATTCAAACCTCTTTTTGTTGTATTTATAACGCATCCGTAATATTTCAGAGTATCATTTATAAGTCGAACTCGATCCACCGGTAACGGCTGGACTAATAAGCAATCAGTATCAGGGTGAGGATATACGTTATAACGTGTTATATTTTCCGCGACTCAGGGTTTTTCGTCTTTCATTGGCTAGAACGGTGGCGGCCAATTGGATATTTGATTTGTCCTTGGTAGGTCGTATCGTGTGAGGTTTTGTGTGGTTGTGTTATGCGTCGTTTGCAAGCAACTTTGACAAACATAGATGTAATATTTGACTATTTTAACATTGTTTCACTGGTTTTTACACAGGTACACTTCTCTTCTCGTTATAAACTCCCTCGAAACTGGTCAGGCATTATGGTTTCTATCAGTGACTACCATCCCGTGGGTGTCAATGCATTTCTTGAGTTGTGGTTATAGGTACAGCATTTCCCACTTCGTGATTTCTCACTCACATAGTCTGGTATCCTGTGTTTCTTGCGACTTAATTGTGACAAGCTGTGGCAATAATTTGCTTCGTTAACGTGCCCTTTTTCTAGAATTTATCGCAAGTAATCAGTGCGAGCGCAAGCAGCATTTATGTAAGAAGCTACAAACGCATTAGAAGACTTTCAAAAGGCGTGAACCTTATATATTGCTAACAGTGACGAACTTCCGCATACCAGTATGTGTATACGTTCACATGCGGAGAGGAACTCCACGAGTGAGACATTGTATTTTAGTGAGACAGCTTTGTGGGACTTTCATCTGGCCTGTATGTTTCGCTATAGTATTTTTGTCCCTCGTACCACTAACAAAGTATTATCAAATATATTCTTGTAGTATGATTCGATGGCACAATTACTGGCAATTAATAATATTATGTATGCGTAATGTTCATGATATCTTCTGCACCATTAACGTGCTCCACATTTCAAAAAGAGTGTAAATTAGGAAGACTGAACTTAACTTACACTTAACTCAAATATGGTCATGCATGTTAATTATGTAAGTGGTTAATTTATGTAAGTGAATTTAGTCTGTATCACTTTTAGGAATGATGGGTCGCAATGAGGTCTGTCAGTTAATTAAATTCAGTGAAAGCAGATGTAGCTGCATTTGGACAAAGGCATTCGAAAAACAGTGATGAGCGGTTTACGAATTATAATCGGATGCATTTGCATAATCAGTTTTAGAAATTGATTCTGCATACAACAAGTGGAGGTAAGTTCACTCATTCATGTATAACCATGCAGATATTCTTTTTTACAGTTTGTGATACCGGATAGATTTGGATGTGGGCATAGAGTTCTGTTTACTTGAATTTTGGAAGAATTCAAACGTGACGCAAATCGGACACTGGGCAGTTTTCGTCGAATAACGGGAGATACTTTCCAAACGACGACTTTCATCTTTGACTGTGCTCAGACAATACATATAAATAAACTTGTTTGCGTTGAAGTTAAATAAGATTTTCTATCTAATATTCTTGTGTTCTATTTGTTCTGCGTGCGGTGGGAGTACGGCATGCTAGACCGGTACTCCCTAGGATATGAAGTCGTTACTGTATATAGGTGTAATTCTGTAGCAACACTATCGATCGATATAAGTAGTGAATTATAAGTACTTTAGTCAAGCTTAAACATTTGCCTAAAGTTACGCGATTACGTCTCCTGGTCATAGGTAAGTCTGTAGGGACAAAGTACAAAAATACTTCAGTATTTGAAAAATAAGAAATGAACTTAGGTACCGTAATTGAGTCAATTTCTCATAATGTAAAGTGTATTCAAAAGTAGTGCATTACCATTATTTCACTTAAAGCGTGGTGTCGATTCGTATGATTATGGGTGTTAACTTATAGTGTAAGGTGAAGTGAAAAGGTTGAGCTGTAGCAATCGTAGTCACATTTACATTACACTAAAATATGCCACCAAGTACTTTGTCAGGTCTCATTGATAAGTCATGCCTGCATCTAGTCATCATGACAAATATAGCTACACTCAGATAGAATAAGAAAGGTCTGGTAAGCATGATGTTAAATATATTTGATGAAAAATGATAACAAGCAAATGTCTTTACGCAGTTGTTTGTCGCAATAATTTGGGCAATGTCGAATCACTGTGACCGGGTTGACTGACGTTACCGGATATCTGCAAATAAGTAAACAAAGTGTTTTTTAAAATCGCTGTAGTAAGAAAGAAGTAATATTAAAGTTAAACGCTTTATATTTGCCTAACTTTGCTGAAAATGGTTCATTCTCCTTTCTCATTCCTTGTTCATGACAGCATTCTTCTGTGGTTCTCACTGCCACACACATCGTTAAGTATCATAAATTAGTGCATCTTCAAAAGGCGCAAAGAGTAGGTCTCAGCTTTAATAAAGGCATATCCAGTTAACATAAAATGTAGTGTAATAGTGCACAAATGAAAACACCATCGTGAAGTAGATAAGTGATATTTCAGTGACAGGTAAATTGAAAGATCTGCAACCTTACAATTCGTAAGACAACCTGACATGTAAGATCTCTCACAAATTTCTATAGGGCCTGTGGGGTACCATGGATGGTTTGGTGTCAATCTGAGCTTTGGAAGGATGAGTTACAAACGCAAAAGGTAATAATCAACGAAACTGCAGTAGTATTTTCTAGCTGTTCGGCATTTTTTCCTCTGATGCAGTTTCTTATCAAAAGTTTGCAGTATTCAGAACAGCTGAAGCTGATACTCATTTTAAGTACTCTGACATCTGAGAAGGACTATTTATATTATTCTTCGAGACACGATGAGCACTGATGTCAATATACTCTGATGCCATTTTATGCACTGAGCAATTAGGGTCTTCTGAAATTCCATGTGCAAATGTAAATTAAGCTATTATCACATCTTCGCCTAAGCAGTTTTAACTATGAACTTCATCAAAATAGATATAATCACCAGGAAATTCAACAGCCTGTCTCATTCATTGGATGATGTCGTCCATGTGTTATGGAATATTTCAGTCATACCGGATGATAACAGAAGTGTTTAACATCTTCAAAACAGACATCTAACCTATGTCTGCATGACATTTCTCTTTCATATGCCTGATTCTCATAGATTCACTGGAATGACAACAGCCATTGCCTGTAGTATATTTACAACCTTAAGATCTGAAACAACTTGCGAAAAACAAACCCTCAACGCACTATAATGCAAATAATAGTCTTTATATGCGATTTTTCTTAAAATGGATGACTTATTTATTGATAATCCGTCCGAGCTATAATATACAATTTTACGCTTTACTACGAACAAAAAACTGCCGTCTGGCTTCAGAAGTCTAAAACTAGTAAAATATGATCTATTTCCAAAAAATAGGCAATTATAACGCCTGTAGCCGTGAACGCGGTAACCGATGAAGTAGCGCGATAACACCTGGTTATAGCCTACATCCTCACTCCAGTATCATTAGCGACATTTTCAAATAATGAATAACGAGGTAAGAAATCTGCATGGGGTATATCCTTTCCCGATCTATGTTCAATAGTGTAATCATATGCACTTAGTTCTAAACTCCATCTTTGAACCAGCAGCAGATGATTTATTCAAAGATTTTTCTGGATTGTAAATGAATTTCAAAGCTTGATGATCAGTATCTATGTGAAACTCAGTACCGAAGATATACTTGTGCAAGCGTCTTATTGCCCATACAACTGCTAAAGATTCTTTCTGGGTTTGTGAGTACCCTTGTTCACTCTTACTTAGACGTCTTCAAATACAAATAACAGTGTCAATGGACTTGAAGAATGAACGATCAATTCTTGGTTGTTTGCTCAAAATCAACTTCCCCAATTTTCGCGGAGGCATCAATACGACAGTCATCGTATCATCGGTCGCTGTTCAGAAAGAAGAGTGAAACATCGTCGGAAGTAATACAATGATTTATTATTGTAATATTTGATTTCAGACCTTAGTTCGCCTATTCTTTTCATATGTTGGTGTAACAATAAAGAAATATCAAATGGCCAATCGGTGTTTTGGTTTTTTCGTCCGTTATAACTAAGCGTTTCTAAAATCTTCGAAGAACAGCGTGGGCCCGAGCGTAGCAAGAGCTGGGCATTAACGGTTTATGAGACTTTGATGACAGTTTCTGACGATAGAAACAGATCTGGCGGATTGAAACAGTTGGTGAGAGTTCGGATAGTCACCGTTCATCTTTCCTGTTGCCCGTCAAGTCCTCTTTGAACAAGCAATATCTGGAACGTTTTTGGAATTTGGTCAAGTTCAACAATGCCTGGGTCAGAGAAGGGACAGAGCGTCTTGGATGCAAACAGGAAAGTAAGTCATGGTGACTTGTCTGTTAATTGTAACGATGTGTCTGATGTTAAGCATGACATGGTTGATGTTACTGTTTCGCCGTTCAGGGATAATAGGAACATCAAACTCCCTAAATTTGAACCACGGTGTTTTGATGGAAACCCAGCTGATTATTTACAATTTGTAAAGGAGTTTGAGATCATGCTGAGTAGTTTTCTATTATGTGATGAATTGAAATTGATGTATTTGATGAGATATTGCACTGGAGATGCCGCAAGAGCTATACAGTGCTGTAAGTGTATGAAGCCAAAAGAGGGCCACTACGAGGCTATGAGCATATTACGTCAAAGGTTTGGAAGACCCTCGATGATTGCAGGGAAATTATTCGATGCTGTTGAGGGTAATGGTGGTCAAAGTCTTACCCAACTTACGAGTACAGTCCGCCATGCAGACACAAATGGCGCAAATGGAGAATTCCGGAATCGACCTCGGCACCATTTGATGCAGTAAAACAACCCAACATGACCTTATCTAGTTTTCGCCTCCACGATCAAATTTCTTTCCTGTTATGAAACTGCGATAAGACTGCCGAAAAATGGAATAAATATATCACTGGTCTCAACATAATACATCAATAATCTTTAAGCCAAGGGTGTTGCTCATAACAAAGTTATACAAGAGAATTGACTTCAAGCTTTTTTTCCCAGATATCCGTATTACATTCATCTGAAGTCTGGGTTTTTTTTAATGCGAAGACAATATTTCTATATCTCTTTATGTGCTACACAGACTTTATAGCAGACTGTTCCGACTGACTCTAATGTCAGAAACAACAACCAAACTGTAAATTCATCATACATCAAATTGTGTAATTTATATAATAACTTATCCATGACTGTACAATTGGTATGTTCCTGCGTAAACAGGAAGGAATATATTATTATTATTAAAACAATATTTATGCAAGCCTATGCAATTGGTGTACCCTAAATTGCTAGGGAAAAAAATGTACCTTCTTATATTATCTTTACTAAATATGCTTATTAATATTATGTGTAAATTATCGAATTGATGATGCCTGTAAACTGGCGTCCCTCATGTAAAAAATGAGAATATATTATTATTATTATTATTAATTACAGGATGACTCCCAGGCACTCAATGAGTTTTTAGATAATTTGCTGATTTACAAGAATGGAATGATTTCAATGAATCGCACGAGTGACCTCAACTCGAGTTTTATACTAGAAGTAATAGCAAGACGTCTACCTACTCGACTGCAAAGGAAGTGGGTGAAGATGAGCTCCCGTATGGAGGATGAGGGTATCGAGCCAAAATTTGATGATATCCTGAAACTGGTAAAAGATAGTGCCAATCAATCTATGAGCAAGTTCGCCAGTCTATTACATCTCACCCCTAGAATAGAGCAGTCTGAGATCAAAATGCAATCATTGATGACGAGTAGGCCTCAGAGAGGTGGATATCGAGAAAGCTCCATGATGTCTAGTAATGCATATAGACCTAGTGAGTGCAACAAGTTTCGTAGTACATCCTCAACAGATAAGTTACAAGATGCAAGACAAACACGGCTTTGCTTACACGTTTGCAAGAGGTGCATACAGATAATGAACTGTGAACCAGTGAGCATGTTCAATAATAAACTAAATGTGAAATCAAGGTCTGACTCCGAATTGTGTGACGATAACGGTGTTGTGAAGAAGTCTGTAGTTGCAACTGGTAAGCCGTTGCTGAATAGAGTGTCACAGAATAGAGTTATTGCCTCAGAGTGGAGTTCTGACTCCACAAGTTTACAAGGTATTACTAGTCAGAATGAAGTTATAAAACCATTTAGGATTTGCGAGGAGGAACCAAAATTATCTACTTCTCTTATTAAAGAGTTTGAAAATGATGAAGTTGACGGTAAAGTGAATATTCGTGATAATGATCATGATACTTCACATTTGTCTTTGGTTGATCATGATGAGATGAGGGATATGCCTACTACTGCTAAGTTGAACAAAGTTTCTGTACAACTTGAACGTGAAGTAGAAATAAATGCAGATGCAGTTCCAGAAGTTATGGATATTTGTGAGACCGTCAGTGTGAGTGATCAGCATGTAGCCCACCTATCATCAGATGATAGTGCTAAACCCGAACTAGTAGTGAAAGACAGCAGTGGTGGTGGTCTTGCAGGTAGACAAATTTCTGAAAGCCGAGCAACAACAGCTTTGGATCCACCGCTAACTTCATCACCTTGTGTCACTCAGTCATCGTTGGTGCTGTCATCCACAATGAAACAGACACCCATCAACTCAAGTATCTTGTTCACTGACTATGCTAGTATCAGTTCGTTTGAAAGGACGAATATCAATGGTCAGTTTAGTGAGGATAAGCCAAGTGTAAACGAGAGAGTAATTGTTAAATTGACTTGCACGAATAAAGGCATTTCTAGTTTCAAGTTACTATTTGAATGTTATTATCTTTGGTGTAAATTACTCTGTTTCTACACTAGGTTGATGAGATATGTCGTGTGTTTGTTGGTCATCTATATTCTACGATACAATGACATGAGCGTGTTATCGTTCAGATTTGAGGATATAGCTCATGGAAGGAAGTCAGCAAATGAACTCTGCAACGATTTTCCAACCTAGAGCATCAACCTGGGAAGGTTTGTAGGCGTACTGCTGTAAGTCCTACAGTTCTTCAAGGGTAGTTTGCCGTGCCAGAATACACAACATTTGATGTATTGATTGTACATATGTTTGTGTTAAATAATTGTGTGAGTTCCAATTGATGTAATTGTTGGTTAATCTTGTTTGTGTCCGTATATTCCACAAATTACAATCGTCGACCTGTGAAGGGTTGTAGGCGTACTGGTGTAAGTCCTGCAATTCTTCAAAGGAATTCCACCAAGGCAGGATCGGCGAGGTTGTTTGTACTATTTGTATATACGTGTGGTGTGTCATAGCAATTGGTGTATTTTGGATTCATTGTGTTTACTTGTTGTTTTCGTGTCTTGTTGTTATTGCGTAATTTTGTTAAAATTTTCGTCGTGTTTATTTCTGAAGTTGTTTCGAGTCTTCTACATCCATGAATGAATTTATTGATGTTAAGGACAGCAGATGGGTCGTATACGCCGGGGAGGCTAGGCTATTGCTGAGAATGAAATGCACACGGAGATAATTGTTAGCTGCGGTCCGACACGCCGGGGAGAAAGAGTGTAAACGACTGAGGCTCGCATGCGTCACCGCTACTAGAACTGAGGCAGAATGAGTGACAAGCGATTGCAGTGGTAATTGGTAATGAGTAGATAAGAGGATGTGCGTAGAGTATCGTGAGGTGCTGCCATGGTCACGTTGCATTCTGCAAGAGTCATTCTAGTAAGAGGCGATTGTGTTGCAAGATGTCAAGAGGAGATCTCTGTCTGGAGGCGCAGGTCGTCATTGATGTGTGAGATTGTGTTGTGGGTATGCTTGTGGTGTGTTGGCTTTTCTGTTTGTTTTCCATTTCAGCTCTGTCCGTGTGACCCAGGTTCTCGCAATGACATCCAAGTCAACGTGCATTGGTCATGAAGGATAAAATGGATGGATCCCTTTTTTGCCGGGGAGTGTCAATGGAGTTGAAGATTGAACGATCAATTCTTGGTTGTTTGCTTAAAATCAACTTCCCCAATTTTCGCGGAGGCATCAATACGACAGTCATCGTCTCATCGGTCGCTTTTCAGAAAGAAGTCAGTAGCAAACCATCAGAAGTAATACAATGATTTATTATTGTAATATTTGTTCACAAACCTTAATAGAAATATTTTTTTTATGTTGGTGTTAGAATAAAAAATTCCCAAGCGGCCAATTGGTGTTTTAGTTTTCGCGCCCGTTACTATTAAGCGTTTCTGAAAAGCTGCAAGGAACAGCGTGGGCCCGAGCGTAGCAAGAGCTGGGCATTGACGGTTTATGAGACGTGACTGACAAGGACTATGAACTATAATGTCGTCTCGGTATGACTCAACACCGTCTAATCCATCTATCATCTGATTTATTGCATTTTGAAATTTTGCAGGTGAAACCTTTAAACCAAAAGGCAAGAACTTACACTTGAACAATCCAGATGGAGTATTAACGGTTGTTAATGCACTAGACGCCTCATCAAGAGGAATTTGCAAATAGGCATCTTTTAGATCTATTTTGGAAAAGTATCTTGAGCCATGTAGCTTGTAGAGAATATCTTCAGTTTCGAGAGTAGTGAAACTTTGCTGTAGTAGACGACTATTGAGTGTAAGGCGGTAGTCACCACAAATTCTAGGTGTTTTTCCATCAGCCTTTAATGGCGTAACAATACGAGTAGCCCAATTTGAAGACTCAACTGGCATGAGTATGCCTTGCTCAACCAACTTGTCTAACTCTTTCTTAACTGCATCTCGCAATCCATATGGAATTAATCGGCGTTTTAGGAAGATAGGATCACCCTCTATTTCAAGATGGATGGGCTGAATCTTCATACCACCTACACTCTTTGAACATTGGAGAAGTAATTCTCTAGACAAAGATTCATCAAACAACTCAGTACAAAGTGAGATTTCGACATTTAACAATCTAAGGGCTTTTAATCCCAATAAAGATGGACCATATTCACTAACAAGAAAGGGAATATTTACAAAATTACCACTGTCTGATTTCAAAGAAATGTTAGTAGCACCGATAAGAGGTAATTTATGACCAGTTATGCCTGTAATTGAACTAGAAGTAGGGTCTATCTGGACATTCTTACAAATCGATTGTAAATCTTTCTTAGAAATTATAGATTCAGTACTCCCAGTATCAATTATAAAACAATGGGACCTGCCTGAACTTGTAGTGAAGGTTCTCAATAGATGAGATTGAGTACTGGGAAAAGTTGAAAGAGACATTGACTGGATTTTACCAGATAAATTCGAAGAATTATCAGGATTCTGAGTAACATAAGTATTCGAACTTCTGCAAACAGTCTTGATGTGTCCCACTTTACCACATTTGTGACACTTAGCACCCCGAAAACGGTAAGTGCTTCGTAGATGTAACTTTCCACAGGATAAACACGGTTTAATGTTTTTGATCTCTGGCTGCATTCTGTTACCTGTGGACGACAATTTGGATTGCTTTCCATGACCACTTGTATTTTCGACTTTAGAAAGCATGACATCAGATACTGACGTAGTGAGAGCAGAGTATTCATTATTGACATCTTCATATGTAACACATACACCTTTAGCAGTTTGAAAAGTACAAGAAGGAATCTGAATTAACTCTTTCTCTAACTTAGGAATATTGATTCCAGCAATTAGACAATCACGTAGTTGAGTATGCAGCTGATCTCCAAAGTTACACTTTGAAGCTTGAATTTGAAGTTGAAGAATGAACTCTCGAATCTTCTGATTGGGAGCACGAACCAGTTTGTTGAAGGGAGCCCTCTCTCTGGTCTCAAATGTAGTTACATGAAAGTGATTTATAAGAAGTTCACGTAGTTTATAACATGGCAGAGAAATTGGTTTTTCTGGAAATGACAGTCTTTACTAGGCTATACGCATCTAGCCCAATAGCAGTGATGAAATGTGCTGGTATTTTGTCATCCCGAACATTCTTGGAAATGCACCACGCATCGAAGCATTCCAAATAATCAGCAATCTCTCGCGGAGACCCATTAATGGGAAGTTTTCCCAGGTTATTTAGTTCCATCGCGACGCCAATTTGTAGTAATTTATTTTAATTGTAGTATTAGTATTTCAAGATGACCGAATTACACGAATCCAACCAAAACATAGAGAGGGCGGAACTCAGGAATTTGTATTTAGCGGAATTATTATGCAATTCATATAAGAAACATGTTAACAATCAACAGTAAGTATTTAAACAACACAGAGATAGAAATTGTCAATCACCACAATAGATCTAGCATTATTAAAGATTACGTAAATCTGAGAGTTATAATAATAATAATTTTTATTTTCATATAAACATAAATTTACATGAAAATGCATGCCATTTTTACAGGCACGATCAAGTATGTTATAATGTCAAATCTTAAATTGTCTACAAGTTAATAATGTTTCAACAGTTAAATAGTTGATACATATATATAATTACACTCATTGTCTGAACCAGGCCGTATAGTTATTGAATTGTACAGTTGTCCTCCAGGTTGAGCGGGAAAATCGACTTCGTTTCGTTTTCATCCCGTGGTTGTAGGCATACGATAACCAACCAATATTGAGGTAAGTACAACGTTTACAAGGGATTGGAAGCTGTTTTAGAAAAGTTAAAGTGATAAGGTGAAACATTAAAGTGTAATAAATTAAGTGAGTGAAATATATCATTATTAAACACATATATATAGAAAACAGGATGGGGAAGCAATTAATCCTTAGGCCGACAACGTTCATTTGCAATGTATAATGCTTCCCGCATAGCTTGTATTATCATGATGTCCATTTTCGGTTTAATATATTAATCCTAATGCCGGCTTTTTACTTTATACCTTTTTGTGCATTTGGTGCAAAACCATACCCTACAAAGAATAGAAATAGAATAAGTCGAATCAAATTCATAAAGAGCTATAAAATGTTAGGTTTAATGGAACATAATGAGGATCAAGTAAAGACGTTATTAGAAAATAAGTGAGATAAGACATTGTGAAGTGGTATTCAAAGATCTGATGATGGATAGCAAGTTAATTTATAAGATGCCCCATAAATCTGTGCACATCCCGCGTGGTCGCATCTCAACAATAGGCTGGGCGAATAGTATATATTTAGAGGTAGAAGCATGATCTGCTTAGGTGTTCATTATTATCTTTTTCAAGATAAAGATCTAAGCCCTCATAAAAATCAGAAATATCTCGAGCCTTCAAATTGCGTATTGCTATTCCTGCAGAACGGGGCGATTCACCTTAGTGACCACCACCATATCTACTGATCAGCTAGCACCACCCTCCCTCCTTTCTTGATGTTAGGCTCTGAGACTATGATTATTATGGCTACCGCAAATATATTGCTTGGTACCAGACATGTTCGTACCCCATATTCCATCTCATTAGCTTTCTTAATGAGTGCTTTCAATAGGTCTCCACGTACATCTTTACGAACATATATATGTGTGCATGCGTCCTAATGAACAGATTACTTTATACGAAGTCAAAAACTTAAAGAGTAAAACGAATAGTAGTGTTTGCAATTAGTGTGAACACCATGTTCACTAACACCTATCGACGTATTACCCATCTTTTTAGAGAATAATAACTTTTATTATTAGATATAAACAGGGTAAGGTGGTTCCAGGGTTGGGTATGTTGAATACACTAGGGTAGAAGCTCTTGTTTGGCCTATGTCTGTACAAGTATTGGATGTGATTAATAATTCCGTGTGCAATACAATGTTTTTACCGATAGCGAGCCGACATTAGCGGTACGGGTACAGAGCAGATAATACCCGTGTCAATGTAGTTGAAAATTGAACGATCAATTCATGGTTGTTTGCTCAAAACCAACTTCCCCAATTTTCGCGGAGGCATCAATACGACAGTCATCGTCTCATCGGTCACTGTTCAGAAAGAAGTCAGGAGACAACTGTCAGAAGTAATATTGTGATTTGTTATTGTAATATTTGTTCACAGACCTTAGTTGTTATAGTGTTTATATGTTGGTGTTACAATAAAGAATCCTCGAGTCGCCAATTGGTGTTTTGGTTTTTGCGTCCGTTATTACTAAGCGTTTCTGAGAAACTTCAAGGAACAGCGTGAGCCCGAGCGTAGCAAGAGCTGGGCATTAACGGTTTACGAGACGTGGCTGACAACCCGCAACCAATTGTTTGGTTATCACTGGCACGGATGTGTTGAGTAAAAATTTATTGGTACCTTGTGATGCCCATGACTTATAAATCTGCCTTTTGTTTGGAGATATTCCAAGTGTCTCCAGATGGGTTTCGTTATATCCTTTGCTTCATTGCGGTTTGATTCCCAGAAGACTTGTTTCGTATATTCTGTCAAAGCTCATTTTTGTGTCATACTGTGAAGACCCAGGGTGCCTAGTAGCTGAGATCTGAGTGTTGCCACTTTTGATAACCTCAGTTGTGATGAAGTTTATCAAGGTGTCTATCTTAGTTACTGATTTTGTGTCAAGTTCGCCAGGATTTGTGGTTCTGGTCAGGATGCTTAGAGGTGAAATTTCGCAGACCCGCGATTTTATGTCACTAATCTGTGTTGATAGTTTCAATGCGGGCCAAATTTTCTGAACATCCTGGATTCATAGCCTTACTACGCCTTTTATCCCTCATCTCAGTCTTCAGACCTTCTACAGACAGCTTCTTCTATTTCTGGAGAAAGTATTGAAGCTGGACCTGATATCTGAAGCTATGTGACACGCAAGCAAGTTCAAGCGAGGAGAGCTATGTCAGGGCCGGGTGATGAGCTTGTGGAAGCGGTGCTACTACTAACAGCTCCAAGCATGTTTCGCAGTCAGTTTCAGCCACAGTAGATGGTAGTGACATGGCAGCTCAAAGATTGCGGCCTATGGACAAGCTGCAAGTCTCGCTTCATTATTTTGTGCTGCTAGTTGTTGCGAGAATATATGTTGTCAGCCACGTCTCGTAAACCGTTAATGCCCAGCTCTTGCTACGCTCGGGCTCACGCTGTTCCTTGAAGTTTCTCAGAAACGCTTAGTAATAACGGACGCAAAAACCAAAACACCAATTGGCGACTCGAGGATTCTTTATTGTAACACCAACATATAAACACTATAACAACTAAGGTCTGTGAACAAATATTACAATAACAAATCACAATATTACTTCTGACAGTTGTCTCCTGACTTCTTTCTGAACAGTGACCGATGAGACGATGACTGTCGTATTGATGCCTCCGCGAAAATTGGGGAAGTTGGTTTTGAGCAAACAACCATGAATTGATCGTTCAATCTTCAACTTCATTGACATATGTGCTATCACTTTTTAGGTTGGCAGGTGACTAAGTTCATGGATTTTTTATATGATCAACCACAACTAGTTAGTGTAAGATTTATCGGTCAAAATTTTTGAACTGATGAAACACTTGTTCGAGTCTCACAGCAAATATTAAGATATATTTCGATCAAGCTAAACTGTAGCTTAAACTTTGAACATACCGCGTTGACAATGGATCATTGAAACTACTACATATTGTGATCCATATGTAAAGTCCCGCATACCTATGTTGATGCTGCGTCGCAGCTGGTTGCGTTCTGCTCCACGTGTGGGTGATCGATAAATACCACTCAATAAACGTTTGGTGTGGCCTACGGTGAAACAGCTCCATTTAGAGTCTGTGAGATCAGTTGATGGTTGGTCCGTTGTTCGTACGCGCCTAAGCTACTTGTCAACGTGTATGGCAACTCTGTCGTCTTCCTTGTTGTTCCTGTTTCCTTTGACCACAGCCATGTTGTTTATACTGACCTAGTTGACAGCAGCAGTTGGTGTTAGCCAGATTTATGTTGGGATTATTGCTTTTGGGTGCAGGTGTGACTGGATGTTTCTGTTTCAGCTATTTTTCCTCTCAGTTTCCTCACATCTCACACAGGTAGCTGACAGTGAGTCTTACCACCTCACCATGTTGCACCATGGTTGACGTGATGTTATTTTTGGAACAGTGGCCGATTTCGATAGAACCAGCCTGTTATATTTTTACTCGGGTTTACTTGAGACACTCGAGTGACATTGTTTGTCACCCTCAGCTTTTCACCAGTGTAGTATCAGTGAAGCATGGGAAATTATTGTACCTTCAGTCTGCTGTCTCCCTGGGTTCCTTAGTCGCCTTTCACAGCATCGTTTATGTCCAACACTTATACCATTGGTCTCATGCTGCTGTTGATGCACAGCACGCAATTGCCCATAGGAGCTGATTATGATACCCAGTAGCCATGGTGGGCTGATCAATGTGAAGTGTGTGGAACGAGGAATTATACAAATTGATATCGTGCCAGAAGCATTGGGGGTCATCTGAGATTACAGCCATCCCGATCGTCGAGTGTCTTGTATATATTTCCTGCACCCACTGCCGGTTTCCAGCTGCAAAACACTGCATGTTACGATAGAGGTGAACTGCATTGACTGCCTTGGCATTCGCCAGTCTGCCCATGGTCTATCTGTGTTTATTCTTATGTCAGATCTTCTGCCTGTAGCTATCACTTGAGACAGCGTTAGTACATTTTCAGGTTCTTCAACAGAGCTCAGTGCAACCCAAAATCGAGATGGTTCAACTTGAACTGCCTCAACACGCCTGTGCACGTGATGTCAATCTTTCATTTGTTGTACAAATAAGACCATTATTCCTGGTCAAACAGTACCCTCTATTCAAGCAGACCGTTAGTAAGCGATGACACTTTGGACAGAACAATACAAGTTGATAGACTGATCCTGGATTTGGGTTTGGTTCTTGGCTGCCTATCCTTCTTTCTAAAGTAGTTAACCTCAGAATGCCTCAGTTTGCGATTATTCTGTGTTACACTCCCATGCTTGCTGGGGGAGTGGCCACTTCGAAATTCGGTAATTCTGTACTGCTTCTACTGCCACGTCTTCAGCATTTGTGTGATGCGGATGCTTGTGGCGTTTGGCTTTAGGTATCTTCGATTTCTGTGGGTCCATACCACTACTCGGTTGCGCTAGAGTATAAAGTTTACGGTATTTGGCTAATTTTGGTGGTATGCTGCTTCTCTTATCTGGTGAAACGCTGCATGAGATTGTGTAAGGGTGACTAAGTCTTAGGCTGTTTCTGTTTTTAGGGGAAATTTCACGAAACTGCAGCCGGGCGAAAAGTGTGTGTATTTACCAGAACGACAGGCATGAGTCATTTCGTATAAACTCATAGTACGGTTTCAGCACTCTGTCTGTGATACTCCCTCGTTGAGTCATGTGTTTCGAACGCCTTTCTGAAAATCGGAAGACGGTTTGTAGTTGGAGATTATCAACGCGTTGTGACTGATAGAGGCTGTTTTGTGAGCAGTTGGACCAGAAAACTTTCAACGGAGTTTCAGGGTGGTCCCGAGTACTTCCGCTGCTGCAGCTTTGATCGATGTTTGGATAGTTAGTTTTACTGTCGGCTGAAATCCCGTCCAATGAGTGTGGTTAGAGTGGGACACTAACTTAATCTGCACCCACCGAATTTTGGCTTACCTATGAGAAAGACCGGCTCACCCACCAGCGCTACGATATGTCTTCATTCTTACTACACCTCATAGTTTGGCAAGGTGACGACATATTTATATCATATTGCAGTTTCAAAAGCTTATTTTCGAGTAACAATTGATTAGGGCAAAATGCAGAGTTACGTTTTATTTTTGAAAACAGTTTTGTTTGAAAGAAGGAAACATGTACGTTACATAAATTCCTTCGTGAATTTGTCAAATGAAGCTGTACATACAAGAAACTGAGTGAACTTATATATTTGGGTGTGCTTAAGCTGTCGATTATTTGGGCCGCAGTTTCCATGCAGTCTATTCACGATTCAAAGGCTCAGTCCATTTAGCTCGCTTATCAGTCGTACCTCTTGTAGCTTTAGTAATTGCGTGGTGTGCTATCGCATATGAGAGCCTTCCATTCAATAAATGTGTAGGTGGAGTTTTTGCCTGAATGGCCAGGTTTTGACTCATTGATGCTAACACCATCCGTGATATTGATGGTGGACCCTGAGTGTGCGCTCAATGAAGTTTTTAGTTAGAACTACCTTCCTGTTCGTCAGAGACAACTATCCTGATCGATGCCTATACGTATACTCGTTGACAGTCAGCTGCAGCAATACGATAGAAAGTATTGAAGTATATTACATTGACAGTCAAGTCTAATATTTTCACCTTTAAACACTGAAGTTGTGCTTCAGATATCATTTAGCATTTCGTGTTAATTAGACCGTTTGTGCTTCAATGGAATTTTGTACATTTCTTGTTTGATGAATTGACCTTTTGTTAATTGCAAACTAATTTCGGCTTTGACTAATGTGTTGTTTATGTTTGAACGTCAGATGTTTATCAGATACATCCCTTTTAATAGAACGATAATCTTGCGGATCCCCAACATTTTGCTATCAGTATGATTCTTTTTAAAGCCAAATATATTTGTTCTGGATTTGTCCCTGAGAAGGAATGTAGGCGTACTGCTGTAAGTCCTACAGTTCTTCAAGGGTAGTTTGCCGTGCCAGAATACACAACATTTGATGTATTGATTGTACATATGTTTGTGTTAAATAATTGTGTGAGTTCCAATTGATGTAATTGTTGGTTAATCTTGTTTGTGTCCGTATATTCCACAAATTACAATCGTCAACCTGAGAAGGGTTGTAGGCGTACTGGTGTAAGTCCTGCAATTCTTCAAAGGAATTCCACCAAGGCAGGATCGGCGAGGTTGTTTGTACTATTTGTATATACGTGTGGTGTGTCATAGCAATTGGTGTATTTTGGATTCATTGTGTTTACTTGTTGTTTTCGTGTCTTGTTGTTATTGCGTAATTTTGTTAAAATTTTCGTCGTGTTTATTTCTGAAGTTGTTTCGAGTCTTCTACATCCATGAATGAATTTATTGATGTTAAGGACAGCAGATGGGTCGTATACGCCGGGGAGGCTAGGCTATTGCTGAGAATGAAATGCACACGGAGATAATTGTTAGCTGCGGTCCGACACGCCGGGGAGAAAGAGTGTAAACGACTGAGGCTCGCATGCGTCACCGCTACTAGAACTGAGGCAGAATGAGTGACAAGCGATTGCAGTGGTAATTGGTAATGAGTAGATAAGAGGATGTGCGTAGAGTATCGTGAGGTGCTGCCATGGTCACGTTGCATTCTGCAAGAGTCATTCTAGTAAGAGGCGATTGTGTTGCAAGATGTCAAGAGGAGATCTCTGTCTGGAGGCGCAGGTCGTCATTGATGTGTGAGATTGTGTTGTGGGTATGCTTGTGGTGTGTTGGCTTTTCTGTTTGTTTTCCATTTCAGCTCTGTCCGTGTGACCCAGGTTCTCGCAATGACATCCAAGTCAACGTGTATTGGTCGTGAAGGAAAAAAGGGTTGGATCCCGTTTTTGCCGGGGAGTTTCAATGGAGTTGAAGATTGAACGATCAATTCTTGGTTGTTTGCTTAAAATCAACTTCCCCAATTTTCGCGTAGGCATCAATACGACAGTCATCGTATCATCGGCCGCTGTTCAGAAAGAAGAGTGAAACATCGTCAGAAGTAATACAATGATTTATTATTGTAATATTTGTTTTCAGACCTTAGTTCGCTTATTCTTTTCATATGTTGGTGTAACAATAAAGAAATATCAAGCGGCCAATCGGTGTTTTGGTTTTTACGTCTGTTATAACTAAGCGTTTCTGAAATCTTCGAAGAACAGCGTGGGCCCGAGCGTAGCGAGAGCTGGGCATTAACGGTTTATGAGTCGTGATTGACAGAAGTGGATATCGAGAAAGCTTTATGGTGTCTCGTAATCCATACAAACTTAGTGAGTGTAACAGCTTTCGTGTGACATCCCTAACAGATAGGTTACCATTTGCGAGACCAACACGCTCGTAATTTACACGTTTGCAAGAAGTGCATACAAAGACAAACTGTGAATCAGTGAGCAAGTTTAGTGGTAAGCTAAATGTGAAATCAAGTTCTGACTCAAAATTTTATGACGATAATTTTGCAGTGAAGGAGCCTGTAGTTGCAACTGGTGAGCCATTGTTGAATTGAGTTTTACAGACAACAGCGCAGTTTGAGCAGGAGAAGAGAGTTACAGTTTCAGAGTCCAGCTCTGACTCCACAAGTTTACAAGGTATAACTGGTCAGAGTGAAGGTATGAAACCTCTAAGGATTTGTGGAGAGGAATCCAAATAGTCTACTGCTGTTATTGAAGAGTTTTAAAATGATGAAGTCGACCAGATAGACGAAGGTAAGTGAATATTTGTGACAATGATAATGATAGTGCACATTTGTCTTTGGCTGATCATGATGAGATGAGGGGAATGCCTACTACTGCTGAGTTGAACAAAGGTTCTGTATAGCTTGAAGGTGAAATAGACTCAAAGGTAGATGCTGTGGTAGACGGTATGGATACTTGTGAGGCCGTCAGTGTAAATGACCAGCGTGTAGCCCACCTATCAACAGATGTTAATGTTAAACCCCAGCTAATAGTAAAAGACAGCAGTGGTGGTAATCCTGCAGTTAGACAAACTTTTAAAAGCCGAACAACAACAGCTTCTGATGCACCGCTGAGTTCATCAACTCGTGTCACTCAGTCGTCGTTGGTGTTGTCCTCCACAATGAAAGGGACGTCCATGAACTCATGTGTCTTACGCTGTGACTATGCTTGTATCAGCCCGTTTGAAAAGACGAAAGATATTGGTCAGTTTAGTGGGGATAAGCCAACTGTGTACGAGAGTGTAATTGTTAAACTGACTTGCATGAATAAAGGCATTTCAAGTTTCAAGTTACCATTTGAGTGTTATTATCTTCGGTGTAAATTACTCTGTGCCTGCGCCTGGTTGATCAAATATGTCGTGTGTTTGTTAGTCATCTACATTCCATGATACAATGACATGGGCGTGTCATCGTTCAAAGTTGAGGATATAGATGACTGAAGAAGGTCAGTAAATGAACTCTGCGACAATTCTCCAACCTAGGGCGTCAACCTGAGAGAGGTTGTAGGCGTACTGCTCTAAGTCCTACAGTTCTTCAAAATTAGTTCGTCAAGGCGGAATATACAACATTTGATGTATTGATTGTACATATGTTTGTGTTAAATAATTGTGTGGGTTGCAATTAATGTAATTGTTGGTTAATCTTGTTTGTGTCCTGACATTCTTCAACTTGCAATCGTCAACCTGAGAAGGTTTGCAGGCGTACTGGTGTAAGCCTTGTGGTTCTTCCAACGGATTCCGTCAAGACGTGATCTGCGAGGTTATGTACACTCTGTGTATATATGTGGTGTGTCATATCATTTGGTGTTTTTGGATTCATTGCGTTTACTTGTTGTTTTCGTACCTTGTTGTTATTGCATGATTTTGTTAAATTGTTCATCGTGCTTACTTATGAAGTTGTTTCTAGTCTTCCGCATCCGTGAATGAATTGACTGATGTCAAAGACATCAGATAGGTCGTATACGTCGGCGATCCTAGTGCTGACAATGACACGCACGCGGAGATAATGATTAGCTGTGATCCCACACGCCGGGAAGCGAGAGTGTAGACGACTGAGTCTTGCATACGTCACCGTTACTAGAATTGAGGCAGAATGGGTAACAAGCGATCGCAGTGATATTTGGTTGTGAATGGATAGGAGGATGTGCGATGAGTATCATGAAGTGGTGCTATGGTCACGTTGCATTCTGCAGGAGGATTATTAAACATTATTATTCAGTATGATTGCTAATCGCATATGTAACTTATCACATTGATGATGCCTGTAAACTGGCGACCCTTATGCGCAAAATGAGAATATATTGTTATTGTTATCATTAAGAGTCATTCTAGCAAGTGGCAATTGCTTTACAAGATGTCAAGAGGATGCCTTTAATTCGAAATCATAGGTCGTCGTCGATGTGAGAGAATGTGCTGTGGGTATGCCTGTGATGTGCTGGCTATGCTGTTTGTTTTAATTTCGGCTTTGTTCGTGTGACCCAGATTCTAGCAATGGCATCCAAGTCAACGTGTATTGGTCGTGATGGAAAACAGGGATGGATCCCGTTTTTGCCGTGGAGTGTCAGTGTAGTTGAAGATTGAATGATCAATTCATGGTTGTTTGCTCAAACCCAACTTCCCCATATTTTCGCGGAGGCATCAATACACCAGTCACCGTCTCATAGTTTGCTGTTCAGAAAGAAGATAGAAGAACTATCAGAAGTAATATCGTGATTTATTTTTGTGGTATTTGTTCTTAGACCTTAGTCTGTAATGCCAGTAATGCTGGTTATATGTTGGTGCTAGAATAAAGAATTCTCGAGTCGCCAATGTGTTCTGGTTTTTGCGTCCGGTAATACTAAGCGTTTCTTCGAGGGACAGCGTGAGGCCCAGCGTAGCAAGAGCTGGGCATTAACGGCTTATGAGACGTGGTTGACAGTTTCTGACAGTTCGTGACAGTTTCAGATAGTTGGATAGTCTTTATGTAGTTGTGGAGCTAAGCATAAATCTTTGACGAAATCCACATCCTCTGTGGTCTGTTTGTCAATAAAACTTTCATCTCTGTGTTTGCCCATTCAGTCTGCCATGGTTAATCTCCTGCCTTAACATCCTCGTCTACTCTGTTAGTTTACAGGTACCTACAGGCTAGCATAACCTCCACTTCCTATTCATCTTTCCTCCACAGGTATCGTTCATGCCGCTTTCAGATAAATACAGTGTCTTTCCTCATTGGTCTGCTTGATGGTCTCGCTTCCGTTGTTCTCTTGACTGCCTGGAAGACGTCACCTGTAAATTTGTCTTGAACTGCAGTTGACTTGAGACTTCACTGTTTGCTTTTACCTATATATCGTAGGTTATCGAGCTTCACCTCTTCTGAATCTTGTGATCAGCCAGCTATGTATCAACTCATAGGTGTCCGGCACACACACATCCTTGTCATTTCTCACACTGCCTTGAATCGCCGAATAACGAAGGGTGCACAATTATTCGGATTGTATACAGTAGCTCTCGTTTGATGATAGGTTTTCTTCCCATGTAGTCATCTCCCAGTTTGACATTAATCTCATACATCAGGATTTTCATGTCATCAGCCGGGTCATTTTACGTCAGCGTCTACAGTCATCTGCGGAAGTTCTTCATTTCTGGGTCTACATTATTTGTGGTGTAGAATTGGTTCATTGTACCCCCATCGCCTTGAGAGTTGAATCTTGCATTCACTTTCATGAGAGGTTTGTTCCTCCGTTAGTGAAGGTATTAGATGTTGTCGGTAATGTGATAATAGTCACATGCCCAGTCTGCTAGTCAATCTCAACTCAGTAAACGGGATGAAATGATGAGACTTCAGAGGAAGATTTGTAACGCCCACTTCCGTTTCACAGATTACTAATAATGCTTTACCATATCTTTTAATTTCTTACCAGTCTCAATCATATCCGGTATTCCTAGTTTGCTTCCATCGAGAAAAGACAAGAAGGTCGTTTGCCATTGAGGTGGTTTCCAATGGTCGGCGTCCCTATCCACAAATTGAGGGTGTGATCTTAATCACAGAGACGAATGCAATTATTTAAACTGTACGTTATAATTTCATCAGAGATAGTCTCAATGTAGTTGAAGATTGAATGTTCAATTCATGGTTGTTTGCTCAAACACAACACTATAATTTAGCGGGAGTCATTGTCAATCACGTCTCATAAACCGTTAATGCCCAGCTCTCGCTACGCTCGGGCCCACGCTGTTCTTCGAAGATTTCAGAAACGCTTAGTTATAACGGACGTAAAAACCAAAACACCGATCTGCCGCTTGATATTTCTTTATTGTTACACCAACATATGAAAAGAATAAGCGAACTAAGGTCTGAAAACAAATATTACAATAATAAATCATTGTATTACTTCTGACGATGTTTCACTCTTCTTTCTGAACAGCGACCGATGAGACGATGACTGTCGTATTGATGCCTCCGCGAAAATTGGGGAAGTTGATTTTAAGCAAACAACCAAGAATTGATCGTTCAATCTTCAACTCCATTGACACTCCCCGGCAAAAAAGGGATCCAACCCTTTTTTCCTTCACGACCAATGCACGTTGACTTGGATGCCATTGCGAGAACCTGGGTCACACGGACAGAGCTGAAATGGAAAACAAACAGAAAAGCCAACACACCACAAGCATACCCACAGCACAATCTCACACATCAATGACGACCTGCGCCTCCAGACAGAGACCTCCTCTTGACATCTTGCAACACAATCGCCACTTACTAGAATGACTCTTGCAGAATGCAACGTGACCATGGCAGCACCTCACGATACTCTACGCACATCCTCTTATCTACTCATTACCAATTACCACTGAAATCGCTTGTCACTCATTCTGCCTCAGTTCTAGTAGCGGTGACGCATGCGAGCCTCAGTCGTTTACACTCTTTCTCCCCGGCGTGTCGGACCGCAGCTAACAATTATCTCCGTGTGCATTTCATTCTCAGCAATAGCCTAGCCTCCCCGGCGTATACGACCCATCTGCTGTCCTTAACATCAATCAATTCATTCATGGATGTAGAAGACTCGAAACAACTTCAGAAATAATCACGACGAAAATTTTAACAAAATTACGCAATAACAACAAGACACGAAAACAACAAGTAAACACAATGAATCCAAAATACACCAATTGCTATGACACACCACACGTATATACAAATAGTACAAACAACCTCGCCGATCATGTCTTGGTGGAATTCCTTTGAAGAATTGCAGGACTTACACCAGTACGCCTACAACCCTTCTCAGGTTGACGATTGTAATTTGTGGAATGTCCGGACACAAACAAGATTAACCAACAATTACATCAATTGGAACTCACACAATTATTTAACACAAACATATGTACAATCAACACATCAAATGTTGTGGATTCTGGCACGGCAAACTACCCTTGAAGAACTGTAGGACTTACAGCAGTACGCCTACATTCCTTCTCAGGTTGATGATCCAAGTGGAAGTCGTCCGGACACAAACAGAATTACCAACAGCTAGATGACAGATGATATCAATTCAGTATATGCAATATGAACATATGTACAAAATCACACACCAAGCACATTGGACTGCTCATTGATGCGCTACCCTTTGAAGAATTGTAGGACTTACAGCAGTACGCCTACAACCCTTCTCAGGTTGACGCTCTAGGTTGGAAAATCGTCGCAGAGTTCATTTGCTAACTTCCTTCTATGAGCTATATCCTCAAATCTGAACGGCAACACGCCCATGTCATTGTATCGTAGAATATAGATGACCAACAAACACACGACATATCTCATCAACCAAGTGTAGAAACAGAGTAATTTACACCAAAGATAATAACATTCAAATAGTAACTTGAAACTAGAAATGCCTTTATTCGTGCAAGTCAATTTAACAATTACTCTCTCGTTTACACTTGGCTTATCCTCACTAAACTGACCATTGATATTCGTCCTTTCAAACGAACTGATACTAGCATAGTCATTGCACAAGATACTTGAGTTGATGGGTATCTGTTTCATTGTGGATGACAGCACCAACGACGACTGATTGATATCAGTTGATGAAGTTAGCGGTGGATCAAAAGCTGTTGTTGCTCGGCTTTCAGATAGTTGTCTACCTGCAAGACCACCACCACTGCTGTCTTTTACTATCAGCTCAGGTTTAGCACTAGCATCTGATGATAGGTGGGCTACATGCTGATCAATCACACTGACGGTCTCACAAGTATGCATGGCTTCTGCAACTGCAACTGCATTTATTTCTACTTCACGTTGTAGTTGTACAGAAACTTTGTTCAACTTAGCAGTAGTAGGCATATCCCTCATCTCATCATGATCAACCAAAGACAAATGTGAAGTATCATGATCATTATCACGAATATTCACTTTACCGTCAACTTCATCATTTTCAAACTCTTTAATAACAGAAGTAGACAATTTTGGTTCCTCCTCACAAATCATTAAAGGTTTTATATCTTCACTCTGACTAGTTATACTTTGTAAACTTGTGGAGTCAGAACTCCACTCTGAAGCAGTAACTCTATTCTGTGACACTCTATTCAACAACGGCTTACCAGTTGCAACTACAGACTTCTTCACAACACCGTTATCGTCACACAATTCGGAGTCAGACCTGGAGTTTACATTTAGCTTATCACTGAACTTGCTCACGGTTCACAGTTCACTTCTGTATGCACCTCTTGCACACGTGTAAAACACAACCGTGTTTGTCTTGCATCTTGTAACTTATCTGTTGAGGATGTACTACGAAACCTGTTACACTCACTAGGTCTATATGCATTACTAGACATCATGGAGCCTTCTCGATATCCACCTCTCTGAGGCCTATTCGTCATCAATGAGTGCGTTTTACCCTCAGACTGCTCTATTCTAGGGGTGAGATTCAATATACTGGCGAACTTGCTCATAGATTGATTGGCACTATCTTTTACAGTTTCAGGATATCATCAAACTTTGGCTCGATACCCTCATCCTCCATACGGGAGCTTATCTTCACCCACTTCCTTTGCAGTCGAGTAGGTAGACGTCTTGCTATTACTTCTAGTATAAAACTCGAGTTGAGGTCACTCATGCGATTCATCGAAATCATTCCATTCTTGTAAATTAGCAAATTATCTAAAAACTCAGTGAGTGCCTGGGAGTCATCCTGTAATTGACCACCATTACCCTTAACAGCCTCGAATAATTTCCCTGCAATCATCGAAGGTCTTCCAAACCTTTGACGTAATATGCTCATAGCCTCATCGTAGCCCTCTTTTGGCTTCATAAACTTACAACACTGTATAGCTCTTGCAGCATCTCCAGTGCAATATCTCATCAAATACATTAACTTCAATTCATCACTTAATAGAAAACCACTCAACATGATCTCAAACTCCTTTACAAATTGTAAATAATCAGCTGGGTTTCCATCAAAACACCGTGGTTCAAATTTAGGGAGTTTGATGTTCCTATTATCCCTGAACGGCGAAACAGTAACATCAACCATGTCATGCTTAACATCAGACACATCGTTACAATTAACAGACAAGTCACCATGACTTACTTTCCTGTTTGCATCCAAGACACTCTGTCCCTTCTTTGACCCAGGCATTGTTGAACTTGACCCAATTCCAAAAAGTTCCAGATATTGCTTGTTCAAAGAGGACTTGACCGGCACCAGGAAAGATGAACGGTGACTATCCAAACTTTCACCAACTGTTTCAATCCGCCAGATCTGTTTCTATCGTCAGAAACTGTCAATCACGTCTCATAAACCGTTAATGCCCAGCTCTCGCTACGCTCGGGCCCACGCTGTTCTTCGAAGATTTCAGAAACGCTTAGTTATAACGGACGTAAAAACCAAAACACCGATCTGCCGCTTGATATTTCTTTATTGTTACACCAACATATGAAAAGAATAAGCGAACTAAGGTCTGAAAACAAATATTACAATAATAAATCATTGTATTACTTCTGACGATGTTTCACTCTTCTTTCTGAACAGCGACCGATGAGACGATGACTGTCGTATTGATGCCTCCGCGAAAATTGGGGAAGTTGATTTTAAGCAAACAACCAAGAATTGATCGTTCAATCTTCAACTCCATTGACAGTCATCGTATCATGGTTTCACCGTTCGCTGTTCGTTGGAAGATAGAAAAACTATCAGAAACTTTGTGTACAATAACCTTGTGGTTGGGTCTGTATTGGTGCAAGAATAAAGGCTTCTTGAGTCACCAATCTGTGTTTTGGTTTTTCGAGTTGGTTATTGAGCATAGTTCCTGAAAGTCTTCCAGGGACAGTGTGAAGTCGAGTGTAGTTAGACCTTAACATTTACAGATAGTTTTGTTTTTAAAGCTTTGCTTTTTCACAAACAACCTACTTTCGTATCCGGACGAAGAACTGCTCATTTTACTTAACTAGAGTATCAACTGTGCATAGAACAGTTTGCTTTAGTTTTTGAAAAGACTTTTGTCAAAAGGTAGACCAAAGCCACATTTAACAGTGTACGTCTCCATATCTTGACCCGCTCTGGATGAGATGGCTTATTATAAATCTGATATTCTTCTTTAATGTGTTACAAAATCTATCATTCTCAGACAGAAACGACATACAATTCTCACTGAAATGCTTTTACGATCTGTGTAACCATACATGCGAAGTGATAATAAAGGCCTTCAAATCATCACTTCGCGAAAATGTTTTTAGTCACGTATTCTAAAATGTGGAACAAATTACCCTTGGAAATCAGAAGCTGCACTACGGTTGTAGGCTTCAGACTCTCTCTGTACAGACTGTTTCATTCTACTTATTACATAAAAAGCTATTTGTTTTTGGAACGAATCAATTATTAGGTCCCCTTTCATGTAACTAATCTGGGCAGACGATAAACAGACAAGTTGAACAGATGCATAAAATTGGTAAGAGAATATCAGTACATATTTAAGTCACGTCTCATAAGCCGTTAATGCCCAGCTCTTGCTACGCTGGGCCTCACGCTGTCCCTCGAAGAAACGCTTAGTATTACCGGACGCAAAAACCAGAACACATTGGCGACTCGAGAATTCTTTATTCTAGCACCAACATATAACCAGCATTACTGGCATTACAGACTAAGGTCTAAGAACAAATACCACAAAAATAAATCACGATATTACTTCTGATAGTTCTTCTATCTTCTTTCTGAACAGCAAACTATGAGACGGTGACTGGTGTATTGATGCCTCCGCGAAAATATGGGGAAGTTGGGTTTGAGCAAACAACCATGAATTGATCATTCAATCTTCAACTACACTGACACTCCACGGCAAAAACGGGATCCATCCCTGTTTTCCATCACGACCAATACACGTTGACTTGGATGCCATTGCTAGAATCTGGGTCACACGAACAAAGCCGAAATTAAAACAAACAGCATAGCCAGCACATCACAGGCATACCCACAGCACATTCTCTCACATCGACGACGACCTATGATTTCGAATTAAAGGCATCCTCTTGACATCTTGTAAAGCAATTGCCACTTGCTAGAATGACTCTTAATGATAACAATAACAATATATTCTCATTTTGCGCATAAGGGTCGCCAGTTTACAGGCATCATCAATGTGATAAGTTACATATGCGATTAGCAATCATACTGAATAATAATGTTTAATAATCCTCCTGCAGAATGCAACGTGACCATAGCACCACTTCATGATACTCATCGCACATCCTCCTATCCATTCACAACCAAATATCACTGCGATCGCTTGTTACCCATTCTGCCTCAATTCTAGTAACGGTGACGTATGCAAGACTCAGTCGTCTACACTCTCGCTTCCCGGCGTGTGGGATCACAGCTAATCATTATCTCCGCGTGCGTGTCATTGTCAGCACTAGGATCGCCGACGTATACGACCTATCTGATGTCTTTGACATCAGTCAATTCATTCACGGATGCGGAAGACTAGAAACAACTTCATAAGTAAGCACGATGAACAATTTAACAAAATCATGCAATAACAACAAGGTACGAAAACAACAAGTAAACGCAATGAATCCAAAAACACCAAATGATATGACACACCACATATATACACAGAGTGTACATAACCTCGCAGATCACGTCTTGACGGAATCCGTTGGAAGAACCACAAGGCTTACACCAGTACGCCTGCAAACCTTCTCAGGTTGACGATTGCAAGTTGAAGAATGTCAGGACACAAACAAGATTAACCAACAATTACATTAATTGCAACCCACACAATTATTTAACACAAACATATGTACAATCAATACATCAAATGTTGTATATTCCGCCTTGACGAACTAATTTTGAAGAACTGTAGGACTTAGAGCAGTACGCCTACAACCTCTCTCAGGTTGACGCCCTAGGTTGGAGAATTGTCGCAGAGTTCATTTACTGACCTTCTTCAGTCATCTATATCCTCAACTCTGAACGATGACACGCCCATGTCATTGTATCATGGAATGTAGATGACTAACAAACACACGACATATTTGATCAACCAGGCGCAGGCACAGAGTAATTTACACCGAAGATAATAACACTCAAATGGTAACTTGGAACTTGAAATGCCTTTATTCATGCAAGTCAGTTTAACAATTACACTCTCGTACACAGTTGGCTTATCCCCACTAAACTGACCAATATCTTTCGTCTTTTCAAACGGGCTGATACAAGCATAGTCACAGCGTAAGACACATGAGTTCATGGACGTCCCTTTCATTGTGGAGGACAACACCAACGACGACTGAGTGACACGAGTTGATGAACTCAGCGGTGCATCAGAAGCTGTTGTTGTTCGGCTTTTAAAAGTTTGTCTAACTGCAGGATTACCACCACTGCTGTCTTTTACTATTAGCTGGGGTTTAACATTAACATCTGTTGATAGGTGGGCTACACGCTGGTCATTTACACTGACGGCCTCACAAGTATCCATACCGTCTACCACAGCATCTACCTTTGAGTCTATTTCACCTTCAAGCTATACAGAACCTTTGTTCAACTCAGCAGTAGTAGGCATTCCCCTCATCTCATCATGATCAGCCAAAGACAAATGTGCACTATCATTATCATTGTCACAAATATTCACTTACCTTCGTCTATCTGGTCGACTTCATCATTTTAAAACTCTTCAATAACAGCAGTAGACTATTTGGATTCCTCTCCACAAATCCTTAGAGGTTTCATACCTTCACTCTGACCAGTTATACCTTGTAAACTTGTGGAGTCAGAGCTGGACTCTGAAACTGTAACTCTCTTCTCCTGCTCAAACTGCGCTGTTGTCTGTAAAACTCAATTCAACAATGGCTCACCAGTTGCAACTACAGGCTCCTTCACTGCAAAATTATCGTCATAAAATTTTGAGTCAGAACTTGATTTCACATTTAGCTTACCACTAAACTTGCTCACTGATTCACAGTTTGTCTTTGTATGCACTTCTTGCAAACGTGTAAATTACGAGCGTGTTGGTCTCGCAAATGGTAACCTATCTGTTAGGGATGTCACACGAAAGCTGTTACACTCACTAAGTTTGTATGGATTACGAGACACCATAAAGCTTTCTCGATATCCACTTCTGTCAATCACGACTCATAAACCGTTAATGCCCAGCTCTCGCTACGCTCGGGCCCACGCTGTTCTTCGAAGATTTCAGAAACGCTTAGTTATAACGGACGTAAAAACCAAAACACCGATTGGCCGCTTGATATTTCTTTATTGTTACACCAACATATAAAAGAATAAGCGAACTAAGGTCTGAAAACAAATATTACAATAATAAATCATTGTATTACTTCTGACGATGTTTCACTCTTCTTTCTGAACAGCGACCGATGAGACGATGACTGTCGTATTGATGCCTCCGCGAAAATTGGGGAAGTTGATTTTAAGCAAACAACCAAGAATTGATCGTTCAATCTTCAACTCCATTGACACTCCCCGGCAAAAAAGGGATCCAACCCTTTTTTCCTTCACGACCAATACACGTTGACTTGGATGCCATTGCGAGAACCTGGGTCACACGGACAGAGCTGAAATGGAAAACAAACAGAAAAGCCAACACACCACAAGCATACCCACAGCACAATCTCACACATCAATGACGACCTGCGCCTCCAGACAGAGACCTCCTCTTGACATCTTGCAACACAATCGCCACTTACTAGAATGACTCTTGCAGAATGCAACGTGACCATGGCAGCACCTCACGATACTCTACGCACATCCTCTTATCTACTCATTACCAATTACCACTGAAATCGCTTGTCACTCATTCTGCCTCAGTTCTAGTAGCGGTGACGCATGCGAGCCTCAGTCGTTTACACTCTTTCTCCCCGGCGTGTCGGACCGCAGCTAACAATTATCTCCGTGTGCATTTCATTCTCAGCAATAGCCTAGCCTCCCCGGCGTATACGACCCATCTGCTGTCCTTAACATCAATCAATTCATTCATGGATGTAGAAGACTCGAAACAACTTCAGAAATAATCACGACGAAAATTTTAACAAAATTACGCAATAACAACAAGACACGAAAACAACAAGTAAACACAATGAATCCAAAATACACCAATTGCTATGACACACCACACGTATATACAAATAGTACAAACAACCTCGCCGATCATGTCTTGGTGGAATTCCTTTGAAGAATTGCAGGACTTACACCAGTACGCCTACAACCCTTCTCAGGTTGACGATTGTAATTTGTGGAATGTACGGACACAAACAAGATTAACCAACAATTACATCAATTGGAACTCACACAATTATTTAACACAAACATATGTACAATCAATACATCAAATGTTGTGGATTCTGGCACGGCAAACTACCCTTGAAGAACTGTAGGACTTACAGCAGTACGCCTACATTCCTTCTCAGGTTGATGATCCAAGTGGAAGTCGTCCGGACACAAACAGAATTACCAACAGCTAGATGAAAGATGATATCAATTCAGTATATGCAATATGAACATATGTACAAAATCACACACCAAGCACATTGGACTGCTCATTGATGCGCTACCCTTTGAAGAATTGTAGGACTTACAGCAGTACGCCTACAACCCTTCTCAGGTTGACGCTCTAGGTTGGAAAATCGTCGCAGAGTTCATTTGCTAACTTCCTTCTATGAGCTATATCCTCAAATCTGAACGACAACACGCTCATGTCATTGTATCGTAGAATATAGATGACCAACAAACACACGACATATCTCATCAACCAAGTGTAGAAACAGAGTAATTTACACCAAAGATAATAACATTCAAATAGTAACTTGAAACTAGAAATGCCTTTATTCGTGCAAGTCAATTTAACAATTACTCTCTCGTTTACACTTGGCTTATCCTCACTAAACTGACCATTGATATTCGTCCTTTCAAACGAACTGATACTAGCATAGTCATTGCACAAGATACTTGAGTTGATGGGTATCTGTTTCATTGTGGATGACAGCACCAACGACGACTGATTGATATCAGTTGATGAAGTTAGCAGTGGATCAAAAGCTGTTGTTGCTCGGCTTTCAGATGGTTGTCTACCTGCAAGACCACCACCACTGCTGTCTTTTACTATCAGCTCAGGTTTAGCACTAGCATCTGATGATAGGTGGGCTACATGCTGATCAATCACACTGACAGTCTCACAAGTATGCGTGGCTTCTGCAACTGAAACTGCATTTATTTATACTTCACGTTGTAGTTGTACAGAAACTTTGTTCAACTTAGCAGTAGTAGGCATATCCCTCATCTCATCATGATCAACCAAAGACAAATGTGAAGTATCATGATCATTATCACGAATATTCACTTTACCGTCAACTTCATCATTTTCAAACTCTTTAATAACAGAAGTAGACAATTTTGGTTCCTCCTCACAAATCATTAAAGGTTTTATATCTTCACTCTGACTAGTTATACTTTGTAAACTTGTGGAGTCAGAACTCCACTCTGAAGCAGTAACTCTATTCTGTGACACTCTATTCAACAACGGCTTACCAGTTGCAACTACAGACTTCTTCACAACACCGTTATCGTCACACAATTCGGAGTCAGACCTGGAGTTTACATTTAGCTTATCACTGAACTTGCTCACCGGTTCACAGTTCACTTCTGTATGCACCTCTTGCACACGTGTAAAACACAACCGTGTTTGTCTTGCATCTTGTAACTTATCTGTTGAGGATGTACTACGAAACCTGTTACACTCACTAGGTCTATATGCATTACTAGACATCATGGAGCCTTCTCGATATCCACCTCTCTGAGGCCTATTCGTCATCAATGAGTGCGTTTTACCCTCAGACTGCTCTATTCTAGGGGTGAGATTCAATATACTGGCGAACTTGCTCATAGATTGATTGACACTATCTTTTACCAGTTTCAGGATATCATCAAACTTTGGCTCGATACCCTCATCCTCCATACGGGAGCTTATCTTCACCCACTTCCTTTGCAGTCGAGTAGGTAGACGTCTTGCTATTACTTCTAGTATAAAACTCGAGTTGAGGTCACTCATGCGATTCATCGAAATCATTCCATTCTTGTAAATTAGCAAATTATCTAAAAACTCAGTGAGTGCCTGGGAGTCATCCTGTAATTGACCACCATTACCCTTAACAGCCTCGAATAATTTCCCTGCAATCATCGAAGGTCTTCCAAACCTTTGACGTAATATGCTCATAGCCTCATCGTAGCCCTCTTTTGGCTTCATAAACTTACAACACTGTATAGCTCTTGCAGCATCTCCAGTGCAATATCTCATCAAATACATTAACTTCAATTCATCACTTAATAGAAAACCACTCAACATGATCTCAAACTCCTTTACAAATTGTAAATAATCAGCCGGGTTTCCATCAAAACACCGTGGTTCAAATTTAGGGAGTTTGATGTTCCTATTATCCCTGAACGGCGAAACAGTAACATCAACCATGTCATGCTTAACATCAGACACATCGTTACAATTAACAGACAAGTCACCATGACTTACTTTCCTGTTTGCATCCAAGACACTCTGTCCCTTCTTTGACCCAGGCATTGTTGAACTTGACCCAATTCCAAAAAGTTCCAGATATTGCTTGTTCAAAGAGGACTTGACCGGCACCAGGAAAGATGAACGGTGACTATCCAAACTTTCACCAACTGTTTCAATCCGCCAGATCTGTTTCTATCGTCAGAAACTGTCAATCACGTCTCATAAACCGTTAATGCCCAGCTCTCGCTACGCTCGGGCCCACGCTGTTCTTCGAAGATTTCAGAAACGCTTAGTTATAACGGACGTAAAAACCAAAACACCGATCTGCCGCTTGAGATTTCTTTATTGTTACACCAACATATGAAAAGAACAAGCGAACTAAGGTCTGAAAACAAATATTACAATAATAAATCATTGTATTACTTCTGACGATGTTTCACTCTTCTTTCTGAACAGCGACCGATGAGACGATGACTGTCGTATTGATGCCTCCGCGAAAATTGAGGAAGTTGATTTTAAGCAAACAACCAAGAATTGATCGTTCAATCTTCAACTCCATTGACAAATTCTCTGTGACGCTTTCGTCATCATTGATTGCGGTTCGCCCTCAGGCTTCTCTATTTTAGGATTTGGATGCAATATACTGGCGAACTTGCTCATAGACTGATTGAGACTATTCTTTACCAGTGTCAGAATATCATCAAACTTTGGCTCAATACCCTCACCCTCGATACGGGAGCTTATCTCCTGCCACTTCCTTTGCAATCGAGTAGGTAGGCGTCTCGCTATTACCTCCAGGACGGAACTTGAGTTCAGATCGCTCATGCAACTCATCGAAATCAATGCGTTATTGTAAGTCAACAGATTATCCAAAAACTCAGAGAGCGCCCTAGAGTCATCTTGTAATTTACTACCATTGCCCTTAACAGCCTCGAATAATCTCCTCACAATCATCGAAGGTCCTCCGAATCTTTGACGCAGTATACTCATAGCCTCAGAGTATCCTTCGTTTGGCTTTATAAACTTACAGCACTGGATAGCTCTTGAAGCTACTCCAGCGCAATACTTCAACAAATACACTAACTTCATTTCATCATTTGTTGCAAGCCCACTCATCATGACTTGATTCTCTTTTACAGACCGTGGATAGTCAACTGGGTTTCCGTCGAAACACCGAGATTCATATTTAGGTAGTTTAATATTCCTATTATCCCTGGACGACGAAACATTAACATCAACTTTATCATGCATAACATCACACACATCATTACATATCACAGACAACTCAACATTACTCACTTTCCAGCTTACTTCCAAGACGCTCTGTCCCTTCTTTGACCCAGGCATCGCTGAACTTGACCAAACAATCCAGAAAAGTTCCAGATAATACTTGTCCAAAGAAGACTTGCGGGCACCAGGAAAGACGAACGGAAACCATCCAAACACTATCAGAAACTGTCAGCCAAGTCTCAGAAACTGTCAGTGTCCAGCTCTTACTACGCTGGACCTCACGCTGTCCCTCGAAGTCTTTCAGAAACAATTTGTAATAACCAATGCGAAAGCCAGAACACGTTAGCGACTCGAGAATACTTTATTCTTACACCAATATGTAACCAACAACAAGGTTATTAGGCACAAGGTCTAAGAAAAAATGTTATAACAATAAATCATGATATTACTTCTGATAGTTTTCTATCTTCCACTGAAAAACGAACGATGAGACGATGACTGGTGTACTGATGACTCCCGCGAAATATATGGAGGAGCTGGGTTTGAGTAAACAACCATGAATTGATCATTCAATCTCCAACTACATTGACAGAGGTTTTCTAGTTGACACTGCTAAACATTATATCAGTGTTGATGAGATTTTAAGGTTCATTGTGAGTCTCTCCTCCTTGTTGTTCTTCTACTTGTACTTATGCTTCACACTGTTTCAGGATGCAATGGCAATTGTGAAAATGAATGTATTTCATTGGCATATGACGGATGACAGCTCATTCCCCTATGTGTCATCCATATATCCTCAGCTGTCCTTAAGGCACTGCACTGTTCACATTTTTCGCATCGCTTCCCTGTCTATATAAGTTACGTATCATCCACGGAAGTTGGTTTATGAGAATGCAGATGTTGTTCGAGTGATACAGTATGCTCGTCTACGTGGGATACGTGTGATGGTAGAATTGAATACACCGAATGAGTAGGCAATTTGATACTCTGTGTTTTCGGATTAATATTGTCTTTGCATGTTCCATAACATGAATTGTGTTTCGCGTCAAAGAAGCTTTTGCTCATGTGTAAACGTGGGCTTTTTCAAATGCCGTCACATTTTAGTTACTGTGTAACATGTGATAGTTTCTGTTGTTAGTGTGTAACTGTAACGTTTCAGTCATTTATTTGTATACTCATGTAGTTGGCTATGTCGTGCGTAATCTAATTATCTGGAATAGCAGGAAGTTCAGCCTTACTCCGCCAGTGTGACCGTTTTTTCATACTCAAGAAAATATGGAGACATGAATTGCCTGTGTTTCATTTAATTCCTTACAATTCAGTGGGATTCTGAAACAACTTGCTTTTCAGCTGTTTAGCTCTACAAGTTGTAGTGATGTTAGAAACATCAGCATTTGTTGGCGAGCTTTCTACGTGACAATAGGTGACTAATTCGGACGGTAATTCCTCTAATGGAACTTATGCTGTCCGACAAGTGTTTCTGAATCCCGTGTCAATGTAGGCAAATATGTAAATGTCATGTAGAAGCTGGTCGAATAAACACTGAAATGTGTGAGTGGAGTTCAGGAGTTCAAAAAGCATTGAGAATTATTCATTTAATGCACAACGAATTGTGGTATCTGTTTCCTGGATTTCATGTGGAGGAATAGGAATATGATGGTAAGCTGTACAAAAGGAGAATTTCTGAGAAAACAGTGAAGATACGTAGACATGACACGATGAATATTGTTTAGGATCTGTCTACTGTGTTTACTGTCCAATAATGTCCCCATGCCCTTGGCCATCGTCTTCGGCTATCCGCAGTTTGATAAAGTCTCATGGACATGGTCTGAAAGCAAACGGTAGACTGTGTCAAAATGCGATGTATGGGACGACATTTGTGTTCATTTACAGAATATATGGTTTCCCCAGGAAATCAAAATGAATTTCGGGATGTAACATATGGTGTTATCCTGCAAGACACTTTTTGATATATCTGTGTACAAAGTAGTGTTTGATTAGCGTATCTGGAAGAAGTTCTAGCATATACTCTCTTTTAATGTGCAGCTATACACACCACGTTAGAGAGTCAGGGGTATGTTGTTAGTCGTTCGTCTGGAGTAAGATTCGGTAACCGGTCACTCAGTTTACAAATCTTGCTCCAAGCAGCTGCATTCACTACAAAATACCCTACACTTTTGTGGGGATTTAGAGATACTACTATGAAAAATAAGGATGATTACAATAAAGGCGTATGCACATGAACTACAATGTCGGAAAACATAATGATAAGCCTACCGGTAGGTGTTCAGCAGTTTTTAGTCAATATCCAAATGTAATATAAGTAGTATAGATATTATGGAACACAGAGTCCATTGTCTGACGCGTCAGTTCTACTAATTCTTCACATTTTTCAATGCAACCAAACCTTGAGACTTGTCAATACTCCCAATGTAGAGTCGTAGGCAAACTGTGAAGTTTAAGGGTAGCGGATTATTTTTTTGTTTTTGATTACAGCTTGATTCCACACTGTATTTTTGGTACAAGTATGGAATTTTCAGCATGGATATCGGTAGCCCAAATTTTGCAGGCCGACCATAGATATCAGGTGTGCGTCGGTGGGGGATCGAACCTCGGATCATTTGCATGGTCGGCGACAGTCCTTACCACTGCGCCACCAACGCAGAAACGTCTAATTAAAACACACGCTATATGAATTGACCATTCACAACCAACCAATCCATGTTGCCACAAAACAAACGTTCAAATTCATAGCGTGACAACTAACTACAATAAAGAATATCAGATCAGGTTATTACAGCAAGCATTCTAGTATTTTCTCACCAGAGTTTCTAAGTGTACTTTGATTTGAATAATTGTATACAACGAGTTTAGTCATTTGATGTGATGAAATGAGAGCAAAGTATTTCCTTATGTCAATAAAATATTCAACTCAAACCTAATAGAAGTTTATTTGTATAAGACGATAAGTTTAATTTCAGGAGCTTTATTAAAAGATATTATTATTTCATATTTTTGGAGCTATGAAAGGTCGTTTTCTTAAACAAAAATGTTTAAAGAAGCAGTTCAAAGTTTCGAAGTTATTGAAAACATCAGATTTCTTTGAAGGTGTAGAATGATTACGACGACAAAGTGCAAACGTGATATGGTATTGTGCTTGATTCTAATTAACAATCATAATTATGCTCTAAACATAATACGATTATGATATTATTATGAGGAAAGCTATAATCAACCGTATTTTTGGTCCATTTTCAGCAGAGTATTTCTTGAAAGCTGCAGAATTCTTCAAACGACAAGTGTTGTTTGTATTTTCCATTGAGATCTGCTAATCTTTTGATTGGAGATCCTCACTTATAGGTAGATTTACACTCTTTAGTTTATCCAGCGTATCTACCATAGTGGCAAGATATACGGTCTCAATTCAGTTATTCTATTCATCTGTCTAGAATCCACACCTTCTCTGAACTTCCGATTGAGAATTTTTATTAGGAGTAATTAACAGCTCTTTGGGTCTTCATCTACTGCAATAATGTTGTCGTTCAATCTCACCTGGACTTTTCACTCAAACCGTCCCACTAATTTAGGTGTAACTCCATGTGCTTTTGGCGTTTTCATCTTCCAACCCATTATTCAGCTTTTATTTCTATCTATATCATGTAACAACTGGGATCTTCAACTCGTTTTCTTTAACACGGTTAAATCAGGTTTCTTTCAATACCCAGACCCCTTTTTTCTCAATATTCTCATTCATGTTGTTCGACTTTTCTCTTGTAATCACAGCTGATTTTTCCATGCTGATCATTGAGTCTACTAACCACTAAAAATCACACTCAAAACCACCGTCAGTGACAGAGGGCTATCTATAAATGAGGATAGCAGATATAATAGTACTGATAGGACTAATGATGGTACTGACAGCAGGTGCGGTCTAAACGTCAGTGGTGATGCTATTAATGCATTTCAAAATCTTATGCGAATTTATTTTTTAACATGCTGAACTGTGAGGCATATTTCAGCCATATAACCGTGACTTACTTCAATTCGGGAGGCGTATATCAGGACAAGAATTATATATTCTCATTCCCGTCTCATAATATTTGCAACAGAAGCTTCTGTTGAGATAAGTAACACTTTAGCTTATACATAAAAAGATCAGCATTAGAACTATTCTCCAAATTTGAAATTTATATCTGCGATTCTTACACAGATCACACTTTTTCAGAATCGTCCATATCCAGACCACAAAAATAATAGTTGCTTTATTCCAAAACAGTAAGTTTGATGCAATGTGGAATCTGCAGCACGTTATATAAGATTGCATCTAACTTTTACCTAACATTTACATGGTACTGGGGAAATAATTCTTAGTGCATTTACACTGGTTATGATATCAGTAAGAATATGAGTTTAAAACTTAACGCACATGTTAAAATAGTTACTGAAGACATTCTGTTAATCATAGTAAGAATAAACAGCACCGTCCACTTACAGTCTAGTAGGTAATTAGTCCTGCCTGATGAAATACAGGGAGAGAGGGGAGTTGACGAAATCCATGAAATGTTCTGAATTCCTTTAATTATTTGAGACAACAACAGTGTCATCCACGTGTCCCTTTTAAACCCAAAGTTGTGTTTTCGAGTTTTGATATATATAAGCAGCACTCGCACACGCGACAAGCTAAGGATGGAAAGTATCCAACGATATTTTACCTCAAAACTGCTTGGCTACGATTGTAAGAAAGACTACATCTCACGGTGCATGATACTAAAACTTGACCCACTTTGACGAGGCGACTTATCATAAACCTAACATTCTTCTTTAAGGTCCTTCACAAAATATCTTTCTCAGGTAACAGGGACATACAATTCGCACAGGAAGGTTCTTACGATCTGCGTAACCAAACTTCCACAGTGACAACTCATTCTTTTAGGTCAACACTCCGTGAAAACTTCTTCACAGTCATGTATTCTAAAATATGGAATAGCCTGCCCCTAGATATCAGAACGTTGGTCGTCCAAGGGTGACTTGGAGGAGGTCATGCGAGGAGGAGATGAAAGCATGTGGACAGACCTGGAGCAGGGTGAAAAAGTTGTTAGAAAACCGAAGTCAATGGAGGTGCGCAGCTGAAGCCCTATGTTCCTCTAGGAACTAAAGGATACAATAATAATAAATAAATAGATTTATTAGGGTGACATTCTACCCAAACGAGGATATGTTCAGCGTTGTTTTACTCCGCATTAGCACCCATTGGTTAATTAAATTCACATTCACGAATAACAGAACAGGTTAACCAAATCACATGGCATGGTTGCATGCAGACACACGCAGACTCAAATAAAAAACACATGCGACAAGATGGATATAAATACTCGTTACAACAGCATGAAGAACATGAAGTTTAACGGAAAACAAACATGTCAATTGCTCATTTGATTAACCTCATATTTCTCATGGTTTCAGACAACGGTGTCAATGCCTTAGTACCGAGACCACGGAAACACATTGAAGGAAATACACTTTGTAGCTTAGCTGAATCACTCACCATTGAACATAATTATCCAAAATGCTTTATTCTGATTGACGCCCTGAAAGTGTTTAATGAACGTCTCCTCATGAGGCAGCAACAACGGTTGTATAATGAAAGCGAAACTCTCCATATCAACACAATGACAATTGTGACTGAAGACAGTTGTGATGAGTCAGAGAATAAATTGTGGCCGAGTGAATACATGGATGAATCATGTAAGTTACCTTCAGCTCTCACTAATTTTCATACATAATGAACCATCTAACCACTACAGATAAAATCAGCATATTCGATGGGAAGATTGAAATTGAATGTAATGAAGTGTGGGGAGCATTGCATGCATTGCAGAGTATTATACAACTGGTGCATAGAGGTAAATCGGGATCTGTAAGTCAAATGTGATTGCACTGACAACCTTATGATCATTAACACCTTGTTTGTTCATTCAACCAGCTTTTAATATACGAACGCATTATCAAGGATGCACCAAGATTCATGCACAGAGGATTTCTCGTTGACACTGCCAAACATTATATCAGTGTTGATGAGATTTTAAAGTTCATTGTGAGTCTCTCCCCCTTGTTGTTCTTCTACTTTATTCTTCACACCTGTTCAGGATGCGATGGCGGTTGTGAAAATGAATGTATTTCATTGGCATATGACGGATGACAGTTCATTCCCCTATGCGTCATCCACATATCCTGAACTCTCCCTAGAGGTAATTTATTCTTCTTATTTCTTAGAATCATTTCGATCTCTCTCCTCACAGGGTGCCTACCATCCACGAAAGTTGGTTTACGAGAATGCAGATGTTGTTCACGTGATAGAGTTTGCCCGTCTACGTGGTATACGAGTGATGGTTGAATTTGATACACCTAGTGAGTGGCATCTTTTAGCGATTAGTCACATCTTACTACTGCATTTTCGATGTTCATAATTTCGAGTGGAATGATTGCTCACTCTTTACCATTGAAGTGTAGATGACACTTTCGTCTTCCTCATGATTTCAGGTCACACAAAGTCATGGGAGAGGAGTCATCCAGAAATACGAACAGACTGTAACAACAGAGGTCATTTAGGCCCATTCAATCCTGCAAATGAAACGACATTTGAATTCCTGAAGGCGTTTTTCAAAGAAGTCACCTCAGTATTTCCAGAGCCATTCATCCATCTGGGTGGTAAGGAGGTTTCTTTCGACTGCTGGTAAGATTTATTTTTATCTAGTCTGAATTGAATGTTGAAGATGAGATAGGGCCAGTGGTACACTTGAACAAAGTTTTCAAGATATCCATGGTTTCCTTGACAACTAAAATGGCCATGTTTTTAAGGTTTTTTCGACGCATTAGTTGAAATATGAATTTGTGATCATTTGTTTGTGTCTGAGTGAGTCAGGGTTATCGTCACTACGAGTATGGTAAATTTATGAAATATGTAGCATGTGTATACATGACTATCACTCGTTATTCAAGAATACAAAAACAAAATGATACAAGTGAGGAATAAGTTTTATTATGTTATTAAACAGGATGCGTTATATGGATGAAAGTAATGTACGTGTTCTAATTTTGAGTGTTACTACCGTTCAAATTTTAAATAAGCTCTCTCGGTATTAAATCACTGCATTAGAAATAGTCAACATGCCTGGTTGTTCGTAAGAACATGAAGTTGTCTGAGTGAAATGCCTGTTAGGTTGCTGACATTACTATAAATGCTCACTCAGAATATTCTGCTCACACCTTCTAGGGCGAAAGATGCAGTGGACTATTAAACATGTTTTAACAATCTAAAAACGCAAAGCGCATCAGGGAGGTTGACTTCAATTTGAAAATTCCTGGATTTAATAAGTTTCAGTTTGACCTCGGAATATGAGATTCCCTAATACAACCCCACCGATTAAAATTTCACATTCACTAGAAACCCTATTTTAATGACTACACCTAAATGAACTGTGAAATCCAGTCCCACTTCGTCATAATCAAAACTGTTGGGCATGTTGCTTTTCGGAAGTTTCACAACATGATTTGATTCAATATGAAACTGAACTTCTTATTTGTTAAGGATCTGCGAAATAAATAACTGTTTCCTTCCTTTGTGCTGCCATGATATATTTCATCAATTATTATCATTTCTTGAGTTTCGATTAGAATTGATGGCACATATCCACCATGATATGTTGTCCGCAATCACACTCAACTTACTCTATGACTACCCGAAATGTTTCACTCCTCTCATTTTGTGAATCATGCCGACTGCCACACAACGTCCACTTAATTCTGCCCAATATTTAAGCAGCAGATTCCCCCTGAATTTGCTATCAGAGTTTTTCATGTTTATCCTGACCCTCATTTTGATTCACTACTAATGATAGTCCACAAGGAACACATTTCTTTGATTCATCAACTCTCTGAAACATGTGGGCGCAGTGAGTTCACATTGTTGTTGAAAATTAGAATCTTGCTCCTTGGACAAGTTCTGTAAACCTGTACACTGACATCAACTAGTAAACCACTTTCTTGCTTCCCCGATCTTCACTAGCTTTGACAATGTGACTGTTGCTGCCTGCAACCGAATCGACTCCACCAAGAAATGCAAAAGGTATGACTTCATTAGGATTTCTGTCCACGCTGGTGACTGGCTTTATATCTTCGTTACCAATCCATTATATATATATATATATGTTTCTTCCTGTTTATGCTGGAACATACCAATTGTACAGGCATAGATAAGTTATTATATAAATTGCACATAATTTGATGTATGATGAATTTGCAGTTTGGTTGTTCTTTTTGACATTAGAGTCAGTCGGAACAGTCTGCTATAAAGTCTGTTTGTGTAGCACATAAAGAGATATAGAAATATTGTCTTCGCATTAACAAAAACCCAGACATCAGATGAATGTAATACAAATATCTGGGAAAAATAAAGCTTGAAGTCAATTCTCATATATAACTTTGTTGTGAACAGCTCCCTTGGCTTAAAGATTATTGATGTATTATGTTGAGATCAGTGATATATTTATTCCATTTTTCAGCAGTCTTATCGTAGTTGTATTCTTCATGCAATGTGGTTTTTTGTTGGTATTGGAGGTCTCACTCCCAACAGTCTTACCTCATTCCTCTCCTCGATTCTAACGCTTCGTTCAGTTCTCCGTTTCAAATAACTTGGCACGTCGCATTATGCTGTAACTGCTGAATGAAGTTTACGTAGGTTCGCCGTATTCCTTATTGTTGAAGCAGTTTCTGCTAAACAACATCTAGAAGGACAACGAAATCTTTGCATTAAATTAACCGGCTCAGAGAACACAACCAAATCGGAAGAGCTGTTCACATTTGCTGAAATCCATTCAGGATGTCCTTCAAATCCACTGTGGCTAGCCACTTGTGAAAAGTGTCGGAAATGATGGTTGAGATGAAACACACTATAAACACTTACATTTGAGTTCATTTTACTATCCAAAGCTGACATCCACAATATTGTGTAATTGTTAATATAAATATTATTCACACATTCCATAAAATCGAATAAAACCCATGAGTTTCATATTCCCTAAAATATATCAAAATGTTTCCGCTTGAAATAGGGAATCTAATACTGAAATTTCGAAGTTTATGAAGGAGAAGGAATTCGGTAATGACTATGAGAAGCTTGAATCATATTATTTTGATCGACTAATTGAAGCTATTCAATCAGTTCAACCAGATGGATATGCCATTACACCGGTTGTTTCGCATGAAGTATTTCAGAATGGTTATCGTGTAAGTAAATCCTTTTCCATTTTTCGAATGAAACACCTCTCGCAAATAGCGAGCATCTGTAGTGTCACTCGTATCGCATTCCTTCGTGTTTCGTAACTTCAGTTTCCCAACTTCAGGGTTAGTTTCGCCTCAAGTTACGGGCATTATTCTCCATTATGGTGATACGTGGTGGTCACTGCTGCGTACGTCATCAAAGTTAATTCAAAACAGCATCGAATTTCCTCCTCTACATCTTATACTTTATAGTTCATACATTCAATACTTCGCTTAACGTATATTATACTGCAATGTATACTCATATCAAAGGTAATGATAGTGCCCGTATGATGACATTCAACAGTCGATTCCAAGAAAAGCGTAATAAAGTAAACTCGAAAGTAAGATGTTTGTTTTTCTATGAGTGGGGTCTACTTAACTGTAACCTGTTATCTTGAAGTCACCTTCAAGTATACATATAATGTTTGTCATCAGATCATTGAAATCAACATAGAATGCTCAATTACCAGACTCATGTTATATCGATTTATACGTTTAATAATCACTTAAAGTGCCTTTATCCATTTAGCCGAATAAGACCACTGTGATAAATGTCTGGAAATGCAAAAGTTGGCCTAAGCTTGTCAAATCTATAACGGCAGCTGGTTATCGTGTCATAGTTTCATCATGTTGGCGAATCTCTCCTTCAATTCATGCGAATCGATGGTATGATTATCATGAATGTGATATTGGAGCATTTGGAGGTGGGTAACATACTTGAGTAAAAATGTTTCTCTCTGAACTGCCCACATATCGATTTCATGTTTTTACTTAACTTAATAGGGTTTTGATTTGATTTCTGTAAGTTTCGCTGTGTGTGCAACCAAGAGGTGAATAATGCGAAGTGTGGCGCTGTACACCGTCAGTATTGGACACCACTTTGATAATACATTTGAATGACCTGTTAAGCATAGTGAACCGAGAAACATGATTTCACATATGAAAATTATAATATACTTGCTTCGAATTTGACCTTGTGGTACTTCTTTGCTTTCATCAGCGTTCACTATGGGATCAAAAATTAATTGAATTCCCATATGAGACAGTTATCACCAGGGTTAACCGGAGTATTCTATGTAGGAAATCGTTTTTCGGTTGGTAAATTCAGCTCTTGATACACATAGACGGAAATTCGGCCCTACTCGAGTATGTGGGATACAGAATTCAGCAGAATTAACATTTTTGAATGATTGAATAGGTTGAGAGGAAATCCACTAAATGAGTTTGAATATGTCGAAACTTTATGTAAGTTCCTACAGTGTTGGTATTTAGAGAGAAGTGCTTGAAAACAGTACAGACGAAATGTTTGTATCTAACTTTAAAAGTGATGTGGCAGCCGAATCCTTGACTTCGAAACTCAGAAACATTGAAGGTAAATCACTCTCTTGCAACACTACGGTTGTATCATTCCCATTGGTTGACATTAAAGCTACCGGATCCTGCAAATTTAATGTGAATTTGTAAATTTGGGTGATGTTGTGGGAACAGTTGAGAACAGTCGAAACGTCGCAACCGCAGCATCCTCGCTTTTTACAATTTTGCATGCTTTTGCTTCCTTAGCCTAGCTTATGAAGTTTCCAACAAAGTGCCTTCGTTCAGGAACATTTTGTGCAGTCACTCCGCCTTTCAAAACCCCCAACTAAACCCGTTAGCATGCTTCAACTTTATTTTCGCTAACCACAAAATTATCATATTTTTGAGCTTGGTAACTCCACCGACTTGTCGAGATTATTCACCAACACACTGTCGCTAATCAACCAAAGAATTAGCCTTGTGTGAAATTTTTAGTGTTTCTCAACCCGTCTAGTTTGCAAAAGAAGTAAATTCGTAATGGCTGTGATTATTCAGCCATGACTAGAAACTTGCTTAAGAAATCATCACCAATCAGTCACCAAACACCTGTGCAATTCATTCATATTCCTTCCTTCAGTGGTTTTATTAGAATTAAGATCGGCTTAAATTTCGGCTCCCGAAAACTTTCACCGGCACTTTGTGGGTAATTTTCCCCTCTCGGTTTGTTAAAATCCGATAAAATTTGAGCTCTAATAGCATTATTTATCCTGGCGGATATTCAACATTTTTACAACCTAGTTATTTACAAGTGTCTAGAAAGCATGACAAACGACATAATCATAGGTGGCAGCGTATCCCAATTCATGGTATAACTGTTCATCGGTTGTGTTCATAGTTCTAAAAATGTATCCAAGATCCCTTTATAATTGGATTCCGGTCAAACTTATGCATTCACCGAAGGAGATACAGAAAAGATATCACAATGGACTCGTTTACACCTTAAGTGAGACAGCAGGAAGTGATACAACCTGCTTTCACTTAATATTTCACTTGAAGATCCTGCATGGAAAGAAAGTCCAATGAGATAAACTTCGTTGAAGTTGCTGTACATCATACAAATACTGTTCAGAATGAACCTTTCAGTAGTGAGTAAATTTAGTATCCTAAGTGCAAAATTAATCCGTCGTATTCTTGCATAACTGTCTAAGGTACTGAGGAAGAGCAGAAATTGGTGATTGGTGGAGAAGCCATTGCATTGGGAGAAAATGTGGACGATTCAAATCTCTTCTTGCGCTCATGGTGAGTTGTGTCATCTGTCAATTCAGCGAGTGCATGATAATGCAGCATTTACGAATAAAATTGGTGATGAGTGAAGATCTTTTAGACAAATTATGGTGCATAATAAAGCTCAAAGTGATTGTAGAACAGAGTGAACTTGTTAGTGTATGCTGTATTTGTGATTTTGGCTCCCTCTTATGCATATATTGAGGGCATAATAAGCTTAAGATTTGCTGTTCAAACGTGGACACATGCGGTTGGTTTTCACTGATAGTGCAGGATGCCTAGACTGTCATTTATACATGCTCACAATTGCAATATATGCCATAATGTTACTGCAAATTTGTAGCCACGATTTCATACAGACTTAACAAAGTTGAGTCTTTCAGTTTTGGTATTTAAGGGATTTTTTAACGCGTTGTTTCACTCACGATGTCAATATTTCCTATCACAGTGATTACAGTGATCACAAAACACCAGCTAACTTATAAATACTTTTATCCCTCTATACATTATGTATCCGACTGAATCAGCACAAGATCACTGTATGCATTATGGTTAATCTTAACCAGAGAGATTATTGACCCAGTTTGTATGGCTAACACTTTGGAAACGCCTTTATTCACGCTGTTTAAAAATTCTCACTAGGCCTGAAGGTGCAGTTGTAGCCGATCGTCTGTGGTCACGTGAGAAGTCCACCATTGTTGAAATGAAACAAAGACTGGAAGAACTGCGTTGTCATATGAGAGAGTAAGTTCATACTTTACTGACCTCTTGAAGATAGTCTAAAATTCCGTTCAATGTTAAAGGTATATCCAGTCATTTCAACAGATTATTTGACATGACTGAATGCGTAGTAATAATTTTTTAATTGATAATACTTCAAATACTGCTAGTAGCGTAGGCAATATCGACATGCCTATCAGAAACAAAGTGACACTGATTCAAATAACAATAAATGAATTAAATTCCACATCAACTGTAAAAAACATCCTTCAAGGTGTGTTGAATAGGGCTGTTTGTTAGTTGTGTGAACCAACTCGGCATCTGGAACTTTCATGATAAACAACACATGTTGCTTAAAATCAAATTTGACTATAAAGGGTGTCAGCGGAAATATTCAGTTTGAGCTATTTAGTTCATAAGTTTCTCCTCAGGCATGCAGAATCGAAAGCCACTGCGATTCTAATCGCAGTTTGACAAATTCATGGAAATACAATGCTTTCAGTTAACCTATAACTGCTAGTAGTTGTCCGTTAGTTAGACTTTTGATTAAAATCGGGTCTTTGTGTGTAAACTAGAGGGTACACTTATCTATAGTTTCCATGTACTCCCTTTCCTGCCTACATGTACCTGAATAACAATTCAGTATCTGATATCTTTTATCCACTCATACAAAACGTCGTGAATGTTAGTCTTCACCTAACTACGGTTTATTAGGGTGGACATCCAGCTTTTAATGGTACGTGAAATTGAAGTGCTGTGGAATACATAGTCTTACAGTCATCACCCATTTATTTCATTTTCATGGAGCAGATTTTCTAAGCAAACATTTAAAAATAATAAAATTTCAGTCTGAATTGGAATCAGTGGACATGTTGTAAGAGTTCAACTAAAAATCCAAGACAATTACACCGATGGCATCTTTTTGCCAACAATTCACTACACATTTCCCTTTCTTTTGTGTATACAGCTTAGGATTCAAAGTGAAACCGATAAATGAACCGAAGAGCTGTCTACAACCATGAGAATGTGTATTTTCATCAACTAGACGTCGACGGAACACTCATTATTTTTTATTCAACATTATGGATTTCATAAAATACAGTTTTAAATTGTCTGCCTTCTGTGTACAACTTGACAAAATGTTTAAAATATGACTGATGCTTCATTCCCAATTCCAAGACTTTCTCCCCGAAACTATAAGACAATAAATTATAAATCCATTCAAGGCAAACAATTGCGCATTCATGTAAGTAGGTAAATGGAGAATATCATAACATCAACTTGTGTCTCATGTGGACGTGGATTTAAAACATTGAAATATAAGAGAATAAATTTTGCTATCGCACTATCGAAGAGCATTGGTATTCAGCAGTAATTTACTTAATACATACTACATCCTCCTCGGTAGATCAATAGACATGTAGAACGGGTTCAATTGTTCACCTCTTTCAGATAAAGTAGTCGGTTGAGAAATCAACGGAATTCAATAAGCTGACGGATGTCTATATTAGCAATGATCGCGGTGAACACTTAATTATTAAACGCCATAGCGCGATAATGAATATAGACAAACACAATGAAAGGACAACACAGCATCGCTAATGACGTCCTATCATCCTTATATTTTACCCTGGTCTCGTAGCACTGTGCATAACAGTAAATGCCCCAACTGGACTGCACTTTTATTAACAAGTTCATCAAACCACCTCACCAGTGAAGCATTTATAACAGACGATGAAACTATGCTGCAGAAAAACAAAAGTGGTGTCCGTCGCATGAAAAAGGTGGTTGTAAAACACCGTAATTTTCTGAGTACCATACTATTTTTCAAGGTTTGTAGCACCAGTACTCCGCTTCATTTATAGGGGCTATCAGCCACTAATCATAAACTGTCAATTTCCAGCTCTTGTTACGCTGGAATAACAATGTTATTACACAAGGTTTAGGAATATACGTTATAACAATAAATCACGATAATAATTCTGATAGTTTTTCAATTTTCCTTTCGAACAGCGGCCGATGAAACGATGACTGATTGATTGATGACCAGTGAAAAATATAATAATAATGTGTATTCTCATATAAACATATAAATTTACATGAAAATGCATGCCATTTTTACAGGCACGATCAAGTATGATATAATATCAAATCGTAGATTGTCTACAAGTTTAAAATGATTCAACAGTTAAATATTTGATATATATATAAATACACATTGTCTGAACTAGGCTGTATAGTTATTGAACTGTACAATTGTCCTCCAGGTTGAGCGGGAAAATCGACTTTGTTTCGTTTTCATCCCGTGGTTGTCGGCATACAATAACCAACCAATATTGAGGTAAGTACAACGTTTACAAGGGATTGAAAGCTGTTTTAGAAAAGTAAAAGTGCTAAGGTGAATCAATAAAGTGTAATGAAATGGGTAAGTGCAAGTATCACTAATAAATTCATTGAAAAACGAAACTCCCTAGGCTGACAACGTTCATTTGCAATGTATAATGCTACACATATATCTCATACTATCATGATGTCCACTTTTGGCTTTATTACATTTTTTCCTTATGCCGGTTTTTTTATATTTTATGCCTTTTTGTGCATTTAGTGCACAACCGTACCCTACAGAGAACAGGAATAGAATGAGTCGAATCAAATTCATAATGAGCTATAAAATGTTAGGTTTAATGGGATATAATGAGGATCAAGTAAAGACGTTATTAGAAAATAAGTGAGATAAGACATTGTGAAGTGGTATTTAAAGATCAGACAATGGACAGCAAGTTAGTTTATAAGATGCCCCATAAATCTGTGCAGAGCCCACATTGTCGCATCTCAACAATAGGCTGAGCGAATGGTATATATTTAGAGGTAGAAGCATGATCTGTCAAGGCGTTCATTATTATCTTTTTCAAGATAAAGATCTAAGCCCTCATAAAAATCAGAAATATTTCGAGCCTTTAATATGTGTATTGCTGTTCCTGCAGAATGGGGCGATTCACCTTAGTGACCCCCACCATATCTACTGATCAGCTAACGCCACCCTCCCTCCTTTTTTGATGTTAAGCTCTGAGACTATGATTATTATGGCTACCGCAAATATATTGCTTGGTACCAGACATATTTCAAGTAATAATATATATTTCTTCCTGTTTATGCAGGAACATACCTATTGTACAGGCATGGATAAGTTATTATATAAATTACACAAAATTTGATGTATAATGGATTTACAGTTTGGTTGTTCTTTCTGACATCAAAGTCAGTCTGAACAGTCTGCTATAAAGTTTGTTTGTGTAGCACATAAAGAGATATAGAAATATTGTCTTCGCATTAACAAAAAACCCAGACATCAGATGAATGTAATACAAATATCTGGGAAAAATAAAGCTTGAAGTCAATTCTCCTATATAACTTTGTTGTGAACAGCACCCTTGGCCTAAAGATTATTGATGTATTATGTTGAGATCAGTGATATATTTATTCAATTTTTTCAGTAGTCTTATCGTAGTTTTATAACAGGAAAGAAATTTGATCGTGGATACGAAAACTAGATAAGGTCATGTTGGGTTGTTTTACTGCATCAAGTGGTGCCGAGGTCGATTCCAGGATTCTCCATTTGCTCCATTTGTGTTCGTATTTCATATTCCATCTGTCAAGGTATTCTATTTTCTGATCATAGCCTAATATGCGTTTCGTGAGGAATCTTTGGACACTTTCAACTTTTTTTCTGTCTGCTGATTTAAAGGTACTGTATAAGTGGGCACAGTATTCAAGTTTGGGGCGAATGCATATCTTATATATGGCTAATCTGGCTTCTGGAGTATAAAAGTTGCGTAGCATAAAGCCGGTTAGACGTTTACAATCAGACACCACCTTATTTGCATGTTCAGTAAATGTAAGATCTGAGTATGTTATCCCGAGATCTGTGACTGTGTTTGTGTTTGAGACAAGGTCACCGTACATGTATAGACACATGCTAGGTTTCCAACGTCCGAAGTATGTTATCCCAGATTTAGCTGGATTGAACGTTAACTGCCACTTTTCACTCCAATTACATAGACTATTTAGGTCTTCTTGGATTTTACTAACAATATTCATATCATTATAGTCAAAATCATAGACAACTTTGAGGTCATCTGCAAAGAGGTATGGCTTGCCATACTTGATCATAGAGACAATATCATTTATGAATACAATGAATAGGATAGAGCCAAGAACACTACCTTGTATCACGCCGCTGGTTATCGGTTTGGATGTTGATAAGTGATGGTTGACTTTAACTAACTGTTCTCTTCCTGCAAGAAAGGAAGTTATCCACTCAAGTAGCCTTCCACTTATTCCATAAGATGGGAGTTTCAATATGAGTCTGTTATGCAAGACCTTATCAAAAGCTTTCCTAACATCTAGAAATAATGTTGCTGCCGAACGACCTTTGTCTACGCATTCAGTAATGTGGTCGAAGTAATCTAACTGGCAAGTAATGCACGATCTTCTATTTAGGAAACCGTATTGGAGAGGGGATATTAAGTCATTCGAGAGCAAATACTGAACAATTTGCTTCTTTACAATCTTTTCCATCACACGTGAAACTACGGAAGTAATGTTGATGGGGCGGTAATTATCTATGTCCGCTGTAGGTCCGGTTTTGTGAATGGGTACAACATAAGATTTCTTCCAGCTATTTGGATATGTTCCACTCCTTATCGAAGTTGAAAATATCTTGAGAAGAAGTAGATTCACGTCATTTTCATGGAGGAGTTGGGTTTGAGCAAACAACCATGAATCGATCGTTCAATCTTCAACTAAATTGACAACAACTTTATTTTGAACACCTTCCTTGACTTAAAGTTTATAGATGTATTATGTTGAGATCACTGATATATTTATTCCATTTTTACAGCAGTCTTATAGTAGTTTTGTCATAGGAAAGAAATTTTATCCTGAATATGATAACTAGATAAGGTCACGTTTGATTGTTTTACTGAATCAAATGGGGCCGAGGCCGATTCCAGAACTCTCCATTGGAGCCATTTTTGTCTGCGTGGCGGACTGTGCACGTAAGTTGAGTAAGACATTGAAAACCGTCTGAAAACTAGTTGCTTCTTTATTTCAGATCATGAATACTCCTTATACAGAATGTGGGGTTGACAAACTAGGCTCATTATTTAAAACTCTTAGCTCCATCTCACAAGCTCGAGATCTCCGTATGGGAAATGAAGAACGCATCGCAGTAGCCAGTCCTGCTAGAGTGTATGCACTCACAGAAATCTTAAAGAAGCGGATGAACCGCAAAAGTCACAGCATTTCTCTCCTCATAGACAAAGGTGGGCTATGCACTAATTCTGCAAACATGTGTGGATTATTCAACAAAACGTTTGCAGGTAACTACCTTAAGCCTTCAGTCCAGTTACTCAATATACACCCTGCTACTAATATGGCACAAACTCCATCTTCACCCGATTAGTACCGTTAAATTCACTTATGTGAACACTAACCAAACTGTGAGAGCCCTCAAAAGCTCAGAAAATTTTGGTGCTGACGGTATATTATCCTATTTTTAAAAATATGGTGGCCCTGACATACGCTCCCACGCGAAATTGAAATAGGAGTGACTTTCACGCACCCTTTTGTTGTGTTTCACGCTCCAAAAGTTTATAGATCAACTTTAATTCAGTTTATTATGATGGAAGTTAGTTCACTTTTCAGTTTTGAGTCTATTCAATTAAAATTTGTGTTCTCATGTCTAAACAGTTATATATACATATATATCCATTTTGTACACCCATTAGTTTTTCATCACGGATTTACATAAAGGTCATATATGCGAGCTCATATTTGAATCTTTTTGTTTTAATTCATTCTGAATATCATGCCTAATAGAAGGAACCGCTGTGAAAGAGCCATGTTCCAATTTTCTAGTTGAAGAATCGATGCGTGTGACAACTGCAAGAGATGGTTTCATAGCATGTGCGCAAACCTAACTTCTGCAGCATACATACGCTGCTTCAAACCTCTGGCGATTTGTCCGTAAAATGGCCGCTGCAATACGATTAAGTTTCGTATAACGGAAGCCGTTGCCACCCTCAGGTGGGCTCTATAGCTCTTGGATTTTTAAGGTCCTCCACCACAGGAGATGGGCGACGGCCGCTCAGATGCCGATGAGGTGGCCAGCGTCATCAACAAGACGCTACACCTTGCTGATGCGTCTCTGTAAGGCAGTGAGTGTCATTCAGCACACAATAGCACCCATCCTATTTCAGACACGCTGCCCCTACGATGTTGGATGAACCCTTCATTGACAGTAATGGAAAGAATGCCACGAAGAAGAGGCATACCTGGGGTCGAAAACCAGCAGCCAGGGTTGCATGGAGACATGTACATCAAGCTTCATCCACACCGGTTGATGGCCGGTAGATACAATCGATTACAATTAGCGAGAAGGAGGTCAATAAATGGCCTAATGTAGTCTCTAGCAAAAAGCTAGATAAGGAAAGCATAATGGCCAAACTGTCTGCGAAGGACCGAAAGACATTTACTCCGCAGAGCGAGAAAACCACAGCAAGCAAACCTTATCTCTCCGACAGGTAGCTCATTCTCCACAAAGTGGGAGAGTAACCTGCTTCCAATCCCAAATTCAGGTTCGAGCACGACCTCAGCTTGGTCAAGCCCCTCTGATACAAGCTACTTCCAACAACAGAATCAGCTATAACCATAAACAGTTATGTGGAATCGGCCAAATGCCTGACTCTGCAGTAAACCAGACGGTACGCATTCTTAAAGTCGCACTAAACTTCAAAGTAGAGAGGGATACCATTCTGAGCAACTATCGAACTCTAAAAAAATCAGGCATATACATTTGTGCTGATATACTCACAACACACCGCGACAGAAGACGGTCTGTGGCTCCAGAATTAAGCAAACGATGCTAAAACGGCCAAAACACCTTAAGATTAAGGGTTTTCGGTTTGACGATATTGAAACATCTGTGGGTAGGCAGTGGAAGATTATAGCCCAAGATACCGAGCACACTGCTATAAAAAGCAGTCCAGACTGCAGTGCAGATGACTTCCTAATAGAGAAACTAGGCTTTCGGACGTTAAATGTCGAAGTCTTGTACCTAGCAGTTTCAGCGCCCCAACATTTGACTCGACAAGCGTTACCACGCCATATTCAGAAGACTCTTTGATCATAAATTGATGGCATCTAGTATACCGCACGCCATAGTGCAACACGTATTGAATCCCATGCTATGCTGTGACTCACAGTACTCCTGTCAATGTAGTTGAAGATTAAACAACCAATTCATGATTGTCTGCTCAAAACCAATTTCCCTATATTTTCGCGGAGGCATCAATACACCAGTCATCGTCTCATTGGTTGCTGTTCAGAAGGAAGATTAAAAAACTGTCAGGAGTAATATCGTGATTTATTGTTGTAATATTTGTTCTTAGACCTTAGTCTGTAAAACCAATATTGCTGGTTATATGTTGGCGTTAGAATATAGAACTCTTGAGTTGCGAATCAGTGTTTTGGTTTTTGCGTTGGTTGATACAAAGCGTTTCTGAAAGTCTTCGATGGACAGCGTGAGGCCCAGCGAAGCAAGAGCTGGACATTAACGGTTTATGAGACTTGACTGACAGCTCCTCTTCAACCATGTTCCCAGCGTTCTTCCAAGGTGAGGATTTGGATCTGATACAATGACTTCCTCCTTTAAGATGAATTTGCCTAGCTGTGCTCACTTTCAGGTTTACAACGGCAGTATCTTGAGCCAAAACCTTATCTGGACCAAATGTTTACTGAGCCGATATAGATGCTATCGTCTCAGCAGCCAATTCAGTGAAGTGGTACATCAACCTAGAGTTCCAATTAGAAGCCATATGGAACCAGTGTGAACAACTTTACGCCCAAATAACTGAACTTTTCATCTGTCTAAAAGGGTCGGAGACATTCCTCCCCTTGGATAAACCGAGAAATTAGCAAGTTACTCAGGCGCAGACCAAAAACTTACACTACACCGCCGGAAACAAAGCTGTCGCAGAAATCCTCCAATCAGGGATGAATTTTGTAGCATATCTCGTTCGAAACGCAATGGCACAACCTGAGAAAAATTTTCTCGTACATGAACATCCATTGGTGTCCCCAACCTGACTATTGACAACGACACAATCGAAGAGGATCAGGAAGAAGCAGAGGCTATAGCAGACTTCTTCTACCAAGTCTTCACACAGGAGTCATTACCCACCATAGGATCAGCTGTGGCTGCATCAGAGGAACACGGGATAGATTCCGTTGACATCGACCAAGGCAACGCGATCAACTTCCTAATGAAACTAGATGCAGGGAAATCAACGGGTCATAATAATCATCATCCAGGGCTTCTCGAGGAGCTATCAGCTCACACAGCCGGCAGTTTGACCACGATCTCCAAGCTATCTCTCCTAGAAGAGTGTTACCGCGTGACTGGAAAGGCACCATAGTAACCCCATCAACAAAGGAGCATCAAGATAAAGTCCTAAAAATTACATGCCTGTTAATCTCACCAACGCTTAAATCAAGACACAGGAAAGAATCATCAAGAAAAGTGTCATGGCATATGTCAGCAAAGTCTCATAAACCGTTAATGCCCAGCTCTCGCTACGCTCGGGCCCACGCTGTTCTTAGAAGATTTCTCAGAAACGCTTAGTTATAACGGACGCAAAAACCAAAACACCGATCTGCCGTTTGATATTTGTTTTTTGTTACACCAACATATAAAAGGAATAAGTGAACTAAGCAAACTAAGGTCTGAAAACAAATATTACAATAATAAATCTCTGTATTACTTCTGACGATGTTTCAATCTTCTTTCTGAACAGCGACCGATGAGACGATGACTGTCGTATTGATGCTTCCGCGAAAATTGGGGAAGTTGATTTTGAGCAAACAACCAAGAATTGATCGTTCAAACTTCAACCCCATTGACAGCATATCTGGAAAACAACAAAATGTTATCCAGAGCACAGCACATCTTCCGAAGAAACTTTTCATACCTGTCAAATCTCCTCACTGCAAGAGAAACCTGCGTCAAATCAAGGGACAACATAAGACCCGTTGACGTCGCCTTCATAGACTTCAGCAAAGCCTATGATGGGGTACCTCACAAAAGACTACTCATGAAGTTGAAAAGTCTTGATATCAAAAGCAAGTTACCAAACTGGCTCAGGGAATCCCTATAGGTAGAAGACACAGGGTTAGGATCAACTCAGACAGTTCCTCTTGGACAGCAGTGCGTAGCGGAGTGCCACAAGGCACAGTACTTGGACCTCCCCTACTCATTTTGTATATCAGTGAGTTACCTCTGGCCACCAATTCCTCTGTTGTCCTATATGTAGATGTCAATCACGTCTCATAAACCGTTAATGTCCAGCTCTTGCTTCGCTGGGCCTCACGCTGTCCATCGAAGACTTTCAGAAACGCTTTGTATCAACCAACGCAAAAACCAAAACACTGATTCGCAACTCAAGAGTTCTATATTCTAACGCCAACATATAACCAGCAATATTGGTTTTACAGACTAAGGTCTAAGAACAAATATTACAACAATAAATCACGATATTACTCCTGACAGTTTTTTAATCTTCCTTCTGAACAGCAACCAATGAGACGATGACTGGTGTATTGATGCCTCCGCGAAAATATGGGGAAATTGGTTTTGAGCAGACAATCATGAATTGATTGTTTAATCTTCAACTACATTGACAGCAGATGACTCAAATCTCTGAAGAGAGCTGATGGTGAGATTGACATGTTCACCTGTCAATAGGACCTTAACAACTCGCCAGATAAATCCACAGGACGGATGCTCTCGTTCGATGTAAAGAAACCTTTCGTTTATATACTAATCATGCAGAGGTGGTCTGTCTGTGCTGGAGCGCTCACGGTAACTTTAATACACACCACGATGATAGGCTTATACAACGGCGGCACGTTCGAAATTGGTGACATTTTGCGCGTGTTTGCTCTGAAATTTATTTACTGCTTATTGTCGTTCCGATATTGGCCAGGTTAAGTCTTCACTGGATGTAACTCAAAACAAGCTTTCAGATTAAGACCTAAGAGCCTGTCTGTTAAAACAACATCCTGAAATATCTCCAGACAACCTAAATAAAGCTGAAAATCTGATTGACTGCTTGGCTACGGAGGTGATGAAGCGTATAACCTCTTCTCACCAAGCTATAGTTTACAACGTCCCAGATTCTCTGCCCCTGAAAACTGTAAGACACAAAATCCTGATTTGTTGCGGCATGGCTAGTGTTCCATGTGAATGCAAACGACTTCGTAAAAAGTCTAACCAGGCTAATTGCCCCATCATTTTTAAATTCAGTAATTCCCTTGATGCTAGTAAGTTTACTAAATGTCAGGATCACTTAAGAGTGAATAGCAGTTATAAGTCTATAACCGTAGCTCAGGATAAAACACCGTGTCAGCGCAGAATAATGCGTAGTAATAACCTGGTCACCTCCTCTAGCTTTGATTTACCAAATAAGGATCGTGCACAGCAACAGACACCTAGTGCTGAAACTAGCATTCAGCAAACTACACAACAAACACGCTTGCCAATGGAACTAGGAACTGATTTAGATACCAGTACCCCTGTAAATAAAGCCTCATCGAAAGATGTTAAAATGGCTAGAACTTCTGCAAGTTGTTCTAAGAAATTTCCCCCTAAACGTAGTAACCTCACCACGATGAACAAATTTCGCAGGGTTGAGACTAATGATGGGGAAGAATACTTTGTATTCAATAAGCCTGCTGAGAGTAAGAATGTCAACAAACCATCACTTGTTACGAAAAACTCCTCTCGAAACATAAGTATATCTGGAGGTTTTCCGCATGCTCCACCTTATAGAAAGTCAGGCTCCAAGACTCCTAAAGTCTTGCAGCCAAAGCACCTTCCCTCACAATTCCCTTTAAGTTATAAAAACAACACGAAGGTGTATACCGGTATGACGAATAGCAGTTGGATGGGTAGACCTTTTGATGCTATGCCTTTTAACCGTCAACCTAGGCCCAACCTGTACTACCCTTATATCCAGGAACACATGGTAAATTTTCCAGGTGTCCCGAATCACTGGTACGACCCATGGCACCTAGGACCACCTCATTGCACACCAACCCGATGTACAGACACCCAGTCCGACCCTATTTTCATTCATAAACTCTTGCGGTGCTGACGCACAAATAGATTTAGGTTATGGTGACATTTTAAGCCAGTTTGTAGTATCCCGTGACTTATTCACGATATTGCTAATTAATGCACGTTCCTTAATCAATAAGATATCTGAACTAAGGACATTATTATTAGTCGCCAAGCCTACTGTAGCTCTGATTACTGAGTCATGGTGCTCATCCTCTGTACTTGATGTGCATATAGGTATCGATGATTACACTGTACACCGTGCAAACAGAGATTGCAAGCGTGGTGGAGGATGTCTCATATATATACATAACTCATTTGTAGTCAGTAAGGTGGAAGATGAAACAATGAATAATGTACCTGACTCACTCTGGGTTGTCTTACATGGAGATAAGTACAAACTTCTCATAGGCTGTGTTTATCGAGCACCAAGCTCAACAAAAGAAACTGATGCGTTATTAGCTAAATCGTTTGCACACGCATCCTCGTTTAGTGCTAATTACAAAATAATTGCAGGGGACTTCAATCTTCCAGAAGTCAATTGGCTAACTAGTTCCGGCCCCCAACGCTTCGACGAATTACTTGCCACTATCGACTGTTATGGATGGCAACAACACGTCCAGACACCTACTCGTGGTGACAACATGTTGGACCTTGTTTTTTGTCATGACACAATCCCAGCCTCCACGTATGTTGGTAATCGATTTTCCAGTAGTGACCATAGAATGGTACTCTGCTCTCTGCCTTTCTCACCACTAAATACAGGAAACAAACAAGATTCAGGAAGCACAATATGTCGTAGTTACAAATATACAGACTGGGGATTAGTCCAAGAACTTATTCGACTCTGTCAATGGGATGACTATTTTACCACTGACTCCCTGGAGGCTGCAGTGTCCCTGTTTTACAGGAATGTTACCCTTTGTCTAGATACAGTTGCTCCAAATAAAATAGTGAAATTAAGTAGACACCGAACTGAATATATTCCAAGGGCACACCGCAATAAGTTAAGGAAGCTGAAGAAACAGTACTATTCAACTGAGGATATATATATATCACTACTGCTCTCAATCCACGAGTCTCTTGAATCTATCAAGCGCCCACGCTCTCAAAAGGACCTCGACGAAGAGTTAATGGCACTTGAAAGTACCTCCAAAGTTTATAACTTAACGGCACTTCTTAAAAAACGAATGCAGTCGGCGAGGGAAATCCCATACTCACTTAATAATAATAATAATAATGTATATTCTCATATAAACATATAAATTTACATGAAAATGCATGCCATTTTTACAGGCACGATCAAGTATGATATAATATCAAATCGTAGATTGTCTACAAGTTAATAATGTTTCAACAGTTAAATATTTGATATATATATAAATACACATTGTCTGAACTAGGCTGTATAGTTATTGAATTGTACAATTGTCCTCCAGGTTGAGCGGGAAAATCGACTTCGTTTCGTTTTCATCCCGTGGTTGTCGGCATACGATAACCAACCAATATTGAGGTAAGTACAACGTTTACAAGGGATTGAAAGCTGTTTTAGAAAAGTAAAAGTGCTGAGGTGAATCATTAAATTGTAATGAAATAGGTAAGTGCAAGTATCATTAATAAATGCATTGAAAAAGAAAACTCCCTAGGCTGACAACGTTCATTTGCAATGTATAATGCAACACATATACCTCGTACTATCATGATGTCCAATTTTGGTTTTAATACATTTATCCTCAGTTGTGCCAGTTGTTTTTGTTTTATACCTTTTTGTGCATTTAATGTACAACCGTACCCTTCAGAGAGTAGGAATATAATAAGTCATAAAGAGCTGTAAAATGTTAGGTTTAATGGAATATAATGAGGATCAAGTAAAGACGTTATTGGAAAATGAATGAGATAAGACATTGTGAAGTGGTATTTAAAGATCAGTCAATGGACAGCAAGTTAGTTTATAAGATGCCCCATAAAACTGTGCACATCCCACATGGTCGCATCTCAACAATAGGCTGGGCGAATGGTATATATTTAGAGGTAGAAGCATGATCTGTCAAGGCGTTCATTATTATCTTTTTCAAGATAAAGATCTAAGCCCTCATAAAAATCAGAAATATCTCGAGCCTTTAATTTGTGTATTGCTGTTCCTGCAGAATGGGGCGATTCACCTTAGTGACCCCCACCATATCTACTGATCAGCTAACGCCACCCTCCCTCCTTTTTTGATGTTAAGCTCTGAGACTATGATTATTATGGCTACCGCAAATATATTGCTTGGTACCAGACATGTTCGTACCTCATATTCCATCTCCCTAGCTTTCTTAATGAGTGCTTCCAATAGGTCTCCGCGTACATCTTTATGAACATTATATATGTATGCATGCGTCCTAATGAACAGATTACTTTACAAGAAGTTAGAACCTTAAAGAATAAAAAGAATAGGTTTTGTGAATAGTGAAGCAAGATTCAGCAGAACAATATAGTTAGGGATCAATATAGGTAGTATGAACTGAAGGTAAGGTCGGTTGGCAGGACTTAGTGTACTAAATTATCATGACAGTCTTGTATATAGTAGACATCTGACATTGCAAAGTAACGTGTCTAAACATATTATAAAAAGATATTAACAGAACCAACAAAATTTCAGCATTTGTTTAACAATACTACAGAAGGGTAGTTAGTACTACAGGTAGTCGTAAAGTAAATCAATCTATGTATAATAAGAGCATAGTCAGTGTCATAATTCGTATTATCAAAGAATACATTAGGCTCAATAACTGAGTGTTATAAGGGAAACAAGCATGGTAAAGCAAGAGAACACTTGCCGCATAGCTATTTTAATCATTTTAAGTATTTTAATGACAATCGAATTTCAAGTATTGAACCTACATAATTACTAAGTGTTATTATATTGGTATTGGGACTAGTGTACTTTCCGTAGTTAAATATTGAAAAGCCATTGTCTCTCCACTCTACCAGCAGTTGAGATCTTTGAGGCGGGCTAGGGTGGACATGTTTATATGTTTTTCTAGGCTCCTTTTGAAACTGTCAGGCCTTTCACAGGATCTTATCTCAGAGGGTAGTTGGTTCCAAAGTTTGCAATATTTAATGGTGAAGAAGTTAGCTCTAGTGGTGAGTTTATGGGTGTTAACCTTGAGAAGGTAGTTGTGGTTGCGTAGTCCATACGATTTAGGATTAGCCCAGGTTATGGACGAGTTACTGTTACAGTGCTTTCTTATAACTTTGAATAAGAGAAATAAATTGCACTTCACTCTCCTTAACCATAAGGGCTCTAAGTCCAGTCGAATACATCTGTCAAGGTATTCTATTTGCTGACCATAGCCTAATATGCGTTTCGTAAGGAATCTTTGGACACTTTCAACCTTTTTTCTGTCTGCCGACTTGAAGCTACTGTATAAGTGGGCACAGTATTCAAGTTTGGGGCGAATGCATATCTTATATATGGCTAATCTGGCTTCTGGAGTGTAAAAGTTGCGTAGCACAAAGCCGGTTAGACGTTTACAATCAGATACCACCTTATTTGCATGTTCAGTAAAGGTAAGATCTGAGTATGTTATCCCGAGATCTGTGACTGTGTTTGTGTTTGAGACAAGGTCACCGTACATGTATAGACACATGCTAGGTTTCCAACGTCCGAAGTATGTTATCCCAGATTTAGCTGGATTGAACGTTAACTGCCACTTTTCACTTCACGACAAAGTAATCTACAATGAACCTACCACTATCTGTGAACTCTTTAGTGATTGGTTTGCAAACTTTAGTTTAGAAACACATATGCCTGGTGAAACCGCTCCCCTTACTATCTCTTCCCTTGAAAGCATTGTGTTCACTAATCAGTTTATAGTACAAGCAAATAAAACCCTTAAAACTTCCACTAGTACGGGACCGGATGGCCTAGCTTCGATAATTTTCAAAAACAGTGGGTGTGATATACCCTTGTTACTTCTTAAATTCTTCTCAATATCTATGGTCACTGGCACTTACCCTAGTGAGTGGAAAACTAGCTTCATAATTCCACACTACAAATCTGGTGATAAGGCAAACGTCCGCAATTACAGACCCATAAATATAACCCCAGTTATCTCACGAATCATGAAAAAAGTTGTAAAAGATCAATTGTCAGACTACCTACTTAGGGAACATCTTGTTACAAGGTCTCAACACGGATTTCTCAAAAATAGATCCTGTGTTACTTGCCACTTCGACTTTTTCAACTGCATCACTAGTAGTCGCGAAGCACTTTAGCTAGTCGTTGTTCTCTACTTCGATATATCTAGGGCACTTGACATGGTATCTCAGTGTTCTCTTTGAGAAGCTGTACTTTTGTAGAATTCGCAACCCATTACTGAACTGGTTAAAATCATTTCTTAGCAACAGGGCACAAATAACCAAAGTTGGATCTGTATTGTCTCATCCTAGGCAGATCTCAAGTGGGGTTGTGCAAGGTAGTGTCCTAGGTCCACTTTTATTCACAGTCTACATTAACAGCATTTGCAAGTGCTTCACCTTAGGCAAACCATTCCTATATGCTGACGACCTCAAAGTCGTCTACTCCTGCTACACTCATGAATTAAGCGATATGGTTACTAAAATACATCTTGAACTAAGTAGTCTCGCATCATGGTGTGCTGAATCCTGTCTAAATTTTAACATCGATAAGTGGGGCTGAATTTGTATCGCCAACAGCAACCTTGATCTAACTCTTGAAATAAATGGGCGAAAACTAGCTAAGCTCAACTCAGTCGTAGATCTCGGTATTAGATACTCTAGTAACCTAACGTTCGCTGAACAGACTGATTATGCCAGACGTAAAACGCGAAGGCTGATAGGATGCATAACACGCAATTACTTTTGTTGTGAAACTAGGGTTTTATTATACAAAGTATGTGTCCGACCAATCATAGATTACTACCCGTTTTTTCTTAGCGGACTCAGACAAAGTGACAAGCCTAAATTAGAGGGAGTGCAACAGCAGTTTACCTCAAGAACTCTTGGTTGAGAAAGTGGTCTAGAATGCCACGAGCGATGCGACAGACTAAGATTAGAACCCCTCTGGAAAAGACGCTTTAAGCTAAACCTCATCGCTGCGGATTTGAATTTGATTTGATGTAGCCAACAATGGCCGTAGCTATTCTGTGAACACTCACGAAGCTTAACCATTCGAGTAGCGAACTAGACAATCACTGTATGATTGTCTCTATAATGGTACAAGAATAAAGGGTTCTTCAGTCACCAATCTGTGTTTTGGTTTTTCGCGTTGGTTATTGCACATAGTTCCTGAAATCCCTCTAAGGACTGTGTGAAGTCCAGTTTAGTTAGACTTTGACATTGACAAATGCCGCTAACAACGGATGGCTGACTGGTGTCAGACAATACTGAAACATAAAGACAGGGGTGGGATGCAACCACACTTGTTTGGTTTCAATGCGATGGCAACATTGTTGTTTACTGGATGACGTCTCACGCGCATAAAATTTTTGTGCCGAATATACAAACCATCTTAAAATTCAAAAATTATTCATTTGAATGAAGAAAAATATCACAATTTATACTTTGGATAGCGTGAAAACACCATCGCCAGATTAATTTACAGTATGCTTCAGATTCTCAAACAAAACCTAGCGTCACTTCATGTCACCTTTGCTCTCTTTTGTCGCATTTAAGACAAAGATTCAGAGAATTTTTCTACTCTTCCATGAATTCAAACTTTGAACTATCTACACAAACGTCTTCAGGAGAATACTTATTATTGTTTCCGAAATTTATCATATTGTGTTATCAGAAGAGAGGGGCAAATTCCTACTCATCAAACTGTGAGAATTATTAACACCACATTTAAAATACAAAAGATTTCGTGGTAATATTGAAATACACTGTGGAAGGAATAAATCTATTATCTAGGTAACAACATGCTAAAGTCGCGAGGAATTATCAAAATTCCATACGTCAACTTTGACATGCAAAACTACGCCAAAAGAGGAGAGATGATAGCATTCCTCCTAACTGGTTCTGGTTGAGGTAGTACACTTTGCTCAATAACTGAAACTTGTATCCCCTCAGAATTACGGAAGTCTAAGTAGGATTTAATGCATGAAAACTCATCTAGATGTGAGTAATAATATGCATTCCAATTGTGCCTAGTATTTATCTGCATCACAATAAAGATTTGGTGTTCGATCTTTGGTTCTTCTCCCGTGAAATGTAACCGCCCTAATATTCTATAGGTTAGTCCGTAAAATGTGCGTTATTTTGGATAATGTGAAGACAAATTGTGACACTGAAACTGTCAATGTAGTTGAAGATTGAACGATCAATTCGTGGTTGTTTGCTCAAAACCAACTTCCCCAATTTTCGCGGAGGCACCAATACGACAGTCATCGTCTCATCGGTCGCTGTTCAGAAAGAAGTCAGCAGAAAACCGTCAGAAGTAATATTGTGATTCATTATTGTAATATTTGTTCACAGACCTTAGTTGTAACAGTGTTTATATGTTGGTGTTACAATAAAGAATCCTTGAGTCGCCAATTGGTGTTTTGGTTTTTGCGTCCGTTATTGCTAAGCGTTTCTGAGAAACTTCAAGGAACAGCGTGAGCCCGAGTGCAGCAAGAGCTAGGCATTGACGGTTTACGTGACGTGGCTGACAGAAACATTTCAACACCTAATTTTAATTGTGTAGCATGACCTTAGGCTGTTGAGAACGGCAAAAGAAGCTAGGAAACAGAGATCATAGTACGACCGCTGCAGGGTTAATTGTCTATCTGAAGCTGTGGTGAACTAGAAATTTCCAGTGAAGGAGGCTTAATGACATAAATTGACCCGCTGAGGGCTATCGCATTAAAGTAAGGTTGTGTGATTGGTGAATTGGAGATGGGGTATCATATCCAGGATCGTTTTGGGATGTGTCATAGAAGTACGAAGGCGGTTGTGACTAAGGAGGAAAGTGTAAGACTCATTCTGATTAGGACGACAGGGGAGAGGTCACGTTCGTCATAATCAAAGTGAATGGATAACACGCAGCACAAATGATATGATATGATACACCTTCCAAAAGCTACATAAGGAAATTCTGTGAATACATCATTATAATAAAACGGCAAACCCCATCTACACTCCTAGAAAGAGCGCCTCGACAAAATGTCTTGGTCTGGTTCCAAAGACTGGACTTATAGTTACGTCATTGTTGTCTCTTTAAACTTAGACTCATTGACATATTAAACAGTACTTACGGCATGGTTTTGCCGTCCGTTATACACAATTCACGTGTGAGATGATATGACGAATTTTCTAGTGAGTGACCAGCGAAATTCCACTCGACGCGTTTACGTATATACACAAAATAATGGAATTGAGGTGGAAGATAATAACGACAGGATGCCACTCGTGACGTTCTGCTGTTCTATCGCTGCACTGGTCCATATTGGTCATCGTAATATGGATCCCGTTTACATCAGGTGTGCTGCGAAAACTGCCATATCTCCGCCCTATTCCTACCTCATTTCATTGAATTATTCTGGTGCTTCTGCTGATTGCTTCATATGAAATGAATGCACTATCTATCTAGGTGTAAATGTCTGTGGATTTATTATGTAAGGCATACACGATATCCGAATTATTCTTGAATGAGATAAGGGGCATATAGGACGAAGCATGAGTCGTAGTTAAACACTTCGTCAAGTTGTGCATCAAAAAAGACAATTTAAAAGTGTATTTTATTACATCAATGCTGAATTACAAATGATGAGTTTTCCCTAGACGTCCAGATATTGGAGGTGCTTCCTTACGGTCGTAGACAACTATTTAGTCCATTTAAAGGTTTCACATTGAATCCTAAGCTGTATTCAAAAGAGAGGAAAGTGAATTGGTTGTGAATTAGCAAATAACAAGCTTCAGCGTCTCTATTATTTTGGACTCCAACGATGGGCGGTAAAACTACTCTCCGAATTCCAATGAAATTATTGTTAAATGTGTCATTATAAGAGCTATTCACATGACTGTGAAAGGAGAAGTATCTAACTGTAGGACAAGGTAAGCCACAGAATGCCATACGAAGTTAAATATACATCCAACAAATCATGGTTGTAGTAAGACTAATATGAACAGAAACATGTGAATGGATGGCAGACCTCAGGCGTTGAATTGCTAATCGGGTCTATGAACAAAAGAAATTGTTAGGGTTGTACATTTCCGCGTTCCACCATTCGTGCATCCGTTATTTCTATCCCAATCAAGCAGTGGAAATAAACAGCTTAGCTTCAAGAAAACTGCTACCAATCGTGTATTCTGTGAGCATGTTATGCTCGTGTAGATTTATTAAAAAGGATCACATTTTTCTGTTTCTCAAATCCGCTTGCTTGAGGATGACAGAATTAAGTAGTCATCTTGCGTAGGATATTTCGGATGTTTCCGAAACCCCAATATTCGACTTCTATTTGAAGTTAGTTTATCACAAACATCTTTTCAAATACAGGCGTTACAGCCTTATTCATTCAGAGTAACTTCCTTTCAGATTGCAGGCTGAAGTATCTAACCAACTGCTTTAAATGAATCCGGGATAGGTTGAATCATTGGGTTAATTGTCAACGTTTATAATTATTATCATTAGTGTGCGGTTGATTTACCGTTGCTTTAAGAAAACGAAATTTCAGGTGAAGCAATTGCGCCTAGAAGAGTTGCTTGCTGCATCTGGTGACGCTTAAACTAAACTTGTCATTTTTCCATCCAGTCGGCCAGTTTTCAGTGTAGCAGTGAAACTGTAGGAGGATTTTCAACAGAGTTAACCATCACAGCGACAACACTAGTGGTACCATACTTTCAAAATGAATAGAAATAACTTATATCGGAAATGGGTATTTCATAATATCGTTATTAACACATTAATGTGTGAACTTACTGTCTCAAATAACAACGTAGTTCATTTAATCTTATTTGAAATTCGTCAGTAACAAACGGATCTCGTGACCAAAGGCGTTCGGCTACTGCAGCACCATCGGGCCTTTTAAAGTAGATAAATGAAGTGAGAAAAATATATATATAAAACAATCAACAATATGAACTTTCTGACCATCTCCCTCAGGGTGATTGAATTCCTTGTTGCTGTACGACTAGTGTGGATGCAAAATGTATGGGTTGAATTCCGTCACTAATTGGCAACGATGTATTAGGGTTAATGAAGCGGCGAGAATGGAAGATTCATATTGGCCGACAGTGCATTATTACCTTTCTCGTTTACCACACTCCTGCATTTAATAAACGGATGCTACAAAGGTTAGCCATGGTGTGGTTGTCAGCAGGGAGTTTTGTACCGACTGAGTGAACGGAAAGATTCGCGGTGCCGGTTAGAATTGCAACGCGGATACGACTCTTCAACATAACTAACTCACTTGGGACTGCTTTCTTCACTATGATTTCAAGTGTGACAAGTCGATCGGATCTAACTAAATTCCAAAATATTTCAAGCAATCAAATGAACCTTTGCATGGATATATGCATTTCGTCTGTACACCACTCCTCATTATGTTAATATTCACATTTCATGAAATCATTCCCAATCTATTCTAAGATACTTTCAGCTTCGTTTACGCAAGAGAAAGCCTTCTCTTTAATGAGAGCAGATCTTCATTCATCATGAAAGTTATCTGTGAATGACTCATTTTCAACGTTTCTAATAAAGTAGTCATTACAACTTACCATGAATGCATAATGAGATTTGACTCATCCACATATTCTGTATACACAATGGCTTCTCCACCAATAATCAGATTTCGTGCTTCATCTTCGGCTTTGATAGTTTTGAAAAACGGGAAGAATTACTTAATAGGAATAACAATAAATGTGACACAACCTAATGTTACATAATCAATGATGAGTAATCGCATCATTGCTAGTAAATAGTTCAAATGTACCTGTATTAATTGCAGTAGGCACAGGAAAGTGACAATTGTCCACACGTTGGCAGCTGTTAGTATATTGATGGAGAATCTTGACAAATTAATAATAATGATGCATATCATACGAAAATGAAAGCGTTCACATAATTAAAGTGGCGGTTTTACAAGCGCGGTCTTGTCTAATATAACTGCAAAGGTTTTGGCTTGTTTTCACTATTAAAACGCTCTATCGGTTGCGAAAAGAGCTACAAAGAATAGTGGTGTTTACTCACTCAAGATTTCAATCTTCGTATCTCCAGACCAGTACTAGGTAGAACCAATTCAGAAGCTTTGAAAACTGACCGGGTGCCCTCAGAAGAAAAGCTCATGCCACCTTATCAGAAAGTTAAGAAGGGAGTCCGGGTGCAAATAATCAGCCAAAATCCTAATGCTTGTAAAATATGCAGAATGGAATCTACATTGATTGAATATGTACTAGTGAGACATTCAAGTAGAATTACTCTTCAGGAATGAGTTGAGTTTCCGTGAGTAACATGGAGAATACCATTTAGGTAGTAAATAGAAGTCTTTAAAGAATGGAAGAGGGATGAGAAATAATTACAGGGAGTTTAGTGCAGTGACGGTGTGCCACTGATACTTTTCATTCACCTAAAATCTAGTGGTGGTTACTAAAAGCAATGAAAAGTTTCGCTTTTGTTATAGATAGAAATTTGAGTAAACATCAGACCGAGCAAAGTTGGATGCTGTCCGCTCTCCTAGGGGATTATGACAGCGTTAAGTAACCAAAGGTGTGTATTTTTGTTTACTTTATTTCATTCTTTTGCATTCCCAGTAGATCACAGGGCTTCATGCTGGATCCCGGAAGTCTCAATAGCAATGGTTTTTATCCTCCTAAGGGATGGGGTTGCTGCTCTAATGCTCAACTATCCCACTCAACCGGAATTACTACCGGTTAAGCGAGGTTAAGGAGTCAGTCGGCCAAAAACAGAACGCCGAAACGCGTATATGGCTGGCAAAGCAATACATAAATGAAGTGTGAAGCAACAGGAAACACTCAAAACGCGAACGCGTTTCAACTCTCTGAGTTGTAATAATTATTATTCATCTCTATTACATACCTTTAAACGCCGATGGATCACAGGCATAGTAATCCATCCATCTTCGAGGACCGTTTATGCCAGTAAATAACCAACATGACGATATTATAACTCGATAACCAGCTGATATTATACCTTCGACAAGTTCCGTCCAATCTCCTCCGTTCCACACTTGAATCACAGTGGTTTTAGTAGGCTAAATCACAAAATTTTAGTAGTGATTAATTGGCGCACAAATTATTATTTAATACATGTCATTAAACTCGCCCGAACAGCAGATTACACTGCACTGTTCTAAATTTATGCAAAACGAACGGAGGTAAGAACCTCTTCACTGAGAGAGGTCAGATGTGAGAGCCGTATTATTTGGGTCAGGAACTCAGTGTCAATGGTATAACACAAGTCTGGTGACACTTCGTTGATCTTTGTACGGGGGTCTACTTGTCTTTGCCTTTTTCCCCACCAATGAATTTCATTTTGTTTGATACTGATACAATGATGGTTTGTAAGTTTCGACCATTTCCACCTCGGTCATTTGAGAGTTTATTTATCGCTGCGATGTGTGAAAGTTGAATTGAACAGTCCGAAATCGAAGGAAATCTCCCTCTTGCAATTTATTAATGAAGGTAATCAAATAGGCATTCTACCATGGGCCTGCTCATAACTTCGGCTACCAAAAGCTTCCATCTGTCGCAAATGTTTGCTCTCGTTTGGTTTGTTTTAATTGATTAAGATATGACCTCTATCGGCATTACCTTCTCTGGCGTATTTAAAATGCTTACAGGCTTCTGATTTGCAAGTTTCTACTGAACTCAAGGAATGACCCGATTGTGGATGGCAATGTATGCGCCGGTGGAAGAGCAGTTAGGACTCTCGCCGACCATACACTTGATTCGGAGTTCGATCCCCGGCCGACGCATACCTGACATCTATGGTACCATAGATGTCGACGTCGGCCTGCAAATTTTGGGCCACCGATATCCATGCTGAAAATTCCATACTTGTGCCGAAGAAACAGTGTGGAATCAAGCTGTAACCAAAAATATTAAAAAATATGTATATAAAATATAAAAAATGTAATGGTTTGTTCTTAATCAGTTAATATTTTACTTGAAGATACCGTAAGAATGAAAAATGTCATGGTATAAGCTCCTCTGAAAATTCTATACATTTTATAAATAGGTTGCAGAATAGAGATACCATTATTATTATTGAACAAGTAAAGGGCATCATTTCGACTCACAATCGCTCTATCACTTTAATATTTTTCTCTGAATATACTTAAGATTACTATTCACCTACATTGAAGTCTCAGAAGCATGAAATCTAATGGAGCTCAAATGAACGATTATTACTTAAGAATTAGAAGATCGATGAACCTGTGCTACTCCTCTGACCAAATGTTTGATCATGATCATTGGGAATAAAAAAGCCAGTAATGGTTGACATCAGTTGTGTTAGCAGTTACCCTAAGAATAGGAGACTCAATGTGACACAAATGATCAGATACCGCGTAGAGCTGAGCATTATAAACGTAACACCTTGAAGCGGTCAGCTGAAATTTATGAAACGTTATAAAACTCAAGGTATTCGCATGATAAGATATTCAAACCATATGGAGAACATTATGTAGACACTAACTACTCGTGAGAAGTGTTAAACTACGTGAAGAACCCTATGGAGATATAATTGTAAAGGAGAAAGGATTTACTGTATAAATCAGAACAACAGCATAAATCAGTATTACTATACTTCCTCTCTTCTTCTAAATAACTTATGTACTTTGACATTTGGATTCCACTTCTTCAGTTTCTATTCCCAACATCACCCTACATAATGGATAAGCATTATATAAATTTATGAAATTTATATAATGCTTATCCATGCCTGTATATTTGGTGTGTCCTACACAAGTAGGAAAAATGTGTATTTTATTAAAACATTATTACTAATTATGATTGCTAATCGTATATGTAATTTATCATATTGATGATGCCTGTAAACTGGCGTCTCTCATGTACAAAATGAGAATATACTATTATTATTATTATTATAAGAGTGAAAACCATCATTTGTTTTGCCCTAATTTTTACTTTTTTATTGTTATACTATGCTTTAGTTGTTGTTTACTACTATAAACTTAAACTAACCGTTAGTGTGTAACACTATAAAACTCAATGACTAGAAATTTCATAGTATTAAAAAAAGGAGAATAAACTCTGCGGTTATCGCATATTGTTCGCTTAAATTATTATTATCTGCTGGCTGTCTCTGTTTCCTTCTGTTTTCTTCACTTCTCAAAGGTACTGCAAATGAACAGTAATGCCGCTTTCTACATTTGTATTACTTGAGCGGTATCCAGAATATTGTCAGCACTTAAGATGAACAACGGAACAAATTCCATTCTGAATTCTGTTCAACATCACAAAGTTAACTTTGCGATCAGTTGGTCCTTTGTACCTGCTAATACCAATACAATGCTATACTTACGATCTAATGTGGATTTTTATAAACTTTCGAACCCTTATTGATTGATAAAATGATAATAACAGGGTCTGAATCCTGTGTGTCTTACTCTAGCACCTGTATATCACCTCTCTTCTTACCTTCTATTAACGCAAAATTTCATAATTCCCGCAAGAATCTGACTCACTATGAGTATATTAAATATTATAATTTAGACTTAAACCAAAATCTTGTATTCCATTCTTATAAAGTTTCTAGAGGTCATTTTCCAATTTTTAATTTCATAAAACAGTGTACAATTTCAGACTGCACTTGTCTAATATGATCATGCCTGTACAAACGGTATGTGAATCATGTAAATACTTAATTTTCTTGAAATATATATATTATTATTACTTACACGATACCCATCCATGTACACTCCATCCCAGACAACTGGTGTAATAGAGTGCCCATCTGGTTGAACTGATTGAATGGCTTCAGTGAGTTGATCAAAGTAATATGATTCAAGTCTTCCAAAATCACTACCGAAATTGTTTTCCTCCATAAACTTCAAAATATCAGGATTCGATTTCCTATTTTGTGGAAAAACAGTTTCAAAGATTTTGTCTGGTGTGAAAATACTTCGTTCTACATTGCTTATTTAGCCCTATTGTTGCATACAACAATAACGGATATTTCAGTTACAAATTATAACAATGACCCCTTCACTGTTATTTCCAGTGTGATTTTCCTCTCCTGTCAACTTTCAGACATATTACAAAGTGATCAGTAGCAGTTAATTTAAAGGATATCAGAAAACATTTGAGTTGGAAAATAACCTAATAATATATACTCATTTGTGTACATGAGACACGCCAGTTTACAGGCATCATCAATTCAATAAATTACACATACGATTAGTAAGCATAGTTAGTAATGATAATATAATAAGTTAGGTATTTATTCCTGCCTATGTATGATACACCAGTTGTATAGGCATGGATAAGTATTATTTAAATTATATATCTAAATTGCATGAATTACGGCAAAATTACATGGTTGCTGTCATTTTGTAATTAGTTTGTGAGAAAAACCTGATAACTAGTGATTCAATGGACCACATCAAGAGATATAGAGATTTTGACCTCGCACTAACAAAAAAACTAAGTATTCGTTGAATGGATTACAGCTGCTTAAGAAAATAAACAAAGCTTGAAGTCAATTCCCTTCTATAACAATAAAATTCACCTTATAGTAATAAATTCTCACTTTATGCACATGAGGGGCTCCAGTTGACTGGCATCATCAATATCATGATGATGTATGCATGGAGCAAGCATGTTCAAAATTTTCACTGACACAGGATATATATAAAAGGGGAAGACAATGGAATAATGACAGCAAGCACACTTTGCATAAGTCAGAACAATTTATATGAAATAATCCTAGGCAGTGTGTCATTTGACTGTGTGATGGAAAGTGTATTAATCCAAATACTGGAACAAGATTTATAAGCTCACAAAATTGTTTTCAGTTAGATCCTCTTCAGACCCTACTCTAATTTGTATGAATTTGTATAAAAAATTTTAACCAGTCACAGTGATTTTGTGGATCAAATAATAATAATGTGGTAAATGTTATATACGTATTTAATAACGATGATTGTAATGGTAACAAAATATTGATAATAAGGTTTATGCATGTGGCAATAAGAATAACAAAGGTATTAATATATGTATATATAGACAATTTAATAAATAAATTAGGTCAAATATTAAAAGTTACGTAATACTAAAGGGCAAGTGGACAGGTAACCAGAGTTTAAATAAATTTCATAAAAGTACGAATGAGATGGAAAACAAGAAAGGGTGGGAAATTTTTGAATAGGATTCATCTAGGCCAAGGGATAAACAAAGCTGGAACAAACTTCTTTTGTATGCTTCGGTGCCACAGTGGTTAGGACTCTCGCCCACCATGCACACGGTCCGAAGACTGAACCCCTGCCGACGCACACCTGATATAATAATAATAGTCTATAATAATCTATGGTCGGCCTGCAAAATTTGGGCTGCCGATATCCATGCTGAAAATTCCACACTTGTATCAAAAATACAGTATGGGATCGAGCTGTAATAAAAAACTGAATAAAAATGAAAATAAGACTAAAATTGTTCTCTCGAATTCCCATAGCTTCGGCGAAGTTCAAAAGACGGGTTCTGATTCCGCTCGAAAAACTCGATGGAATGCGATAGATAACTTTGAAGGTCCTATATTTGTTCGCTTGGTGACCGCTATCAATCAAATGAGACAAAATAGAACTTCTTATAGATTTCGTTTGACCTTTTTCAAACCATGAAGGAAAAAATTCATTAATGAGTATATTAAGCCATCTAGTTGTTCGCCCTATATAGCTCTCTCCGCAGGAGCAACTAAATTTGTAGATATACATAGAAGTGGCACAGCTAGGTAGCTTATCTTTCACTTGAGCAATCAAAATTGGTCGGCTGGAAACTGACAAACAAAGAATAGCTGCAGTATAAGTCCGTTTTATCGCTCTCAATAATCTCAGATGTTGACTTCTCTAGCCACATCCGCACTTAACTGTAATTTTATGAACAGATGTTTCTTTTCAACTGTCGTGAGTTCATCTTTATTGTACCTGATGTTCATGTGTCTCCTTACGAATCTACCAGGATAACCGTTTAGACCAGCGTATTTTGGATGTATCCTAACTCATTTTCTAGGGAGTCATCTGTACAGGTACATCTTGAGGTGTTCGTAAGCCATCCTGTTCTAATATTAAAAATGGAAATATTTAAAGGTGATCAAAATACACTGATTGGTTATTGTCAGCTAAAGAACACAGAACTACTACCAAACTGCAATTTCATGGATCCTACTGGCATGCTGCTTAAGACCTGATGGTCTCCTAAGATCTTCGGCGAAATAATTGGATGACAATTCTCAATAAAGTTTGAGAAAGTGAAGACCAGCAAAGTAATTTGGATGTGGTTTTTGTTGTTGTTGTTGTTGTTGACAGAATGCAGCATAAATAAACAGTGGAAAATTAGAATTGTGAGTTATAGAGTCAGGTTACAGGTAATGTGGAAAATAAATCTATCAAAAACATTATACCACTCAGCTTGAACAGAAGCACTAATAACTGGTCACTTTCGAGTGATTACACCACTAGGCGAACGCAAAAGTGGGTCAGCCACGGGTTCACAATACTTCAACTAGTAGGCCTACATCGAATTGTAGATATATAAAACATTGCCCTCGTTTAACCAGAAATGTATGTTCCTTATCTTTGCTTCAGAGATTTTTCATGTATTATTTAGAAAAGTTGTTTTCTATAAGAACCACCACTACACATCATTTATAATATTTGGACCGCTGATACTACTGGTCATTTTTTTATCTGTAGAGTTTAATTTTCCCAAGAAGTATTGAACTTTTAGTGTTCCTCCAAACAAGAGTGTTTGGAATTTCAATTTCAATTAATACTTGACACCTCATATACAGTGGACCAATTAAAGGGCGTAGATGTGTTTTGAATACCACAGTGAGCACTACTAATGATTTTTAGTCGTAATCCAGCTTAGAGGAGTGAGATCAGGAGTTTTCCATTTCACTCATTTATTATATATGGATAAACCATTTAAATTTCAAGATATGGCTACTGCTTATACAGAATCTCAAACTATAGACTCAGTCAACTGATAAACAACAAACACACAGGAAAATCATGAATGCCGATGAACTCATGTTACTGTTAACATTCATTTAAGAACAGATAAACATAAATCTTACCAGCAAGAAGTCAAAACGTCGTTCCCACCTAAATGGACAAACGTTTCTGGAAATACTGACGTGACTTCCTTGAAAAACGCCTCCAGAAATTCAAATGTGGTTCCATTTGCAGGATTGAATGGACCCTTTTCACCAGTCGGCTTACCGTCTTTATAACACTCTGTTCGTATTCCTGGATAACCTTTTTCCCATGACTTTGTGTGACCTGAAATCAGTAAAACAGGGATAGAATTGAGTTTTCTTCGCAAATGAACTTATGTTTTTAAGGAGGCCTGAAGATCAGTTAGACAGTAATACCAAACTGTTTTGACCGAAAAGCGAATAGGCTGAATGTCAAAAGGGGAAGAAATTCACACAGTGAACACTGAACCTTCTTGTTCAAATTAATGAAGTATTTATCAATTCAAAACGAGTCATCAAAAGACTAAGAGACCACGAGTAACGCGGAACACCTAATGTGAGGGTATTATTTGACCATAAGACGCATACGCTGAAACAGTATCACTGTTTTTTGTAACAAAATAAAAGGACTTCAGAATAGTACACAAGGTTCAGCCAGAGTCCTCTAAGGGAGTGAGATAAAGGCTTCCAAGCATAGCCAACACTACGTATTCAAAATTAATACGTTCAACCTCTGTATCTATATGGCCATCATAGATATTCAGTTCTCTCAGTAATGATTATCCTAACTACCCGTTAATCTGTTATTCTTACCTTTTTTCAACCCAACTTGCCCTACTACGTATTCTATTTAATCTTCCTGTTTATTTTGCTATTATTATTACATTTTATTCTCTGTTTCAAATCTTACTAATTTGAACCTTGATCGGAAATAGTTCCGGAACTTTCTCATCGAATAACTATAAATGCACAAATGTAAAACCTAGTTGATGCGTTCATTAACAGGAAAATTTTCTTTGTTACAACCGTCTTTTTAATGTGTCCTATGACCTAATGTGTATATCCAGTGAACTGAGATTTTCCAATGTGAAACATGCACAGTGTTAATTGACTAACAAATGCAACACAGAATGTGAAGCTCCTCACTCACTTACCAGGAGTATCAAATTCCACGATCACACGTACCCCGCGCTGACGTGCAAACTGCAACAGCCGTTGAACATCACCATTTTCATAAACTAACTTTTGTGGATCATATGCACCCTGCAATGTGACAGGGAGACAGACAGAACTGATGTGGGAAATGTGAAAAACAAACTACCTTTCTAGAGAGTTCAGGATATGTGAATGAGTCATAGGGGAATGCAGAGTCATCTGTCATATGCCAATGAAGTACATTCATTTTAACGACGGCCATAGTATCCTGAATGATTGTGAAGTAGAAGTAAGAGAATAATGGATTGGATTGACTTACAATGAATTTCTCTATCTCATCAACACTAATGTAATGGTTAGCAGTGTCCAGTAGAAATCCTCTGTGACCGTATCGCGGTGAGTCCTTGATATTTTGTTTGCGTAATACGGGCTAAGTGAATTGGTTATTGAGATGTGGAGAAACATGAGATTTTTATTATTTCAATTTACTCACAGCTCCCGATTCACTTCTGTGTACCAGTTGTATGACAGTCTGCAAGGCGTGCAATACTCCCCATACTTCATTAGATTCAATATGAATCTTCCCATCCAATATGCTGATTTTGTCTTCAGTGGTTATTTCGTTAGTTATGTATGTATATTTTGAAGAACAGAATTAAACCTACGTGATTCATCCATGTGTTCACTAGGCCAAAGTTTGCTCTCTGATTCATCGCAGCCACTTGTGATGACAACACTTAGTGTCTTGATGCTGCAAGATACTCTCTCATCACCATTTGCCCGTGGCGAACGTTGTATGTTCAGAAGACGTTTGTCGAACACTTTCAATGCTTCGCTGAGTATGTAACAGTATGGATAATCATGTTCAATTGAAAGTAGGTCGGTCACACTACACAACGATTCACCCATTTCTCTCTTCAGTGGTCTTGGCACCAATGAATCGACGGTGTAATAAGAAATTATGAGAAATATGGAGCTTATCAAATAGGTCATTGTCATGATTTTGAGTTTCCGACTGATAAGTGCGAAGATTGTTTATATAATATAAATTTACATCCTTTATACTCTTACGTGTTTTTGTGTTTCTGCTCGTGAGTGTGTCTGCATACGATCTTGTTGTACGATTTGTAAAGAGATTTTGTCATTCTTGAAGGTGATTTGACTTATCCAATCAAAATATCTGCAATCTGAAATAGTCTCAAATACTGGAGTCTGAGGTGAGTGTCTATTCATCAAATTTTAACAATCTCATTCAGTGATTTCACACTGGCATATCTCATTCAGTTTATTTTCAAGTGTTGAATAACCGAAATTGAACAGGAAATAAAAATGGGAAAAAGCGTGTGAAGTATGCATCATAGGTAGAAAGATGAATCCTCCTGTGATTACACCACGCAAACTGTAATCTATACATTATCAGTCACTATTATTGTATCCTAGTGTAGCTCCAAAACCGCTAGACCGCGGAAATGTAATTTCTGTCTCTATGATTTACAAGCACCATACCTGTGGTAACTAATAACAAGACTTGTTAACATACTCAAAAGTCACAAACAATAATTAGAATATTCTTTCCACTTCTATGGGTGTTATGATGCTACAATTTATAGACGTTGCTTACAACAGAAACAAACAACTTTTTCGTGTGTCTAGACTAGTTTATATGTTTATGTGATCAAACTTGTTGATAAATGACGGGATGAGTTTACATGTAGTTTAGAAACTGCATGTTATGCTGATTTAGAAGCATTACGTTTCTACACCAGAAAATCCGATTATACCTCTAGTAACCATGTGGGACATGTAGCAAGAAGCAGTATGTGTACAGGCATTAAATGGGCACCGCGACTGATCCACTGCTTGGACATTTCCAGTTTCAGCTTATACGCAGCTCGACTGCCATATTCCCCAAGGAATCTCTGTGTGTATTCATTTTAAATAAATGACCCAGCTGGATATACCTCAGTGACATTGACAAGTGGATCCCTAACATATTAAATGTTTTACTGTGTCAAATAATTAGAGGTATACAAATGGCAACTAAATGTGGGTGATTACAGTTAATGATAGAAACACCTCTGTATCCTTTCCCAAGATTTAGGCGGTTTTGGGAAGGATGCAAACTGAATTCTCCTATATTTGAAGGACCGCATAACAGGTTTTACCTAGATGACAGGTTTCCAACTGGTTGTTGATGAATTCTGACCATATGTCAGTTCCATGACACGACGCTCAACTTATTTTATCAACTGGGAATCATCAATTACATTCCTCATATGCGTGGAGTCCTTTGCTTGAACGGTCACCCCCTTTAATTGTAATCTGGAATAATCATGCAGAAGCACCAGTTTTAGCCTCCCTGTTCATTTTACTTTAAATGGGGTCATGATTCCTGAATTACTTCAGTAAGAACTGACGGTGCTGTTCTAAGCCAAGCACTTTGACATAGCTTTGCAAAGAAGACCAGCTAGGTTATCCATCGCCCTTTCGTTCGTAGTTTCTTCTGTGTCTGTGAGTATTTGATAAAGTAAAAATTTATCTGGTGGCAGTAAAATGTTGTTCGATTGCTAGTGTACTTTTATTGTATCCCAGGTTGAACCAAGTTTCCTAGTGAACTTTGAGAAACAGCACAAGCTAGACTCTTTTTCCTGAATATCTTTAGTGTAACTTATCCATGCTCAACATCAACCTTCAGTTTTTTCACAACACGTATGCTAATAGATAAGGAGCAGCTGAAGACAAGCAGTAAACTCAGGCAGAAAACGTCCGCATTCGTTTCCGTAAGAATTCAATAGTTAGCAGCTAGATAGCCCTTGAATTACTCTAGTGTGTTCAGGATTAAAGATACCTATGTGCCTTTAGGTGTCAAGGTTATCATCGGTAGTAGTAGGCAGCCTTGTCTTACTCCCAACTCCACTTCGGGAGCTTCACCGAGCTTTCAGCACTGAATCTCCTGAGGTGCAGCCTTGCCATATGCCTTATGCAAAGCCTTAAGCCCTTCGTTGGTTGTTTGACGGAGTGGCCTCCCTTTCATTGGGTGGGTGTCTTTCCTCCCTTTCCATACGGTCTGTAATAGTGACGTGAGGCAACGTACTGAGACATCTGGATTTATCCCCATGGGACCTCAGGCCTTCGGTAGCCTTACAGCATTCAAGACGTCTGCTTTAGTTTGAGGATCACTATTAACTAGCATTGCTTTGGCTGTTGGTGCTGGTTGGTACAGGACTATTTTGAAGTGGTCCAAACGTTATTTCTCATATTTCTCCCCCTTGTGGTTAGGATCCCCCACTATCTTCTACTGGTTTAAACTGTGTGAGTCTCGTCCCGGACAGTGACACGGATATCTAGTGTAATCTGAGGTCTCATACATGTAACTTGCGTCGGTGGGTTCATTTCCTGGCCTGCGTACCTCGCTAGGTCAGTAGCGAGGCCGATAAAAACGGGAAGATTGGGCGTGAGGTTAGCAAACCTTATAAGAAAATATAAACTATTATTTGTCTGTATTAAGTACAATTCAATTGTGAAGTTACCCACGATGAAAATGCTGACGCAATTATACAAGTGTATCACTTATTTTAAATTAAAACACGAATTGGATATAAATCAAGAATAAGACTCGATGCAGCACACAACAAAGTTACATGAGGATAGTGACTTCAAGCCTAATTTTTTACGAAGTATCTGTAATTTATCTAACACATACTTTGGTCTCGATAACTCGAAATCAATATTTCTATCTCTCCTAATGTGCTCCATGGAATCACTTGTTAGTAGATTGTTCCCGCAAACCAAAGACAAAAACGACAGAAACTATGTAATTTCACCATAAGCCATATTCATGTAATTTAAATAATACTTATCCGTGCCTGTACAGTTGGTTTGTCCTACATAAGTAGAAAAAATGTATTTTACTAAATTATTATTAAATATCCTTAAATATGCTTACTAATTGTATATGTAATTTATGATATTGACGTGTAAAAGAATTTTTTACATTTATGTATTTATTCCTATCTATGTAGGACACACCAGTTGTACAGGCATGGATAAGTATCATTTACATCATTTGAATTTGGTTTAAGGTGCAGAATAGAAAGCGGCTGTCCTCTCTGAAATTAGTTTATGTGCACAGTCTGATAGCTAGTCGTTCAATGGAGCACATTAAGAAACATAGAAATATTGTCTTCGCATTAACAAAAAACTCAAGTATGTGTTTGATGGATTACAAATATTTGGGAAAACATAAAACTTGAAGTCAATCTCTCCATATAACTTAGTTGTGTGCGTCATCGTATCTTGTTTAGTGTTCAAATTGGGTATTAATTTAAAATGAGTGATCTATTTGTATGATTTTTTCATCATTTTTATTGCAATTAACTTCAAATGTGAATTGTGCTGGGCGCAGATTAATATTGGCTATTGTAACGCAGATTTGTTTTACTGCACCCACGTCAGCCAAGACTGCCATTTGCCACTGCATGGTTGTTCCGTGCGAGAACATTATTATTATTCAACAGATTAAACGCATTCCATCATCGGTTCACTCTTGAAAACTGAGAGTAGAATTTCGCTTAAATCTAACGTCTTGAACTAGTTAAAATGGTGGTGGAGATGAAATAAAAAGTTACTTTACAGTACCCCTATAAATTCGACAGTATTGCATGTGTGGAAGAGCACACCAGTTCCAAGAGATCAGTTGAATGAAATTAGGTGTAGAGAGAATTTGTATCAGGAAATCTTGATGATTGACTCACTCGCTTGCGCAGAATGTTTCATATGCTCTACCATTTGATCACACTGAATGATGGAAATATACTGATTGCACTTTTGAAATAGGATGACACATAATGTCTGTTTATACATATGAATTCGGTAATTGGGGGGATTCGGAACACTTTTGAATGAGCGAATACATAGGAAGAACTGCTGATTTTGGGCCGCATATTACAGTCGAGAAAAAACAGTAGTTCTGATATCAGTGCTCACCTTATAAAGGTCTATTCTGATAGAACTTCTATGGGGGAATCACAACATCGACTTCTCCCTGATCTGGGGACACATTTTCAATATTTGGATATACGAGAAAATTGCTAACTATTGCGTGGTGAAAAAACACTGTCATTCATGAATGATTTATGTATTCTATGCTTCCTCCTTAACACATCCTGAGACATATACAAAAAGCCAGCAAAACTGTATGAAGTGACGGATATCAACCAAGGCGGCAGTGGAAGTAGTAAAAGCTGCAAAAAGAGTAGACATGGCACGATAGCAGATACAGATCAACGCGATTACAAAATAACACAACGTTCCTAATGGCATCCTACCATTATTTCCCTCTGCCTTAATTGCATAGCTCTCACTCTCCTGTGACAAGGGCTACATAAGTCTGCCTCGGCAGAGCATTCACCGGGAATGTTAAGGTATGCTCAATAAAATATGCGGACGATGAAGTACTAAAAGAGCATATACACACTGCTGTTAATCGCAACCTAAAAAAGTTATCCTACTGTACAGAAGCTACTGTCAAGTGTTCCTGAATATTATTTGCTGCTCCTGGGTTTCAAAATATCATGCTGACACATTGCGTACATTGTTTCCAGTGTTGGTCAGATCGTATTCAGTGAACGTAATTCGGACAGTGAACCAGTATTTCACATCCCAAAGCGACATATTCGCAAAACGTCGAACAGCGCGTATCAAACAGACGAAAATGTTGGTGTTTGGTTGCATGGTGTGAGAAAAGGACCGAAAACTAAACGCTGAGCCCCCGTTGTGATACAGACAAATATGAGATACAATTAGCACTATATTATCATTTTTATGCACCTAAGTCAGTGTTCAGCTGTTAGATTAAAGTGGTGCAGTGCTCAGCTGATAGGTATTTCAATTGCTGAGTAGACTGCAATACATCAGTCAAAGCCACTAAGGAAGGATGCTATCACCTCCACCATTTTCACCTTGTTTTTCCCGTAAAAGTTGTTTAGAGAGCAAATTGTGTAATGTTGATTCGTTATAACTTTTTCATATTGTTATTCATCTAGCAAAATTATTCGTTTAACAATGTTTATCAATATTACCACAAAGTCTTTTGTCATTTAAGTGTAGTGTTAATAATTCTCACAATTTGGTGAGATGGAATTTGACCTTCTCGGATGATAACACAAACTGATAGTTTTAGAAAACGATAATAAGTATTATTATTAAAAAGATTTGTGTAGATAGTTCAAAGTCTGAATTCGTCGAAGGGAAGAAAATTGTTTGAATCTTTGTATTAAATGCGACAAAAGAGTGCAAAGGTGAAATGTGGTGATGCTATGTCATGGTTAAGAATTTAGAGTATATATGAAAAAATCTGATGATTTTTTCACAAAAACCAAAACGCAATCTTTGACATTAATATTGCATTTAATTGGGTCGGCTGGAATTATCAAAGGTGCTTCGCATTATATCTGTCACTTACTGGTTTATACACTCGGTTCGAAAATGGTATGTCTGAGAAATTCTATCATGTGACAATGCCAGTTTCCTAACGAAAACAGGTGGACTATAACGTGACTGCACCCTATATTAACCCCCGTGTTTTGATACCTTCTGAGACCAGTCGACCATTTATTGTTTGTATAAGTCCTGTCCAAATGTAGGTTGCATATCACACGAAAAGACAGAAATTTAGATGCGATTCTATTGACCGGACATCCCCTGTCAATGTAGTTAAAGGTTGAACGATAAATTCATTGTTGTTTGCTCAAAACCAACTTCCCCAATTTTCGCGGAGGCACCAATACGACAGTCATCGTCTCATCGGTCGCTGTTCAGAAAGAAGTCAGCAATAAACCATCAGAAGTAATATTGTGATTTATTATTGTAATATTTGTTCACAGACCTTAATAGAAATATTTTTTATATGTTGGTGTAACAATAAAGAATCCACGAGTCACCAATTGGTCTTTTGGTTTTTTCGGCCGTTATTACTAAGCGTTTCTGAAAACTTCAAGGAACATCGTGAGCCCGAGCGTAGCAAGAGCTGGGCATTAACGGTTTACGAGACGTGGCTGACAGTTTCTGATGGTAGAAACAGATCTGGCGGATTCAAACAGTTGGTGAAAGTTTGGATAGTCACCGTTCATTTTTCCTGGTGCCGGTCAAGTCCTCTTTGAACAAGCAATATCTGGAACGTTTTGGAATTGGGTCAAGTTCAACAATGCCTGGGTCAAAGAAGGGACAGAGCGTCTTGGATGCAAACAGGAAAGTAAGTCATGGTGACTTGTCTGTTAATTGTAACGATGTGTCTGTTGTTAAGCATGACATGGTTGATGTTACTGTTTCGCCGTTCAGGGATAATAGGAACATCAAACTCCCTAAATTAGAACCATGGTGTTTTGATGGAAACCCGGCTGATTATTTACAATTTGTAAAGGAGTTTGAGATCATGCTGAGTGGTTTTTTATTAACTGATGAAATGAAATTGATCTATTTGATGAGGTATTGCACTGGAGATGCTTCAAGAGCTATACAGTGCTGTGAGCTCATGCCCCCTAATGAGGGATACGCTGAGGCTATGAGCATATTACGTCAAGGTATTGGAAGATATTTAATGATTGTAAGGAACGTATACGAAGCTGTCAAAGGTAACGGAAGTCAGCTTCAAGATGACTCCAAGGCACTTACTGAGTTTTTAGATAATCTTATGACTTATAAGAATACCTTGATTTCTATGAATTGTATGAGTGACCTCAACTCGAGTTTTATACTAGAAGTAATAGCAAGACGCCTACCTACTCGACTGCAAAGGAAGTGGGTGAAGATAAGCTCCCGTATGGAGGATGAGGGTATCGAGCCAAAATTTGATGACATCCTGAAAATAGTAAAAGATAGCGTCAATCAATCTATGAGCAAGTTTGCCAGTCTATTACATCTCACCCCTAGAATAGAGCAGTGTGAGAGCAAAACGCAATCATTGATGACAAATAGGCCTCAGAAAGGTGGATATCGAGAAGGCTCCATGATGTCTAGTAATGCATATAAACCTAGTGAGTGTAACAGGTTTCGTAGTACATCCTCAACAGATAAGTTACAAGATGCAAGACAAACACGGTTGTGTTGTACACGTTTGCAAGAGGTGCATACAAAGGTGAACTGTGAACCAGTAAGCAAGTTCAGTGATAAGCTCAATGTAAACTCAAGGCCTGACTCCGAATTGTGTGACGATAACGGTGCGGTGAAGAAGTCTGTAGTTGCAACTGGTAAGCCATTGTTGAATAGAGTGTCACAGAATAGAGTTACTGCTTCAGAGTGGAGTTCTGACCCTACAAGTTTACAAGGTATTACTAGTCAGAGTGAAGTTATAAAACCTTTTAGGATTTGCGAGGAGGAACCAAAATTGTCTACTTCTGTTAATAAAGAGTTTGAAAATGATGAAGTTGACGGTAAAGTGAATATTCGTGATAATGATCATGATACTTGACAGTTGTCTTTGGTTGATCATGATGAGATGAGGGATATGCCTACTTCTGCTAAGTTGAATAAGGGTTCTGTACAACTTGAACGTGAAGTAGAATTACATGCAGATGCAGTTGCAGAAGGCATGCATACTTGTGAGACCGTCAGTGTAAGTGATCAGCATGTAGCCCACCTATCATCAGATGATAGTGCTAAACCCGAACTAGTAGTGAAAGACAGCAGTGGTGGTAATCTTGCAGTTGGACAACTATCTGAAAGCCGAAAAAGAACAGCTTCTGATCCACCGCTAAGTTCATCACCTTGTGTCACTCAGTCATCGTTGGTGTTTTTATCCACAATGAAATGGACGTCCATGAACTCACGTGCCTTATGCAATGACTATGATAGTATTGGTGCATTTGAAAAGACGAAAGATATTGCTCAGTTTAGTGAGAATAAGCCAAGTGTAAACGAGAGAGTAATTGTTAAATTGACTTGCATGAATAAAGGCATTTCTAGTTTCAAGTTACTATTTGAATGTTATTATCTTTGGTGTAAATTACTCTGTTTCTACACTTGGTTGATGAGATATGTCGTGTGTTTACTGGTCATCTATATTCTATGATACAATGACATGGGCGTGTTGTCGTTCAGATTTGAGGATATAGCTGATAGAAGGAAATAAGCAAATGAACTCTGAGACAATTTTCCAACCTAGAGCGTCAACCTGAGAAGGGCTGTAGGCGTACTGCTGTAAGTCCTACAGTTCTTCAAAGGGTAGCGCATCAATGAGCAGTCCAATGTGCTTGTTGTGTGATTTTGTACATATGTTCATATTGTATACACTGAATTGATATCATCTGTCATCTAGCTGTTGGTAATTCTGTTTGTGTCCGGACGACTTCCACTTGTATCATCAACCTGAGAAGGAATGTAGGCGTACTGCTGTAAGTCCTACAGTTCTTCAAGGGTAGTTTGTCATGCCGGAATCCACAACATTTGATGTAGTGATTGTACATATGTTTGTGTTAAATAGTTGTGTGAGTTCCAATTATTGTGATTGTTGGTTAATCTTGTTTGTGTCCGGACATTTCACAACTTACAATCGTCAACCTGAGAAGGGTTGTAGGCGTACTGGTGTAAGTCCTGCGATTCTTCAAAAGAATTCCATCAAGACATGGTCCGCTAGTTTGTGTGTACTGTTTGTATATATGTGTGGTGTGTCATATCAATTAGTGTTTTTTGATTCATTGCGTTTGCTCGTTGTTTTCGTACCTTGTTGTTATTGCGTAATTTTGTTAAAATTTTCGTCGTGATTACTTCTGAAGTTGTTTCTAGTCTTCTACGTTCGTGAATGAATTGGTTGATGTTAGACACAGCAGATGAGTCGTATACGCCGGGGAGGCTATTTCTGAGAATGAAATGCATACGGAGATAATTGTTAGCTGCGGTCCGACACGCCGGGGAGAAAGAGTGTAAACGACTGAGGCTCGCATACGTCACCGTTACTAGAACTGAGGCAGAATTAGTGACAAGCGATTGCAGGGGTAATTGGTAGTGAGTAGATAAGAGGATGAGCGTAGAGTATCGTGAGGTGCTGCCATGGTCACGTTGCATTCTGCAAGAGTCATTCTAGCAAGTGACGATTGTGTTCCAAGATGTCAAGAGGAGGTCTCTGTCTGGAGGCGCAGGTCGTCATTGATGTGTGAGATTGTGCTGTGGGTATGCTTGTGGTGTGTTGGCTTTTCTGTTTGTTTTCCATTTCAGCTCTGTCCATGTGACCCAGGTTCTCACAATGGCATCCAAGTCAACGTGTATTGGTCTTGAAGATAAAAGGGATGGATCCGTTTTTTGTCGGGGAGTGTCAATGTAGTTGAAGTTTGAACGATCAATTCATGGTTGTTTGCTCAAAACCAACTTCCCCAATTTTCGCGGAGGCACCAATACGACAGTCATCGTCTCATCGGTCGCTGTTCAGAAAGAAGTCAGCAGAAAACCGTCAGAAGTAATATTGTGATTCATTATTGTAATATTTGTTCACAGACCTTAGTTGTAACAGTGTTTACATGTTGGTGTTACAATAAAGAATCATCGAGTCACCAGTTGGTGTTTTGGTTTTTGCGTCCGTTATTACTAAGCGTTTCTGAAAAACTTCAAGGAACAGCCTGAGCCTGAGCGTAGCAAGAGCTGGGCATTAACGGTTTATGAGACGTGGCTGACATCCCCTGTGACCCAAGCTACATATTTTGAAGTATGTTTTTCGGTGTAATGGCTTATCTTACACTGAGTTTCCGAAAAGCGACATACAGAGTGGATCTACTTCTCCGCTTTTCAACAAGAATTCTGAAGAACGCTTCGATGAAATCGCTTTCTGTGTTTTTGGCATGCCATTATATATAAATGGTCATGCAGAAATACAAAGATAACACCCGGTCAGAAGTGAGCCTAATCTCGTATCCATTACGCTCGATGCTTCTGATGAACTAACGCTGAAACGTTTCAGAGACTGTCGCAAAGAAGCCATCTCAACCCTTAGTAGGGTGCTTAGGATTATTCGAATTTACACTCACTTATAACAACAAGTGTCTGATATTCAGGTGATGAATTCGTCTCGTGGTGAAGTGAACTGCTGATGAGAGTGACAACTGCCGGTTCATTTAGAATCCTAAAATAAACATATCGGATATCTGAGAAACTACATAGTTAGTAGATTTCAATTTTTCCGAGCAAAATTAAAGATATGGCAGTGTGACTGTCTACAGATTTCAGAATCCAATGAGCTACTTATTTTGACACTTGTTATGTGAGTAGTGTTGGTGGCACAGTGATTGAATGCTCGTCGACCATGCATGTGGTTCGGGGTTCGATCCCTGGTCGACGCGCTACTTTACTTCGCTAAGCGAGCAATAAGGCTGGTAAAGAGCGAAGGTTGGACATGAGGCTAGCAGCCCCATTCCGTTAAGGCAGACGTTACTGCCACCAAAACTTCAGAGCTCTAGCTTGAAGCCATGTGTTCCAATGGGAACGTAAAGGAATAAAAATATCATGTGGGTGACCAAATGGCTAACGATGTATTCAGAAATCTGTTAGATACCTAGAACTACAATTTTGCTGATAAATTATCAAATGTGAACCTCCATACCTTCAATTTACACATCAAAGCTGACTGTAATCAGTGAGTTTGTTCAGCAGAAAGTGATAGAATCGTTTTGGAATGTGTTACAGATTCAAAGCATTGTTCTGCAAATGTGTGGAGCCTAGTCAGCGGAAGAAAGAATAAAATTAGACACACAAAGTAGTTAACTGAGTGTTTTGTTTATTAAATAAGGACTCCTTTATTCAGGAATAGGCTGCAACCTATAAGAGAAGCGAAACCAAATGGAATACCATCAAACACATTAATCACACACTAAGAGAACTCAGGAAAGCAGACTACAATAAATCTCATCACACAGCTATATGATGGGCTTACATACCACATGACCTAAGATAGGAAGCTCATCTTTGATGTTTTCACGTGGTCCGACAGTTGCAGTGTCAATGGGCAGCTGTCCATAGAATGATTATCAGGTGGTATGCTGCTCACTGTGGCTGAGCGGTGGTGTATTAAAATCACCAGCGAGAATGAGCATGTCAGCTCTCATGGTCGGAACCCCAAGAACTTCGCTCGTTCTGCATCCAGCATGCTAAGGGTTAGTAAGTGCCTCCAACTAGAAAACTGATACTGTTTACAGATATGGAACAATTAATTGGCTCCGGTATTTCCGTCGGTGTCAGAGGCTAATCCTGATTGGAGTCTACAACCAGTAGACGCTACTACCTCCCCTGTGTCCGCCCTTTCCCAGTTTTATCACCACGTCTGTTTCCATTTCGTAGTTTTCGATAGCTGTGTCTCGACCATAACCACAATTGAGGGTAGGTGATACATTTAAAAAGATCTGATCTCAGTCACCCTCTTCTGAGGCCTATTACGTTGCTACAAAGGGATGTGGTGACTACTTCCGCTCTGCAGTTATTCTTTTCAGTGGTATTAAGTGTTATCACCTGTGCGTCGGTGGCACAGTGGTCAGGACTCTCACCGACCATGCACATGGTCCGGGGTTCGAGCCCACGCTGACGCACACCTGATATCTATGGTCGGCCTGCGAAATTTGGGCTACCGATATCACATGCTGAAAATTCCATACTTGTACCAAAAATACAGTGTGGAATCAAGCTGTAATCAAAAAATTTAGGACAGTATTTTACAGGTGGCACATTTCCATTCAAACTCGCAATAGTTCGCATCCTGAGGGAACTCGGCCCTCATTATGACAAAGCGGGATGGGCTTTGTGGTATTACATTCTCACGACCACACAGCGATCCTTTGTGGAACACCTCGACATTGTAAAGCAATCAAGCCCCATATAAAAATGGAAATAATAATATTGTTAATTCCTTTCCTACCTGTTCATTCTCAATCTTTCCTTTGTTAAACACCATACTACTTGCCATTAGTAAGTAGTATGATTTTATATGTTAATTTATAACAATGACATTTGCTTACAACTGCAGTTAAATTACTTGTTCTATTATCATTCTATTAATGTATAGTTCTTATTTTTCTTCTCCTTAAACATTATTTGCTGCATTTACCCTATAGTGTATGCTTTACTATTGAAAGTTGTTTGTTCATATTTGTTTATTCTTTGCTTGGCATTCGCGGGCCGTTTGAACCGACGCGTGGATCGACCTTGACACAGCATTGCTGTTTTTACTTATTGACTGCACAGTGGTTGTGCATTTGACGGCATTTAGCCACAGACACCTCACATTTTGAGGTTTGTATATTATATATCTATTTTTATGTAATAAAGTACCGTATTGCAGGATATCCTGTATTTTGGACTTTACGCGTCACTCTACGTGTGGTTAAATCTATAGTTTGGATTATCGTTTCGGATTTCTTTCGGGAGAAATTCACAGTACTCAAAATTGGTCTTGTTGATCTATTTGGACGATTATCAATGCCGGTTACTCGTAATATGTCTGGAAAACTGGAAAACGCTGAAGAATATCTTCGAGTCAATTTATCTTCACCGCAAGTTTCTTCTTTACCTGTTTCCTTATCTGTTATTGATAATTTTAAACACACCCCTCATGTCAGCCCAGGTTTTGATAATATTGCTATGAGAGGTAGTGTAGTAGTAGACTCCGATGTTGATTCGGATGTGGCTACCGAATTAGAGATCCTAGAGCTTAAGGTTCAAGAGCTTAGACTTCGCAGCAAACAACGAAAATTGAAGAGCGAGCGCTCTCAACAAGTCAAGACTGCAGCCAGCTGCGTTCGATCTTGCGCCAATCCCTCGGAAAGCCAACTCCTAGACGGTAGCACCATGTGTCGTACAGCGCAACCATCAGGGTCAAATTGTACTGCCACTCCAGTCCAACCACTCCTGAACTCAGTTAGCCCCATTAGAATGCCTCAAATTGAGATGGATAAGTTCGATGGTACACCGACTAAGTTCTTGAAGTTTATAAGATGCTTTAACATGTTCATAGGAGAACAAACTAATGATGACAACCTACGGTTAATGCATCTTATACACAATTGTGTTGGTATAGCCAAGGAGGCCATAGAGCATTGCATTCTACTGCCCTCTGAGGTAGGCTATAGGAAAGCCATGGGGATTTTACGAAGTCAATTTGGCCAACCTCATGCAGTTTCAGATGCCTTCCTCTCCGAATTACTGTCAGGCCCACAGCTGCAACCTGAAGATATAGTTGGGCTACAACGGTTGTTGAGACAGATGACCAATTGTGAGATAGCCTTATCTCAGATGAATCACATGGCAGACTTGGACTGCTCTACCAACCTTAAGTGCATTGTTCAACGTCTCCCTCGGCACCTACGATGGAAGTGGGCAGAATTGGTAAACGATGGTTTACAGTTTGCTGAACCTAGCTTTCGTTACCTCAAAGAATTCCTCGAAAGGCAACTGTCCTTGGCTACAAGCTGTTACGGCCAGATAGCTAATGGGAATAGGAACAACAACGAAGTAGGGTCCAACGATAAAATGTCCAGAGCTATGCCTTCGCACAGTGTTAATGTCGTGAAGTCACGAGCCCAGAAGTCGTGCATAGTTTGCTTCACAGATCACGACTTATGGGAATGTCAACGCTTTTTGTCGATGAGTCACAAAGAGAGACTAGCAGTGTCAATGCGGCATAAGGTGTGCTTCAACTGTTTGAAACGTAATCACCGAGCTGACACTTGTCGTGCAGCAAGAGGTTGCGATATAGTAGGATGCACTAGACGTCATCATAAACTTCTACACAATGAAGATAATTCAGCATGCAAGACTGTCAACTACTCTAGCACGGAATCCGGAACTTCCTTTTTAGGATATGTGCCGATTCGTATCTTAGGTCCTAAAGGATTTCTAGATACCTATGCCTTTCTTGACAATGGTTCAGATGCTACACTACTGCTGAGTCATGTTGCCGCCAAATAGGACTGGAAGGGGTTAATACATTGATGCAGGTAACATCTTTCTGTGGAACTACTTCTCAGAATTCATCTAAGGTTGATTTCGAAGTTGAATCCTTAACGGGAGATTACAAGACGAGGGTCAAGAGTGCCTTTACCGTGGAAAGCTTACCTGTAAAGAGACCTAAGACTCCTTCAAACGAACAGATGAAAAAATGGCCTCACCTGGCAGAAATTCCCTTTCTAGACGTCGAATGTAAACAGGTCAGTCTACTAATTGGGACTAATGTACCTGAAGCACACTGGGTGCTGGAGCAGCGTATAGGGAAATCCAACCAACCGTTTGCATCTTTGTCAGTTTTTGGTTGGTATTTATTGGGTTCAGGAGACGAATATAAAGAAGCAACCTCTATCTTCTGCTTAGAGGAAAGTGAATCAGTAGAGAACAAGCCTTTGCGAATGATTGAAGCTGAATTTCAGGACAAGCACTCATGCGAAAGGTTCAGTTCTGAAATAGATAAAGGGGTTCTGAAGGCAACCGATAGGGAGATAAGATTGCGGAACGGACATTATGAAGTTCCATTGACTTGGAAAGAGGACTGGCGTAGATTACCGCCTAATAAGTTTGAGGCAGAACGCAGGCTGGACAGTCTTCAGAAGAGACTAAAAAAGGACGAAAGCCTATTGAAGTCCTACAATCAAATACTAACAGACCATGAGTTGAAGGGTTATATTAGTCGCGTTCCTGACGACTTCTCCAAGAAACGTAGAGTTATCCCTCACCACCCAGTTATGAATCCCCGCAAGCCTGGTAAAATTAGAGTGGTTTTCGATTGTGCCTTTAAATGTAAGGGAATATCCTTGAACGATTGTCCGTATTCGGGACCTGATCTGATGAATGACTTGGCTGGGGTACTATTGAGATTTAAAAAACATCGGATAGCCTTGTCAGCAGATATTGAGGAGATGTTTCTTCAGGTTCACTTACCTGTCAAGGATAAAAGTGCCTTTAGTTTCTTATGGTATTCTGAGGGTAGACTGGACTTACCACCGAGCCTGTATGAATTAAACGTACATCCCTTCGGTGCTACCTCATCACCTTTTTGTGCAGCCTATGCTTTAAAACGAGGCACAAGACGATGGAAACAAGGGCAACTCCTCGCTGATACGTTTTGGAGACGGTGGAAGCGGGAGTACTTGACGACCTTACAATCGCGTTCGACGACATCGAAACTTACAAGTGGGAGACCTAGTACTAGTGGCTGCGGAGCCTTCACCTCACAATCGTTGGTCAATGGGAATAATTACAGGTGTTACGGCAAGCTGTGATGGGTATATCAGAAAAGTGGATATCAAGACACCGAGGGGTATAGTCAACCGAGATGTGCGTAAGGTTTGCCTATTAGAAGGTATTGAGGAGAGATAAGCACTTTGTAGGATATATAGCTGGATAGTGGATGCAGATGTGGCGAGAGTAAATTGTACCATTTCTGTGTCTTACTAGCAGGTAGAGTAGGGAAAACCAGGCTGGTTTTGAGGGGGCGGTGTTAATTCCTTTCCTACCTGTTCATTCTCAATCTTTCCTTTGTTCAACACCATACTACTTGCCATTAGTAAGTAGTATGATTTTATATGTTAATTTATAACAATGACATTTGCTTACAACTGCAGTTAAATTACTTGTTCTATTATCATTCTATTAATGTATAGTTCTTATTTTTCTTCTCCTTAAACATTATTTGCTGCATTTACCCTATAGTGTATGCTTTACTATTGAAAGTTGTTTGTTCATATTTGTTTATTCTTTGCTTGGCATTCGCGGGCCGTTTGAACCGACGCGTGGATCGACCTTGACACAGCATTGCTGTTTTTACTTATTGACTGCACAGTGGTTGTGCATTTGACGGCATTTAGCCACAGACACCTCACATTTTGAGGTTTGTATATTATATATCTATTTTTATGTAATAAAGTACCGTATTGCAGGATATCCTGTATTTTGGACTTTACGCGTCACTCTACGTGTGGTTAAATCTATAGTTTGGATTATCGTTTCGGATTTCTTTCGGGAGAAATTCACAAATATATTCTCACTTTATGTACTCGAGGGACTTCAGTTAACAGGCATCATCAATATGATAATAACGTACACATGGAGTAAGCCTGTTTACAATTTTTCACTGACACAGGATATATACATACAAGAAAAGGTAATAGAGAAATGACAGCAAGCAAAACTTTACATAAGTCAAAACAATTTATACCATATAATCCTAGGCACCATTATTGTCTGAATTTATCGAAAACGTGAGTAACAAATGTGTTGCGTTACATTTGGTCGATATGCTGGGCTACTCACAAAAGTATAAAAGTGGCTTATAAAAAGTTAGTTTGCCGACAACAACGTTTTCGGAAATGTCATCTGCAAAAGGCTCACCACAGCAGTTAGTATCCAGTGAAACATGCAGAGAAGTATTAACGGTTCAGCAACCGGTGGATTTTTGATTCTTCTCGGTCTGGAAGCAGAATGACCGCAAACCAATCCATGCAAAATGTTGAACAAGGCATGCAGGAGCAGAATAATACCATCGAATGAATCAGTATGATCTGGAATGCAGCTGTCAGCATATTTTCGTTACTTCATAGATATCTAGGTTTGTTGGCGCTGTATTGGCAGTGATTTGGATTTCGACATATTCCGCAGAGTGTCACCGTGATCATGGGAGGTATGCATATGCTTTAAATGTGGTACTTTGTTGGCTCCTACCTTCACTGAGTGTATACAACGGGAATTGTGGATTTCTGTATTTCCTTGCCACTGTGGATAAAACATTGCCGCATATTTCTTGGAAAAAAGACCAGTTGATGGGTTTTATATAATGCTCCGGTGACATATTTTGCCATGTAATATATATTTATTCATATCTGTGTAGGACAAACCAGTTGTACAGGCATGGGTAAGTATTATTTACATTACATGAATTTGATTTAAGGTTAATTTACAAGGTTATTGTCCTCTCTGACATGAAGTTTATGTGTACAATCTGATAGCTAGTCGGTCAGTATAGCACATTAAGAAATACAGAAATAATGCCTTCGCATTAACGAAAAAACCCAAGTATGTGATGTCTAGGAGTGAGCGCACACAAACCTTGTACAGTAGTATTCTGGATTCACTTCTGTAGAAGTTCCTGAGTAGGAAACCGATAAGCCTGCGTGATTTCGATACTTGTTTCGAGATGTGCTCTGAAAATGATAGATTGTGTGAACATTTCAGTCCCAGGTCTAGGGATTTTGTGGCTCTGAACTTATGGGTCGAGTTCAAGGTTGGAACAACCTCTGCAGAGCCGGCCACACTTTTCAACATTAAACTCGAGTCTTCAGGTGTCACACCATCTATCCATTTTTATTAATTCTTCATGTATGGAGTTGTAGCTGTGCCGATATCTGTATTTGTGCATCTATAGGTCACCTTTAATTCGTCTGCATACAGTACTGGTTTGCCTATACTAAACCACTCACATATACTGTTTATGTATATGATGAAAAGAAGGGGTCCCAATACACTCCCCTGGATGATACCACTGCTGATTGGTCTGGGTCTGGAGGTCATCGAACCAACTTTAGTTGTCTGGTTTCTGTCACAGAGAAATGATTTTATCCAATTGTAGAGGGGGTTGCATATCCTTAGTGAGCCTAGCCTGCTGAGTGGCAGACTGTGTGGGACACTGGCGAAGGCTTTTCTTATATCAAAGTAGAGGATAATTACTAGCTCTCTCCTATCTCTTCTATAGGTAACTTCGTTGAAAAAGTCTATGAGGCAAGTGACGCAAGATCTTTTCTTGAGGAATCCGTGTTGTGACAGGTTGATGAGTTTATGTTTTGGATAGTAGTCCAACATTTGGTCTTTGATTACTTTCTCCATGATCCTTGATATGACAGGTGTTATACTTGTAGGCCTATAGTTACATGCACTAGTTTTGGGCCCTCCTTTATGCTTAGATAATATATACGTGTTTTTCCAAGCTTCAGCGTAGGTCCCAGCCACTAGTGAGATATTAAATACTCTAAGTAACAATACTACCATATCCGTATCACCATTTTGTATATGATGGATGGTATATCATCTATCCTACAACTACCATCAGCTTTCAATGTCTTTATCTCGTATGCTATATTTTTCACATTAAAGTTGATTTCACCTAACCTGTAGTTATTTTTGCAGGTTATATCGAGAGTTTAAGACGGTTGCCCTTTGGTGTCATTGGAGAATCACTGGCTAAGGAGTTCGCTAATAATCTGGGGATCATCATAAATTACACCTTCATGTTCCAAATGACTGATATTGTTTTCTTCACCCTTCTTCAGCCGTTTTTGCAAGATTTTGCAGAGTTCCTGGGTTTTGGAGGTGCCCTCTAGGGCTTTATTTTCCTCGACTTGTGCCTTCATTTTATGTCTCTCATCTAAATTTTTAAATGTTTCGTGTATCTGATGTAATGCATTAAATTCTTTGTATAAATAAAATTTCCTTTTTAGTTTCCTTAGTTTTATTCGCGTTTTGCGGCCTATGAATAGAGTTGGTGTCTTTAGGGCAGATTTCAGGGGTGCGATTGTGTCTCTTACTGAACTGATTGTCTTGTAGAAGGTATTTAGTATTACTTCTAAGTTATTATTGGTGAAGTATTCACCCCAGTCTGAGCTTCTCAGGAGCGTTGGTAGGAATTCCCAGTCGGCATTTCGGTAGTCCCTATATTGATAGTAAACCGAGGAAATTTCAGGTGTGTGTCCAGTTGTTAGCTGAGGAGGTAGAGCGCATTACAGTATGTTGTGATCACTTGTCGAGTTTATCCCCCACCTCTAGCTAGATAGGCTCTATTTTGTGACAGAGAACTAAGTCGAGAATATTGTTGTGTCGTGTTGGGAGGCATACGCACTGCTTCCATCCTCCTACATTTATAGCTTCTAGGAGCTCCTCGTGGGTTCTCAGTCCAGTGCAGGTATCCCAGTTCATTCTGAGGAGGTTGAAATCGCCACAATCTAGTTTGTAGTCGAATTCCAGAGTGTGTGCATACTCTAGTATTTTTCCGATAACCTTATCAATCGTTTTAGGGCTGTTAGGGGCTCTGTATATACGTCCCACGAGAATTTTATTTTCATTCTTGTGGATGCTTATCCACCTGGATTCTGGGAGTTTGTTGATAGTCAGGTTTGTAAAAGTATTGCAGTCAATGGATTTGGAATCATATATTGGGCGCCCGCCTCCTCTTTTGTCCACCCTATCATTCCTGTGGATGTTATAGTTATCAATTATCAGCTTCGTGTCAGGTATATCATTAGTTAGCCAAGTTTCTGTTACTGGGATCAGTGTCGGCCGTTCCATGCATACTAGGCTGCGAAGCAAAGTTATTTTGTTAAGGAGAGATCAAGCAATTAAGGGCAAAATTTTCAGAAACCCAGGGTTGTTGGGAGGATAGTTAGTAGGTTTTCTTGTTACTATCCCTAACTCCTGGTTGCCTATGTTATGTTCGGAGGGATTCTCAGATGAGACAGTGTCAGCATGTCTGCTATTCCCTGAACAAACTGTGCTGCGAGAGGAGCTATTGTTTGCCGCAACCGATAATAATCCTTTTGCATATATTGGTCTCGGGCATCATTGGATGGGTATCTGGAATCATTTCTCGGCATTAGATAGTCTATTTCGCTGTTCAGATTTTAATTTACAGGGCCAAAGTACCCTGCGTTTAGGTTGTTTTGAGGGTGGTGCGTGCCAGGTCCTTCGTAGTTGTATATTTGTAGACTCATTTCGTGAACGTACGTAGAAGGGCCGTGAGCTGATATATACCCGTTATGCCGATGGGGCTTTAAGTAACTATTACGAAGTTTCTGGAATTCATTCCCATTCATATGATACCTAGCGGTGTCCTGTCCAGTCGCCCATATGTTTTAACTGTTTATTGTGGGTCCCGTTCTCAGTAGCTATGTGCCTATAGGAGCATTACCTTGGCCATTACGGAAATTGTAGGTTTCACTCTACTGTTTAATGAGCTTGGCACACCTTGCGTGTATGCTAGCGTGTGATTTTGTGTGGATAAAGCTATTTTTGCTGTTAGTTCTCACCTCGTATGGTCTGTCGCCCACAGTTTGTCTATCACTCTTAGTTCAAATAAGAGCACTTCTTCTCACGTGTCCTGTCTACTTTATGGGACCTGTCGAAATGCGTGCATAGATCTTTTTTAAGCTTACATGCTGTTTGTTGGGCTTGTCACAAGGGAGGTTTATGGACGCCTGTGGAGAGACCTTGGTTTTTGAGGACTTTTGTTCGGCTTTCACGGTGAAACTATCTTGTTTGGCCCTGGGTGCAGTGTGATCTGCCAATATTTGCAGGTTATCGATGGTGGGGGCACCCATGTCTACTTCATGTGTGGGGTCGGTAGATTTCCTAGGAGTGTCCTCATGAACTTCGAGACCCATTCCAGTGTTACTGCTCCTTTTGGGTTTCCCTTCACCTTCACGTGTCGTCTGTTCAGCTAGTACAATGCGAGTGTCACTTTGTGCTTCAGTTCCCCTCTATACTTCGCCACTGACGCTATCCATGATTTGTGGTAAAATCGTGTTCGTATCTAAGGTGTTCTTAGATACTTGTCATTGGCTGGCGGTTTTGTCTAAGGCTGTTTTAACATTTTTGAATTTTGCAGTGGGGGCCAAAATACCCCCGGATTTCCTAAATTTTTCGCCTGTTATACAGCTGTCAAACGTGAAAAGTGTGGAACATGCGAGGTTTGACTCTTTTTTATTTGGTCTAATACACTGACAGGGTGTACTTAAAAGGTTGGCAGCTGTTAACAAGGAGTGCTGAACCGATTTTATGGGCTCGTTGTCGGGTATGTTGTACACTATGGCGTTCTGTTTAGAAGCAAGTCTCTTAACAACTCCGCTCGACAAACAGTCCATAGCGTTTTCTAGCTTCTGAGTTTGTTCCAATTCAGCATCAGTTGGTTTAGTCCTGAGCTTACAGAGTTTTAGGAAAGTGAGATCCCCCAGCTCCTTTTAAAGATGGAGGATCGTTTCTGGTACCAGGTCAAGTAGATTTAGTTTCGTCCTGAGTTCATTTATTTGTAGCTGCACATCGTTTATGATGCAGACTAAGTAATTAAATACTTCCTTTATGACAGGATATCTTACACCTCTATCACAGGAGTTTGCATTATGTTGGAACCGTTTGTATTGGGTGAACTACTAATTGCAGCTGATTTAAGGGGTGATAATGCGTTACTAGCTAAGCTTAACCTATTTTCTAAATTACTAGCGCTTCCACTTAAACGGAATCTAGAGTTTTGGCTTATTATTATTGGCGATAATATAATAGAACCGAAAACGAATATCAGCGAGAACACGTGCAAAAGTGTCACCAAATTCAAACGTACCTCCTGTAAAACTGTTGTATCCTACATAGATAGGAATAAAAATATATCTTTGCTGGATGGAGGATTTCATCATGAGCTGACATCAGTTAGAGAAACACTGAAAAACCTGGGAGTACTGGACAGCTGTTTCGTCCTTGTTTTGGTACTCTTCAGATGTACATGGTTCGAAACCATGACATTCTGGTTACAAGCGAGCTCATAGACCATTGAGCCACTGGGATCCGATCCAGTGGCCCATGCGTACTGTTGGAGAGTCCTAAACTAGGACGAAACAGCCGTCCAGTACAGTGGTTCTCTAAATATATATATAATATATATTCTCATGTAAAAAATGAGAATATATATTATTATTATTAAATGATGTCAGCTCATAATGAAATTCCCATCCAATCAAACAAAATCCCTACAAAATCAATACCTGAAAAATATCTATATCTATCGTTACATCAGCGGTGATTGGTAACAAGTAATAATAGTAATTTTATTCATATAAATCAAGTATTTACATGAATAACATGCAGTTTGTACAGTCGTTATCATATATGGCAAGAATATTTTCAGACTGAATACTGTCGTATGACGTAAATATTGAAAAAATTTAAAAAAATTCAAAAAGCCATATGAGCAGTTCGCAGCATTCACTTTGAATCGAATCAGTCATAAAATATTGATTTTAGTTTAACTTTTGTGTATAGTTTGGAAAATTCACGCTGGAATTATAGAAGGTTGCGCTATTGGAAGGTAAGAAGAAATCTGATGAACAGGTGATAGAGTAGGACACATTGAATGCAGAACTTACAATCATTATCAGTTATGAAGGGTTTGAAAATTTATAAAATTTGTATATTAATAGGTCTATAGTTGCATGCACTGGTTTTGGCCCCTGCTTTGTGCTTAGGTTATATGTATGTCACCCCTCCTCACACCTCTTGAAATGCTCCCATATGACCGGGCGTCTTACATAGCCTCTCCTGAGGAAGTCCTACTCACTGCCTTCACGTGGCGGAGGTGTTTCTCACCAAAGTAAGAGGGCGAAAGCGGATGCCCGGCGCTCTCCACCGGGTTGACTGTCCATTGGATGACGGTCTAGGGGAGATGGCTAAACCCTGATTCCAAACCTCCAACGACTGGCGTATGAAGCTCACTGGAGCTCACCGGCAGACGTATGGACAAAGGGCTTGTTGGATGTCCTGGATGTCTGGCCCCATTCAAAAAGGCGTATGAACCGAACTCCGGTCACCGGCTGCCAATGGATAGTGGACTCCTTACTCCACTCCTACTGCCTTGTAGGTCACACTTGGCTGTGTAAAGGCTAGAGCTGCACTCTCAAACAAAAGGCCGAGCGATGCTGGGGACATTGCTCGTACCAAATTCCCATGAAACTTCATGAACTCTCTTACAAATTGCCGCGCCTGGGCAGCGATGATTCGAGACGTTCATGAAGCCGGCTCATCCTCCCGTAGGAGATAGCCGAAGTAAAAAAAAAATATATATATATGTATGTGGTTTTCCACACTTCAGGAAAAGTTCCAGTTTCCAGTGAGAGAGCAAATATTTTAAGTAACAAGACTATCATTTCCGTGCTACCATTTTTGTATATGACAGATGGTATGTCGTCTGTTCCAGTACTGCCATTTGACTTCAATGTCTTAATCGCTGAGTCTATATTTTGTATATTAAAATCTATTTCTCCTAATTTGTGGTTACTTTTGCAGGTCATTTGGAAATTCGGGGTCGGGTGCACTCTGGTGTCATTGCAAAATCACTCACTGAGGAGTCCACTTATAACCTGGGGATCGTTGTATATTATACCCCTATGTTCCAAGATGCTTACATTATTGTCTTTACTGCTTTTTAGACGTTTTTTCAATATCCTACAAAAATCCTGAGTTTTGGTGTTACCCGTAAGCGCTTTATTTTCTTCATGTTGTGACTTCATTTTGTGTTTCTCTTCAAGCAGTTTAAGAGTTTCAAGTATTTGGTTCAACGCATTAAATTCCTTAAATACATGGTATTTCCTTTCCAATTTCTTCAGTTTTAGTCGCAGACTTTAGGGGCGCGATTGTGTCTCTTGCTGAGCCAACTGTTTTGTAGAAAATCTTAAGTGATACTTCTAAGTCATTGTTGATGAAGTATTCTTCCCAGTCAGAACTTCTCAACAGATCTGATAGGAATTCCCAATCAGCATTCTTATAATCCCTATATTGATAGCGCACCGGGGAATTTTTAGGTGTGTATTTAGTTGTTAGTCGGAGGGGGAGAGTGCAGCACAATATGTTGTGATCACTGTTATCGAGTTTATCTATCGAGATGAGCTCCATGTTATGACAGAGGATTAAGTCAAGAATATTTCCGTTCCTTGTAGGGAGGCGTACGCACTGCCTCAGTTCTAGTAACGGTGTCGTATGCAAGCCTCAGCCGTCTACACTCACGCTCCCTGGCGTGTAGGATCACAGCTAATCCTTATCTCCGTATGCATTTCATTCTTAGCAATAGCCTCCCCGGCGTATACGACCCATCTGCTGTCTTTAACATCAGTTAATTCATTCACAGATGTAGAAGACTCGAAACAACTTCAGAAGTAATCACGACGAAAAATTTAAGAAAATTATGCAATGAAAACAAGATATGAAAACAACAATTAAGCACAGTTAATCCAAAAACACTAATTGATATAGCACACCACACGTATATACAAACAGTACAAATGACCTCGCCGATCATGTCTTGGTGGAATCCCTTTGAAGAACCGCAGGACTTACACCAGTACACCTGCAACCCTTCCCAGTTTGACGATTGTAGACTGAAGAATGTCCGGACACAAACAAGATTAGCCAACAATTACATTAATCGGAACCCACTCAATTTTTTAACACAAATATATTGACAATCAATACATCAAATGTTGTGGATTCTGGCTTGATGAACTACCCTTGAAGAACTGTAGGACTTACAGCAGTACGACTACATCCCTTCTCAGGTTGATGGTACAAGTGGAAGACGTCCGGATACAAACAAAATTACAAACCGGGTAGGATGCAATATACTGGCAAACTTGCTCATAGATTGATCCACACTATCTTTTTCCAGTTTCAGAATATCATCGAACTTTGGCTCATAACCTTCACCCTCTGTACAAGAGCTTATCTTCACTCACTTCCTTTGCAGTCAAGTAGGTAGGCGTCTCGCTATTACCTCCAGGACGGAACTTGAGTTCAGATCACTCATTCAATTCATCGAAATCGACGCGTTCTTGTAAGTCAACAGATTATCCAAAAACTGAGATAGCGCCTTGGAGTCATCTTGTAATTGACTACCATTACCTTTAGCAGCCTCGAATACGTTCCTTACAATCATCGAAAGTCTTCCAAACCTTTGACGCAGGACACGCATCGCCTCAGTATATCCTTCGTCTGGGGTATAAACATACAGCACTGTATAGGTCTTGCAGCAAATCCAGTGTAATACTTTAAGAAATACATCAACTTCATTTCATCATTTATTGCAAGCCTACTCAGCATGACTTGAAACTCCTTTACAAACTGTAAATAGTGAGCTGGGTTTCCGTCTAAACACCGAGCTTAAAATTTAGGAATTTTACAATTTCTATTATCCCTAGATGGCGAAACATAGACATCAACCTTATCATGCTTAACATCACACACATCATTACATATCACAGACAACTCAACATTACTTACTTTCCTGCCCGCTTTCAAGACGCTTCGTCCCTTCTTTTACCCAAGCATCATTGAACTTGACCAAAAATTCCGAAAAAGTTCCAGATAATACTCGTCCAAAGAAGACTTGCAGGCACCAGGAAAGACGAACGGAAACTATCCAAACACTAAAAGGAACTGTTAGCCAAGTCTCGTAAACCGTAAATGTCCAGCTCTTACTACGCTGAACCTCATGCTGTCCCTGGAAGACTTTCAGAAACAATTTGTAATGACCAACGCGAAAACCAGAACATATTGGCGACTCGAGAATCCTTTATTCTTATGCCAATACGTAACCAACAACAAGGTTATTACACACAAGGTCTAAGAAAAAATGTTATAACAATAAATCACGATATTACTTCTGATAGTTTTCTATCTTCCACTGAAAAACGAACGATGAGACGATGACTGGTGTATTGATGACTCCCGCGAAATATATGGAGGAGTTGGGTTTGAGCAAACAACCATGAATTGATCGTTCAACCCTCAACTGCATTGAAACTGGTTGAAGCACCTGCAAAAACAGGTCTGCAGGTGAATACAGAGAAGATGGAGGTGATGAAAATAATCAACTACGCAACAGCAACAACAGCCAGCACCAATCACCATCAACGGGAGATATTTAAGAGAGGTTGCCTCGTTCACTGGTCGATAAGCATCGTTTCAACTACAGGCGTAGGGGACGAATATGTCAAAGTCAGAGTCAGAAAGACAGGATCCAGCTTCATCAACCTGAAACCAACTTGAAAATCATCTCACTCAACATGGGAATATGATTCGGATTTTCAACACCGGTGTGAATTCAGTCCTTCTGTGCGGGTCAGGAAATAGGTGTGTAACGAATAGGATTTCTAACAGGTTGCAGACCTTCATGAACTTGGCCTTCCCTAGCACCATACCGAAGATCAAATGGCCAGAAAGACTTAGTAAAGAAAAACTGTGAAGACAAACCAACCGAGAGCTGACAGGTCAACAAATATTTTGGAGAAAATGGAGGTGAGTCAAGTATACATTTGAGAGGCTGTCAAATGACATCGCGCGCTATTCAGTCCATAGCCCGAATGAAATCCCGATGGGAAGCAACTATTGAGTCATCGTTATGAGGGTGATGTGGAAGAGGTCATGGGAGGGAGAGACGAGGGAGTTTCGGCAACCACAGAACCAGATTTCCGAAAATAGAAGAAAAGGGAGATATGTTGTTCTAGCCCTAATTTCCAAGGGAACAATAATTATGTTACCGGCTATAATATATATTCAAACCACGTTAAATTTAGCTGCATTTTAACAATGAAATTATGCTCTAGATGGGAAAGTACCTCATTATTGAGTACGCCCAACAAGAGATGTGCACATCATACACCTCCTCAAACTACTCCAACACTTTCCTTGCATGCAGTCTACCTCAGTTTTCTACCAAGCTCTCCTCAACCAAGATGAACTCACCTGATATCGACTAGAAGATAGTCAGTAATCCAAATCGGTACAACAATGAGTTCGTTCGAAATACAGAATACACCACAATATCTATGCTGTTAATCCCATGTATGTGCTTACTTAGCTAGCAAACGCGAATAGACGACCGAGAGCAACACGAAAACACACTAAGTAGCGAAAGTTTTTGACTACATACCTTTGGCCTAAGCAGTCCAATTAAAAATTCAACACTCGCGCTCAACTCTGAATGAATAAGGAGCTGTGGCTTACTAGTTTTGTGTAATCATTTGCTAATAAAAAAAATAAAACAGAAATTTAGCAGCCATCTATTTACGGGAGCTATGACAAGCGACTGAATAGGTCTACCTCGTCAGAACTCGCAAAACGCACGAGGATTTTCCCTAATACCATGAAGGAAACAAGAGCATACCGAACAATCCTCCATAACTGATCACAAACACACTGCATATCGTATATTGGAACACTTCACGATACATTGGACGTTGAAATTTGAGCGGATTTTCGATATGTTGTCAAAGGTTTGTTTCTCGGCGAGCTTGTTGGTGGGTTTATGGTGTCTGTCTTTCTTAGTAATCTCTATTACAAGGTCAGCAAGATGTAATCAACCTTTACAGTACTTTTTTGGGGTTATAGATGATTTTAAGTAGTCACAAAGACCCAAATGCGCAGAACATTGTAGATAGAAGCAAGAATAGTACCGTTTCTGAAGCACCAGATAGCCATTACAACTGTGACCGATTTGTCCTATTTAAATCCCGTAATACAGAAACTAACACTGTTCACATGTCATAACTGAGCAGTTTTAGTTGTGTTTGCAGGAGACTAGCGTGATAACTGCATTATCTTTGCACTCTGCATCTTACTACAGCATTAGCCATTGCATTAGATTATTCTGCCTCATTTTCACTGATTTAATTGCTTTTTGTGTTTCAATGTTTTTTTGAGTTTTGCTGTTTCGTATCTTCAGGATTATACTTGTTTTTCCTTGTGGTTTTGGCTCTATGGAGATAGTTAACAATTTCCCGTTGTTGTATTTTCGAATGCTGCTACTGTTTAGTTTCGAATCGGAGAACATCTTAGGAATTCCTTTTTTCTGCGAAAATAGTTTTATTTTTCTTTAACTAATGAGGGAATTCTCTGCAAAGAACCATGGTGTCGTTCATATGTGCGCGTCGGTGGCACAGTGGTCAGGACTCTCACCGACCGTGCACATGGTACGGGGTTCGATCCCCTGTCGACGCACACCTAATATCTATGGTCGGCCTGCAAACTTTGGGCTGCCGATATCACATGCTGAAAATTCCATACTTGTACCAAAAATACGGTGTGGCATCAAGCTGTAACCGAAAATCAAATGAAGTACAAGCTTAATGGCTTCTCATGTGACAAATATATCTTTCGGTTATAACGCATGTTCATTGGATATGTTATCAGTTGCTCACCTATTTTGCAATTAGTGTATGTACTAGCACATAGCATACACCTCATTGTATAAGCGTGTACGCAGCTATCAGTTTCCGTAAAGTCTGATGAAATTTATTAGTAATCAACTCTTTAGTCCACATTAGAACGACTTTGCTTTCACTCACCAAACTCTAATGAAAAGCGTTGATAGGATGATAGAAAAAAGTGGAAAAATAAGGAAGTCATACAGTTTGCTTGTTCACAAACTGTAATCGGTTTGGCATATTGTCATTATCTCAGAAGAATTTACGTAAAGTAAATATATGAAGGATGAGTAAACTCATATATCAGAAGCGAAACTCAGAAAAGCTCAGGCTGCAGTAATACGGACTGTTCATTTTCTTTCTACCGACTCCCTAAACCTACTAATGTTAAGATCTCTAAATACTCTAATTTTCTCCTGAAGTTCCATCAGGGATATTTTTTATTAGCTAATGTCGTTATTTCATACTTCATATTGCTTCTATTTCCGATGATTTCATTTTCATAGCTGTACAATCGTATATATATATATATATATATATATATATATATATTACAATAGACAATAATCAGATTTCTCGTATGTGCGTTGAAGTTTGACGGTAAATGAAAAGTGCTGTAATAATATTGGTGCATTTAATTATGAGTCACAGTTGATTAGATAGGCAGGTCGGTACCTACTCTTTGTATGACACTTTTGAATTTGGGAATAGCGTTAATGATACTGTTAATGGGAAATCTATGTTATCACTTGTGTGCCCACTTTTTACCAATGTCTGTCTGCTTTCAACATAGAACTTTGCACCGATGTGTAGCAAGCAGTTCAAGTCGCCACACTCCCTCCATGTAACACACAAAGCAAGCGAAGAATGTAGAAATGCAAAATGGAGACAGTAGACAGTTACCAATATTCCATTAAATGAAGCTGTATGCTTCATTTGTGTTTACATAGACGTAAATAATGCAAACATAGGAATGCCCGCGTCATCCCTAAAGGATCTCATACTCTAAATGTCCAACAATATTCAACGATGAAATTTATGGACAAAGAGGCGGAGTGGCTGTGAGTTCACCCCGTGGTCCGTTGCTAGCAGTGTTCTTTTTGGCTAGTATGGAGAGAAGTATTCTCACACCTGCTCTAAAAGGACTTAACTTCTACAAAAGATACGTGGATAACACAGTCGTTATATGCGACTTGAATAACATCCTGAAAGTATTCCACGACCATCATCCTGCTATCCGGTTCATCTTAGAAAAGGGAACTGAAGGAAAAATATCTTTCCTTGACGTTTTACTCACAAGGAGAGCTGACGGCTCTTTGAAAAGATCTGTTTACAGAAAATCAACGTGGACAGGACTACCCAATTTTTACCGTTTTGTCCCCATAGATAAAAAAAGGAATCTAATCTGTTCTCTTTTACCATGGGTGCGGAGAATTTGTAGTGAAGATAGTGTTTATGAGGAACTCAAACAAGTTAAAAAAACCATACAGAACGGGTATCCACTACGCTTCGTAGAGGCCAATGGCAAATTGCGTGGAAGGAATACAGAGATTGATAAGGTAGCTAAAAATGTGTTGCACCTAAACTTATAATTAAAAGGGTAACACTGCGAGTAAGATGCTTAAAAATGTTTGATAAGATCACCGAGAGAAACGTTCTTTCCTGCCATTTTACGAATCATAATCAATATTTCCCTGACATACTCTAGCCATCCACTTGCGCACCTTAACGTTAAGGAAGTGTTACTCCGATTGTCTAATTCCATGTGTATTTATATGTTCACCTGCTCTTACTGAGCTAGGTGCATAGAATATTCTTCGAGAAATATATCCTGCCTCATTCAAGAGCACCTCCAAGTTTGATAGAGCAAAGAAGAACGTAGTAGAATTAATCCATCGATATTGCAACATATTGTAGACACAGACCATGCAGCATCTGATACATCATTTAGTGTAGTTTACAAATTTCGCCGAAAGAGAAACAAGTGTATTTACTTTGTATAGCAGAGACTTTGGCAATACATTTTATAAGCCCAGAACTTTGTGTACAAAAACAATTTGTACGATCGCTTTCGTTACCATGGTCTTAATTCTACTATGTAATTCACCTAACAACTTTGTTATCCTTCTTTATTCTGTGTTCCAATTCTATTTTATTTCATTTTACTTTATGTTATGTTGTAACATTTTATCTAGTCTACTATTTCGACGACATTTCACTCATCCTGTCTCATCCTGTCTTCACGAATACAAGGGGCTCGTTTCGCATTTGTTAGTTTACGCCGACTCTGGCGTAGACGAGATGTTCGACTATCGACCAAAGGGCGGGTGTACTGCTCATCAGTCCGCTCCGTCCTCCTTTATGGTTGTGAGACCTGGCCACTGAGAGAGGAAGACATGAAAAGACTAGCTGTCTTTGATCATAGGTGCCTGCGTTCTATTTCCCGTGTAAAGTGGCATAATAAGGTGAGCAACATGGAGGTTAGGCGCAGAGTTCTAGGTAAAGAGGGGAAATCAATCGACGAAGTCGTGAAGCTACAAAGACTGAGATGGTTAGGACATGTGTTACGTATGCCAAGCCATCGCCTCCCTCGACGAGCTATGTTAGCGGATATAGGGTCAGGCTGGAAAAAAGCTAGCGGCGGTCAAACAAAAACTTGGCACCAGTCAATGAAATCTACAACAGTTGGTCTAAGCCAGTCACGTCAGGAAGGTGTAGACTTCCAGGCTGGGGTCCTCGGGACGGTAAAAATCTATGGTTGGAAACAATTGGTGACATGGCTCAAAATCGTTCTCAGTGGCGCAGATGCATCCACTCCTTGTGACTTATGATCTTCAATGAAACTGTTTTGTATTTCTTTATTACTCCTTTGTCTCATACCTCTGCTCACTGTTTCTATTATGCTTTTCTTGTACTTTCTTCTCTTGCTTCGCGTGCTACACGGAATGTGGCGACTTGAACTTCCACACATTTGTGCAAAGTTCTATGTCGAAAACAGACAGACAGACATCCTGTCTCCATATTATAGTCACATATTCACATTTCCGAATGCACTTTATTTCCCGATCTTCTAGTTCAAACATGTCTATTGAACTTAAGGTTTTTTTTATTTCCTTCACGTTCCCCAGTGGAACATAGGGCTTCAAGCTAGTGGCTTGAAGTTTCTGTACCAGTGTTTGTTTTTGCAGGATGGGGTTGCTAGCCTCATGCCTAACCTTCCCTCTTTACCAGTATTATTACTGGCTTAGAGAGTTAGACGAGTGCGTTGGCCAGGGATCGAACCCTGAACCGCATACATGGTTGACGAGCATTCTGCGGCTACGCCACCTACGCTAATGGGGATTATCAATTTAGTATATTGTTACCTTGCTAAATAAACTTATAAAGCTTCCATGTTACAACAAACAAAATAAAATGATTGACTAACATAGCAGTGTGAAAGGTGTTGAACTTATTGTGTGCTAGAAAAGTCAGAATATCCAGTTCAGTCTGTGTTCAGATTAATTAGTCAAAAAAACTAAGTGTTCCGAAAACTTCACTAATCCATCAGACATCAAATTTTACGACATTTTTGTGAGATTCTTATGCGATATAATGGTATTTCGAGAAATAGACACCCAAGTATATTGTGCTAAGAAGCCTTTTTCTAATCAAAGGTATTTACCTGTGTTGTTTAACAAAAGAATAGTCACTTGAGGTGAAGGCAATCAGCATCGTACCTGATAGTAGCCCTTTTATTATTTGTATAACTAAATCCAGCTAGGGTAAAAAATCGAAAGTAATTTTCAATACCAGTGATTCACTTACTTTGAAAAGGACTATATGGTTGACTTGGACAAAATGCTTACAAAATTTGAGACCCATGTGATATCAGATAGCCAGAAAAGATCAGTAACAGGGATCTTTGGGAGAGAATGAACCAGGAAGCAATTGTGCAACAAATATGTAGGAAAAAATGGAGGTGGATTGGTCATACTGTGAGAAAACCATCAAGTGGCATCACACACCAGGCCATCGGTCGAGTGGAACCCGAATGGGAAGCAACGGGTTGGTCGTCAGTGCGAGGGTGACATGGAGGAGTTGGTTGATGTAAAAGGGGAGATGGTAGCGCGTGGGCATACGTAGAGCTAGGTGAAAATGTTGGCGGAGAACAACTGAACGCAATGGAGGCGTGCGGCTGAATCCCTATGTTCCTTTAAGAACTAAATGAGACAATAATATGATGTTAGCGACACTCTAATTGTTTGTATTTGTGTGACGTAGCGTAGTACTGTATAGTTGATGTAATAATGAAAAGTGATATTTGTTCGCACCTAGTCATCCGCAATAGATTTCCTGTATACCAAGTTATGAGCTGCACTTACCATCTGAGGCCTGAGGATACTTTGAAACCATCAGTGTATATAAGGTAGAGTGAAACCTGAATGCGAGACATACTGGCTGGAAGTTAAGTTAATGATTCACACAACCATGACACTGTCGAGTAACCATGTACGTATTGCACTAGCCTTGGCGGATTGGTTACCAACAAAATGTTTGTATATGCACAAAAGGTTGATTGCATATTCTGTCTTTAGCTATTTACATCTCCGATGAAATGTGCAACCACTTTCTAGCTAATAAGTAGACTGTGCATCACGCTGCACTTTTCTATCGTACAATCAACAGAAAGCGGTTAAAGGTAAGGGGTATGGATGAGTTACAAATATTCAATCATAAGTATTTCTGCTGTTATAATCGCATATGATAAAATCACGGGATGAATTAACGTTAAGTAAAGAAGACCATTTAGCTGGTAAGTTTACGAACCATGCATTTTGGCTCCTTCCTTTCGATGAGCAATGTTCGGTGAAGTTCAGATCAGATTACAAAATCGCCACGACTGGCGAAACGAAAATAGGATGGATACTCATCCTGGAAAAGAACTGGTTTTCTGATATGATCTGTCCTAACTATTCAGTAATGGAGTCGTAATAAAACTCACCAGCATAATGTCATTCCATGTGTCAAGTGGCAAAACTGGGCTTGTGTGTATATATAATAGGATTGCTTTGTAGTTTATCACACTTTTAATTTATTCTCATTATATAATCATAATTATTACAAGCTTCCCACACAGGTATATGTTGATCTCTAAATTATTATGCGTCGCTTGTTACTCTTTTGGGGTCTTTGTGCCTTACTTTCTTACATATTATATATTTTCAATTGGCGACTGGTTAGTTTTTAAGCCTATCGAATTTCTATATAGATTTATTTTCCAGACCTTCAACAACATTTACAAAATGTCAACAAAAGTACTAAACAAATTACATGTGAAATGTCGAAATTCTGTCTATCCTCGTACCTCGGATATACAAAGATTTCCAGTTCCTGATGATAAAGTTGACTGGAATGTATCTTGGCCAGAATATCAGCCTGTAGCATATACTACTCCAGGAATATCAAAGAAACCATGGGCTGATCCAGATATACAGTTGAGTTTTCCGTTTTTTTTGCAAGCGTTATTATCGTTGTTCATTATTATTATTATTCCTTTAATTCCTTGAGGAACATAGGGCTTCAGCCCCACGTCTCCATTGCCTTCGGTTTTCTGCCAACTTTTTCACTCCGCTCCATGTCTGCCCACATGCTTTCATTTCCTCTTCACATGACCTCCTCCAAGTCACCCTTGCACTGACGACCAACTCACCGCTTCCTTTTCAGGTTCCACACGAGCGATGGCCTGGCATGTGATGTCACTTGATGGTTTCCTCAGCGTATGGCCAATCCATCTCCATTTCTTCCTGCCTATTTGTTTCACAATCGGTTCCTCGTTGGTTCGCTCCCAGAGATCCCCCTCTGTTGTTGATCTTTTCTGGCCAGCCATCTGATCTTGAGTATTGAGCGAAGACAGCTGTTAACGAAGGTCTGATGTTTGTTTGAGGTGCTCTTTATGACGCGCAGTGCGAGTCTCTGATCGGTATAGTAGCACTGAATGACTTCACATTGGAGTTGAAAATCCGGATGTTATTTTTGATTCTTAGTGCTGTTGACCTCCACACAGACTTAAGTGTAATGAAAGCCTACCTTGCTTTTCCGATTCTGGCTTTGATATCCTCGTCAGTTCCGTCCGCCTGTTGTTGAAACAATGCTTCCCAGGTAGATGAAGGAGGTTGTTTGTTTCAGGTTCCTCCCATTTATGCTGATTGTTGTTGTTGCTGCTGTTGGCCAGGAATCTTCATCACCTCTTTTATCTATGTTCACTTGTAGTCCTATCTTTGATGCTTCTTCTGCCAACTTGTTGCTTTTCACTTGCATATCTTCCAGTTTTTGGGAAATCAGACATATATCATTATCGGCGAAGTGAAGATCCTCCAAGTTTTTTGTGTGAGTCTATTTTATGCCTGTTTCCTCATTGTCCTGCCCGCTCTCTGTCGCATTATCCAATCTACTGCAATCAGGAAGATCATTGGCGATAGTAGACAGCCTTGTCTCACTTCGAAGACCTCCGTAAGTTTCCCGTTGTAGATTACTTGGCATGCAGCATTGTCGTATAACTGTTGGATGAGATGTATAATTGTCGATGGGACCCCGTAGTAGCGAAGTAGTTGCCAAATGACCTCTCGACCAACGCTGCGCTGTCGAAGGCCTTTTCAAAGTCGATGAAGTTGAGATAGAGAGGTGACTGCCATTCCAAGCTTTGTTCAATGATGATCCATAGTGTGGCGATTTGATCAATACATGACTTGTTTCTCCTGAATCCAGATTGTTCCGATCGAAGCTTTTCAAGTTGTTGTTCAAGTAATCATTATAAGAATATGACCACAGAAACAGTCGTAGGTAGGTCCATCTTATTGTGTTAAAGTCTTCAAAATTGAAGTATGTGCTGAAGATGTCGCCTAGTAGTAGGGTGATGAAAGCTTCGCAAATTAACTATCCAGCTCAGAGAACACAACTACAAAAACATTCACTCTTTGTAACCTGCCACATTTATTCAATCCTCACTATCCTTTCTCTTACATATTTCTGTTTATTGATATACTGTTGTGTTATCATAACCTCGTCTAGTATATTAGTTTTCTACCGGTCTTAAATGCAAGAGGGAAGGTTGTACGTGGGGCTAGTGACCCTATCGTGGAAAGTCAGTCAGATTCCTACAGAAACTTCAAAGTCTGTCTCTCTTTCTGTTTTCCACATAGAACTTTGTATCGATGTGCGGCAGTTCAAGTCGCCACACTTCCTCCATGTAGCACACAAAGCAACACAAAAAAGTAGAAGAAATGCATAATAGAGACATTAAACAGAGATGTGAGACAAAGGAATAGTTAGTAATAACGAAGAACAATATAGTTTCATTGGAAATCATAAGTCACAAGGAATGGATGCATCTGAGCCAGCCATTGAGAACGATTTTGAGCCATATCACCAATTGTTTCCAGCCATCATTGGTTTTTACCGTCCCGAGGACCCCAACCAGTTTAGAAGTCTACACCTTCCTGCGTGGCTTAAACTAACTGTCGTAGATTTCATTGACTAGTGCCGCGCTTTGGTTTGACCGTCACTAGCTCTCATCCAGCCTGACACTATGCCAGTCAGCTAGCATTGCCCGTTGTCGAGGAAGGCGATAACTAGACCTACGTAACACATGTCCTAACCATCTCAGTCGATGTAATTTCACAACCTCGTCAATTGATTTCCCCTCCCACCTACCTAGGACTCGACCGATGCCTCACCTTATTAAACCACCATTGCACACAGGAGATAGAGCGCAGGCGCACCTATGATCAGACAGTTAATCTTTTCGTGTCTTCCACTCTCAACGGCCAGATCTCATAGCCAGCCATAAAGGAGGACGGAAATTCGAGACCAGCATTCTTTAAAAAACGCCTTTGCTTCCTGAGTGGAAGATAAGGCTTCAATCTTGAGCTTTGAAGTCTCAATAGCAGTGGTGTTTCTTTTCATAGGCCTTACACCCAACCGATCAATGAGGTTGTAGAGTGCATCGGCCGAAAATCGAAACCCGAAGCACGTGTGTTGGTGGCTAACATCCTGTCACTGAACAGCTGACGCATTACCATATGAATCAGGAATGAAATCGTTAACTACTCTCCAATGTGTCACACTAACTATCCACTCGTAGTTAGAAAAAATGTTATAACTATTTGTCTGTAAATTTTACAGTTGTATTTATGCTGAAAATGTTTTTTTTTAATTTTTTTTGTATCAGGCATGATAAAAATGCTGTTATTCAATTCAACAAAATCGATGGTATCCTGGATAGGACAAGTTTTATGGGTCCGTATAAGTTTAGTGCTGATGGCCTACCACTTAATCCATGTGGACGTACAGGTATTACAGGAAGAGGAGTTCTTGGTCGTTGGGGGCCGAATCATGCGGCTGATCCAATCGTAACAAGGTATTTAGCATTTGTTTAAGTCTCTTTAGATATTTCATACTAGACCGAAATGCACAGCCTTTATTGTCGTGTCGTCTTCTCTTACGAACGCCTCAATGTTGTTTTATTGACAGTGGCTAATATTAACTTGATGGATTTTGGAACGATGGACAGTGAGTTCGAGTCTCATAGGGAACAGTATCGCTCACTGAAGATGCAGGTACGTCCACATGACGAGTCTAAACTACGACAAAACACGCGCCTTGAATTCCATCATCAACAATAAAAGAAGGTATTTAGCGGAGCGATTTCTTGTATCGTATCTAGGTCTAATTACCTTTCGTGTACGGTAAAAGTACTATCGTGTACTCACTACTAGATTCAGGATCACTGTTTAAAACAAGCAACAAATATTGATAATATCAATGTAGATTTCATCACGAACCGACATAAGCTGGATGAATCACTGAAAATCAAAGAGCACTGGGAAGTTGTTTCGTCCTAGTTGGAGACTCTTCATCGGCGCACACCGATGACTGAACAAGAGATTGAACCCAAAACCTTCAGCTTACGAAGAGATCCCATCGGTCATCATCTAGTCACAGGGCTGGAATTCAACGAACCGTTAATGCCAACTTTTTTCAATTCAAGATATTGACTTGCTTACCGGCTAAGTGACTTTTAGGAGGCATGCGTCAACTGGGATTTGAACTTTGAGACACGTCAGGCCTGGTTGGCGAACATAACATTCTACCACCGAACCAATGGCACACAAATCGCTACCATCCATTAAGTCATATGAACTACAATACCGTGAAGGTCTCACCACCGTTGCGTTTCTTGACATAGTCAACGATTATTCCCCTACTGCCCCATACTCGTTTGCTTGAAATAGTATCAGAGCGAGGCGAATGCATACAACATACAGTCCTCTTCAAACTTTGCACACAACCATAAGGTTGCTCATTATCCTATCGTCCTGGAGACGAGAATTCGCGAGAACACTCCACCCCCAGCCCTTCAACCGGGAGTCAAACCTGGGCCTTTTCCGCATGACAAGCAGAGATACCACTATACTGTAATAGTTATTGAGTTCAAATTCTATTATGGATGTATGAGCAGATCCTGAAATGTGGTTCAATACCTTAATCACTTGACTTTTGACCAACGAGCCTTGGGTTCGAGTCCCGACTTCAGCTACACATCAGTCTAGACAACTAACTGGGTAGTAGTATCATCAGTCCTGGGACGATAAGCGTGACTTTTAGAGAGAGTGGAGTGGTACATGAAAGATCTATTGTGTGTGCGCAGTTGAGTTCAAGTTAATAATAATATTAGAATAATATTAACAGCTTTATTCCAAACAGTATTTGTGGTACAGGTATGGAATTTTCAGCGTGCATTACAGTATATATTGCAACTAATTACCTCATAAATTTTATAAGATTTTAAAATCAAAAAAGCAACAAAAACTAATGGGACTATTTGTTAGAGCGCCGCAGTAAGTTGATCGTGTCATACCTAAGGGATTTCCCATCACATAACAGCTGTGCCAGATATGGTATTATGGAGTTTTTGTACTTGGTAGTCCTAGCATATAGCCTCCTATAGCTGCTTCTAGTTCTACCAGATGAAATGCAAGGAGAGAGCTGGGGAGAGAGAGGATCCTCGGGGTCTGACAATATTGTATTCGCTAGTTTCATACATGACATTATATGTCTATCCACCATAGTGTTAACCAGTTGGTTTAACGATATCCCACTTGCCCTACTAACGGCTTTTAGTGCCTGCCCTTCTCAGCAAAGCAAAGCCTTTCTTAAGCAGTCCAGGAAAGACTAATGGGGAGCAGTAAAGGGGGATGGGTAGAACACAAGTATTTACAAACTGAGAAAGTAAAGATTGCTTTATACCAGACTGCCTAAATTTCCTAATGTAGAACATTAAGCGAAATATCTTCCTAGTAACTAGCAAGATGTGGGAGGACCAGGAAAGATCGGTGGAAAAACTCAGCCCAATGTACTTGACATTAGATGTATTTTCAACCTCTTTGCTGTCAATGATAGTGGGGCCATGTGAGCTAACTAGTTGCTGTAGATCACGTTTACGTCTGAAAGTGAAATTGACTACCTGACATTTAGACGGATTTAGCTTAAGACCGTTTGAAGAGGACCACTGACTAATATCCGATAGAAAGTCGGAACAATCTGACTGAGAGTTGACAGGCATAGAAACAGAGAGGTCATCAGCATACTTAACAAAAGTGGCTACATCAGAATAAGACAAGTCATGTAAGAGAAAAGAAAACAGAAAAGGAGAAAGAACAGCAACTTGAGGAAGACCAGCTAAAGTAAGTGAGGTAGTGGAGGACTTTCCATTGTAGTCGACAAGATCGATGGAGGATAAAGCCCGCCTCCGCCATGTCTTTAAGATTCTATAGGTTATTCATCGTAATCCACCTACCTGTTTAACGTAACATCTAAATATTTTCTATGAAATAAATTTCATTCACAAATTGATTGATGCCTATAAATCAATATTAAATACTTCACAATTAAATGTTAAACTTTGCTTTCTGCATAAGTTTATGTCTACATCCGTGTGTGTGAGAGAGAGAGTGCGTTTGTCGTATTTTAAGGCATAGATGATTCATGTTCTTTCTATTCACCCACATGTTTTTAGACCATTTTTAGACGTTAACTAACTGATGAATATACATTATTATGTGTGGACCAAGTTAAAGTATAACAACAACAACACCCTAGGAGAGCGAACGCTCCAATGACCTTGAACGCATACTATTCATTGGATAACAAGACCTGAACACTACTCTACAATGGTGTCACTGAAGTGCGAATTTCATCCAAATGGTCGTTTTTTAAGTACCATATGGACAAAGTGTTAAATAATTCCATATTAGTTTGTTTATTAGACAGATAAATTAGTCAGGAAATATGTAAGGAAATTTAAAAATAAAATAAATAATGATAGTAGCGATAGTGATAATAATAATAATATTAATGACGGCACCAACAATAAGGAATCTAAATCATCAGCAGTAATTCCATACAAGGAAGGAACCTCGGAAGCCTTACGCCGAATTCTTAACAAGGCAGGAATAAAAGTGGCTGGCATCCAAACCACCCACAAACTCAATTAGAAACAAGCTTTGTCAGTTAAAGGATCCTGTGGAGCCTTTAAAACAAAACAATTTAGTTTATCTAATACCCTGTTTGCAATGATTGTCAGGTCAAATACATAGGTCATAGTAGTAGAACAGGGGCAGTCAGACTTAGCAAAACTTCGATTAGTTGACCCAAATAAGATAAAAAATCTAGAGAATAGTTCAGCTATAGCACTACATGCAGTTACACATAACCATACAATAGGCTGGATGGGATAGGATGACAGTTTTAAAATCTAATGTCACAGGGTATAGGGAGAGATTGATAACAGAAGCTTTGTGCTTATCGAATCAACTGCAAATACATGTAATAGGAATGATTCATCACCTGTCCAGTCGGACATCTGGAAAATTCTATTACCCTACGACGACAAATAGGGGAGGATAAAGAAAACTTTAAAACTCAAGTTTCAAAGTTGTGTGATTACAATTAATGTGATCATAAACAATTAATTTTGTTCGAAACTGTGTCATCCAGTAAATAATACTGTTTCACTGACTGTGTGATATACCTAATAAACAAACTAATATGGAATTACTTACTACCAGAGTGCCCAAGTTTTACACATATATTAAAGTGTTAAATAACTCGTTTCGTGTTACGGTCACGATTAGGGTTAGGATCAAGGTTAGGGTCACGATTAGGATGAGGTTATTGCTTTCATTCCCTGTATTTTCCTAGTAAATAGTTGTAGATGATCGTCTTAATGGAACTCCTACGACTAATTTAATCGAGATCTTCTGCGGAAGACTGAAGAAAAATAGGATAAGAGCGATAAATCGGTTAGGTCACAATGTGAATACCCATCTTCGGTCACCTCGATGAATGCATGCACAGAAACTCGTGCTGTAACTTGAAAACTGATATTCTTCAAAATAATTTGGTGGTATTTTTAGGTCATATCAGGGAATTATATCCTGTTTTCATGTATTTCTCTTGTAAGTAAACGTCATTTTTATGCGAAAACCACTGTATCTCCTGATTGGTCATCGCCTCAAGGTCACCCATGCATTCGTATTCCAAGGATTCTTACAGTCTAAATTTGTCCATATGTGGTATTACTATTATTATTATTATTATTATTATTATTATTATTTGTGTAGGTGGAAAACTGACGAATCTGGTAATCGATGTTATGATCCATCTACTAAACATCCAATTCTTCAATTTGTATCTATTCGTCGTAAAGATTCTGGTGAATGGGCTATTCCTGGAGTAAGTTATTCAGCATTATTTTTATTATTGTTATTAGTTTCTTGTACACACTCATATAGAATAGTTGTGTGTGCTAATAGTTTTAACCAAAATGTTATTAAAATCATGTGATTGATGCGGTGCAATAGTTGTATTGTTTCTATTTCACAAGTTCTCATAACAGTAATACCTCTTCTGACAGTGATATACGGCTATCGACCAAAGGGCGTGTGTACTGCCCAGCAAGTAGTCCGCTCCGTCCCTTTTTATGACTATGAGACCCTAGCCATTGAAAGTCGTAGACATAAAAAGTCTGGCTATCTGTGTTTGATCATAGGTGCCTGCGTTCTGCCTCCCGTGTGAAGTGGTATAGTAGGGTGAGCGATATCGAGTTTGGACGTTGAGTGCTAGGTAATGAGAGGAGGTCAATAGACGGGGCTATGCAGTTACATCGATTGAGATGGTTAGAACATGTGTTACACATGCCTAGCCATCGCCTTCCCCAACAACAGGCAATGTTAGCTGACTGGCATAGGGTCATGTTGGTAAAGGGCTAGCCAGTGGTGGTCAAACCAAAACATGGCTTCACCAGTCAATGAAATCCACAACAGTTAGTTTAAGCCAATCACATAGGAAAGTGTAGAATTCCCGTCTAGTTGTGGTCCTCGGAACGGTGAAAACCAATGAAGGCTAGAGACAATTGCTGGCGATATTGCTCAAAATCGTCTTCAATGACAGCGCAGATGCATCCACTCCTTGTGACCTATAATTTCCAATGAAACTGTATTGTTCTTCGATATTACCATTCTTTTAGCCTCGTATCTCTGTTTACGGTCTCTATTTTTGCATTTCTTTTTACTTTCTTCGCTTTCTTTGTGTGCTACATGGAGTGTGGCGACTCGAACTGCTGCACATCGGTGCGAAATTCCCCGTTGAAACCAATCAGTCAGTCAGTGACTAATTTTATTCCACAGTGTTTGTTTTTGATACTTGGAAAATTATCTAACCCTGTATAGCCAGTTGAGAGATGATGCCTAACGGCATTAAGAGAATTTTGAGCTTTTGTTATTATTATTGTTGTATAGAACCACATAGATCTAACCACGAATAATCGTTTTTTCGCTATTTTTGGAGCATTTTGTCACTACATGTGTGTCTCTCAATGGGGGCTTTCTCAGTGATACAATAAGACACAGAGATCTATTTCCTGCGTTTCGACCACAATGAGTCGGTTTTGCTCTTTAACGCCATCAAAGTTTATCTGATGTAGTCCCAGCAAAAATGGTATTCTTTAGTCTGGTTAGTTACCCTTATGATTTTACAATCATTAATCTATCAATCGTGCGTTGGTGGTATATAGCGGTTAGGATGCTCGCCGACCATGCATATGGTCCGGGGTTCGACCCCCGGTCGGCGCACTCCTTTACCTCACTGAGCCAGAAATAATGCTGGTAGAGAGGAAAGGTTGGGCATGAGGCTAGCAACCCCATCCTGTAAAAATTAAACACTGCTACAGAAACTTCAAGCCACTAGCTTGGAGCCCTATGTTCCACTGGGAACGTGAAGGAAAAATTATTATTTAATCTATCAATCAATTATTACTCAACAATCAATTGCATTTGCATGCACAGTTTTAGATAAGTCACATCTATTGTTTGAGGGGCTGGTATTACTTATTACTTAGCTGCCCAAACCTCTGTAGCTGAAGCGGCGTCCAAGTTGAAGAATAGTGGTCCAGGAGTGCGAACGCACCAATGACTTTGAATGCATACTATCCTTTGGATCATGATATCTACCATTGTTATAGCGCCACTATGAACGCCGTACACGAATACTGAGGTTTAAATTCCATCCCCAATCTCGTTTTTAAGTACTGTTTGGATAATGGGTTGATAGCTCGTTAGGGTTACCCTTTTTTATTTTCATTGTCTGAATGTTTTTGGTAAGTAAGTGGCATTCTGATCGGTCGCTTTGGGATAAATCTTGCGTTCGCATTACTTGGATCGATATTCTTTAATTTTGCCATACGGGACTCGGACCCGCAACCCTCCATTTGGAATTCAAGTACAAAGACCAACAACTCACAGTTCCACACCTTATTATTATTTGTCGGGATTATTACTTTTGTATTTCCCATCGATTTATTATCTACGTTAATATGTTGGCTCCTAGTACGGATAATTCGACGATGTCTAACTGTCATGAAATATATAGAGTAGCATACACTAACTTGAGCCACCTCTGGCTCCATCGTGACGTTAGCCTGGCTGTCAAAGGTCGGGTTAGCAATGCTTCGATACACGTAGTTGTGCTTTACTACGTCTGTGGCACCTCACCTCAACTATCTGAGGATGTGCCGCGACTTTGCGTTTTCGACCATGGTTGTCTCCGTAGAATTGCTTGCGTTCGATGGCATCATCATATGAGTAACTCTGAGGTTCAGTGGCGTGTGTTTAGATACATTGGAGATCACCATGTATTGAGTGTCGTCACCTAGAAACACTGAAGCTTCGGTGGCTTGGACATTTGCAACAAATATCATCCCAGAGGCTTCCGTACCGGTCTCTGTTCACTAACCCTGGGACGGAATGGTAAAATCGAAGAAATGGTCAGTCCACGACGTGGCTTCACAGAATGAAGGGTACTTGTGGTAGGTTAACATCGGTTGGTACGTCACGTTTCCCCGGTCGGAGTCCGAGAAATAGCCCAAAATGTTATCGGATATGTCCAGGAATTGCAATCATTTATGGCTAGTGTGCTGCAGTTCTCCCTTTTCTGACAATAAGTGAGCGAATGCTGTTTGGTCTTGCTAAATATAACCGCTTTCTTCCCAGATGAAGTCCTGTATTAATTCTCTGCCTATTGTATCTATATTGTATCAGGTGTTGCCTTTGAAATAAGAAAATAATTAGGAAACAAAAGTTAAAAGTGACATTATTTAGTTGATGATGTGGCCAACAGTGAAATGCAAGATGCATATTCTGTCTTATCCTCTAACTCGTCAGCCGGATGCATCTGCATACCGAATGATGTGGCGTTGAATTTAAGCCTTGCTGGCAACAACACCGCGCTCTCATTTAAGAGATGTTGATGCTCTTGGTTGATGAGTCCCGAACAGGACGAAATATACATCCCGGATTCTACTACTTGTTTGAGCCATCATCTAAATAGCTGTAATATTCTTTTTCTTTACGATAGTAGTGTAGAATTATTATTATTATCTTAAATATAATGAATGCTATTCATTAGTTAAAAAGGCATACAAGTAAAAATCAATGAAATTCTTCTCCTTGTCTCTCTCTCTCTCTTATTATAGCAAATATTGTAATGCTTGATATCTCATTAATGGTTTTTTTTCCTCTTAATTATCATCAACATATTATACCTAATCTATTCAATAATTCAAAAAAGTGAACCTTCTTTCGGTGTAGTGTAGTGTAATGTTTGTAAATCAACTGATTTTGCAAACTATGCACACTGCTCACATTAATAATAATAATGTTAATAGCTTTATTTCAAACAGTAATATTTTGTTATAAGAATGGAATTCTCAGTATTCAGTACAGTATTGCGTGATCTAACTTTCTCATTACATGGGTAATAATTAAGACAGAGCATTTACATTGATACTGTTGTGTTCAGTATGAATACGAAATTCACAATATATACGTCCCTCCCCCTTCTCCGCACAATTATGCTTCTTCTCAAGTTTAATTAGAAACTGACAAATCAGTAGATTGTAAACACTGTGCGTCGTGGTGGCACAATGGTTAGGACTCTCGCTGACCATGCACACATGGTCCGGGATTCGATCCCCTACCGACGCACACCTGATATCTATGGTCATCCTGCAAAATTTGAGCTGCCAATAATACATGCTGAAAATTCCATACTTGTGCCGAAAAATACGTTGTGGAATCGAGCTGAAATCAAAAAAGAAATACTCACGAGAGTGAATGATGACATTAGAGGTCATATTTTAATCGATTAAAACAAAATGAACGGGAGAAATAATATGCAATATAGTAATTTGAAGTTACTGGTAGCCCCAGTTTTAAGTAGGTCATCATGATGATGTTTGGCATGAGGCACACTCCTATCAATACTAAGTTGATGTTGGAGGGCTGATCTTCATCGATTCCTAGTTTAAAAATAGGGAGTGGAGTTGTTGGTGAAGCGTGTTGATCATTTCACTTATTTAGTGAAGTTTCATCAACCGTAAAAGACTGATTGCTGACGAAATTTCAGCCTAAGCTTGTGTGACATTTGTAAGTCTACATCATCTCTGGTGTAGACGTGATATCTATCCGGGGCCAAGTTAAACTTTTAGCACCACTAACTACCAATCAGCGAACGACTTCGAATTATCCAATGAGATTCACGAAGGTTAGTTCAATGTTGCATAGTGCTTGATTCATTTCAAATGCGTGCCCTAACAAGGTTACGGTTGCACTTCTAGGAGGATAGTGTTTTCCAGTATTGCCTGGATTTAGGGTTGCTTCGGAAGGAGAGAACTTGTTTGTGTGGTGGTGTCATGACTTTAAAAAGCTTTAGCAGATCAACTGACGGATTTTTCCATCGTTATGCTATATGTTTGAAGCGAGTTAGCATTAGAGAGGGTAAGCTGATAATTTTAATATTCCGTAGGAATTTTTTTTGCAAGGTTACACCTCTCCTTAACGCAAATTTTGTATATCTGCAACTACTGGGTCTTGAAACAGCCAGTGAGAGCCGCAGCTGCTGAGACGGTGAATAGCCTCGACTAAACAGCTCAATGGTATCAGCATTGCAGAGATATTGCTTCGTGGAAAATGGAGAAAATCACTTCTTTGTTGGGTGGAGAAGACGTTAGTGTGCACGTCTGTGTAACTGTGTTGATGAAAAAGAAATAAAACTATGGTCGGCAGCGAGCGAACAATATTTGGGTAGTAGGTTTGTATGACACCCCTCTCCGAAAGGGATTCGTCGAAAGGATAGCAGACAGAAAAGCAACCACTTTAGTACCTATTATTACCAGACTTGTAAAACGGGGATCAATAATACACACGAACGAATGGAAAGTTTACAATTCTCTGTCATCTCTGGGATGTATTCATCATAGAGTCAACCATTCAAGTGATTTCGTCGACCCCGTTACGAGGACACATACAAATTCTATTGAAGGATTTTGGGCAGGTTAAAAAATAGGATAAGAGCTATATACGGATCTCAAAAGGATCTCATTTATAGTCATTTAGATGAATATATGTACAGAATGCGGTGTGACTTTTCTATTGACAGTCCGATGCTTAACTCTCACATGTTAGGGAAAGATATCCCCTGTAACAGTTTTATGCTTTTTTTTCTATAAATATAAGTTTCCATTTATCATAAATACCTCTTGAATGTGATTGGTCCGTTCAAGGTCGTTTGCTGATTGGTTGTTAGTGGTGCTGAAAGTTTAACTTTGCCCCATCCGGCTATCTAAATGTTAGGGTTGTGAAGCTGTACCAGGTGAGACAGATAGGTTACTTAAAGACGCGTCCACTTCCAGTAATATTGTCTAGCGTAGGATTGTCTTGGAAAAGAGTCACAGGTGGTCAAATCGAAACTCTGCTTCAATCGATGGAGTTTAAGACACATAGGGGAGTGTAGTACTGTCTGGTTGGAAGTCGTAATGACTCTGTTAACCGATGGTTAATAACTTGTGTGGTGATTTGACTCAAGACCGTTTTCAACTGTTTCAAATATTTATTACAGATTTGATCATGCTGACCGCTTCTAATTTTATTTTTAGGGTATGGTAGACGCTGGTGAACAGTATACTTCAACGCTAAAAAGAGAATTTTCTGAAGAAGCTTTAAACTCGACAACAGCTTCTGCAGAAGAACTTCAAAAAATTAAAAAACGTGTCGATGATGCTTTTCAACATGGAGTTGAGGTTTGTCGTTGATACTCTTTGTCCTTGTTTCCTCTGTGTGTTTGTGTATTTTTCATGTTTATTCATGTTTTTATATCTGTGAAAGCGTGAGAATTAATCGTCATAAGGTTAAATGTTTTAATAATTACGCGCAGTATTAAAACTATTCATAGTTTTGATAGTGTTATTAGAAGACGGAGATTATCTGAAAAATGGGACGTATTTGCGCTATACATTTCAAACAATCTGATCCCTAACACATTTACTTGTCAAGTTAATATATATATATATATATATATATATATATATATATATATATATATATATATATATATATATATATATAAATTAAACAAAGTGAGAGAAAACGGAATTAAGAATAATTAACACAAACGTTTGGTAATCCAATCAAATAAGGACTACCAAGGTAGGCTAAGAGTAATGACAAACTGTTTTTGAATACACAAGGGGGGCTTAAGTCTATGAATAGCTATAGCCTCAGCGTATTTCAGTAAACGCCCTTGACCGTATTTATAGCTGACCTTAAAGGCTGAGTTAACATCAACCTTATGGTTCATCTCGATTAGATGTTTAGCTATAGACGAAGTTGGTAGTCCGACACCTTCATCTATTGACTTGTCACAATTCATCTGTTTTTCTAACCATTTTGGGATATGCTCCCCCACCCTCACATGCAAAGCGCGATTACTCCTCCCTATGTATGTATGTCCACACACACACTCCACAATACCATATCTGGCACAGCTGTTATGTGATGGGAAATCCGTTAGGTATGACACAACCAACATACTGTGGTACTCTAATAAATAGTCCCATTAGTTTTGACTTTCCTTTCGTCGTTACTATTACACTGTTGCTCTCATCTTCTATTACACACCAATTTTATATTTCATATCCTGTGGTGCATTGTTTAAAATGTAAACGCAACGCTGTTCTTTTATTTATTTATTTATTTAACTTCTTTTTTGGGGTGTTGCTTTTTGATTTTAAAATCTTATAAAATTTATGAGGTAATTAGTTGCAATATATACTGTAATGCACGCTGAAAATTCCATACCTGTACTACAAATACTGTTTGGAATAAAGCCGTTAATATTATTATTATAAGTTGTGTGGGATGTGATATAATCACTTGTGCACTTTTGAGGTTTACAGTGAAGCATATTTCTAGCTTTTTCCACAATTACAAGTTGGGCTGCATAGTAGGTTCTACGGATGATCGAATTCACAATCCTACTGTTTATTTCCACGTTATATGGTAATTTGATGAAAACCTTTTTCTTAGGTACGGTGTGGATTGTAGGTTTAGAGACTAGTTGACTTCTACACCTGTTTAAAATTTTTAAAGGATATCTGTTTTCAACAAGAGTATCCATTAATATTTCGTTTTCTTTGTCTATAACATCAGCCGTGCAAATACGTTAGATCCTCTTAAATAGACACTTCACCAAGCCTCTCTTATACTGTAATGGACAGAAGCTGTGAAAATTAAGGTATTGCCCTGTAAAAGTGGACTTTCTGTAGATAGACCGTCTTATTGACATGAAAAGTAAATGTATGGTCAGATTGTTCGAAATGTATAGCGCAAATACATCACATTTTTCAGATAATCTCCGTCTTCTAATAACGCTTGTTTTAAACATTCATGGTTTGTCATATTTACAAAACTTGTAGTCTATGTGAAATCTTATCACACTAATTAAAACTTAACCCTAACTGACCTCAGTGACTGAAGGATTGACTTGTTGCCAACAGTGAATAATCTCGTCGACTTAGAATATGTGCGGATGATATAGTCGTTCCTACCTAGGTGAGAACGCTGATAGAATTCAGAATCTTCTGAACACCTTGAGGAATAGCAATCTTCGAATGTTTGGTATATCATTCACCCGCTTCTGTCCAATATAAGATGATGCTACATGACTGGACTATATTATTTATTATATTATTATTATATCCTTTAATTCCTAGAGGAACATAGGGCTTCAGCCCCACATCTCCATTGCCTTCGGTTTTCTGCCAACTTTTTCACTCCGCTCCATGTCTGCCCACATGCTTTCATTTCCTCTTCACATGACCTCCTCCAAGTCACCCTTGCACTGACGACCAACTCACCGCTTCCTTTTCAGGTTCCACACGAGCGATGGCCTGGCATGTGATGTCACTTGATGGTTTCCTCAGCGTATGGCCAATCCATCTCCATTTCTTCCTGCCTATTTGTTTCACAATCGGTTCCTCGTTGGTTCGCTCCCAGAGATCCCCCTCTGTTGTTGATCTTTTCTGGCCAGCCATCTGATCTTGAGTATTGAACGAAGACAACTGTCAATTAAAGTCTGTAGTTTGTTTGAGATGCTCTTTATGACGCGCCAAGTCTCTTATCCATGCGTATAGTACCACTGACTGGCTTCACATTGGAGTTGAAAATCCGGATGTTATTTTTGATGCTGAGTGATGTTGACCTCCACACAGACTTAAGAGTAATGAAAGCTTGTCTTGCTACATTAACTCACTCCTAATTTAAAGTTAGGGAGCGAAGTGGTTGGTGAAGCATTCTGATTATCACTTCACTTATTTGAGAAGTTGCATGAACTCTAGTATTAATGGGTTGATCACTGACAAAATCTCCGAACGGATACGGATGCATCGTGTAGCATTTGCCAACTTATGCCGTCCCCCTGGCGTAGAGTAAAGGGTATGTGTACTACTCAGCTTCAGTTCTCCTCGTCCTCCTCTATGGATGTGAGTGAGACATGGCCAATGGAAGTGGGAAACATGAAAAACCTGGCTTGTTGTCTTTGATTACAGGTGACTATGTTCTGTCTGTCGTGTTATGTGATACAATAGGATGGTTAGTATTGAGGGTAGGCATCGAGTGGGAAGGAAAATCAATCGATGAGCTTGTGAAGTTACGCCGATTGAGATGGTTAGGAAAATAGAAGGCTATTGGTGGTCAAACTAAAACATGACTTCATCAGTCAATGAAATCCATAGCAGTTAATTTAAGCCGGGTAGTTACGTAAGGAGGTGTAGACTTTTTGACTGGTTATGGTCCTCGGGATGGTAAGAACCAATGATGACTGGAGATAATTGATGGTGATAGGGCTAAGAATCATTGTCAATGGTTGGCTCAAATGCATTCACTGTTTATAATTTGTCATATTTAATAAAACAGCCAAAACCACAATGACCTTTAACAACCAATCAGAATTCAGATGCAACAAAAAAGTCGCTTAATCCTTGAAAAAAACACTAAAAAGAAATAGCTAACTTGATTTTACACTGTGTAGTTGTAGGTTATTTGTTGTAAGAATGTCTCCCACTCAATTCACAGATGATGTATCGAGAAATCGTACCATGCGCGATATACTCATTCATCCAGACGACGACTGTACAGTCACCTGCGTAGGTCATTGTACTTTGAGATCGATGCATTTATATTTGTGACACACTACTCTGCAACCTATTCCTAACCCTCACTGTAACCCTACGCCTTGATCTAAAGCTAGTAAATAAGTAGAATACTGTATCTATCCTCTTCAAGTCCAAAAAGGCAGATGTGACTTGATTTGAAATGATATTTCATTGCATTCCCTGTGTTCTAATGGGTTCCTGAAGGTCAACTTTTGAAAGACTTTGATTTTATTATTCTCTATTGTTCCTCCATAGATTTTCAGGGCTACTAAAGAAAGACTATACCTTATTACGCAGGATGTTGTAGGTTGTTAGCAGGGTAAGCGACGTGCCACTCAACCAGCTTGTTAATATTCTGGTTGACAGGCACATGGACTCATGTGAAAAATGGGCTCAGTCCATTTTATCTAACTCACAACACCCTCTTCATTCACAACTCTTCCCTTGTATCTCGTCAGGCCAGACCAAACCAGGAGTCTATACAGAAAACTATATGCTCGCACTAGGAAGTACAAAAACTCAACCATACCCAGCATAGCTTTTGTTCTGTGCGATAAAGAAAGCATTAGGCGTGAAACCTATAACTTATTAAATAGTCAGTAGAACAACTGAATCTCGTCTTTCCAACTCCTCATCATTTATAGGCACAACGTTTTCTTTCTTTCTCTCTTTTCCTTCTCTCTCTTTTTTTCTTCTCTGTTATGTGCAGTTTTGTTTCTTCTCCTTACGCCAGTAAATATGCTTACATCTACTTTTCTAACACCTTCGAACATTCTGTTCAATTTTGGCTTTGCTACCGACATGCCAATATGTTGTTGTCATAATGAACTGAAATTTCCTTAATCTATGTAGAATTGTATTTACTAATAATGTACTAACTGGATGCAATACTGTATGTAGTGAAATGCTGAGAATTCCATTCTGTATCACAAGTACTGTTTTGGAATAAAGCAAATTATTATTTATTGAATTGAATTTTTGATTTTCCCGTCGATTGATTGGATCGAAGTGCTCGGTCTCAGGTTGACATGTCGGCTTTTTGTGCAGATGCTTCGACGATGTCTGGGCATTTAATTAGTATACCATTGGTGGATGGTGGCCAGCAGTGGAATTCAGGATGCGTATTTCGTCCTATTTGGGACTCGTCTGCTGGATGTACCTGCATTTCTCAGTGAATGATGATGTTCGCACCGAGGCTTGAACCTCTCGTAGCCCAAGTGGTCTAGTGGATAACGCTTTGGCGTTTTGTTATAACTGCAATGAATTAAGGTAAAACCCCGTCGCCAATTTGTTATAACTGTAGGGAATTTAATGAAGACGTTGTCACCTTGTTCTGTCTGCGCCTGAACTAATCTGCCTATCTGCTTGTCGTACCTTCCGATTTAGTAAAGCACGCATATATCAAAAGACAAAGGCTGGACTGAGACTGTGTATTGTAGTGCAACAACAACGACAAAGAAAGTCATGGTATTTATACATTTTACAACAATATAGACAGCCAACAGCATTTGAAATAATTGGTCGTAATAGTCGATAACAAAGTGCGTGAGAAATGATAATATACCATATATGCGAGATTAACAGTCAATACCAAAATGCGTGGGATCCTATCACGTTTGAAACTATGGTCACTGGGTTCAAGCCTCGGTGTGAACATCACTAACTGAGAAATGCAGGTACATCCAGATGACGAGTCTCAAATAGGAAGAATTGTGCATCCCGGATTCCACTGCTAGCCACCTTCCACCAATTGTATACAAATTATTATTATTATTATTTTGGCTATGGGAGTTACTCTAACTTCACTCCCTATTACTACTGTTCTTTTTTCTTCACTCACACTTGTGTTTATGATCTCTCCTCTTTTGAATCTCTCTTAATTCTCTTCGCTTGCTTTGTGTGTCTTACATGGATGGAAGTGTAGCAACTTGAACTGGTGCACATCTGAACGATGTTCTGTGTTAATTTGAGTCAAGTCAGGCAGTCAAACTAAATTATCCATAATTATACCGTCTGTCTGTTTTCGACATAAAATTTGCACAAATGTGCACCAGTTCAAGTCGCCACACTCCCTCCTTGTAGCACAACACAAAGCAACACAAGAAAGTAGAAGAAATGCATAATAGAGACATTAAACAGAGATGTGAGACAAAGGAATAGTTAGTAATAACGAAGAACAATATAGTTTCATTGGAAATCGTAAGTCACAAGGAGTGGATGCATCTGAGCCAGCCATTGAGAACGATGAGTTTGAGCCATATCACCAACTGTCTCTAGCTGTCATTGGTTTTTACCGTCCCGAGGACCCTAACCAGGAAGTCTACACCTTCCTACGTGACTCGCTTAAACTAACTGTTATGGATTTCATTGACTGATGAAGCCATGTTTTTGTTTAGCTACCACTGGCTAGCTCTTTTCCAACCTGACTCTATACCAGTCAGCTAACATTGCCCGTCGGTAGGGGGAGGCGATGACTAGGCCAGAATACGTAACACATATCCTAACCATCTCAGTCGATGTAATGTCACAGCCTCGTCGATTGATTTCCCCTCCCACCTACCTAGAACTCGACCAATGCCTAACCTCAATATCGCTCACCTTATTATACCACTTCACACGGGAGACAGAGCGCAGGCACCTATGATCAAAGACAGCCAGCTAGCCAGGCCTTTTCATGTCTTCCACTCTCAATGGCCAGGTCTCACAGCCAGCCATAAAGGAGGACGGAGCGAGGTGACTGCTGAGCAGTATTGTTATAGGAAATTAACAATGAATGAATACAATGACAAACAATAGGATTTACTATTTAAATTTCTATAAAAGTAATTTTTTTTTAAAAATACGTCAGATGCATTAGATGATAACTATCTATCTATTATTTTTCTCTATAACTCAAAGGCCTCTTCTTCTTTTGGTTGTACTTTACCCCCCCTCTCTCTCTCTCTCCTTTACACGCAAAACACCCCCCTCCACACTTGATGAATACAAGGACAATGTTAATACGAAATATAATTTAACAGTACATAATAATATAAGTTATTATTCATTGAAATCAAAGTACACAGAATTATAAAACAAAAATAATAATAAATATAAACCATTTAAAGTACGCAGAATTCTTTATTAGAAAATATACTCTTTAGTTGCATATTATTTCAAATAGTGAAAAAATGTTGATTTTCACAAATATAGAAGTATAATTACGGTTCTCTAGAGATGCTTGGCTGCAAAAGGAATACCGAGAAAATACATTGCACTGATTAAGGCACTCTACTCGTACTCATACAGCCAGGTGAGGGCTTACGACGAGTTGTCATCCGAACTGATGACGACTAGTGGTGTCCGTCTAGGATGCCCATTATCCCCTTTTCTATTCAACTTCATCATACATGTACTGATGGACTTAACCCTAAGTGACTTCAGCGACTCAGGGATTGACTTGCTACCAGGGAATAATCTCCATGACTTAGAATATGCAGACGATATAATCCTTCTAGGCGAGGGCGCTGATAAGATGCAGAGTCTTCTGAACACGTTGAGCTGCAATCTATGAATGCTTGGCATGCAATTCACTCCCGTCAAATGCAAGATGATGTTACAGGACTGGACTACATCGACGCCTAGTTTAAAAATAGGGAGTGAAGTGGAAGAGCACGATGACCACTTCACTTATTTGGGAAGTACCATCAGCCCCAATGGGTTGATCTCTGACAAAATCTCGGCACGGATACAGGGGACTAGTTTCGCATAGCAGTGATATTCGACTACTGACCAAAGGGCGGGTGTACTGCTCAGTAGTCACCTCGCTCCGTCCTCCTTTATGGCTGGCTGTGAGACCTGGCCATTGAGAGTGGAAGACATGAAAAGGCCTGGCTAGCTGGCTGTCTTTGATCATAGGTGCCTGCGCTCTGTCTCCCGTGTGAAGTGGTATAATAAGGTGAGCGATATTGAGGTTAGGCATTGGTCGAGTTCTAGGTAGGTGGGAGGGGAAATCAATCGACGAGGCTGTGACATTACATCGACTGAGATGGTTAGGATATGTGTTACGTATTCTGGCCTAGTCATCGCCTCCCCCTACCGACGGGCAATGTTAGCTGACTGGTATAGAGTCAGGTTGGAAAAGAGCTAGCCAGTGGTAGCTAAACAAAAACATGGCTTCATCAGTCAATGAAATCCATAACAGTTAGTTTAAGCTAGCCACGTAGGAAGGTGTAGACTTCCTGACTGATTAGGGTCCTCGGGACGGTAAAAACCAATGACAGCTAGAGACAGTTGGTGATATGGCTCAAACTCATCGTTCTCAATGGCTGGCTCAGATGCTTCCTCTCCTTGTCACTTATGATTTCAAATAAAAGTATATTGTTCTTCGTTATTACTAACTATTCCTTTGGCTCATACTTCTGTTTACTGTCTCTAATATGCATTTCTTCTATTACTTTGTGTGCTACAAGGAGTGGAGTGTGGCGACTTGAACTTCCGCACATCGATGCAGAGTTCTATGTCGACAACAGATAGACATACAGACGATTTCCTATAAGAACACAATATTCATCAAAGAGACTGTTTTCAACAACGAATTTATTATCAAGCTGTACATTCTTTTCGATTTTGTATCCAAGAGGACATTTTGCTTTTCCGATGATTCCAGTGATTAGGTTGATTTTTTTTTGATAAAGTCCCAGACTCCACGCTCAACCTTCCATCTTTTACCTGGCTTAGGACTAGACAGTCAGCTAGGTGGTGAGGTTGGTCATCTAATGTCTCTGACATAATTTATCTGTATTCCCATTACTTGTTATCTGTAAAACAAATGGGCCTGACAGTTAAAAATCCTATGCGATAAGATCTAAAATCATAATTAGTAGTAAAAAATAAACCTGAGTTTTTCAGTAATTTAATAATTTCACATAAATTGTGATCAAGATTTGACCGGATAGTTGCAAAATAATTGAGCGCCGAATGACAAGTAGACATTTGTAAAAAAGAATTATATTTGTAAAATCTCAGAGAAATTAAAATGATGCATTTCAACGTTTCCTGTGTTCACCAATCTGGTCCGAACTTCTTCGGGGAAATTAATCGAAATTAACTAACATAACAAAGGTTTATATATAAAAGGAATATCTCTTGTTTTTGAAACTTTGTCCAGTCATGAGTCATGAAACAGGCATCAACATGTATAACAAACAAAATTGTATGTTTATATGTAACCATCACTGGTGAAGGTTAAGGATAAAATAGAAGAAAACCAGCAGGATTGTGTATACCAGATCGATTGTGAGGATTGTAACGCTGTATATGTAGGAGAAACTTCCAGAACGGTAAATATAAGAATGGAAGAGCATAAACAATGTCTAAAGGTGGTTCCAAAGACCTCTACAGACTTGAATAAGCTAGAAAACAACTCAGCGATTGCATTTCATTCGATAGAAACGGGACACAAAATCCACTTTGAGAAGATTAAGGTCCTACAGAAAGGTTTTGGTTCATATAAAGAAAGACTGACTGCAAAAGGGAAGCCCTACATATATTCGTGAATCCCAATAGTCTAAACAGACATGAAGGTGTGATGTTAGCTGATACATGTCAAATCCTGACTAATAAATAAAAATCGGATATGTATCAACAATTAGTCATACTTGGTCAAATTCCCGATTGTCTACGTCTTTTTGTGGAGAGACTAACAAATGTTTTATGGCTGTTCACCTACACTCACACACCATTGTATGCTGCATATACACATATATTCTAATAATAATAATAATTTGCTTTATTCCAGAAACAGTACTAGTGATACAGTGTGGAATTTTCAGCACATATCTACAATATTGCATCTAATTTTATCAACCATTTTGAAAAGGAGTATTTCCAAAGAAAATAAATATAAAAAACAACAACAAAAACAAAAAAAATGATATTAAGAATGTTTATCGCCAAGATGATCAGTTAATTTGATTGAACTACACTAAACTATCATAAAATAAACGTTTCAGGTTGTTTTTTTTTATTGTCAGCACTAATGCGGTATGTGTAGTGGTAGTGTGAGTAATCCTGAATAATACAAAATTTTTTTAAGATGGTGATAATGGCGTTCACAAACAAGATTGTCAGTTAATATTGCCGAACAAAAAAAAACAATCACAATACTAATATTACATGATGGCTAAGGACAGGAAAATTTTGTAATACTCATAGTGCTAATAATAGTCGGGGCTAGTAGATACACAAAAAAGGAATAGAGTAAAGAATAGAAAAAAGTAAGCCAATGTTAATAATTTGGGTAGCTAAGTACGTTTAAGAAGGTGTTCACTATAGAATACAAATAAGAGAGAAAAATAATAGAGCCAAAAATATGTTATTAACAAGAAAGCAAGCCATAGGTTTCACGCTTAACATTGTCTCTGTCACTTAGAACACGGGCCAAATATGGTATCGTTGAGTTTCTATACTTGGTTGTACGAGCATATATTATTTTGTACTGATTTCTGGTTCTACCTGATGAGATGCAAGGAGAGAGTTGGGAATAGAGGGGGTGCTGGGGGTCAGAGAGTATGGTTTTAGACCATTTCTCGCATGTATTCAGATGCTTATCCACTAATGTAGTGACCAGCTGACTGAGTTTTACACCACTAGTCCTACTAACTACCTTCAACATCCTTCTCAGGATGGTATAGTCCTTTTTCAGTAGCCCAGGAAAGACTAATGGGGAGCAGTAAAGTAGAATAGGTAGGATACGAGAGTTGACAAATTGTAAAAGTAGAGGTTCGGTGATTCCAGATAGTCTAAGTTTCTTAATGTAGTAGGTTAGACGGAACCTACTAGTGTAGTGTATGTAGTATTCTTACAAAAGTAGACTAATTTTGAAAGTCTGGGGTCAAATTTTGATCGCAGTTCATACCATTTTTATTTTGTTTATTATACCTGTTTCATGATTCATATGACAGGACAAACAACTTAAAGACAAGAGGATGTCCTTTTATATATAAACATACAATTTTGTTTATTATGCATATTAATGCCTGTTTCATGAATAATGATTGGACAAAGTTTCAAAAACAAGAGATGTTCCTTTTATATATAAACCTTTGTTATGTTAGTTAATTTCGATTAATTTCCCTGAAGAAGTTCGGACCAGACTGGTGAACACAGGAAACGTTGAAATGAATCATTTTAATTTCTCTGAGATTTTACAAGTATAATTTTTTTTTAATTTAATAATTTACATTGTAACATTGAGAACATAATATTCAAAGAAGAGACTCCTTTACATTCCCAGTAGAACATAGGGCTTCAAACAAGAGCTATGAAATTTCATTAGCAGTGATATTTGTTTATTTTTACGGGATGGGGTTGCTAACCTCATTCATGTCCAACCTTTCCTCTCTACCAGTCTTATTCACACGAGGTAAAGGAGTGCGTCGGCCGAGTCAGATTGAATCATTATCCAAAATATTTAAAATATTCCCAGAGCGTTTAAGCATAAAGTCAAAACAAGATTTTTCTGAACATCTCGCTGTGTTAGCCACAGCTTCTTCACCTATTGATGGCTAATAAAATCCGAATAAGATTTTTAGCGAACAATTGTGGTTTCGATAACTTCTTCTTCTTCAGGCTCTACAGTTATAAATTCATGAATAATAGAGTACATATAGCCAGCCAATAAAGGCAAATAAAAATAATATCAGAAGCTGTATTGGGGTGCATGTGTAAGTTGAGATGATAGTCCATTAGTTAGCATAGTCAATTTAATGTGTATAGGGTGTATAGTCAGTCAGGAAAAATGTGATGCAGTGTGAATGAACAATTTGGGTGATATAGTGTTGTTTTATAGTTAACAGAATACAAGTGTCCTTGGGGTGAGAAAATGCGATAACCACAAAATACATACAAACACACTTTAACAAAGGGGAGGCACTGAATGTGAGGGCTGGCCGATAATGTCTAATGATAAAATAAAGAGGTTAAATTGTAATAAAATGCTACAGAATTGGTAGGCTTAGTAGAAAATCATAAAGGTTGACAAATATAAGGGTAACAATGAGATGAAATAAACTGGGTGGAGAAATGAATAGTAAAGACATGATATCACAAAATGATAATAATAGCACGACAAATTATGATCCTGGTGACCCTATAGGGGGCTATTGTAAACACACACATTGACTATGCTAACTAACGGAATATCATTTCAGCTTACACATGCACCCCAATAAAAATTCTGATATTATTTTCATTTGCCTTTATTGGCTGGCTATATGTACTCTATTATTCATGGATTTATAACTGTAGAGTCTGAAGAAGAAGAAGTTATCGAAACCACAATTGTTCGCTCAAAATCTTGTTTTGATTTCAATATGGGGATTTTTTATTTACTAAAATCTGAATAATTTTGCTACTGAATAACAAGCTGTGGCTTACACAACGAGATATTCAGAAAAATCTTGTTTTGATTTTATGCTTAAACCTGTTGAGATTATTTTAAATAATTTATAATGGGTACATAACATGACGTGTTATTTGATAAGATAGAATTCAACATCGAGAGAAATATTTTTGGATTTAGAATGGCAAGTGGGACTGGTACGAATAATTCAAAGTGAGAATAATAATAATCGTAGTAATGAGGGGAACGTATATAGACTAACTGCATAAAAAAATAATCGAAATGCGTCGGTGGCACAGTGATTAGGACTGTCGCCGACCATGAAAATGGTCCGGGGTTCGATTCCCTGCCGACGCATACCTGATATCTATGGTTAGCCTGCAAAATTTGGGCTACCGATATCACATGCTGAAAATTCCATACTTGTGCTAAAAAATACGGTGTGGAATCAAACTGTAATAAAAAAAAAATGCTTATCCATCTCCAGCCAAGTCAGAAATAGGGATTGTACATTCCTTATAGAGCAGAGACGTCAGACAGTGTGGAATCAAGCTATAACCAAAAAATAAAGAAGAGTACTCAATCAGTTCGACATTAGAGTTTTCTTCAAAACATGAGATACACTATGAAACGACCTTGTCCACATAAAAGACCAAATCCCTGAAGATTCTCTATCTGATTGTGTCTATAAAATAAAATGCTTGCTTGGAATGTGATCCTATATACATCGTACAAACATCGCCAGAAAGAAATCAAAATCAGAGGAAATGAACACCGTATAGCATCTGTTCGACTACCAAGAAATCAAATTGAACTAGAAAAGCTTGAAGAATCATCAGCCATAGGTGGTGGTCTACACGTCATAGAATCAGGCCACAAAATTGATTTTGACAATATTGAAATAATCCAGAAAAAGCATTTCAGAAATCACAAAGAACGTCTAATATCATCAGAAGCACTTCATATCAAGTGGAATCCGAATTGTCTTAACTGAATAGGAATGATGGACTAAAACAGAATTTGACCTGGTTACAACACCTTCCTCCCCCATGAAGTGACAAAATCAACACGAATGTGATAAGCAAGTTCACTATGTAAACACACACTGCTCTTATAATGTTACACACTGATCAAATCCAACAGGCATCTACACTCGATTTTGTTATCCTTACCAGTTGACCAACTTGACAATGAAAAATGACCCAGACTGACGAACGATGATCAAATTAGCAAACTCTGTTTTGATACCATAACAGATGTACTATTTTCTTTGTTATTTGGTTAAGTGATCTTCATTGTTATTTTGACTTTCAGTATGTCCTTTTAAATTGACTTAAGTCCGTTTTCTTACCTCTTAACTCTTTGTTATATGTATATGCTGAGATTTTGTAAATTCCGGTTTAATAAAACTTTGATAAAGCTATGAACATTAAATAGCGAAACGTCGGTAAAAAAAAACATTATCGTTTTGTTTTTTCATTCACTGGGAAATACAAAAACCTTTATTATAATAATTGTACATACTCCTTTTTTCCTACACAAAGTTCTCACTTGAATTCATGAATCACTAAGGCCTCCGCTGTCTGTATAAATTTATAACAAAGAAAACGCGGCTGGCAAATTAGCATGAATTCGATAGATATCTTATATCTTATAATCATATTCACAGTTGGTAGAGTGACGGAAGTCAGTCACGTGTTCTAGAATAGAGCTTTGCACACCCTTGCTTTCCTATAAGAAAAAATCTGGAGTGATGGGTGGCTGAAATTGCTTAATTATGAATCCAAAACGCAGAGTTTGTCTAATATACAATACTATCTTGCACATATAAATATCAATACATCAAACAAATCTTAAATTGTGAGGTATCTAGGCTGTGTCCCGTCAAATGTCCTGCTGTGTAACGGTTGAAGACATTTTTTTATTTCAGCTTGATTCCACACTGTATTTTTGGTACAAGTATGGAATTTTCGACATGTGGTATTGGTAGCCCAAATTTTGCAGGCTGACCATAGATATCAGGTGTGCGTCGGCAGCGGATCGAACCTCGGACCATGCGTATGGTCGGCGAGAGTCCTAACCACTGTGCCACCGACGCACAAGAGACTTGGTAACAAAATGTGTATTTGGTATTTGATATCCCTATGCAGAGGTGTTGTGTACACCATAATTAGCTGGATTACTGGTTCATTTACTTTGTTGACGTCATATCTGTCGCTCTTCTATTTCATATTTTTATGCCGATGAAAGGCCTTTTACATACTACTGAAAAATCTTGTCAGTAGCACACACAAAACTGTCAAAAGTGATTCGCGTTCAGAAACAACGGTCAAAAGTGCAGATCTAGGATGAAGGCAGAGATTCGAATGAACAGTGTTCAACAGAAATTTACAATAAATACCGTTTAAAAATACATGAGAAGATGATTATTGTGTCAGATCAAATAGACTGTTTATACAATAAGTGAGATAAATTCTAATGGAAATCAATAACTATGGTTAAGAAGGAACAAAATGGTAAAACTATTAGCTCATACTACTTACTAGTAATAAGTAGTATAAGGTTGAACATAGGTAAAGAATAGATAATATGAGTATTACTATTATTATTCCCTTGGGTTCCTAGTGGAACATACGGCTTCAACAACACATATTCATTTTGTCCTATTGTTGCTGTCCTCTTCAGCTCACCCCACGATTGCCCGTAATCTCTTATCTCCTTCTAGCCACACAATTTCTATATCCCCCTCGCACTGTCGACCCACTCATCGCTTCCCAATCGTATATTTGAAAGGTAGATGAATGTATGCATTACACATTTAATTAGTTGATAGTAGTACATGATGTTTTATCATAGTTTTTCTTTAATTTTTTTTCTTGATAAATCCAGATTTATAAAGGTTATGTAGACGATCCACGGAATACAGACAATGCATGGATGGAGACAGTGGCAGTGAATTTTCATGATGAACAAGGCGATTCTTTAGCTTTGTTTCCTTTGACTGCAGGTAAGATGATGTTTGCGGTGAGTAAACTAACATGAGATAATACGCTAGTCAATCTGTATCTATCTGCATTCCATCGCATAGAACAGATCCTTTAAATCTTTGTAAATATATCTTCCATGGTGTTGTCGACTGGAAAGTGAGGAGCAGTTCACACCGCTGATGAACTCGGCCCTAGACCAGTGTTACGGCCCTCCAGTGTTCAGGTCACCTCAATCTGGCTAGGAAGCGCACTATTGGTTGGTGTGGGCGATATACGACTACTCATCCCAATCAATCAGTAGTATGTATATATGGTTGAATACTCAAAACTTCTGGCATAAATCGATGTCGTTTGAACATACATTGGGTTTAGAGTTCTAAGCTATAATATTGTAACGACAGAAGACAAGGGCTAGGCAACAGATCGTTTATTGAGAAAATCAACAGATATTTATAGATTTTTATGTACATTATTATTCGTTATTGCTAGCAGAGAAGCAACGTCTTCTAATTGGTTGTTTTCCTGCTGAAGATTATTCTGCCATGTCTTTGTTGCCGTTTCTTAGACAGTCCGGTGATATGTCTACGGCTCGTATCCGCCCACGCTAAGTCTGCTGTGATTGGTTGTTGAGTTCCTCAAGGTTAGGCTTTGTTCTTGTTTTTTTCTCCTGAACCCGATTCGGGATGTAAACATTGACATAAATTGTTGGCTACAATTTCTGACTTGCACAGAGCTCCACCACAATAACACTATTAGTGATCCCAGTAACTTAGTTAACATAATGAGTAATTGAGAAACATTTGTATCGACCAGTAGTACTTGCTATCCAAATGGATTGCAGGACTGCAAACACTGAGAAGCCGTTTTATTTATTTTGGGGTGAGCCTATGGACAGTGCATCCAGTTTGATGCAGAGTAGTAGAGAGAAGAATTACTCGAAAACTACCCAAATTTTGCTTATCTACGAGGGCTACTTTGATTCTTGGTTATATGCGACTCCAACAAGTTAGTTGGTATTTTTGTGTATAATTTAGGTATATTTAATCTATGCAAAAACTGCGATACAAGTTACAACTCCTGAGACAATAAAGTGCCTACCTAATAAGGACTGCACTGAAAAAAAACAGCATTTTTTTACGTAAATACAATACAATATGCTATGCTATTCTTTATATAATATATGCCTCTTAAAAACGACGATATTTGGAAAAGAATTTGAAGTTTGGGAATCATCGGCAGTACGCACCCACTGGGATTCAAATCCAGGATCTTCCGGTTACAAGTCAAGCTAGCTCGTACACCATTCAGCCACTAGGACCTGATTCAATGGCTCATGAATTCTAATATCCCTAAGTTGTCTACTGGAGCATGTTTGAAATTTAGACCTATTGCTATTACATCTCCTTTTCTAAAAGCTATGGAAAAGTTACTCTTACTTAATCTTCAACCTTCACTTAAAGCCTTTAACGATCCTAAACAATTCGCTTATAAACACAGCAGAAGTACTTTAGATGTAGTTGCAGTCTTGTACCACAACATTGTCTTCAGCTTAGACAAGGGGGATAAATTTGTTCACTGCACCTTCCTAGATTACACATCTGCTTTCGACTCAGTACCTAGGGACATTTTGTTAAACAAGCTGGCCGAAACTCAAACTGACTGTTGGGTTGTCAAATGGCTGCATTCTTATTTCTCAGGAAGAAAGCAGTACACTGTATGTCATGGAAAGTCGTCCACTCCTTTGCTTACTGAAGTTGGTGTCCCTCAAGGTGCTGTCCTTTCTCCTTTTCTGTTTTCTTTCTTTTTGCATGATTGGCCTCACTCTGATGAAATGAACTTTGTTAAGTATGCCGATGATCTAACTATTTCAACGTCTGTTAACTCCCAGCTTGACTGTGCTAAGATGAACAGCTCTCAATCAGGAATTAGCAAATGGTCTTCGTGTAACGGCCTTAAACTAAATCCTTCCAAATGCCAGACTGTCAATTTCAGTTTCTGATGTAAACGAAAGTTAGATGAAGCTGTTGGTTCCTATGACCCTTGCAAAATTGATGACACTGATATAGAAATCAAGTCTGAAGTTAAGTATCTTGGATTAATTCTTTCTTCTGACCTATCCTGGTCTTCCCATGTCTTAGCGATTTCTAAAAGAATATTTCGTCTGACTTTTTACATTAAGAAGTTAAGGCACTCAGGCATAACCCAACCACTTCTCTTACAGTTTGTCAACTTGCGTATTTTACCTATTCTACTTTACTGTTCACCCTTATCCTTTCCTGGATTGCTTAAAAAAGACTAACTGTCAGTAGGGTGAGCGCTATCCTATTGGGCCATATCGTTGACATTGTGATTGATAGGCACTCGATTTCATACAACAAATTTACTAAAGGAATTTTGTCAGACTCTGAGCACCCACTCTACCCCCAGCTCCAACCTTGTGTCTCCTCAGGAAAAACAAGGAGTCTTCTTAGAAGAATTTGCTCACGTACGTCTAAGTATAAAAATTCCACTATACCATATTTAGCACGTACTTTATGTGATGAAAATGGTGTCAGGCACGAACTAACTAACCTTCTTTGCACTACTAAATAAACCATTTCTTCCACCCTTACAGTACCAAACTTGATTGTTATTGTATTTCTTAAATTCATAATCCTATCAATTTTTGTTTTTATTTATTTTTCATAATTGTGAACATCAACAGAACATTAGATTCAATATTCTATAGTAACATACTAAAATTTTCAAACTGAATCGACAATACTGTTTGAAACAAACTCACTCTTATTATTATTATTGTTATTATTAATATTTAATGATCTCAATTCATGCTTAAAATATTTTTGACTTTATATCGTAAGCGTGGACAAATTCCTCTGGTTAATTTTTAATTTTATTTATATTTTGAGTAAATCAGATGCAATATTGTGACAAATGCTCAGAATTCCATTCTGTATTATAAGTACTGTTTTGGAATAAAGTAAAATAAATTATTATTACATAACTAACCCTTACAAACCAAACTATAGAAAATTAATCTGATACTCGCTGGTGACTTGCTACAGGATGGATTTTCAGTGAGAAGCTGTGACCAGTGAGGTCCAATTAGATGTCATGTGTGTGGATGGATGTCCCACCAACGACAATGGTTGGGGTCGCATTAAATCACGAATTGGTAGAAGTTATAATTCATGAGCTGGCCATTGAATCGGGTCCCAGTGGCTGAATGGTATACGAGCTTGCCTTCTTACCGGGAGGCCTTGGGTTCGAATCCCAGTGGGTGTGTACTGCCGATGTTTCCCAAACTACGATGAAACAGCTGTCCGGAACCCCCTGGTTTTCAATGGTTCTCTAACTGATATCAATCTTTGATCAACTCGTAAAAACATAACTAACCCTTAAAAACCAAACTATAGAGAATTTGAAGTACAAATAAAGGTAGATACGATACGAAGCCTCGAAAAGAATTTATGACTAACCAACAGTCATTGACTTCAAGGTTTGATCCAACGTTCTGGACTGACTGCTCTTAAAATTTATCAAACTTACTCATAATTCAACTAATCACTGTTACTTCAAGGCGGACGGTATAGCACGCACGAATACAGATGCGACACGTTATATATTATACTCAATAGTGACATGCATGTGATGATAATCAATCAGGGTTATTTTTTATGAGGGTTGATGATATTGCTTAATCATCCAAAACGTAGATGTCAGTGTGACTTCTATTGCTTTTACCGATATGGTTTTATTTCCACGTGACTTCAATTTTAGTCTTCATTGCATACGACAGTGCTACTGATGTGTAGAACGCCATCAGTGTGATATATCTTGCTTACAGGCTAACTCTGTTTAAAAGAGCGCATTCTTCTCCCCCCCCCCCCGCTATTTGCCTAGTCTACTTAAGTCACCTATTATATGTGTCCCTGCAAAAGGATCTCCGAACGAAATCTCAGTACGGATACAGAAGGCTAGTTAAGCATGTGCCAGTTTACGCCGTCTCTGGATTAGTAGACGTGATATCCAGCCGGCTATCGACCAAAGGGCGTGTGTACTGCTCGGCAGTACACTCCGTCCTCCTTTATGGCCAGCTATGAGACCTGGCCATTGAGAGTGAAAGACATGAAAAGCTTGCCTAGCTGTCTTTGATCATAGGTGCCTGCGCTCTATCTCCCGTGTGAAGTGGTATAATAAGGTGAGCGATATTGAGGTTAGGCATTGGTCGAGTTCCAGGTAAGGAGGAATTGGAAATCAGTCGACGAGGCTGTGAAATTACATCGACTGAGATGGTTAGGACATGTATTACGGATGCTTAGTCATCGCCTTCCTCGACAACAGGCAGTGTTAGCTGATATACGGTCAGGTTGGAAAAGAGCTAGCGGCGGTCATACCAAAACCAGAATGGCTTCACCAGTCAATGAAATCCTCAACAGTTAGTTTAAGCCATGTAGGAAGGTGTAGACTTCCTGACTGGTTGGGGTCCTCATGACGGTAAAAACCAATGGTTGGAAACAATTGGTGATATGGCTCAAAATCGTTCTCAATGACTGGCGCAAATGCATCCACTCCTTGTGATTTATAATTTCAAACGTAACAATATCGTTCTTCGTTATTACTATTCCTTTGTCTCACACCTCTGTTTACTATCTCTATTATGCATTTCTTCTCTTGCTTTGTGTGCTACATGGAAGGAGTGTGGCGACTTGAACTGGTGCACATCAGTGCAAAGTTCTATGTCGAAAACAGACAGTCCTTACAAAAGACCTGGCACGGCGAACTGTGAATAAACTTCGGTCTTCTCTAAATACCGTCAGGTGACTGCGAGTTCATCACAGCCGCTACCGAATAAGTCCTATTCACTGCCTTCACCCGGTGGGATTGTGTTCCTCATAAAATTAAAAAGGTGAATGCCAATGTGTAATGCTTATAATAACTGAACTGAGATGGTGGACACGTAAGTCTAACTAAAGGAAGGAGATGGTGAAAACGCTAATTCCAAGCTTAATGGACACCAACCAGAATCCAATGGCGTATGAACTTGTTTTGGTTACACGTAACAATCAGTGAAGTAGCTCCTAACGCTGCCTTATTATTATGACTTGTGGATCAGACTTCAAGTAGTCAAATGCTCGCGATGGTTTGGCTGTGAGCAGTATCCCAGCCGGCGTAAAAAAAATGGTGACATACTGTGTGAGGAACTCCTTGGTGTGCATAATGTACGAAGTTTATGTTTGTTCTAATAACAGTAATCCCCTGTTGCTAACAGTACTACTATTCAATGATAAAGTTATTTTTTCCTTCACGTTTCCCAGTGGAACATAGGGCTTCAAGCCAGAAGGCTTGAAGTTTCTGTAGCAGTGTTTATTTTTACAGGATGGGAGTTGCTAGCCTCATGCCCAACCTTCCCTCTTCACCAATCGTATTACTGGCTTATTGAGGTAAAGGAGTGCGTCGGCCGGGGATCGAACCCCTGATCATGTGCATGGTCAGCGAGAGTGCTAACTGCTGTGCCACTGACGCACAGTAATAAAGTTAACCCCGGAATATTTCATTTCGTTCTCGGTAGGTGTTATCGTTATAATCGTTACAGAACGGAAGGCCTAACTGTTAATCATAGACATCAAAGAGTGTCTGTTTGTGTTACCCAACTACGGTTACGCACACTTATTCTGTGTGTGTGTGTGTAGGAGAGAGAGAGCCAGTGATATATATCCATATAATATGTGTTTGTTTGACAGTCTAATATATATTGCTATGTATATATGGATCGATATTCCATTATAATTAGCCAATCATGTTAAGACTGTCTATTGATTTGTTCATTTTGAATATTCGCTCACACACTTGTTCGGACTTTCTTATATTTTGCTCTCACACTCTTGTGTGACATTTTGATTCTCCTGGTGTTTGGAAAATAGAAGTATCATCGCAAACCTAGTGGTCTTCTGATTTCCGTCTTTCTTGCGTCAGGACTATTAAATTCTCGACCAGTACATAACAGCCAGTGTGATAACACTCCCTGTCTGTTACAAAAGCATCTCAAGCAAATGTGCGGACATGTGTCCGGACTGGCAACCACCCTCGAGTAGTCGATAGCCAAACGCCTAGACCAGTGAGTGAGTTAGGGGAATGACACACACAGTTTGCTCTTCAACAAATTCTTGACAACACGCGTATACAGATACTGTGATAAATATTTGAACAGAAGTACACAATCTTATTCAAAATTCTTCTATATATACACATATTTATATTTATTTTGAAATATTATTCTTTTGTAGTCTGAATTATAATAATTTAAAAAACAAATACAGCATTGTTTTGTTGTTGTGGTTATTATTATTATCATAGGTGATGATGCTGACGCCGTCAGATGGACAGACATCAGTTCTGAACTACGCCTTTATGCAAGTCATCGTGATTTCATTCAACTGGTAGCCAGTTTAAGAAATGCAAAATGGTGATATTATTTTGTTTGTTTTTTACATTAGAAAAAAAGAGACTACTGCTTATTCCGCTTAATTAACTTTAAGTAGTATATGTGTATACAAAGCAAAAAAAAGTGACGAAAAACAAGAAAAAGAGAGGAAAACATAGAGTAACAACAAATTGGAATTCCCTGAGAAATTGATGATATCTCCATCTCTTTTTTTAACATTATATTTTGTAATAATTAGAAAAATTCAAATTTACATTTATTCTCTGTTGTTGTTTTTTTTACATATACACATCAGTACATCATCATAATAATAACATACATTCACTTGTCTTGTGTGTGCTTTAGTGGGGATGTCAAAATATACACGCGCACACATGCACACACACATATCGGTTGAGCTGTTGTAAAATCACCTGAGATTGTGTATGTGTGAAGGGAGGGGGGAAGAGAACTGACGGACGGACGACGACGACAGCAACTCAAAAAGAACAAAGGAGTCTTTCTTTACACGGGAATGGGGGGATAGCATGAAGAATTTTGATAAGACAATTTTCAAAAAAGGACAAAATAAATTCATCATGCTTAAACGGTTAGAAAAAAAGGGTTTTTTTTAAAGGCGTAGGGATTATAAAATCGGACCGGGTGGTTTATAAACATGGGAAGGGGAGTGAAAGTGATTAAACATATAAGAGATAAAAGCGCGCGCACTTTTTCTGGATCATTATTGTTGATGTGTTATTTCAAAGAAAGTAGTCCGGAATTGGTCGACGGGCTGGTATACTACGAACATCCTGTTATATAAGGAAAAAATTTGAAAGAAAAATTAACTATGTCAGCAACAAAGCATCACAGTGAGGAAATAAACAATCGCATCATTCCTTGCAAGCTCATAGTAAAGATGTTCCCAAATGCTTAATGACTAACACTACAGACCCCCTCAGTGTTCAAAAACAATAATAATGATTTACTTTATTCCAAAAACAGTACTTGTGATACAGAATGAAATTTTCAGCATTAATCACAATGTTGCATCTAATTTCCTCAAATTATAAATACAATTAATCACACAGAAAATTTTCCACATCTACAATGGAGGTAGTGTCAAAAACATGCAGTATATAAAATGGAAATAATAATGATAACAGCTACGGTAGTAATAATAATAATACAAGTGAAGATTTCCGTGGGCTTGTGTCACACAGTATTGGCAATGTGGTATAGAAATCTTAGCATGTTTAAAAATATTGAATATAATGTTCTCTTTACGTGATATGGTGAGGGGAAAAACAAAGATTACAGCCGTCATGGAGATAAGTTGGTATTTGCAATTACGAAAGTAAAACAAAGAAGCGACAGGACCATAAATATAATAGAAATAATAAAAGTAAAAAACTTGAAGGTGTATAAGGATGGATGGAGGAAAGGTTAGTTAACTCTTGCCTGACACTATTTTCATCACATAAAATACGTGCCAAGTATGGTATCGTTTTCTGAAGTTACTTCTTGTTCTACCTGAGGAGATGCAAGGTGAAAGCTGAGGGTAAATCTCATGCTCCAAGTCAGACAAAATCCTTTTAGCAAATTTATTGCACGAAGTCAAGTGCCTATCGACAACGACGTTAACTATGTGGTTCACTGGGACACCACTCACCCTACTGACAGTCTTCAGCATTCTACGATTTGTGACATAATCCTTTTTAGGCGAACCAGGAAAGAATAAGGGCGAACAATAAAGAAGAATAGGCAGGATATAAGAGTTTCTGAACTGTAAGGGGAGGGGTTGAGTTATACCCGAGTGCCTTAACTTCTTAATGTAAAATGTCAGGCGGAATATTTTACTGGAGATCGCTAAGACATGGGAAGACCAGGAGAGATCAGAAGAGAGAATAAGTCCAAGATACTTAATTTCTGATTTAATTCCTGAATATGAGGCGTATTGGACAGATAGCCAACTACTGCTACCTTGACGTGTGGGTTGGGTTTGCATGCTACCATGATCCAACGGGTTACACATTGCTTACAAAGAGTGTTTCTCTATGTCCTACTATACCAGAAATGTCATTTGGCTAGACTAAAATAATAGTGTAATTCGTCTACAGTATATTCTACTCATGCATCCACTTCCTGTGACTTATGACCTTCAATGAAACTGTTTTGTATTTCTTTATTACTCCTTTGTCTCACACCTCTGCTCACTGTTTCTATTATGCTTTTCTTGTACTTTCTTCTCTTGCTTCGCGTGCTACACGGAATGTGGCGACTTGAACTTCCGCACATTTGTGCAAAGTTCTATGTCGAAAACAGACAGACTACAGTATATTGCGGATCTGAAGGAGCATTGTGTGTTCCCTCCAGGCGACCAACTAAGCTGCCTCTGGGGTGAGAGGCGGGTTAGGGGGTACTTCTTTAAAAATTCTACACCACACCTTAACTTGTACAAGTATGTAGTCAGCGGTAAGCTGCTCATCATAACAACACAACTACAAAACCTACTTTGAGTAGACCACGTGTGTCCGGCCCATGTTGTCCCAGGTACTACACTAACGCTTGCTCTCTGTTTCAGGTATTTAAAGAAATCAATTTCAACGATGTCAGCATTCGGGAAGTAATAACGACCAGTACACACTTCCACAGCCAAAACAGTCCAAGTCTTTCAAATCGCACAGTACTATGGCATTAACAAGAAGAGTCTGGAATATATTTCCCGGTTTTTTTTATATCAAATGGGTCTAGTGACCTGAATATCAACCTCTGTCTTTTGCTTAATGAGTAAGAGTGATGGCAAACTTTTTAAATGCCAACAAGCAGGGCATTTATCTATAATGAAAATATAGTCTAGCACCCATAACGACTTATTTCTTAAAGCTTAATACCAATTCTTAGCGCACAACAGTAACTACACCAGATCGATAGATTTCGATACACACTTGAGAGTAAGCAAATAGTTTCATCGACATATGATAGTCAATTCGTACAAGAGATAATGTAATTTGTCAGTGATCTCTGCTCTGAATTAGATGTGAAAATTACTGCCAGGCAGCTGAGGAAATCAGTAACTATAATCATCCGCCCTCTACAATTACAAATTAATTTGAAGTTGATGAATCAGTTGTACTCATCAGAGCAGAAAAAGTTAGGCATCATAAGCCTCTGAACCAACTACCACTATTACTTTTTTATCTCAATTGAAAAGCTATCCTGTTCTGAAAACAGACAGTTAGTGCCATTTACCTGCATAATCTGGTTATTTTGATGCATACTTATGCTCTCCCTTATCAACCTTCGCCTAGTTGTATACGTCTAAGCAAGCTATCACAAACAAAGGCTGGCTGACGCATTAATGTAGATAGCACTATCTTGCTTTTCCAATTGACTTACCGCGCGCGGAATAATGCTTTTGTCCACGACAAGTAAAATATTAAGTCGCCTCATCCTGGAGAGAATAAATAGGATGCACTGGATACAGAACTCCGACCCCGCCCAGAACAATATGGATTCAAAAAAAGGCAAATGATGTGCGAAACAAATTGCAACTCTACGCGTCATCATCATCACAGAACGAAGGAGTCAAACTTCTATCTTAATTTCATCAATGTTGAAAAGGCTCTGGATAGCGCTGACCACGAGGAAATTTAGAAAATACTGCAACACTATGGAGTGCAGTGCACCAAATCTTTATCAACCTTATCCAACAATGGCACGTGTCAGGCAATCCACAACGAAAAATTCAGAGAAGCTTTTGAAGTGAATACAAGAGTAAGACAAAGCTGTCCACTACAACCACCGCGGATGATATCCCTAAATGTAGTGGACTGGATCATGCGTCAGACTGTGGGTAGCAAGAAGAAAGGAATACGCCGCCGGATCGATAAGAAAACTCTAGAAGATCTGGATTTCGCCGACGATTTATTTCTCACGTCACACAAACTCGAAGACTTGCAGGCAAAAACTAACAAACTGGCAGCGAAGATTGGACTCCAGGTGAACATAGAGAAGATGGGGTGGTGAAGATAAACAACCAACAGCAACAACAATCAGCACTAATCGCCTTCAATGGGGGAAATTTCCTTCCTTCAGTTATCCAGCCAGGAAGCATCGTTTCAACCACAGGCGGAACGGATGAAGATTTTCTTATTTTGATTACGTCTTGATGTCACACCGTATTTTCAGTACAAGTCTGGAATTTTCAGCATGTGATATCGGTAGCCCAAATTTTGCAGGCCGACCACAGGTATCCGGTGCGCGTCGGCAGGGGATCGAACCTCGGACCATGTGCATGGTCGGTGAGAGTCCTAACCACTGTGCCACCGACGCACAAAAACCAGGGAGTACTGGACAGCTGTTTCACCCTACCTTGGGAGTCCTCGGCAGTACGCACCCACTGGGGTTCGAACCCAGGACCTTCCGGTTACAAGGCAAGCTTGTACACCATTCAGCCACCAAAGCCAGCCAGGATCGGAAGGGCACAGTTCACCTGCATCCCTTCTAAAATCAATTTGGAAATCTTCCGCAATTAGAATAAAGAACAAGGTTCAGATTTTCAACACAAAAGTTAAATCACTTCTTCTATATGGTTCAGAATCTCAACGTGTATGTCACGAGAAGCATTTCCAATAGGATGCATTCTTTTATCAACAGTTGCCATAATTCACTGGCTCCATATTGAGAAGATCAAATGGCCAGAAACTCTGAGAACAAACTAAACCACGATGGACTGAGGAGACCATCGGTTAATATCGCGTGGAATGCAGGTCATCGCTTGAGGGAAACACCGAGTGGGTCGTCCGAGGGTGACATAGAGATTGTGCGAGGAAGAGATAAGAGACTATGCATAATCAATTGTGAGCCCAGTCAAAAGGGGGCAGCAGAAAATAGGACAAAGTAGAGACGTGCTGTTGAAATCGTATGTCCCACTCACCAGCTTCCAGTGTAGAATTAAATGAAAAAAAATAAACACATGGATAGAAGTTTCTGATGCTCACTGTCATACAAAACATTCACGTAAATGACTGAAGCAAAGCTTTTTTTCTGTATAAGAGATATGTGTTGCACACAAAATAAAAAACAATCGATAGGTAGATGGATATGTATAAACTCACTTGTGGTGCAGCTTCAAATATTGAAAATTCTTTTTCTAGCCGTTCACTTAACCGTAAAATAGCAGCAACATTTCCACAACGATAACAATAATTTGGTGCTGACCATACAGTGAGTACACTTTCATGAAAATGCCAACGATAACCTTCCATAACTAATTGATGTGCACGACAAATAAAGTCGATTCGATTCAACTAGGTAGGGGAAAATTATAAATATGTAGTATTAGTGGTTTTTAACACATAGATTATTTCACGATATGTCAAACAGCTTTTTTTTAAAGTAGTATCTCATGACTGGAACTACTCTTTAAGACTAATTGACAGTGGATGTATGTATATGCATGGTTTCATCATCGAATTTAAGCAAAAACACCCGGCCGATAACTGCTACCTTGTCGTGGCGGTCAGGCTTGAATACCGTAATGACCCAACATGCTAAACTGACTGGGACTCTGTCAGTCCTGCAGGTCCTACCATGTCAGGAAGGTTGTTTGGATAGCGATTAAACTAAAAACAGTTACCGTGGGGTACATGGGCTCCAGTATCCAACTGGATCAAATGGCGTATGAACCCATATGGGTAACCGTCAGCCATGGGAATGCAGCTTCTGACGATGCTCCGCTGCCTTGCGGATTAGACTCCAACTCAATAATCAAGCGTAGACTGAGTGGTGCTCGGGAGGCACAAACACGAGAGAGCCAGGCAGGCTTTAGACCAGGAACAGGGTGTATTGATCATATCTTCACCCTACGACAGATTCTAGAACATAGGAATTCCTACCGGCGTCCAACAGTCATTGTATTTCTCGACCTAAAGGCAGCATTCGACTCTGTCGATCGAGAAGTTCTCTGGAGATGCTTGGCTGTAAAGGGAATCCCGAGAAAATATATTGCACTGATTAAGGCACTCTACTCGTACTCATACAGCCAGGTGAGGGCTTATGGCGAGTTGTCATCTGAACTGGTGACGACTAGTGGTGTCCGTCAAGGATGCCCATTATCCCCATTTCTATTCATTTTCATCACAGATGTGTTAATGGCCTTAACCCTAAATGACTTCACCGACTCAGGGATTGACTTGCTACCAGGGAATAATTTCGTTGACTTAGAATATGCAGGCGATATAGTCCTCCTAGGCGACGACTCTGACAAAATGCAGAGTCTTCTAAACACCTTGAGCCGAAATCTACGAATGTTTGGCATGCGATTCGCTCCCGCCAAATGCAAGATGATGTTACAAGACTAGACCACACTGACTCCTAGACTAGAAATAGGGAGTGAAGTGGTAGAGTACGTTGACCGCTTCACTTATTTGGGAAGTAACATCAGCGCCAACGGGTTCATCTCTGACGAAATCTCAGCACGAATACAGGGGGCTCGTTTCGCATTTGCCAGTTTACGCCGACTCTGGCGTAGACGAGATGTTCGACTATCAACCAAAGGGCGGGTGCACTGCTCACCAGTCCGTTCCGTCCTCCTTTACGGTTGTGAGACCTGGCCAGTGAGGGTGGAAGACATGAAAAGATTAGCTGTCTTTGATGATAGATGCCAGCGCTCTATCTCCCGTGAGAAGTGGCATAATAGGGTGAGCAACATGGAGGTTAGGCGTAGAGTTCTAGGTAAACAGGGGAAATCAATCGACGAAGTCGTGAAATTACAAAGACTGAGATGGTTGGGACATGTGCTACATATGCCTAGCCATCCTCTTCCTAGACAACAGGCAATGTTAGCTGACTGGCATAGGGTCAGGCTGGAAAAGAGCTAGCGGCGGTCAAACCAAAACATGGCACCAGTCAGTGAAATCCACAACAGTTAGTTTAAGCCAGTCACGTAGGAAGATGCAGACTTCCTGGTTGGAGTCCTCAGGACGGTGAAAACCGATGATAGCTAGAGACAATTGGTGACATGGCTCAAAATCGTTCTCAATGGCTGGTGCAGATGCATCCACTCCTTGTTACTTATGATTTCCAATGAAACTATATTGTTCTTCGTCATTACCATTCATTTGTCGCACACCTCTGTTTACTGTTACTGTTATGCATTTCTTCCACTTTCTTCTCTTGCTTTGTGTGCTACAAGGAGGGAGTGTGGCGACTTGAACTACTGCACATCGGTGCAAAGTTCTATGTCGAAAGCAGACAGACAGACATATATACGTTCTATCTCCCGTGTTAAGTGGCATAACATGGTAAGTAATATCAAGATTAGGCGTGGAGTGTTTAGTAAGGAGAGTAAGCCAATCGATGAGGTTATGAGGATGGATCGAATCAGATGGCTGGGACAAGTGTTGCGCATTCCTAGCCATCACTTCTCTCGTCAGTCAATGTTGGTCAACAAAGGATTAGGTTTGGAAAGAGTTAGAGGTGGTCACAACAAAACTTGGCACCAATCCGTGAAGTCGCTGACAGTTGGTATGAATCATGTCGGGAGGTGTAGGGGTTCTTGGAACCGACGGTTGGAGATTACTGGTGATATGGCTCAATATAGCTCTGAACAACACTGCTGATGTATTCACTCTCCGCGATTCTCCGTATCCCCTAAACCGTCATGTTTTTCCATGCTGTTATTCATTACCACCCTATCCACATTTTTGCTTATTATAGTATTTTACTCTCACTCGTTTGTCTAACTTTGTGTGCTAAATGGAATGTGGCAACTTGAACTGGTGCACTTCTCTGAGCTAAATTCTATAGACTGGCTGAATGAAGACATTACAGCATATGTCTGTCTGGATTCAACATAGAACTTGGCACCGAAGTGCAGCAGTTCGAGTTGCCACGTTTCAAATAGCACACAAAGGTAGACAAGTAGATTACAACATATACATATAAAAGTATAGCTGAGTTTGTATTCTGGACCGTGTCTATGAACGTAAATCAACATTAATGAGGTATAATAACATTGAGATTCACTCATAGTGATGAAAATCACAAGTAGTACTGCTACTATGCTTTACTGACCACTCAAAAGTTTGATGATGACTGTCACTGATTTAAGAACTAAGTAGGCTTATGTTATGTTAGATGTGCTTTATATAGTGATTTATCATTCCTGATAAGGCTAGTGTACGGCTTCTCTACATGAATCAGGTGATTAATTGAAACTGCATAATGTTATCTATCTGTGTACGTGTGATCACAAAGCCTTTATGCATCTACACCTACTAAAAACTTCACACATCCTATGGGCCTTGACCTGAATAGACCAGAAGAAGTATTTATACTTCTTTAAGTTAGATTTTTTCAATTTAATACTCACGTGTTTAAACAATGAAATATCTCATCTCAAAAACTGAAACATCTCAAAAGACTGTGTATTATAGTTAGAAAATAAAATGACAAATTTTGCTGTAAAACGGCGATAACGTTTGGACAATCAAACAGAATGACTGACTGACTGCCTGACTGGTTTCAGTATATACTTTTGCAAAGATGTGCAACAGTTTTAATTGCCACTCTCCATGTACCATACAAAGTGAAAGAACAGAGTACAGAGAGGTAACAAACACAAGTTTGAGTGGGGAAAAACGGAAGAGCAGTAATCGGAAAGAAGAATGTTTTATTAGATATGACTGTCTGTCTGCTTTCGACATAGAACTTTGCACCGATGTGCAGTAGTTCAAGTCGCCACACTCCCTCCTTGTAGCACACAAAGCAAGAGAAGAAAGTGGAAGAAATGCATAACAGTAACAGTAAACAGAGGTGTGCGACAAATGAATGGTAATGACGAAGAACAATATAGTTTCATTGGAAATCATAAGTAACAAGGAGTGGATGCATCTGCACCAGCCATTGAGAACGATTTTGAGCCATGTCACCAATTGTCTCTAGCTATCATCGGTTTTCACCGTCCTGAGGACTCCAACCAGGAAGTCTGCATCTTCCTACGTAACTGGCTTAAACTAACTGTTGTGGATTTTACTGACTGGTGCCATGTTTTGGTTTGACCGCCGCTAGCTAACATTGCTCGTTGAGGAAGGCGATGACTTGGCATACGTAACACATGTCCTAACCATCTCACTCATTCGATGTAATTTCACAGCCTCGTCGATTGATTTCCCCTCCTTACCTAGAACTCTACGCCTAACCTCCATGTTGCTCACCTTATTATACCACTTCACACGGCAGATAGAACGCAGGCGCCTATGATCAAAGACAGCTAATCTTTTCATGTCTTTCACTTTCAATGGCCATGTTTAACAGACATAAACGAGGACAGAGCAGACTTCTGAGCAGTACACCCTCCCTTTGGTCGATAACCGGATATCTCGTCTATGCCAGAGACAGCGTAAACTGGCATATGCGAAACTATCCCTCTGTATCCGCGCTGAGATTTCGTCAGAGATCAACCCGTTGGGGTACCCGTACTATTGGATATGACAAATCACAAACAGTGAATACATCTGCGCAAGCTATTGACAACGATTTTAAGCCCTACTACCATCAATTGTCTCCAGCCTTCATTGGTTCTTACCAACCTGAGGAACCCAACCAGTCAGGAAGTCTACACCTCCCCACATGGCTGACCGGTTGGCTTAAACTAACTGTTATGGATTCCATTGACTGATGAAGCCATGTTTTGGTTTGACCACCAATAGCCTTCTCTTTTCTAACCTGCTCCCACGTCAGTTAACATACGCCGTCAAGGAAGGCAATGGATGGCTAGGCATGCATATGTAACACTTGTCCTAACCGTTTCAATCGATGTAACTTCACAACATTGTCGGTCGATTTCCCCTCCTAACTAGCACTCAATGCCTACACTCCATCGGCCATGTCTCGTTCACATCCATAAACGAGGATGAAGCAAACTGCGACTGAGTGGTACACACGTCTTTTGTTATACGCCAGAGACGGCATAAGTTGGCAAATGCTATACCAGCCTTCTGCATCCGTGCTCAGATTTCGTCAGCGATCAACCCGTTGGCGCTGGCTGATGCCTTTTCTCAATTAAGTGAAGTGGTCAACACGTTCCATCAACCACTTCATTCTTTATCTTTAAGCTAGGGATGAGTCAATGTAGTTCAGTCCTGTAGCATCATCTTACATTGGACAGCAGCAAACTAGCCACATCGTCACTGGCAAAGACAGAAGAAAACACTGACCAAAGACCTTTAAAAAAAAGCATTCAGTTTAAACAGATAACAAACAGGACTGAAAGAAACTGATATATTCAGTGTTCCAATATTTTAATCGAAAACTACGTGGGATGAGAATTTAATTTAGCTGTGATATTACAGTAGATTCATGCGACATTTTAAAATTCAAAAGGTTATTAAGACATAAGTGCCGCATAAACATAATAGACATGATAATAACCCACATTTCATGTGTTATTACTAAAAGGCACTAACTAATTATAAACAGATAAAGTCTAATTATATTTCAATAGTTTACACACAATGATAACTGTTTTGTTATTGGTAATATTTCGAGCAAAATCACTACTGCCCGTGTTCACACCACTGTTAGAATTGTTTTATTCACACATGTATGATTTGTACTCATATTTGTAGTTCATTTTTTGTTCATTCATTTTTGTGCATTATGTTCCAAGTTGTTGACAGTTGTGCTGCTGAGTCACTCTTGTTACATGTATCCGGTGTGACTTTAATGAATATCGATTCTGTTATAAGTCTTTCTTTCCATTTGTTCATGTTAGTTTTTTAGAATACACACATTGTTCCAATCGATATTGTGGTTTTTGTCCCATGTATGTGTAGCTATTGATGAATTTATTTCAAGATTTTTGTAAGCTTGTGTTCCTTCCTGTTGGTTGATCTTTGGTTGGGCGTTTATGTTTATTCGCTCTTATTTTGAGTGATCTGAACGTTTGCCCCACATATTTAGTCGGGCAGTCAGCACAAGATATTTTGTAAATCAAATTGGTTTTATCCATTATTTTTATGGGATCTTTCAGTTGATTTATTTTTGATTAGATTCGTGGGTTTGAACGTTGTTCGAATGCCGATATCTTTGAATTGCCTCTGATGTACCATTTTTATATGGTATTGTGACTGTTTTTTCCATTCTTCCTTCTTGTTATTCTCCGGTTTTACCCTCTTTTTTATATTACCTTTTATAAATCCTTTAGGTTAGTTGTTTTCGAGTAGCATTTTGAATAGGACGTTTATTTCTTTAAACTGGTCCTCTGGTGTTGTTGTAAGTCTATGTATTCTATCTGCAAGACCTTGCAGTAATCCTCGTTTTACCGTGAGTGAATGAGCTGAGTAATAATCAAGGAATCTTCCAGAGTGTGTGGTTTTTCTATAATATACCGTCGTTTTTATGCTACCATCTGTCATTCTTTGTAGTTTGTGGTCTAACATAGGCAGTTCCCAATTTCATTCTCTATTTCCATAGTGAATTTTATTGGGTTAACATGGCTGTTTATGAGTGAGAAAAGTTTCTCAATATCGTTTTTTTTCACTATGACTAGTGTGTCGTCTACATATCTCCACCAACATTTTAATGATCACTTGAATGGTTTAAAGGCATTCTCTTCCCAATAATCGATTATTATTGGTGAGATAGGCGATCCCGTAGCTACTCCCTCATTTTGGTATATTTTCCCTTCGAATGTGAAATATGTTGTCGTCAGACAGAATTCCACCCCTTTTATTATCTCTTCTACGGATAACTGTGTTCTGTCTATTAGGAACAATGTGTGTATTCTAAAAACTAACATGAACGAATGGAAAGAAAGACTTATACCAGAATCGATATTCATTAAAGTCACACCGGATACATGTAACAAGGGTGACTCAGCAGCACAACTGTCAACAACTTGGAATATAATTCTGAATACAAAAACATAAATGAGCAAAAAAATTTATAATAATGAACTATATATATGAGCACAAATCATACATGTGTGAATAAAACAATTCCAACAGTGGTGTGAACACGGGCAGTAGTGATTTTGCTCGAAATATTACCAATAAAAAAACAGTTATCATTGTGTGTAAACTATTGAAATGTAATTAGACTTTATTTGATCTAATCCACAATGCTCAAACTTTTTACTGATAATTAATATAAACAGCATTATCAATTAAAATAAAACTATGTGAAAATATGTTAGAAGTTTTTCTTGAATATATATATATCTTACTTACCTGATTAAAGTTGGCTACAACATCTGAGCCAAATAAATAACCAGCACCTCTAGGACTAACACCCCAACCGGCTGTTTCTTCAGGATCAGACCATAAAAGATCACACATTGGACCATCATGAGGAACTTCTTGTTTTCTATCAATGGTACGAATCTGATCTAAAGTTGTGATTGTAGGTGACAGACCACCATGAACGCAGAATATCTTTATAGAAATAATTAAAATTTATGTAATTGTTTTTTTTAAACTACAAAATATTGCTAGTAAATCACATATTCTAATAATAAAGTAATTTTTTCCTTCACGTTCCTCAGTGGAACATTGGGCTTCAAGCTAGTGGCTTGAAGTTTCTGTAGCAGTGTTTTATTTTACAGGATGGGGTTGCTAGCCTCATGCCCAACCTTTTCTCTTTACCAGGATTATTTCTGGCTTAGCGAGGTAAAGGAGTGAATCCGCGGCCGGGGATCGAACCTCGGACCATGTGTATGGTCGGCGAGCGTCCTAACCGCTGTGCCACCGACGCCAAATCACATATTCTCTGAAATATTAATATAAACTATCTACGTAAAGTTATCCTAAAGAGAGAGAAAAATCTCAATTTTTCTATTCATAAAACAGAATATACCCATCAAGGCTTATTGGGGACTCATCAACTAGATGTAACTACATTCCCCAGTGAGTGACGGTGCCCCCCCCAAATGAGGCTTGAACACAGTACCTATAGTTTAACATACACCTGGATTCCACGGCGCTAGTCACCATCCACCAATTTATTTTAAATAATCAAACATCATCGAAGTCTCTGCACAAGGAGACGCCATGTCAACCTGAAGCTGAGCACTTCGGTTCAATCAGTCAACGGGAATGTCCAAATTCAATAAAAGGATAAACAACAATTTACACCTTTTAATCCTACAATACATCTCTAGGACAAAAGGTGAACCAAAAACCCTAATGAACCTAAGATTATTCCAGAAAGACAAAGATGCCGTCTGATAGTAGGAAATATAGTTAATATACTTATAATTACGATAAGCTACTTAGATAACTCACCAACTTACTTCTCTATATGAAATACATACTTTAAATGATAACGATGTTTCAAAAATGCATCACTTGTCTGACTATGAAAGTTAAGTCATAGGTCTTACACAACTTAAGGTCACATGTTTAGCAGGCTGATGACACCCGACAGAAAGCTGCTACCTTGACGTGGTGGTCGGGCTTGAACACCTCAATGACCTAATCAAGCTATACTAGCTGGGACTTATGTCGCTTGAGGTTCTACCATGCCAGAAAGGTTGTTTGGATAGCGGTTAAACAAAAAGCAGCTACCCCATCCAATACCATGATCCAAACAAATTCACAAAATATCATGCCGGATCGGCCGGGGCCCGGATTAACAACGACCGCGCTTCCTGCTGCTGTGTCACAGGGCAGGAGTGATAAACATGCTACTGAAACACACCGAACAATAAAGAACGAACAAAAACAGGTCGCGTGTGACCGGCCTCAAGCAGTTGTCCCCTGGGCTTTGCGGTCACGCAACCAACTTCCACGGTGTGGGCAGCCGGGAAGTAACAATCGCCCTCACAATCCGAAATGCACACGAAACCTCTTTAATCCTCACTCATCTAAGAGGTCAATCATTTATTTGCAATCTTTACAACCCAAGTAGTTGGTGATCTCAAAATCTGGAGGATACTTTCACCAAACATGAAACGTTTTCTCACCTCCTTCGGTTATTGTCACTTAGTAGTTGAAGGGTGCGCGTCGGTGGGTGGTACAGCGGTAGAATGCTCGTCAACCACGCTTCACGTGGTCTGAGGTCCAATCCCCCCAGTCAATGCACTCTTAAACCTCGCCAAGCCAGTAGTAAGATCGGTAAGGCGGTAATGTGTTGGGTTTATGGGCTAGCCAACTCACTCCATGAAAAAAATAAAAACCCACTGCTACCGAAACTTCAGAGCTTTAACTTGAAGCCTTATGTTCCACTAGGAAGGCAAAAGGAATAAAATAATAAACAAATAAAATGTAGTCGGAGTTTTTTCTTCAGCTTGTAATATATATGTTTAATTTTATTTGAAGAATATTTTCTTATCAAAGAAATTAATGTTTCTTTTTAATAGTATCGAACGACTATGATTAGAAAAAATTCAGGCGAACGTGAGCAAATTATTACTAGACTATTGTTAAACAAACACGTGAACAGGATAATTAATATGCACATTAATAATGCCTCTAAATAGAATGTTGCATATTAAAGTTCATGGTCATAAATGACAATGAATTATTATTTTATTTTATTCAAACGCAGAAAAGAAACTTGGTACAATATGGCACAAAGAAGGATGCGCCACACAATAATAATAAAACAACATAGATCAAAAGAAAAAAAGAAGGAAAAGAAATATATATATATAAGTCGAGAACGGATAAAGAACTTCATCTGGAAGGAAGACAGTCATGCTTAACAAGTTCGAACAGTATTCGTTAACTATCATCGGGAAGAGAAGAAAAAAGGAAATTGCAACACATTCGCCATTGATTACGATTCTTGGCCATATCCGATAACGTTTCGAGCCATCGATTTGAGCTATCTTTCGGACCCCAACCATGGAGTCGTGACACACCAACCGATGCTAATCTACCACAAAAATCCTACATCCCACAACGCCACGTCATGGACTGACCATCTCTCCGCCTTTTCTATCCCGTCCCAGGGCAGGCTAGCGAACAGAGACCTGTACGGAAGCCTCTGGGATGACATTCGCAGCACATGTCCAAGCCACCAGAACCGGTGTTCCCAGATGACGACACTCAATGAGTGGTAGTCTTCACTGTGTTCAAACACACGCCGCCGAACCTGAGAATTACTCACGCGGTGATGTCATCCATCGAACGCAGGCAATCCTGCGGAGACAGCGACGATCGAGCACGCAGAATGGCTGCACATCCTCAGTTCAGAGAGGCCAGGTTTCACAGGCGCAGCCCGCACCGAAGCATTGTATACCCGACCTTTCACAGCAAGTCTAACGTCGTGACGGCGCCAGAGGTGCCTCAAGTTGATGTATGCCACCCTAGCCTTCATTATACGGTTGGAAATCTCATCCGTCACCCCTCCACCAGCACTCACACAACTACCCACCCAGGTACACAAACTTATCAACAACTTCAAGCGGTTCACCCGCAAGAGTGATTGCAGGTACATGCTCTTGCCAATCTTGTAACAGTACTTTGCACTTAGACGGAGCAAAATACATACCATACTTACAGACACTGATCGCCAACTGATTAAGTGCGATTTGGGCAGCCTGCATGCTATCGCACAGTAAGACGATATCGTCTGCATACTCGAGGTTGAAAAGTTTATCTCCAGGTAGCAGATCTACACCACCTTCACGCACATCCTTCAGAGCTGACTCCAGAATGTCATCGATGGCAAAGTTGATGAATGACGACAATGACAATGATGACAATGAATAAAATATACCAGTTAATGCTCCTAGATTATTCTTGAAAATGAATTTTATTCATTTTGCTTATATGAACAAGTATTAATATCAAAAACAGGAAAAGGCACCAGAATAGGAAATTATGCATTATCAGTCGGTTTGTAAGTGAACATTAATTAAGTAAAACAGAAGATTTATTCATACGAGTGTAAATGAATCAGATGAATTTTATTGAAATGCAGGAAATGTACAAATTGATAACATAACGAAGGGTCGCACCACCTTGAAGGTATGACACAGTACACTATTTTAGAATTTATGCATTCTACAGGGCAACAACAATGGTTGGACTTGTTTCTCTTTTTTTTTTGTCTGCGCACATGATTCCAGCTGAATTGATTTCGTCAGCTTGTTAATCACAGAAGGTTTAATCTCAGACATAAAATTGCTTGCTGTTCACGGAGGCAATACATTTGGTAGCCATATTCTTTCATATAAACTTATCTGGACAGTTATTTTGAAGAATGGCATTACATATATATACAGACTTCACAGTTTAACCTCATTTACATTCTTCCGAACATACAGCTCTCATTCTCGTATCGGAGGGGAAACGGAACCGGCAATATATACACTATCGTGTCCAAATAGTTTTCTCAGGAGAGTACCTTTTCATAGTACCATCTGATATTCCTGCAAGAGAAAAATCAAAGAGATTTCGCCCTATGATGTAGATCACAATAAAGTGGGTAATTTTATTGTCAGCCTGTCGAAAATGTTTTCATAATTACACCTTAACTAATGCATGTATATGTGACACTGTAGAAGTTGAAGGAATTATTCAAAGAAAAGTACTTTGTTCACCAGTTAGTATTTTGATTTATAATGGTTATTTTCAAACAAATCATAAGAATTCTTTAGTTCACAGTTTAAAATCCTTCATCTTTTATTCAGTGCAACTACAGCTTACAAATATGCAAGCCCGACCACTAAGTCAACGGAAAATCAATCGACGAGGCTATAAAGTTACATAGACTAAGATGGCTAGGTCACGTGGTGCGCATTCCTATCCATCGCCTCCCCTCCCCGACGGGCATTACCAGCTGATATAGGTGCAGGTTGGAAAAGAGTAAGTGATGGTCAAACAAAAACATGGCCTCATCAATCCATGAAATCCTTGACAGTTAAACTGAGTCAGGTAGGGAGATGCAGACTTCCGGGTTGGGGCCCTCGGGACTCTAGGAATCAATGGCTGGAGACAATAGGTGACATGACTCAAAATCGTTGTCAATGGCTGGCGCAGATGCATTCAGTCTCTGTAATCTTTCATATTCCTTTATACCATTACCACCCACTCTGTTTCACTCTTATACTTGTCAAACTCTATTGATTCTCTTCACTCATCTTCTTGTCTACCTCTGTGTGCTATTTGGAACGTGGCAACTCGAACTGCTGCACTTCGGTGCCAAGTTCTATGTTGAATCCAGACAGAGACAGAGACAGACCACTAAGTCAAGACGGCAGTTATTGGTCTGGACGAATCTAGACAATGACTTTTGCGTCTGAATCTCACTCCAACTATTCTAATTTCGAATAGATAGCTAATACGATTAAGTATCAAAATAAGTGTGACTTTATCTCAAAAGAGTGAATATGTACAAAACTGCTGAGTTCCTTTTGCTTATTAACACAGACCTACAAAACTCTTTCTCTTAGAATTTATAAGAAACGGAAAGTTAAGTAACCTCATTTGGATTTCGATAAGAAGTTGGTGCACATCGCAGCTGTTATCACAGTGTTTTATAAACCTACATAATCTAAGTTGTTTATGGACTATTATGCTACTTATATATATGTATATATATGCAGTATTCGGAGACAGTTTCCAGGTTAGCTGACGCACACTGCGGAACTTTCATATATTAACAGTCAACCCCGTAATGAGGCTCAAATTTGCCTGACTTACTCAGGCTTTTTTAGGTATTTATACAGAAAGGATTGGTTGGGGAATGTCCTTTCAAACAAACTATATTAGAAATGCAGTCAGTAACTGACTAAACGACAAGAAATAAAGACCAGTTACAAATCCCGAACAGGTTAACGGCAGTCATAAGACTTTATGCAATGCAGCCTAAAGTCACGACGATGCAAGTAAACTGCATGCAAACTGTAGAAATTCACCTTTTGTATCGCCAGTAGTCTGACTGCTTTAACTTAACACCAAATTGCTTGAAACTAGAGTATACTGCAAGGACTACTCGGATACAACAATTACTATTATTGCAGTAAATTTGGGGCCAGAACGAGGAGATTCAAGAGACAAAGCATAAGTAAGATTATTTCTGAGAAAAATGGCTCTTCAATTAGCTCCCAGGATAGACGACTGGAACGCTGGAAAGAGCACTATGAGGAGCAGTTTAATTGGCCCACAGCCACGCTCAACCTTCCGAACATCCAACACCCTGAATGGAATATAGACACAGATTCTCCTTCCTTAACTAAGGTTACTACAGCTGTCACTAATCTGAAACAAGACAAAGCAGCGGGACCTGATGGAATGACTCCAGAGGTATTTAAGTACGGTGGAGACAGTTTACTGTCTGCATTAACTGAGGTACTAGGCAGCGTCTGGGAATCAGAAGTCCCATCGGGTTGGTGTAAGTCACTGATTATCCCCATATACAAGAAGGGAGACAAGTCTTCCTGTGATAATCACAGAGGGATTAGCTTGACTAATATAGTATCTAAAGTCCTAGGCTCAATAATCAAGCGTAGACTGAGTGGTGCTCGGGAGGCACAAACACGAGAGAGCCAGGCAGGCTTTAGACCAGGAACAGGGTGTATTGATCATATCTTCACCCTACGACAGATTCTAGAACATAGGAATTCCTACCGGCGTCCAACAGTCATTGTATTTCTCGACCTAAAGGCAGCATTCGACTCTGTCGATCGAGAAGTTCTCTGGAGATGCTTGGCTGTAAAGGGAATCCCGAGAAAATATATTGCACTGATTAAGGCACTCTACTCGTACTCATACAGCCAGGTGAGGGCTTACGGCGAGTTGTCATCTGAACTGGTGACGACTAGTGGTGTCCGTCAAGGATGCCCATTATCTCCTTTTCTATTCAACTTCATCATAGATGTACTAATGGACTTAACCCTAAGCGAATTCAGCAATTCAAGGATTGACTTGCTACCAGAAAATAATTTCGTTGACTTAGAATATGCAGGCGATATAGTCCTCCTAGGCGACGACTCTGACAAAATGCAGAGTCTTCTAAACACCTTGAGCTGCAATCTACGAATGTTTGGCATGCGATTCGCTCCCGCCAAATGCAAGATGATGTTACAGGACTGGAATGCAGCGACTCCTAGATTAGAAATGGGGAGTGAAGTGGTAGAGTACGTTGACCGCTTCACTTATTTGGGAAGTACCATCAGCCAGTGTCAACGGGTTGATCTCTGACGAAATCTCAGCACGAATACAGGGGGCTCGTTTCGCATTTGCCAGTTTACGCCGACTCTGGCGTAGACGAGATGTTCGACTATCAACCAAAGGGCGGGTGCACTGCTCACCAGTCCGTTCCGTTCTCCTTGATGGTTGTGAGACCTGGCCACTGAGAGTGGAAGATATGAAAAGACTAGCTGTCTTTGATCATAGGTGCCTGCGCTCTATTTCCCGTGTAAAGTGGCATAATAAGGTGAGCAACATGGAGGTTAGGCGTAGAGTTCTAGGTAAACAGGGGAAATCAATCGACGAAGTCGTGAAGTTACAAAGACTGAGATGGTTAGGACATGTGTTACGTATATCAGGTCATCGCCTCCCTTGACGAGCAATGTTAGCGGATATAGGGTCAGACTGGAAAAAAGCTAGCGGCGGTCAAACAAAAACTCGGCACCAGTCAATGAAATCCACAACAGTTGGTCTAAGCCACGTAGGAAGGTGTAGACTTCCAGGCTGGGGTCCTCGGGACGGTAAAAATCTATGGTTGGAAACAATTGGTGACATGGCTCAAAATCGTTCTCAGTGGCGCAGATGCATCCACTCCTTGTGACTTATGATCTCCAATGAAACTGTTTTGTTTTTCTTTATTACTCCTTTGTCTCACGCTTCTGCTCACTGTCTCTATTATGCTTTTCTTGTACTTTCTTCTCTTGCTTTGTGTGCTACATGGAGGGAGTGTGGCGACTTGAACTTTCGCACATTTGTGCAAAGTTCTATGTCGAATACAGACAGACAGATTCAAGAGAGCACCGGAATAACAAACAAACATGAATACATCACATGTTACCACTGCTTAATACGGAGTCATTACACGGTATGCCTGTACATCAATAACGGAGAAACATGAATTAAATACGTAAGACTAAAACACAGATACTCTATGCCAGCGGTTAGAACGATGCTCGACTTAAACCCAAAAAACACTCCATCAAGAGTCTAACTATTCTTATGAGGAAAACGACTAATCCACAGTGTAAATTCGTGTGGGAATCTCAAATATGAAATAGTACATGGAAATAAACAACTTATCCACAACTCAAATAAAAACAAGTTACGTTAAGTTTGAACTCAACAGACTAATTACTGTATTGATGACATGGCGAAGCCTTAGCAACAGCTGGTTACCACAGAAACGATATATAACAAACGCGTAAAATGCCAACACTTGAAACAGAGGGATTGATTCCCTATCCACCATTACACAACAGATGAGATCTACTACCAACGAACTTAAAAAGAATGTTTCAGCAGACATCAATAAATCACTTAAATCGCACCTTGATAGAGAAAAAATGGCGAAACAATGTCCACCAATAGATTTGTGAATTTAATAACACTGCAACCATACGGAACGACATACAGACCCAGGTTGTCTTTACGTTTTCCTTGAAACTATTCTTGTTGTAACGGGAATGTTGGCTAACTATTAGCATGATGTAAGTGGAAAAAACAAATCCAGAACTAAATTACATAAGTCACCCTTCATTCTGCTTAACTAGTTTTAATAAGCAACTTAACAAAACCAAAAAAGTGAGGCGATGTCGAATTGCTTTAATAATTCGTGGATAACGCAATTCTATACTTGTCCTCAACAGCATGAAAAACAGACAAGAATATAAACACAAAACTTATCACTTACCCTCCCATCAATTACTGCAGAGAGGCATAAGTAATCAAAAATCTCAGTACACTGCCTCCAGACCATTGCTGAACCATACTTCCTAAGGCATTCTTCATAAAATCCATACACCATAGTGATTTGACGACTTTCATGATTCCCTCGTATAAGTGTTATTCTGTCTGGATATCTCACCTACACAAATTAACATAACACAATAAAGTCACCTTCAGGGCAAGAAGTAGCAGGAAAGTCTCAACACTGTGGTAACCGCGATCGACGAAATCACCCAAGAAAAGGTAATTCGTGTCTGGAACATCTCCGCCAACCTTGAAAAGCTCTATCAGATCGTAAAATTGACCGTGAATGTCACCACAAACCTGCAGAACATAATGAGTATTAACACAATAGCGTAATTTTAATTACAGTCACTGGTGAATCAACACATTGGACGTTACTTTCTTCTATGAGGATTTCCCGAGCTTTGGCGCAGAGAGCTTTAACTTCATCTTCAGTGATAAGTTTACATGCTCTTAACTGTTCTATTTGACGATCGAGATCACTCTGACCAGCCATTCGGGAACAAGTATTTATACTTTTCCCGCTTAAAATTCAAACCCAATAAAGCTCCATTCATTCTTCAATTATCATGTAGCTCTGATACAAGGTTGCCTTAAGGTCACACAACACAATATATCTAACGTTCCCAATCTTTTAGGCTATCTGATACAAGTGAATATATTCTCTTCATTCGTTTTCTTAGTGTATAATTCTCATGTTTTCAATGGCCTGGCAAGGACAACATATTAACTTACACAAACTTAGAACTAAAGAATATTCCTTTCTCTCAACTTCCAGGGAACGAAATGTGACGACTTTTTCTCCTTGATGCGTTCTTTGATTATTTTCCCAGCACAGGAGTAGTTACCATGTGTTTCAACCCTAATAAGCACAACGAGCGAATTTTGAAAATGGAGTGCAATTTACACGTTTTTGATTAATTCTGGCTTTTGTTGTGCTATACTCTCCAAAAGTCTATAGATTTACTTTTGGTCGGTTTATTCTGATCAGAGTTTACCTTTCAGTTTTGAGTCTATTTAATTATTGGAAGTTATCTTCTTAAGACTTAATAGTAATATATGCCCATTTCTGTGCACTCAGTGTTTTTATTACTGATTGGTAAAGGTTATATATAAAGTCACATTTAAATCTTATTGCCCAAATCCGCTCTAAAAAGCATGCCGGTCAAAAGGAACCTCTGTAGAAGGCTTATGTGCCAATTTCCAGTTGGAGAGGGAATGTATTGTGATAACCACAAGAAATGGTTTCATAGCATGTGCACAAACCTAACTCCTGCAGCATACAAGGGCTGCTGTAAACCTCTGGCGAAGTGGCTGTGCAATTACTGCTATAGTACGACTAAGTTTCGTATAACGCGTGCCTTGTACCACTCTCAGTGGTACTCTAAAGCCCATGGACTGCAAGGGCCTTTCACCACAGAAGAAAAGAGACCACTGCTCAGACACCGATAACGTGACTGGCGTCACCGACAAAACAGTACATGTTCCTGATGTGTTTCTGTCAATTAGTGGGTGCATTTCAGCAAAGAAGAGCATCCACCATATTTCAGACACCCGTGCTGCCCCAGCGATACTGGATAACCCCTCGAGTGATGGTAATGGAATGACTGGCACGAAGAATAGGTGTACCATGGGTTGAAAGCCTGCAGCTCAGGTCGCCCAGGGACTGTTAGGTCAAGCCTCGTCCACACCGGTATATAGCAGGCAGATAATAGTCGACTGCGATTAGCGAGGAGGACGCCAATGAATGGAGTGATGTAGTCTGTTTCAAAAGGCGAGGTGAGGACTACACATCGGCCACACTACCCACGAAGGACAAAAAGACATTTATGCCGCAAGGCAAGAAAGCCACGGCAAGTAAACTCAGTCCTTCTAACAGACCGCTCATTCTCCACAAAGTGGAAGAGTCACCGGCCTCCTATCCCAAGGTCAAGTTCGAGTATGCTCTTGACTTGTTCAAGCTCCTTTTGGATAAGTCACTGCCAAAAACATATCAGACATAACAACAGACAGAGTATATAGAAACGGCCAATACTCCTATCAGTTTAGACTCATTTGGATTCAGGTGTCATAGTTAGTCACGATTTAACAACTACAGCACACTCTCGCGTGGTGGCTACACGTAGTTTCAGACCTTTATGGGCGATTAACAGAGCCTTTACTGGAATCATCAATGGCATATTCACCTCCTTATGTACATCTGTGGTTAGGTCAAAACTGGAAAAATGCATCCAAACAGCCGGTCCTTGCATCAGTGGGGCCCCACACACTCTAGAAACGGTTCAAAGGAAGGCAACACGTATGGTTCTCAGCACGACTAACTTATCACACGAGGAAGGGCTAGACGGTTTAAGTCTCTTCTCCCTGTCATACAGTAGGCAGAGAGGGGATTTATTCACAATGTTTAAAGTATAAAATAATGACCACGGACCTGACCTATTATCGCCTTTCCTTCTCGCCAGGTCGGAGCACCTTAGAGGACACAGCAGGAGATTTCGAAAGCCAGAAAGAAATCATATGGCTGTTGAGTACTGGTTCTGACACTGAGTAATTAACACTTGGAACCGACTCCAAGAAGAAAAGATGTCTGTTACCTCAACCGATTCAATCAAGAAGGTTTTGGACAACCACTGAAATTTGCTAGGAATGGATTAACACAGGCTCCAAGCCTCCTATCCTGAACCAATAAATCTAAATCTGAAATCTAATAACGTCATACTGTACATGTGAAATAGTGTATGACTGTGTAGACTAGTCCAAAAACATTGTGCTCGAAAATCAGGCTGAAATTATCCAGCATGCTCAAGGTCATTGACGGAGTGAGACGCTCAAAGGTCATTTTCGTCCGTATTAGTCGGCCATGTTGGATTCCATTTCCGTAGCCGTTCGTTTACACATCGGTTTTCCCGTTTATCTTGCATTTATTCACAACTCATCTTGATGCGCATTGTTCAAAAATGCTGTGTTTCACCTCATTTTTGTTTCCGTTGCTGTCAAAATTACTAATTTCGTATGTTTCGGAAGTTTTTACCACCAGGGCAGTGCAATCACTCCATTACAATTGTTTTACACGTTGTTTTCATTCCCAGTTGGAATGTTTTAGTTGTTTTTCGGCTACTAATGAAGTAGTTCTGCGTGGAAGTTTAGAAAAATATGCACGTGAACGTGTTAAGCTGACAAAAGCCGTTGTTTTTAGTCCATTGGCTGGTTGCCGTTATTGTTTCTTGCTCAACTGACTAATTGGTATGTAGAAATCTGGAAAAAGCACTGTCTTTCACATTCATGTTTACAGCTTGCAGCAATCTGCGAGTCAATCTGGTGAGGAGAATACGATCAGGTTTGATATTGGAAAGGTTTATGAAGAGCATATCAAACTTGGAGATTCCAGAACGCGGTTTGAAGTTGAAAAAGCTTTGAAGCTTTTCGAGAAGCTGAGTATACCATCAGTGTATATTATCAGTTAAAGAATCAGATATATTGTCAGAGAATCTATATCAAACAAGGTTGAGTCACATGAGAAGTATGAACCTGTTGTGCCTGTATGTAGTTTTGGAACTGAAGGATACTTGAAAGCAACGAGAAACCCCTGAATGGTAAGTGTTAACTATCCTTATTAATGCCCAATGTACTAGATCCAAATACATGAACTAAGATCGCCTGTAGCAAAGCCATTGTTAACGGCCATTCACTGTGTTGCAAAACCACTTCAAAAGCGGATAACATGATGATCTGGTTAGTGTACGAACTATCCCAGTTAAAGGTAAGACTTTAATTAGCGAGAATAAAATTCGGGTTGTGGTCTGCAACAAGCTGAGGAGCTGATTATTATTCGGGGTAAAATATTGGCTGAATACAGATTGCTTGTTTCATTTCAAATAATGAAATTCCCATTTTTTGAATGTTTGTGATTTCTCCGTGTCTATAAATACGGATGCCCATGGTCTAAATAAATTTTCCTGAAACTATTCGTTTTCTTTGTCTTGGTGAAACATCTGTTAATACTATTAGAAGTTTAGGTATCAAAGTAGGATGTTCTGTGACTAAGAATCGTAGTCGTCGTGTTACGGATTAATATCGCGCTTGTAACTGTTATAACCCTATGGATATAGGTTTTCCCTCATGGTACATTATGATATCTAGAAGTCATAAGCATACCGTCTTTTGTAAATGTATTCTTACTTTTTAAGTGACTGCAAATAGTGAGTAATTTGAGGTGATAGGATGAATACCTCCAAACGCTTTCGTGAAGATTAGGATAAATAAAATAAAATAAATAATAATAATAAAAAATAAAAAAATAAAAAATAAAAATTCATTTCTTTTCGACTAGGAGACGATTCTTTTACCAAGCAGGTCCCCAAGTGTCCGCTTTTACTATGAAATTCAAAGATAACTTTAAGTTGCTCGGTAAGGTAGTAGCTAAGGGTGACTACCTTCAGCGGAAACCACTTTAAGGTAACTACGTAGCTTTAGGTAATGCGTCATAGAAGCAGCGTAGGTTAATTGTGTCCAAATATATTAAACGTTGTATAACTGGTCAAATCGTAGCTCTTACATACTAGTTAGTCTTATAAATAATGAATGCACCGTGCAAACGTTTACTTTGATTTGCATACCTAGCTCATTAGCATTATACCTGCATGTGGTATACATTTAAGGCTGATACGCTGTGTGATGAGTTCTGCGAAACACGGTTGTATCATGATTAAAGCAAGAAAAACAGGTCAAGTATAGGTAAGATGCACGGACGGACAAATTGTAAGAGGAGAGGATGAGTTAGGCTCGAGTGCCTTAACTTCTTAATGTGAAAAGTCAGACGAAATATTACTTCAGAAATCGCTTAGACACCGGAAGACCAGGAGTGGCCAAAAGAAAGAATTAATCCAAGATGCCTAAGGTCGGACACGATTTCTATACCACTAGAAAATTATACAACGGTAATGGGAATTAACAGCCTAATTTAAGTAACTTTTACATCAAAAACCGAAATTAACTGCCGCATATTTGGAAAGATTTAGTTAAAGGCAGTTAGGAGAAGACCATTTGCTAACTCCTTAGAGAAAGCTGTTATCAACCATGACACGTAAACCGTTAATGCCCAGCTCTTGCTGAGCTCGGGCTCACGCTATTCCTTGAAGTTTCTCAGAAACGCTAAGTAATAACGGACGCAAAACCAAAACACCAATTGTTGACTTGAGGATTCTGTATTGTTACACCAACCTATAAATACTGATATAACTAAGATCTGTGAACAAATATTACAATAATAAATTACAATATTACTTCTGACGATGTTTTAATCTTCTTTCTGAACAGCGACCGATGAGACGATGACTGTCATATTGATGCCTCCGCGAAAATTGGGGAAGTTGGTTTTGAGCAAACAACCAAGAATTGATCGTTCAATCTTCAACTACATTGACACTCCCCGGCAAAAAAGGGATCCAACCCTTTTTTCCTTCACGACCAATGCACGTTGACTTGGATGCCATTGCGAGAACCTGGGTCACACGGACAGAGCTGAAATGGAAAACAAACAGAAAAGCCAACACACCACAAGCATACTCACAGCACAATCTCACACATCGATGACGACCTGCGCCTTCCAGTTAAAGTCATCCTCTTGCAACAAAATCGCCACTTGTTAAATGACTCTTGCAGAATGCAACGTGACCATAGCACCAACTCATGATACTCTACGCACATCCTCTTATCTACTCACTACCAATTACCACTGCAATCGCTTGTCACTCATTCTGCCTCAATTCTAGTAACGGTGATGTATGCGAGCCTCAGTCGTTTACACTCATTCTCCCCGGCGTGTCGGACCACAGCTAACAATTATCTCCGTGTGCATTTCATTCTCAGCACTAGCCTAGCCCCCTCGGCGTATACGACCCATCTGCTGTCTCTAACATCAATCTATTCATTCATGGATGTAGAAGACTCGAAACAACTTCAGAAGTAATCACGACGAAAATTTTAACAAAATTACGCAATAACAACAAGATACGAAAACAACAAGTAAACACAATGGATCCAAAAACACCAATTGATATGACACACCACACATATGTACAAAAAGTACACACAAACTCGCGGACCAGATCTTGATGGAATTCCTTTGAAGAATCGCAGGACTTACACCAGTACGCCTACAACCCTTCACAGGTTGACGATTGTAAGTTGTGGAATGTACGGACACAAACAAGATTAACCAACAATTACGATAATTGGAACTTACACAAGTATTTAACACAAACATATGTACAATCAACACATCAAATGTTGTGGATACCGGCATGACAAACTACCCTTGAAGAACTGTAGGACTTACAGCAGTACGCCTACATTCCTTCTCAGGTCGATGATCCAAGTGGAAGTCGTCCGGACACAAACAGAATTACCAACAGCTAGATGATAAATGATACCAATTCAGTATATACAATATGAACATATGCACAAGATCATACAGCAAGCACATTGGACTGCTCATTGATGCGCTACCCTTTGAAGAATTGATGGACTTACAGCAGTACGCCTACATTCCTTCTCAGGTTGACGCCATAGGTTGGAAAATCGTCGCAGAGTTCATTTGCTAACTTCCTTCTATCAGCTATATCCTCAAATCTGAACGGCAACACGCCCATGTCATTGTATCGTAGAACATAGATGACCAACAAACACACGACATATCTCATCAACCAAGTGTAAAAACAGAGTAATTTACACCAAAGATAATAACATTCAAATAGTAACTTGAAACTAGAAGTGCCTTTATTCGTGCAAGTCAATTTAACAATTACTCTCTCGTTTACACTTGGCTTATCCTCACTAAACTGACCATTGATATTCGTCCTTTCAAACGAACTGATACTAGCATAGTCATTGTACAAGATACTTGAGTTGATGGGCGTCTGTTTCATTGTGGATGACAACACCAACGAAGACTGATTGATACCAGTTGAGGAACTTAGCGGTGGATCCAAAGCTGTTGTTGCTCGGCTTTCAGAAATTTGTCTACCTGAAAAACCACAACCACTGGTGTATTTTACTATCAGCTCAGGTTTAACACTAGCATCTGATGATAGGTGGGCTACGTGCTGATCAATCACACTGACGGTCTCACAAGTATGTATGCCTTCTGCAACTGCATCTGCATTTATTTCTACTTCACGTTGTAGTTGTACAGAACCTTTATTTAACTTAGCAGTGGTAGGCATATCCCTCATCTCATCGTGATCAACCAAAGACAAATGTGAAGTATCATGATCATTATCACGAATATTCAATTCACCATCATCTATCTGGTCGACTTCATCATTTTCAAACTCTTTAATAACAGAAGTAGACAATTTTGGTTCCTCCTCACAAATGATTATAGGTTTTACATCTTCACTCTCACTAGTAATACCTTGTAAACTTTTGGAGTCAGAACTGCACTCTGAAGCAGTAACTCTATTCTGTGACACTCTATTCAACAATGGATCACCAGTTGCAACTACAGACTTCTTGACCACACCGTTATTGTCACACAATTCGGAGTCAGACCTTGATTTCACATTTAGTTTATTATTGAACATGCTCACTGATTCACAGTTCACCTTTGTATGCACCTCTTGCAAACGTGTAAAACACAACCGTGTTTGTCTCGCATCCTGTAACTTATCTGTTGAGCATATACTACGAAACCTGTAACACTCACTGGGTCTATATGCATTACTAGACATCATGGAGCCTTCTCGATATCCGTCTCTCTGAGGCCTATTCGTCATCAATAATTGCGTTTTACCCTCAGACTGCTCCATTCTACGGATGAGATTCAATATACAGGCGAACTTGCTCATCGATTGATTGACACTATTGATTACCAGTTTCAGAAGGTCATCGAACTTCGGCTCGACACCTTCATCCTCCATACGGGAGCCTATCTTCACCCACTTCCTTTCCAGTCGAGTAGGTAGGCGGCTTGCTACTACTTCTAGTACAAAACTCGAGTTGATGTCATTCATGCAATTCATCGAAATCAATGCATTCTTGTAAATCAGGAAATTATCCAGAAACTCAGTGAGTGCCTGGGAGTCATCCTGTAATTGACCACCATTACCCTTAACAGCCTCGAATAATTTGCCTACAATCATCGAAAATCTTCCAAACCTTTGACGTAGTATGCTCATAGCCTCATCGTAGCCCTCTTTCGGCTTCATAAACTTACAGCACTGTATAGCTCTTGCAGTAATTCCAGTGCAATACCTCATCAAAAACATTAACTTCACTTCACCAGTTAATAAAAACGCATTTAACATGATCTCAAACTCCTTTACAAATTGTAAATAATCAGCCGGGTTTCCATCAAAACACCGTGGTTCAAATTTAGGGAGTTTGATGTTCCTATTATCCCTGAACGGCGAAACAGTAACATCAACCATGTCATGCTTAACATCAGACACATCGTTACAATTAACAGACAAGTCACCATGACTTACTTTCCTGTTTGCATCCAAGACGCTCTGTCCCTTCTTTGACCTAGGCATTGTTGAACTTGACCCAATTCCAAAAAAGTACCAGATATTGCTTGTGTCAATAAAGTTGAAGATTGAACGATCAATTCTTGGTTGTTTGCTCAAAACCAACTTCCCCAATTTTCGCGGAGGCATCAATATGACAGTCATCGTCTCATCGGTCGCTGTTCAGAAAGAAGATTAAAACATCGTCAGAAGTAATATTGTAATTTATTATTGTAATATTTGTTCACAGACCTTAGTCATACTTGATTTATAGGTTGGTGTAACAATACAGAATCCTCAAGTCAACAATTGGTGTTTTGGTTTTGCGTCCGTTATTACTAAGCGTTTCTGAGAAACTTCAAGCGACAGCGTGAGCCCGAGCTCAGCAAGAGCTGGGCATTAACGGTTTACTAGACGCGACTGACAGTTTCTGACGATGAAGTCAGTTTTCGACGGTTTTGGACCGCTTGTGACAGTTTGGATAGTCACCGTTCATCTTTCCTGGTGCCGGTCAAGTCCTCTTTGAACAAGCAATATCTGCAACGTTTTTGGAATCGGGTCAAGTTCAACAATGCCTAGGTCAAAGAAGGGACAGAGCGTCTTGGATGCAAACAGGAAAGTAAGTCATGGTGACTTGTCTGTTAATTGTGACGATGTGTCTGATGTTAAGCATGACATGGTTGATGTTACTGTTTCGCCGTTCAGGGATAATAGGAACATCAAACTCCCTAAATTTGAACCACGGTGTTTTGATGGAAACCCGGCTGATTATTTACAATTTGTAAAGGAGTTTGAGATCATGTTAAATGCGTTTTTATTAACTGGTGAAGTGAAGTTAATGTTTTTGATGAGGTATTGCACTGGAATTACTGCAAGAGCTATACAGTGCTGTAAGTTTATGAAGCCGAAAGAGGGCTACGATGAGGCTATGAGCATACTACGTCAAAGGTTTGGAAGACCATCAATGATTGTAAGGAACGTATACGAAGCTGTCAAAGGTAACGGCAGTCAACTTCAAGATGACTCCAAGGCACTTATTGAGTTTTTAGATAATCTTATGACTTATAAGAATACCTTGATTTCGATGAATTGCATGAATGACATCAACTCGAGTTTTGTACTAGAAGTAGTAGCAAGCCGCCTACCTACTCGACTGGAAAGGAAGTGGGTGAAGATAAGCTTCCGTATGGAGGATGAGGGTGTCGAGCCAAAATTTGATGATATCCTGAATTGAGTAAAAGATAGTGTCAAACAATCGATGAGCAAGTTCGCCAGTATATTGAATCTCACCCCTAGAATAGAGCAGTGTCAATCGAGTTGAAGATTGAACGATCAATACATGGTTGTTTGCTCAAAACCAACTTCCCCAATTTTCGCGGAGGCATCAATCAGCCAGTCGTCGTATCATCGGTCGCTGTTCAGAAAGAAGTCAGCAGCAAACCGTCAGAAGTAATATTGTGATTTATTATTGTAATATTTGTTCACAGACCTTGGTGGAAATATATTTTATATGTTGGTGTTACAATAAAGAATTCCCAAGCGGCCAATCGGTGTTTTGGTTTTTGCGTCCGTTATTACCAAGCGTTTCTGAGAAACTTCAAGGAACAGCGTGAGCCCGAGCGTAGCAAGACCTGGGCATTAAAGGTTTACGAGACGTGACTGACAAGCAGTCTGAGAGTAAAACGCAATCATTAATTACAGAAGGGCCTCAGAGAGGTGGATACCAAAAAGGCTCCATGATGTCTAGTAATGCATATAGATCTAGTGAGTGTTACAGGTTTCGTAGTATATGCTCAACAGATAAGTTACAGGATGCGAGACAAACACGGTTGTGTTTTACACGTTTGCAAGAGGTGCATACAAAGGTGAACTGTGAATCAGTGAGCATGTTCAATAATAAACTAAATGTGAAATCAAGGTCTGACTCCGAATTGTGTGACAATAACGGTGTGGTCAAGAAGTCTGTAGTTGCAACTGGTGATCCATTGTTGAATAGAGTGTCACAGAATAGAGTTACTGCTTCAGAGTGCAGTTCTGACTCCAAAAGTTTACAAGGTATTACTAGTGAGAGTGAAGATGTAAAACCTATAATCATTTGTGAGGAGGAACCAAAATTGTCTACTTCTGTTATTAAAGAGTTTGAAAATGATGAAGTCGACCAGATAGATGATGGTGAATTGAATATTCGTGATAATGATCATGATACTTCACATTTGTCTTTGGTTGATCACGATGAGATGAGGGATATGCCTACCACTGCTAAGTTAAATAAAGGTTTTGTACAACTACAACGTGAAGCAGAAATACATGCAGATGCAGTTGCAGAAGGCATGCGTAATTGTGAGTCCGTCAGTGTGATTGATCAGCATGTAGCCCACCTATCATCAGATGCTAGTGTTAAACCTGAGCTGATACTAAAATACAGCAGTCGGGGCGGTAATAATAATAATAGTAGTATATTCTCATTTTGTACATGAGAGACGCCAGTTTACAGGCATCATCAATATGATAAATTACATATACGATTAGCAATCATAATTAATAATAATGTTTTAATAAAATACACATTTTTTCCTACTTGTGTAGGACACACCAAATATACAGGCATGGGTAAGCATGGTTTAAATTTCATAAATTCGGTTTATGGTTAAGTTACATGGTTGCTGGCGTTTTTGTCTTAGGTCTGTGGGAACAATATGATAACCAGTCATTCAATGGAGCACGTCATGAAATATAGGAATATTAACTTCGCATTAACAAAAAAACCCAAGTAAGTTTTGGATGGATTAAAAATACTTGGGAAAAAATAAAGCTTGAAGTAATTCCTCAATATAACTTGGGTGTGTACAAATCCGAATCTTATTTTTGATTTGATTTATATCCAAATTGGGTAATAAGGAAGCTATTTTACAGATACGATCAGTTATGTTATAAGCTACAATCGTGACGTTGTATTACAAATAGATACTTTTCCATTGGTATAAGAGTATATTCCACAAATGTAATCCAGGTTGCGTCGTGGAGAAAGTTAATTCGTTATTAACCAGGCAACTGAAAGATACGGGACCAATAATGTTTGCAGATCATTTGTCATTGTAAATGGTCAAATATCCACATTATTCATTCTCATTCAAAAAGTCAAATGGAAGCTGAAATGGTGAGAGAAAAAAGAAGACAAACAACAGCAACGCAAAAGAAAGCAACGGGAGTCCTTAAGGAGTGATTAATAAATATATACATATATATTCTGTTTTGTAACTATGGTTATTTTTGTTCATTAACTAACTAGTCCCGTTACGCTAACTTTTATATTATGTGTGAACTAATATTACTGTCCTGTGTAGAAATGTTTATCATCTAGTTCCAATAATATTAAAATTTATAATTGTAGTTTGTTGTAACTACACGTTTAAAGAACTTAAAATATCTATGTAGGGTGAAAAAGAAGGTGTAAGAGTCAGGCGCAAAAGTGCATTGTCATCTTTGAGCAGTCTGGTGACTGAGGAGATGAACACTGGAAGTGTGTTTGCATCGCGCACATTAGCTGGTAGTCTATTCCAAATGACTGAAAACTTATTTAAGAAGAAGTTGTACCGCACGTAAGTCTGACAGTGCTCCATAGCAGCTAGGTTGTGATGATTTCTAAGATTGTAACTGATGACAGCGGTAGGTTTAGTTATTGGCTCGGAGGAATGCAAGAGAAGATTAGTTAGCTTGTAGTAAAAGATAAGGTTTAGCTTAAGACGTCTTTTCCAGAGGGGTTCTAATCTTAGTCTTTCGCATCGCTCATGGTATTCCAGACCACTTTCTAAACCAAGAGTTCTTGAGGTAAACTGCCGTTGCACTCCCTCTAATTTAAGCTTGTCATTTTGTCTGAGTCCGCTAAGAATAAACGGGCAGTATTCTAAGATAGGTCGGACACATACTTTGTATAATAAAACCCTAGTTTCACAACAAAAGAAATTGCGTGTTATGCATCCTATCAGCCTTCGCGTTTTACGTCTGGCATAATCAGTCTGTTCAGCGAACGTTAGGTTACTAGAGTATCTAATACCGAGATCTACGACTGAGTTGAGCTTAGCTAGTTTTCGCCCATTTATTTCAAGAGTTAGATCAAGGTTACTGTTGCCGATACAAATCCAGCCGCATTTGTCAATGTTAAAGTTTAGACAGGATTCAGCACACCACGTTGCAAGGCTACTTAGTTCAAGATGTATTTTAGTAACCATATCGCTTAATTCATGAGTGTAGCAGGAGTAGACGACTTTGAGGTCGTCAGCATATAGGAATGGTTTGCCTAAGGTGAAGCACTTGCAAATGCTGTTAATGTAGACTGTGAATAAAAGTGGACCTAGGACACTACCTTGCACGACCCCACTTGAGATCTGCCTAGGATGAGACAATACAGATCCAACTTTGGTTATTTGTACCCTGTTGCTTAGAAATGATTTTAACCAGTTCAGTAATGGGTTGCGAATTCCACAAGAGTACAGCTTCTCAAACAGAATACTGTGAGATACCATGTCAAGTGCAAGATGCAAGACAAAAACGGTTGTGTTTTACACGTTTGCAAGAGGTGCATACAAAGGTGAACTGTGAATCAGTGAGCATGTTCAATAATAAACTAAGTGTGAAATCAAGGTCTGACTCCGAATTGTGTGACAATAACGGTGTGGTCAAGAAATCTGTAGTTGCAACTGGTAAGCCACCGTTGAATTGTATGCCGCAGAGGAGAGTCACATTCTCAGAGGTCAGTTCTGACTCCAAAAGTTTACAAAGTATAACTAGTCAGAGTGAAGGTTTAAAACCTTCAAGGATTTGTGAGGAGGAACCAAAATTGTCTACTTCTGTTATTAAAGAGTTTGAAAATGATGAAGTCGACCAGATAGATGATGGTGAATTGAATATTCGTGATAATGATCATGATACTTCACATTTGTCTTTGGTTGATCACGATGAGATGAGGGATATGCCTACCACTGCTAAGTTAAATAAAGGTTCTGTACAACTACAACGTGAAGTAGAAATAAATGCAGATGCAGTTGCAGAAGGCATACATACTTGTGAGACCGTCAGTGTGATTGATCAGCACGTAGCCCACCTATCATCAGATGCTAGTGTTAAACCTGAGCTGATAGTAAAATACACCAGTGGTGGTGGTTTTTCAGGTAGACAAATTTCTGAAAGCCGAGCAACAACAGCTTTGGATCCACCGCTAAGTTCCTCAACTGGTATCAATCAGTCTTCGTTGGTGTTGTCATCCACAATGAAACAGACGCCCATCAACTCAAGTATCTTGTACAATGACTATGCTAGTATCAGTTCGTTTGAAAGGACGAATATCAATGGTCAGTTTAGTGAGGATAAGCCAAGTGTAAAGGAGAGAGTAATTGTTAAATTGACTTGCACGAATAAAGGCACTTCTAGTTTCAAGTTACTATTTGAATGTTATTATCTTTGGTGTAAATTACTCTGTTTTTACACTTGGTTGATGAGATATGTCGTGTGTTTGTTGGTCATCTATGTTCTACGATACAATGACATGGGCGTGTTGCCGTTCAGATTTGAGGATATAGCTGATAGAAGGAAATAAGCAAATGAACTCTGCGACGATTTTCCAACCTATGGCGTCAACCTGAGAAGGAATGTAGGCGTACTGCTGTAAGTCCTACAGTTCTTCAAGGGTAGTTTGTCATGCCGGTATCCACAACATTTGATGTGTTGATTGTACATATGTTTGTGTTAAATACTTGTGTAAGTTCCAATTATCGTAATTGTTGGTTAATCTTGTTTGTGTCCGTACATTCCACAACTTACAATCGTCAACCTGTGAAGGGTTGTAGGCGTACTGGTGTAAGTCCTGCGATTCTTCAAAGGAATTCCATCAAGATCTGGTCCGCGAGTTTGTGTGTACTTTTTGTACATATGTGTGGTGTGTCATATCAATTGGTGTTTTTGGATCCATTGTGTTTACTTGTTGTTTTCGTATCTTGTTGTTATTGCGTAATTTTGTTAAAATTTTCGTCGTGATTACTTCTGAAGTTGTTTCGAGTCTTCTACATCCATGAATGAATAGATTGATGTTAGAGACAGCAGATGGGTCGTATACGCCGAGGGGGCTAGGCTAGTGCTGAGAATGAAATGCACACGGAGATAATTGTTAGCTGTGGTCCGACACGCCGGGGAGAATGAGTGTAAACGACTGAGGCTCGCATACATCACCGTTACTAGAATTGAGGCAGAATGAGTGACAAGCGATTGCAGTGGTAATTGGTAGTGAGTAGATAAGAGGATGTGCGTAGAGTATCATGAGTTGGTGCTATGGTCACGTTGCATTCTGCAAGAGTCATTTAACAAGTGGCGATTTTGTTGCAAGAGGATGACTTTAACTGGAAGGCGCAGGTCGTCATCGATGTGTGAGATTGTGCTGTGAGTATGCTTGTGGTGTGTTGGCTTTTCTGTTTGTTTTCCATTTCAGCTCTGTCCGTGTGACCCAGGTTCTCGCAATGGCATCCAAGTCAACGTGCATTGGTCGTGAAGGAAAAAAGGGTTGGATCCCTTTTTTGCCGGGGAGTGTCAATGTAGTTGAAGATTGAACGATCAATTCTTGGTTGTTTGCTCAAAACCAACTTCCCCAATTTTCGCGGAGGCATCAATATGACAGTCATCGTCTCATCGGTCGCTGTTCAGAAAGAAGATTAAAACATCGTCAGAAGTAATATTGTAATTTATTATTGTAATATTTGTTCACAGACCTTAGTCATACTTGATTTATAGGTTGGTGTAACAATACAGAATCCTCAAGTCAACAATTGGTGTTTTGGTTTTGCGTCCGTTATTACTAAGCGTTTCTGAGAAACTTCAAGTGACAGCGCGAGCCCGAGCGTAACAAGAGCTGGGCATTAACGGTTTACGAGACGTGACTGACAGCTTGTTCAACGAGGACTTTACCGGCACCAGGAAAAATGAACGGTGACTATCCAAACTTTCACCAACTATCTGAATCCGCCAGAATCTGTTTCTACCGTCAGAAACTGTCTGCCACGTCTCGTAAACCGTTAATGCCCAGCTCTTCCTGAGCTCGGGCTCACGCTATTCCTTGAAGTTTCTCAGAAACGCTTAGTAATAACGGACGAAAACACCAAAACACCAGTTGGCGACTCGAGGATTTTTTATTGTAACACCAACATATAAACACTGATATAACTAAGGTCTGTGAACAAATATTACAATAATAAATTACAATATTACTTCTGACGGTTTGCTGCTGACTTCTTTCTGAACAGCGACCGATGATACGATGACTGTCATATTGATGCCTCCGCGAAAATTGGGGAAGTTGGTTTTGAGAAAACAACCATGTATTGATCGTTCAATCTTCAACTACATTGACAGCTGTTCAGTTTAGTGCTGTTAAGCCGGGAGTTGACAGACACTGAAATATTTATATCATCGGTATACTTAACAAAGTAGATTTTCAAACACTGCTGTTGTTGATCATAAAAATGATGGTTTCTAGATAACGTCACGTGGTTTAACAGCATATCAGAAAAAAATAAAAAAATTTCTTAGCTCGTCGCCAAGTAGACAGTCTATTTGAGGATGCCACTGCATATTAACTGATTAATGAAGTGGATATCAACCCTAATTTCCTACATTTACTTGTGATGCATACTTGGCGTTTAGCAGTATACAGACTTGCAATTGGCTAGATAAGGCGACTTAAGCGTAACGAACATTACGGAATTATTATTATTCAACCTGCTAAATATTACTTAGTTTTCACAATGTGCTATTTTATAGAAACAGACGTGAAATCCTATGAATGATTAAAGTAACTGTTATGTACTAGTTTCCCCGTCGCCAGATTGTTATGTACTCGTCGCTAAATTATTGTTATGGACTGGTCGAGAAATTAATAGTCCTGACGCGAGAAGGCGGAAATCAGAAGACCACTAGGTTTGCGATGATACTTCTATTGTCCAAACACAAGGAGACGAAAATAAATGGTCTCACACCAAAAGTGGTAAGTAAGTAAAGTAGTTGTAAAGTAGTCACACAAATTGTGAATGCGAAATATATATGAATGTTCCAGACAAAGTGTGGGAATAAATCATTAGACAGTCTTAACATGGATGGCTAATTATAATGAAGTGTCGATCCAAATATACATAGCGAATATAGCAGACATGTCAACAAACATATATGGATATATGTCACCAAGCAACGGACTGTCAACAAACACTCATATTATATATAATATAAATGGAATATACATTGTTAAAGGAGACAGGTTCATACAAGTGAAGTGGTCACAGACTAACCGAGCAAACAGAAAGAGAGACCAACATGCACACACACACATAAATATATATATGTGGAGACATATCAGTAACAGTCTCATACTACCATAGTAAATCTCCATTGGACTAAATAGGCTTATCATGCATTAAACTGAATTCACATATTACAAAAGTTCATAGTATAGCAACCCGCTGAAGAAGTTCAAAAGAAGTAGAAATGATGAGTAAATTAAACATTTTCTTTATTTACAGAAGAAAATTTTGATGAAGAGTGTTAGGGTTAGTTTGACAGATTGACATTTTCAATGATTTCACATTCCACGACCTCAATATACCTAAAATATGAAGCAAAACACGAATTTATGAAAAATAATTTTATATATTATTATACACCGATTATATTGATACTAAGTAAAGTTCTCATACAATTAAAAGTATTTGTAGTCCACATCTGCTCTTTATATTGACGCCGCATGCATCAATAGACCTCATAAGTTGTCCAGCATTAGAGGATTACACGCAAATTTCAAGATAAACTCAGAAACACCCATACTGTCGAGACGTCATTCTCTCATCGAGTTCATACTGAATACGTCTACGTTAAATGAGGTATTGCAAATGTGTAGCTTTGAAATTGATCCACAATCTCAGTAATGTCTAGTGAGCATAGTTTTCTGAGTCCTACAGAAATTACATTCTCATGTTAAGGAGTCTGTAGTCATCAAATATAAGCTGAACATGCCTCAACTCTAAGCAACTATGCACAGTGTTAACAACATAGAGAAACACTTAAAATATCGTAAGATACGCAGACCTGTTGTGTTGATGAGGATAACAGTGAAATATAATGCAGCCTAGACATTCAATCGTGATACTACATCTGTACTATTTCAGGCAAATGGAAATTTCAGAAGAAATCCATCTCCACTATTGGTGATGAAAAACATTGCAGTATTAAGTTTACAGTGTCAGACGGTATACCGTCTATAGATTAATAATACTAGATCTAACTAGATTTAATTCTCGTATTCAAGACAAAGCATGTGTATATTATTACTATACACTGAATAGTTGCACTAAGTGAATCAGTGAGGAGAATTAAACGAGTTATCGCCTTCTCAAATGCACTACACTTGCAACAATCGCGAGAACCACCTACATTTGTTAGACTAGCAGCAGCTAAGCACACAATTGCACAGTATTAATAAAGGTATCTTTTATACATTGAAATCACATAGCCCATATAATAATAATAATAATAATTTTATTTTCATATAAACATAAATTTACATGAAAATGCATGCCATTTTTACAGGCACGATCAAGTATGTTATAATGTCAAATCTTAAATTGTCTACAAGTTAATAATGTTTCAACAGTTAAATATCTGATATATACATATATATATAATTACACTCATTGTCTGAACAACCCGACATGACCTTATCTAATTTTCGCCTCCACGATCAAATTTCTTTAATAATAATAATAATATATATTCTCATATAAACATATAAATTTACATGAAAATGCATGCCATTTTTACAGGCACGATCAAGTATGATATAATATCAAATCGTAGATTGTCTACAAGTTAATAATGTTTCAACAGTTAAATATTCGATATATATATATAAATACACATTGTCTGAACTAGGCTGTATAGTTATTGAATTGTACAGTTGTCCTCCAGGTTGAGCGGGAAAATCGACTTCGTTTCGTTTTCATCCCGTGGTTGTCGGCATACGATAACCAACCAATATTGAGGTAAGTACAACGTTTACAAGGGATTGGAAGCTGTTTCAGAAAAGTTGAAGTGCTAAGGTGAATCATTTAAGTGTAATAAAATTAGTAAGTGGAATATATCATAATAAATACATTTAAATAGAAAACAATGGGGAAGTAGTAATCCTTAGGCCGACAACGTTCATTTGTTATGTATAATAATACCGGCAAAGTTCAACAATAGCGTCCCAAGGTTTCAGCAAGAGCATTTATCACGACATACAAGGAAAATGAGGATAATAAAACAAGTTGAAATAAACGACTAATCAATTCCTAATCACAACCCTAGTGTCAACCACGTCTCATAAACCGTTAATGCCCAGCTCTCGCTACGCTCGGGCCCACGCTGTTCCTTTGAGTTTCAGAAACGCTTAGTAATAACGGACGCAAAAACCAAAACACCGATCTGCCGCTTGTTATTTCTTTATTGTTACACCAACATATAAAAGGAATAAACGAACTAAGGTCTGTAAACAAATATTACAATAATAAATCTCTGTATTACTTCTGACGATGTTTCACTCTTCTTTCTGAACAGCGACCGATGAGACGATGACTGTCGTATGGATGCCTCCGCGAAAATAGGGGAAGTTGAGTTTGAGCAAACAACCAAGAATTGATCGTTCAATCTTCAACTACATTGACACTCCCCGGCAAAAAAGGGATCCAACCCTTTTTTCCTTCACGACCAATGCACGTTGACTTGGATGCCATTGCGAGAACCTGGGTCACACGGACAGAGCTGAAATGGAAAACAAACAGAAAAGCCAACACACCACAAGCATACTCACAGCACAATCTCACACATCGATGACCACCTGCGCCTCCAGTTAAAGTCATCCTCTTGCAACAAAATCGCCACTTGTTAGAATGACTCTTGCAGAATGCAACGTGACCATAGCACCAACTCATGATACTCTACGCACATCCTCTTATCTACTCACTACCAATTACCACTGCAATCGCTTGTCACTCATTCTGCCTCAATTCTAGTAACGGTGATGTATGCGAGCCTCAGTCGTTTACACTCATTCTCCCCGGCGTGTCGGACCACAGCTAACAATTATCTCCGTGTGCATTTCATTCTCAGCACTAGCCTAGCCCCCTCGGCGTATACGACCCATCTGCTGTCTCTAACATCAATCTATTCATTCATGGATGTAGAAGACTCGAAACAACTTCAGAAGTAATCACGACGAAAATTTTAACAAAATTACGCAATAACAACAAGATACGAAAACAACAAGTAAACACAATGGATCCAAAAACACCAATTGATATGACACACCACACATATATACAAAAAGTACACACAAACTCGCGGACCAGATCTTGATGGAATTCCTTTGAAGAATCGCAGGACTTACACCAGTACGCCTACAACCCTTCACAGGTTGACGATTGTAAGTTGTGGAATGTACGGACACAAACAAGATTAACCAACAATTACGATAATTGGAACTTACACAAGTATTTAACACAAACATATGTACAATCAACACATCAAATGTTGTGGATACCGGCATGACAAACTACCCTTGAAGAACTGTAGGACTTACAGCAGTACGCCTACATTCCTTCTCAGGTCGATGATCCAAGTGGAAGTCGTCCGGACACAAACAGAATTACCAACAGCTAGATGATAAATGATACCAATTCAGTATATACAATATGAACATATGCACAAGATCATACAGCAAGCACATTGGACTGCTCATTGATGCGCTACCCTTTGAAGAATTGATGGACTTACAGCAGTACGCCTACAGCCCTTCTCAGGTTGACGCCCTAGGTTGGAAAATCGTCGCAGAGTTCATTTGCTTATTTCCTTCTATCAGCTATATCCTCAAATCTGAATGGTAACACGCCCATGTCATTGTATCGTAGAACATAGATGACCAACAAACACACGACATATCACATCAACCAAGTGTAAAAACAGAGTAATTTACACCAAAGATAATAACATTCAAATAGTAACTTGAAACTAGAAGTGCCTTTATTCGTGCAAGTCAATTTAACAATTACTCTCTCCTTTACACTTGGCTTATCCTCACTAAACTGACCATTGATATTCGTCCTTTCAAACGAACTGATACTAGCATAGTCATTGTACAAGATACTTGAGTTGATAGGCGTCTGTTTCATTGTGGATGACAACACCAACGACAACTGATTGATATCAGTTGATGAAGTTATCGGTGGATCCAAAGCTGTTGTTGCTCGACTTTCAGAAGTTTGTCTACCTGCAAGACCACCACCACTGGTGTATTTTACTATCAGCTCAGGCTTAGCACTGGCATCTGATGATAGGTGGGCTACATGCTGATCAATCACACTGACGGTCTCACAAGTATGTATGCCTTCTGCAACTGCATCTGCATTTATTTCTACTTCACGTTCAAGTTGTACAGAACCTTTGTTCAACTTAGCAGTGGTAGGCATATCCCTCATCTCATCATGATCAACCAAAGACAAATGTGAAGTATCATGATCATTATCACGAATATTCAATTCACCATAGTCGACTTCATCATTTTCAAACTCTTTAATAACAGAAGTAGACAATTTTGGTTCCTCCTCACAAATCATTAAAGGTTTTATATCTTCACTCTGACTAGTTATACTTTGTAAACTTGTGGAGTCAGAACTGCACTCTGAAGCAGTAACTCTATTCTGTGACACTCTATTCAACAATGGATCACCAGTTGCAATTACAGACTTCTTCACAACACCGTTATTGTCACACAATTCGGAGTCAGACCTTGATTTCACATTTAGTTTATTATTGAACATGCTCACTGGTTCACAGTTCATTTCTGTATGCACCTCTTGCAAACGTGTAAGCAAAGCCGTGTTTGTCTTGCATCTTGTAACTTATCTGTTGAGGATGTACTACGAAACCTGTTACACTCACTAGATCTATATGCATTACTATACATCATGGAGTCTTCTCGATATCCACCTCTCTGAGGCCTACTCGTCATCAATGATTGCATTTTGATCTCAGACTGCTCTATTCTAGGGGTGAGATTCAATATACTGGCGAACTTGCTCATAGATTGATTGACACCAGTATTTACCAGTTTCAGGATATCATCAAACTTTGGCTCGATACCCTCATCCTCCATACGGGAGCCTATCTTCACCCACTTCCTTTGCAGTCGATTAGGTAGACGTCTTGCTATTACTTCTAGTATAAAACTCGAGTTGATGTCACTCATTCGATTCATCGAAATCATTCCATTCTTGTAAATTAGCAAATTATCCAAAAACTCAGTGAGTGCCTGGGAGTCATCCTGTAATTGACCACCATTACCCTTAACAGCCTCGAATAATTTCCCTGCAATCATCGAGGGTCTTCCAAACCTTTGACGTAATATGCTCATAGCCTCATCGTAGCCCTCTTTCGGCTTCATAAACTTACAACACTGTATAGCTCTTGCAGCAATTCCAGTGCAATATCTCATCAAATACATTAACTTCAATTCATCATTTAATAAAAAACCACTCAACATGATTTCAAACTCCTTTACAAATTGTAAATAATCAGCCGGGTTTCCATCAAAACATCGTGGTTCAAATTTAGGGAGTTTGATGTTCCTATTATCCCTGAACGGCGAAACAGTAACATCAACCATGTCATGCTTAACATCAGACACATCGTTACAATTAACAGACAAGTCACCATGACTTGCTTTCCTGTTTGCATCCAAGACACTCTGTCCCTTCTTTGACCCAGGCATTGTTGAACTTGACCCAATTCCAAAAACGTTGCAGATATTGCTTGTTCAAAGAGGACTTGACCGGCACCAGGAAAAATGAACGGCGACTATCCAAACTTTCACCAACAGTTTCAATCCGCTAGATCGGTTTCTATCGTCAGAAACTGTCAATCACGTCTCATAAACCGTTAATGCCCAGCTCTCGCTACGCTCGGGCCCACGCTGTTCCTTTGAGTTTCAGAAACGCTTAGTAATAACGGACGCAAAAACCAAAACACCGATCTGCCGCTTGTTATTTCTTTATTGTTACACCAACATATAAAAGGAATAAACGAACTAAGGTCTGTAAACAAATATTACAATAATAAATCTCTGTATTACTTCTGACGATGTTTCACTCTTCTTTCTGAACAGCGACCGATGAGACGATGACTGTCGTATGGATGCCTCCGCGAAAATAGGGGAAGTTGGTTTGAGCAAACAACCAAGAATTGATCGTTCAATCTTCAACTCCATTGACACCTAGCCTTAATACTGACCCTAACCCTAAATTTCACACTACCCCTAACCTTAATCCTAACCCTAATGACAATCGTTATCCTGCCGTAAACCTAATCCTAATAATGACCGTAACCCTAACCCCAATGCTCGCCTTAACCCTAATCCTAACCCTAACGAGATGTAAACACATTGTCCAGACAGTAATTAAAAGCGTTACCTGGGTGAAACTAGCTCCTTATTTGATGAATGGGGTTGATATTTCAGCTATAATATTGATAGGTGCGTTAGCCAACGACTAGTTCAAGGTCATTTGAACGTTTGCACTCCTGGGACGCCATTCTTGTACTTCGCCATCATACCAATATACTCCGTACTATCATGATGTCCACTTTTGGCTTGAATACAATTATTTTCAAGCCAGTTGTTATTATTTCATGCCTTTTTGTCTATTTGACTTCGAGCTGAATTTTTCTCAGGTACCTGTATTACATTCATCTGATGTCTGGGTTTTTTGTTAATGCGAAGACAATATTTCTATATCTCTTTGTGTGCTACACAAACAGACTTTATAGCAGACTGACTCTACTGTCAGAAAGAACAACCAAACTGTAAATTCATCATACATCAAATTATGTGTAATTTACATACTAACTTATCCATGCCTGTACAATTGGTATGTTCCTGCATAAACAGGAAGAAATATCTATTAATCCTTAGGCCGACAACGTTCATTTGCAATGTATAATAAATCCAATATATTTTGTACTATCATGATGTCCACTTTTGGCTTTAATACAATTATTTTCAAGCCAGTTGTTTTTATTTCATGTCTTTTTTTCTATTTGGTGCACAACCGTACCCTCCAGAGAATAGGAATAGAATAAGTCGAATCAAATTCATAAAGAGCTATAAAATGTTAGGTTTATACTGCGCCAATCAGTGTAAATAAAGTTAAATCCACTTAGAGATAACCTTCCAACTTACCATTATTCCTGTCCAAACACACATACGGTGGAAGACACACCTACATCATAACTTCTGTATTCACAGGGGGTCCTGTTGGTATTTGTAGGTGATTTCCATGTATTGACAGCATTCTTTTGCCAAATAGTACTGTACTTCACATGAAAATAGCCACATTTAATAATAATAATAATAGTATATTCTCATTTTGTACATGAGAGACGCCAGTTTACAGGCATCATCAATATGATAAATTACATATACGATTAGCAATCATAATTAATAATAATGTTTTAATAAAATACACATTTTTTCCTACTTCTGTAGGACACACCAAATATACAGGCATGGGTAAGCATGGTTTAAATTTCATAAATTCGGTTTATGGTTAAGTTACCTGATTGCTGGCGTTTTTGTCTTAGGTCTGTGGGAACAATATGATAACCAGTCATTCAATGGAGCACGTCATGAAATATAGGAATATTAACTTCGCATTAACAAAAAAAACCAAGTATGTTTTGGATGGATTAAAAATACTTGGGAAAAAATAAAGCTTGAAGTTATTCCACAATATAACAAGTCATTCAATGGAGCACATCATGAAATATAGGAGTATTGTCTTCGCATTAACAAAAACACCCAAGTATGTTTTGGATGGATTAAAAATACTTGGGAAAAAATAAAGCTTGAAGTAATTCCTCAATATAACTTGGGTGTGTACAAATCCGAATCTTATTTTTGATTTGATTTATATCCAAATTGGGTAATAAGGAAGCTATTTTACAGATACGATCGGTTATGTTATAAGCTACGATCGTGACGTTGTATTACAAATAGATACTTTTCCATTGGTATAAGAGTATATTCCACAACTGAAATCCAGGTTGCGTCGTGGAGAAAGTTAATTCGTTATTAACCAGGCAACTGAAAGATACGGGACCAATAATGTTTGCAGATCATTTGTCATTGTAAATGGTCAAATAACCACATTATTCATTCTCATTCAAAAAGTCAAATAGAAGCTGAAATGGTGAGAGAAAATAGAAGACAAACAACAGCAATGCAAAAGAAAGCAACGATAGTCCTTAAGGAGTGATTGATAAATATATACATATATATTCTGTTTTGTAACTATGCTTATTTTTGTTCATTAACTAACTAGTCCCGTTACGCTAACTTTTATATTATGTGTGAACTAATATTACTGTCCTGTGTAGAAATGTTTATCATCTAGTTCCAATAATATTAAAATTTATAATTGTAGTTTGTTGTAACCACACGTTTAAAGAACTTAAAATATCTATGTATGGTGAAAAAGAAGGTGTAAGGGTCAGGCGCAAAAGTGCATTGTCATCTTTGAGCAGTCTGGTGACTGAGGAGATGAACACTGGAAGTGTGTTTGCATCGCGCACATTAGCTGGTAGTCTATTCCAAATGACTGAAAACTTATTTAAGAAGAAGTTGTACCGCACGTAAGTCTAACAATGCTCTATAGCAGCTAGGTTGTGATGATTTCTAAGATTGTAACTGGTGACAGTGGTAGGTCTAGTTATTGGCTCGGAGGAATGCAAGAGAAGATTAGTTAGCTTGTAGTAAAAGATAAGGTTTAGCTTAAGACGTCTTTTCCAGAGGGGTTCTAATCTTAGTCTTTCGCATCACTCATGGTATTCCAGACCACTTTCTAAACCAAGAGTTCTTGAGGTAAACTGCAGTTGCACTCCCTCTAATTTAAGCTTGTCATTTTGTCTGAGTCCGCTAAGAATAAACGGGCAGTATTCTAAGATAGGTCGGACACATACTTTGTATAATAAAACCCTAGTTTCACAACAAAAGAAATTGCGTGTTATGCATCCTATCAGCCTTCGCGTTTTACGTCTGGCATAATCAGTCTGTTCAGCGAACGTTAGGTTACTAGAGTATCTAATACCGAGATCTACGACTGAGTTGAGCTTAGCTAGTTTTCGCCCATTTATTTCAAGAGTTAGATCAAGGTTACTGTTGCCGATACAAATCCAGCCGCATTTGTCAATGTTAAAGTTTAGACAGGATTCAGCACACCACGTTGCAAGGCTACTTAGTTCAAGATGTATTTTAGTAACCATATCGCTTAATTTATGAGTGTAGCAGGAGTAGACGACTTTGAGGTCGTCAGCATATAGGAATGGTTTGCCTAAGGTGAAGCACTTGCAAATGATGTTAATGTAGACTGTGAATAAAAGTGGACCTAGGACACTACCTTGCACGACCCCGCTTGAGATATGCCTAGGATGAGACAACACAGATCCAACTTTGGTTATTTGTACCCTATTGCTTAGAAATGATTTTAACCAGTTCAGTAATGGGTTGCCAATTCCACAAGAGTACAGCTTCTCAAACAGAATACTGTAAGATACCATGTCAAATGCCCTAGATATATCGAAGTAGAGAACAACGACTAACTTACGTGCTTCGCGACTGCTAGTGATGCAGTTGAAAAAGTCGAAGTGGCAAGTAACGCAGGATCTATTTTTGAGAAATCCGTGTTGAGACCTTGTAACAAGATCTTCCCTAATTAGGTAGTCAGACAATTGATCTTTTACAACTTTCTGCATGATTCATGAGATAACTGGGGTTATATTTATGGGTCTGTAATTGCGGACGTTTGCCCTATCACCAGATTTGTAATGTGGAATTATGAAGCTAGTTTTCCACTCACTAGGGTAAGTGCCTGTGTACATAGATATTGAGAAGAATTTAAGAAGTAACAGGGGTATATCACACCCACTGTTTTTGAAAATTATCGAAGCTAGGCCATCCAGTCCCGTACTAGTGGAAGGTTTAAGGCTTTTAATTGCTTGTACTATTAACTGATTAGTGAACACAATGCTTTCATGGGAAGAGATAGTAAGGGGAGCGGTTTCACCAGGCATATGTGTTTCTAAACTAAAGTTTGCAAACCAATCACTGAAGAGTTCACAGATAGTGGCAGGTTCATTGTAGATTACTTTGTCGTGAAGTAAGTAGGGGATTTCCCTCGCCGACTGCATTCATTTTTTAAGAAGTGCCGTCAAGTTATAAACTTTGGAGGTACTTCCAAGTGCCGTTAACTCTTGGTCGAGGTCCTTTTGAGAGCGTAGGCGCTTGAGAGACTCAAGAGGCTCGTGGATTGATAGCAATAGTGATATGTCCTTAGTGGAATAGTACTGTTTCTTCAGCTTCCTTAACTTATTACGGTGTGCCCTTGGAATATATTCAGTTCGGTATCTACTTAATTTCACTATTTTCTTTGGAGCAACTGTATCTAGACAAAGGGTAACATTCCTGTAAAACAGGGTTACTAAGGCCTCCAGGGAGTCAGTGGTAAAATAGTCATCGCTACGGGTGTTCACTTTCTGCGTGAATCATCTTTCCTTAATATTTTGGAAATTAGCCGCTTTCATCACATTATCCAGTTATCCATAGTCAACAAGGATTGTATTGTATCAACTGGAACAACATATAGCATTCACTCGTGAAATCTACGTCAAGAATCCTCGGATACCATATCTAACTACGTGGAACTCAGGACTTTATCCACAGCAAACTCTGTAAAGGAAAGTCTGACTTTTTATTTTTGCAATATAAATCTGTTTATCGTTGTTGTTTTGATACTTCGATAATACAGCTATCTTATTTTCATATCCTCAAGACTTTTTTTCCGGAAATTGTGAAGTTTCTTATTTCTGTAATGGTTAAGTCTATCAAACGTGTAAGTACCGTTAAGAGACTGAGATCTAATACTAGTCAGCCATCTGAAGGCCTCAGCTCCGTTGACAATTCTACACTGTTTACACCAGCCATACCCAGAGTTATGGTATCTGATATCATGGAGGAATTAGCAGAGAATGCGGCTTGTAGCAAAAATGATTTACTGACACTTCAGAAGTCAATAGCAGAACTACAGAGCAAGTTTGACAGCATTATGCCTCTCACGCAACTGTGTGACCCACCACAAAACATCTGTTTTGAATCACTAATCAAATCCGAGCGCATAATTGACTATTTGGCTGAAGAAGCTGTTAAGAGGATTATGTCTTCACATAACGTCTTGGCCTATAACATTCCAGACAGAGAGCCGATTGCCAAACTTAAGAATTCGTGTCTAAAGGCTTGTAATATGTCGTTGACAGAATGTCAGGTTTTGCGTCTTCGTAAGAAATCTGCAAACCACCCGTGTCCTGTGCTTTTCAAGTTTAGGTCTACCGAAGAAGCCAGGAATTTTCTGAAATCGGGTAAGAAAATAGGCTCTTCAACACCATACACTAACATTAGGGTTGCACCTGATTTAACACCATGCCAAAGGCGATGCCGCTCAGGAACAGTGAACCCTGATAACTCTAATAGGATAACTGTAGATGATGTTCCGTGCGTTATTCCGTCTATTGAAATATCTGATCACGGCATGCAACAGACATTTTCGCAGGTAGTGGCTAATGTTAGCCAAGCATTATATAACGATATTGATGCAGACACTGAAATGGTGGACATAGATGAGTCAACGGGAAATAATGTTGAAATACATCGTTTTCACACTGACGCAAAAGTCAAGACACCGAAACCATCAAAACCCATCCCACTGGTGGTCCAACCATTGCCTTATAAGTCAGTTACTCCTCGGTCTGACAATCCACACTCTGTAAAGCACCAGTCGAATGTAGCCACCCAAGTTGGCAAGTTTTCTAGGCGTTATGACAAACGTCCCATTTCCATTAAGAAAACTAAAGCTCATGAGGTGTTCAAGCCACAGAAACCCTACATAGCATGTGCTGACTGCCCTGTTAGCCATCATCAGCCAGATAATCATAAGATAGGGGAAAAAGAAGTAAATAAATTAAATACTAAACCCGGAGCAAGAAAGCTCTTTGATAAGAAAGAGACGAAAGCACCTGTAGGCCTTCTTTGTAAGAGAAAGTCAAATATGGTAGACGAAGCTCCTAGGGGTAGGCCTAATTGGTGCCAAGTGGAAAGCCAATTTTATCGAATCCCTAATTCTAGACAAACAGCACAGCAAAGTAGTAGGTATTGTTCTGCACATCCACTACGTAAACCCCTTGTCAACCAGCCCACTTCTAATATTCTGTCTACTGAAAGTTATAGAAAATACCCCAAACATCGGCCACAGACCACATTTAGCAAGCCAACAGAACCCATTCATATATCTTATGTGTCTAGTGGGGAGCATGTGCCGATTTCTGCACAAAACTTGCCATGGTCTGATGAATACCAGAAACAGATACCAACACTTCATTCTTATACTGGCAACAAATTACCGAATACACATATCGGTTATACCTTAGGGCAGGATTTTCACCAGCGTCAGTTAACAGAAACACCTGGAATCATGCATATAGCACGCATGATATCGGATCAATTCCTTGCTGGCATAGCGAACAGTCTACAGCTAGGGCAAGGCATATTTCCCGGGAGATAGCTGACACAGTGTCGACACCAAACGCGGATACTAATATCTCTAAAATATTAATATCTGATTATCACACAGGTGTCTCTCACTGCATACCATATCCAAACGTAAGCCCATCCCTGACTACCACCTCAAAAATCTACCTGAAGTCTTCCTACGATCCAAAGATATTGGTAAATGAGTCTGATAACATGTATATAGAGGATACTCACGGATTATTTTACCAAGATGTTGTCCGCTCACTGAAACCACATAGCCAGTGTTTATCTATTATCCTAGTAAATACGAGATCAGTTCTAAGCAAACATTTAGCACTAAGTACAATAGCTTCTATATGCAGACCGTCATTGATTATGATCACCGAAGCCTGGTGCACAAGTGAAATCTCCAATGACAGCCTAAGGATTGATAAATACAACCTTTTTCGCGGGGACAGACGGACAGGTCGTGGGGGTGGAACACTAATTTACTGTGAACAATCCATGTGTGCAACCCAGTTTAGTAACCCAATTCTGTCACAACTCAATGACTCGATCTGGGTCGAAATAAAAGTTGTCAGAAGTAAACCTATACTTGTGGGTTGTGTGTACCGGCCCCCTTCATCCAGCAGGGAATATGATAATATGCTTAGCAATATCTTTAATGTTACAGCCAATCTTCCTTTCAGTTATAAAATTATCGGAGGCGATTTCAACTTGCCAGAAGTATCATGGTCTTCACTCCGAGGACCCCAAAGGTACGATAATCTCATAAATTCCATCGTCACAGGAGGGTGGACACAACACATAAATTCACCCACTAGATCCGCAAATATCCTAGACCTTATTTTCACGAACAACATAACGCCATCTACCGTACATGTTGGACATGAATTTCCAGGTAGTGACCATAGAATAGTAGTTTGTTCTTTTGACATCTTTCCTGAAACAAAACGCAGAGATGAAGCTGGCCAGATACCTATGAGATTGTACACACATGCTGACTGGGACTTGTATCAGCACCTAATTAGATGTTCTAATTGGGACTCGTACTTTTCGAACCAGTCCTTAGATGCAATTCTTAACAACTTCTATCAGAATATTAACTCAATTCACGACGTCATTGCACCCGAGAAGATTCTTAACTTCAGATTCCCCCAAAGTGATTATATTCCGACATCGTTTAGAAGAAGTCTACGTAAGCACTCAATAAAATACTACAGATATCATGACTTATCGTCATTAATTGCCATAACGTCCCTTCTCAGTAGAATTGAAGAGTTGAGAAATATAGGCCTCAGAAACAAAGAAATGCAGGCCATTCATGCACCGCATAACTCAGGAGAAATAGCCAAACTTTTTAAAAGTAGGTTGATGAACTCCAAAACACCCTATCCGAAAATAATATACTTAGACGGCATTGCTTACGAAAATAATGAGGCGATATGTGAACTGTTTAGCAAGCACTTCGCCAGATTATACACCTTAGAGAACGATGAAGTCGTGGATTTCCCACGTAAAACAGACGAATGTTTAAGTGACATAATTTTCACCACACATGAGATCGATAAAGCTGTCGCAAATCTTAAGCTTAGTAACACTACTGGCCCAGACGGTATATCTTCCGTTCTGCTGAAAAAAGGTGGTAATGACATGAGTTTACTCTTACTCAAGTTATACTCAATTTCATTAAGCGATGGGACATACCCTAACTGCTGGAAGAAGTCTTATATTGTACCTATCCATAAATACGGGCCTATAGCTGATATCAACAACTACCGCCCCATCAACATCACGTCTGTAGTTTCACGTGTAATGGAAAAGATAGTTAAGACTCAAATCATTCAGTACTTGCTGTCAAATGACCTACTATCCCCATCCCAATACGGTTTCTTAAGTAGAAGGTCGTGCATTACTTGCCACTTAGATTATTTTGACTACATCACACAAAGCATTGATAATGGGCGTTCGGTAACAACATTGTTTCTTGACGTTAGCAAGGCCTTCGATAAAGTCCCACATATCAGACTCCTAACAAAACTCCAATCCTACGGAATAACCGGAAATCTTCACAAATGGATAAGTTCTTTTCTCACAGAAAGAGAGCAATTAGTCAAAATCAACCACCAGTTGTCTTCCTCAAAGCCGATAACCAGTGGTGTAATACAAGGTAGTGTTCTTGGCCCTATTCTATTCCTCTTATTTATAAATGACATAGTCTCTGTAATCAAGTATGGCAAGCCATACCTTTTTGCAGATGATCTCAAGATAGTATATGATTATGGGTACGGTGATATGAGCGTCGAAAGCAAGATCCAACAAGACTTAAATGATCTAGGCGATTGGAGCGAAAAGTGGCAACTGACTTTCAACCCAGACAAGTGCGGTATAACCCACCTTGGACGCTGGAAACCGATAATGTGCCTATACATGTACGGGAAGCTCCTGTCAAAACTGAACACAGTCACAGACCTCGGGATAACATACTCAGATTTATCCTTTTCCGATCACGCAAATAAGGTTGTATCTGACTGTAAACGACTTACTGGCTTTGTACTGCGTAACTTCTACACCCAAGAAGCAAGATTAGCTATATATAGGACATGTATCCGTCCCAAACTTGAATATTGTGCTCTCCTATTTAGTAACCTCAGGACTGTAGACAGAAAAAAAATCGAAAGTGTCCAGAGATTCCTCACGAAACGCATAATAGGGTTCGACCAACAAGTGGAATATGTTGACAGGTGTGTACGTCTGAAATTAGAGCCTCTGTGGTTAAGGAGAGTGAAGTGCAACCTATTTCTACTCTTCAAAGTCATTAGGAAACACTGCTACAGTAACTCATCCATAACTTGGGAAAATATTAAATCATATCAGCTGCGAAACCACGACTACCTTGTCAAGGTGGCTACCCACAGAAAATCCATTAGGGCAAACTTTTTCACCATAAAATATTGCACTCTTTGGAACCAACTACCACCTGAAATAAGATGTTGTGAAAACCCTGATGGGTTCAAACGGAGCCTAGAAAGACACTTTAACATGTCCACCCTAGCTCGTCTAAAAGACCACAACTGTTGGTAGAACGGAAATTGAAGGCCAGTCCAGTCTTCAGTATAGTCACATACGTATATCTCGACTCTAATACTCACGCAGCGAACGTTAACTAATTTACTGATTTCTATTCTCTATAATTTTCACTAAGTTGTGTTGGTGAAAGTAACACTGGAAATAATTGTAATAGCATCCACACCTTTTAACGTTTTACATATGTATATACTAATATAATAATACTTATTAATCATGCATGTTCAACTCTTAAATTAGATGGATATTAAAATACTTAAAATATTTATGCATCAAATGTTCTCTTGCTTTACCACGCTTGTTTCCCTTATAACACTCAATTATTGAACCTAGTGTAATATTTGATATACGAACTATATTATTGATTATACTCTTATCATATATGGTTTGATTTACTCTACGGCTCCCTGTAGACTAACCACCATTCTTCAGTATACACACACTGCAGTATTGTTAAAAAACGCCAAAATTTCGTTGGTTCTGTGTTAATATCTTTTTATAATATGTCTAGACACGTTACTTTGCAATGTCAGATGTTTACTATATATAAGACTGTCATGAAAATTTAGTACACTAAGTCCTGCCAACCGACCTTACCTTCAGTCCATACTACCTAAATTGAACCTTAACTATAGTATTCTGCTAAATCTTGCTCCACTATTCACAAAACCTATTCGTTTTACTCTTTAAGGTTTTAACTTCTTATAAAGTAATCTGTTCATCAGGATGCATGCACACATATATAATATGTTCGTAAAGATGTACGTGGAGACCTATTGGAAGCACTCATTAAGAAAGCTAGGGAGATGGAATATGGGGTACGAACATGTCTGGTACCAAGCAATATATTTGCGGTAGCCATAATAATCATAGTCTCAGAGCCTAACATCAAAAAAGGAGGGAGGGTGGCGTTAGCTGATCAGTAGATATGGTGGTGGTCACTAAGGTGAATCGCCCCATTCTGCAGGAACAGCAATATACAAATTAAAGGCTCGAGATATTTCTGATTTTTATGAGGGCGGACGCCAACATAACTAGTCAGGAAAAGAGAATTCCTATCGATTCAGAAAGCGTATACGAAAATTTTATTGAAAATTATTGACAAAAAAATTTACCGAGCGAAATGTAACCAACATGCAGGATAAGTCCAGCCGAAAATCAGATGCAGGAATAAAAAACGGTGGAACATATGAACTTCTTATTGAAAGTGGTGAACTCTCTGGATCAGACATTACAGGAGAATTTATTGGACTGCTTCACATACGTTTCCGTCCCATGATAGACACATGCTCGCATGATAGAAATAAACTCTATCCCATTGATTGAATTGAATTCTTTGATCAAATTTCCCTGGATGACCTACGTTCTGGTGAATTATTGTCAGGATCAATAAGTCACTTGGTCGTGACGGATTATACTCGAGCTTACTTTTCTCTGTGATCAATAGGATCTATAAATCGCTGGCAAAGGTATTTAATACGTCACTTTCTCATGCTTGTTTGACGAATGAACCAAAAAGAATCCATGGTTATTTCCATTTCGAGCAAGGGCGAATGGAACTCAGTGGCATTAGCTGTAGTAATGAATAGCGGACGATTGCTATCAGAGTAGTGACGCGTCCTATGGCCCAGTCTCCTGAATCTAGAAACAGACGGTGTCAATGTAGATGAAGATTGAACGATCAATTCATGGTTGTTTGCTCAAACCAAACTCTATATTTTTCTCGAGAGTCATCAATCCAGCAGTCATCGTCTCATCGTTCGCTGTTCAGTGGAAGATGGAAAACTATCAGAAGTATTATCGTGATTTATTGTTATAGCATTTATTCTTAGACCTTTTGTATAATGACCTTATTGTTAGTTACGTATTGGCGTGAGAATAAAGGATTCTCGAGTTGCAAATCTGTGTTTTGATTTTCGCTTTGGTTATTACCAATTGTTTCTGAAAGTCTTCCAGGGACAGGGTGAGGTCAAGTGTAACAAGAGCTGGACATTGACAGTTTATGAGACTTTTTAATAATAATAATAATAGCTTTATTCCAAACAGTATTTGTGGTACAGGTATGGAATTTTCAGCGTGCATTACAGTATATTGCATCTAATTACCTCATAAATTATATAAGATTTTTAAAAATCAAAGATAAATAAATAAAAATAAAATAAATAAGTTATAAATAAATAAAATAAATAAATATTAGAAATTAAGAAAAAAACAACGTAGAGTATTTCATTTCAAACAATGCAACACAGGATTTGAAATATAAAGTTGATGTGTGGTAGTAAATGAGAACAACAGTGTAGTAGTAACGAGGAAAGGAAAACAAAAACTAATGGGACTATTTGTTAGAGTGCCGCAGTAAGTTTATCGTGTCATACCTAACGGATTTCTCATCACATAACAGCTGTGCCAGATATGGTATTGTGGAGTTTTTGTATTTGGTAGTCCTAGCATATAGCCGCCTATAGCTGCTTCTAGTTCTACCAGATGAAATGCAAGGAGATAGATGTGTATAGAGAGGATGCTTGGGGTCCGACAATATTGTATTTGCTAGTTTCTTACATGATATAATATGTCTATCTACAATAGTGTTCACCAGTTGGTTTAACGATATCCCACTTGCCATACTAACAGCTTTCAGTGCTCTTCTCAGCGAAGCAAAGTCTTTCTTAAGTAGTCCAGGAAAGACTAATGGGGAGCAGTAAAGGAGGGTGGGTAGAATACAAGAATTTACAAACTGAGAAAGTAAAGACTGGTTTATGCCAGACTGCCTAAATTTCCTAATGTAGAACGTTAAGCGAAACATCTTTCTAGTAACTAGCAAGATGTGGGAAGACCAGGAAAGATCGGTGGAAAAACTCAGCCCAAGGTACTTGACATAAGATGTATTTTCAACCTCTGTGCCGTCAATGAGAGTGGGGCCATGTGAGCTAACTAGTTGCTGTAGGTCACATTTACGTCTGAAACTGAAATTGACTACCTGACATTTAGACGGATTAAGCTTAAGTCCGTTTGAAGAGGACCACTGACTAATTTCCGACAGAAAGCTATTTAATTTGGAACAATCTGACTGAGAGTTGACAGGCATAGAAACCGAGAGGTCATCGGCATATTTAACAAAAGTGGCTACATCAGAATGAGGCAAGTCATGTAAGAAAAACGAGAACAGAAAGGGAGAAAGAACAGCACCTTGAGGAACACCAGCTAAAGTAAGTGAGGTAGTGGAGGATTTTCCATTGTAGACGGTGTACTGCTTCCTTTCAGAAAAATAGGAATGCAACCACTTATTTGTCCAGCTTTCAGCCTGTGTTGCAGCAAGCTTACTTAGCAAGAGAGACCTGGGAACAGAGTCAAATGCAGATGTGTAATCAAGGAAGGCACAGCGAACGTATTTAGCTCCTTTATCTAAACTAGAGACTATGCTATGGTGGAGGACGACAGCGGCATCTAACGTACTCCTACTATATTTATAAGCAAACTGGTTGGGGTCGTTGAAAGGTTTTAAAGAGGGATCAAGATTAAGTAAAATAAGTCTTTCCATAACTTTCAAAAAGGGTGAGGTAATTGAAATGGGTCTAAACTTAACATTTGGTCCACTTGTAGATTTAGGCACTGGAACGTTCTTGATGTTTTTCCATGATTCAGGTATAATACTTTTGGAAAACGATTCGTTGAAAATGACAGTTAGCGGGGAACACAAGATGTCGGCACACTCTTAAGGATAACAGCAGGAACACCATCAGGACCGAGGGACTGAGTAGGCTTGAGAGATTGAAGACACTTGAGGACATCATTCGTGTTTAAGCATGAGAAGCAGTCATTGTTTACACTATTTGAGTTAGGAATCATAACATTTGCTGAAATACATATGAAGGATTCATTAAGCGTATTAACATCTACAGAAATATCATTCAACATTTGCTTACCACCTGTGATTTCCTTTAATAACTTCCACATATTTGATGGGGATTTACATGAAAGAAACTTCTGGTTATAGAGAGCATTCAATCTTTGTAATTCAAGCTTAATCAAAGTGTTCATTCTCTTAACACCAGATTTGTTTTTCATTTTGAACAACCTTTCTTTTTCACGGCGGAGCTTTTTGAGTTGAGTAGAGGAGAAGCGATCGAATTTTAAGAAGATTGTCTCTTTTGGACAACAAACATCAAGACAGAAATTAAGATAATGTGTTATGTTAGCAATTGTGTTATCAAGAGCTTGTTCAGTAAATAGATCCCAGTTTGTGTCTTTTAACATGGACCTTAGGTTCAGTATATTGTCATGGGAATAACATCTGTGTTGTGTTTTCTTTCCAAGGTGTGAGAAGACTCTTTTGTGCTGCTTTCCATATACTTTGGGCAATATTCTTATGATACAGTGATCTGAATTTAGTAGTGAGGCTCTCTTTCGAGCTTCAAATATTCCTGCATCGTTTGTGAAAACAAGGTCAAGAGTGTTGTCCATTCTAGTCGGGAAGTTGACAATATTATCGTGTCCAAGTGAAATTAGGAAGCTGTGGTCACTAGAATTAAAATCACCAGTAACTATAGACAAGGAATTTCCGAAGGAGGTGGCAGCAAGGGAAGTAAATTCATCCGCAAATAAAGATAATTCTGTGGAGTTGCATCCAGGAGCAATATACATGTTCGAGATGTAAATGTAGTTGTATTTAGACAAATGTTTAGGTCGACACTTAACGGTGAGACAGTCAATATTGTCACTAGAGAATTTGAAACATACATTATTAGACGTACACCATTGTGAGTTGATGAAGATGGCGACACCGCCACCGCGTTTCTTCCTGGAACTACATCGATCTTGTCTGAATAGTTTGAAATTATTTAGATACACTAGATTGTCATCATATAGATCATGAAGCCATGTTTCTTGAAGTGATATGATCCCAGTATTATGATATATAATGGAAGACACCAGCGATTGAAGACAGTTAATTTTAGCCGGCAGGGAGCGACAATTGGTACTCATTATTGCGGGAACAGTCATGAACTGAATAGGGGTATTTTTTAATGCTCTCTGCCAGCCGGCATGATGCTTTTTCTTGTCTTTTTTATGGAGTTGCAGATCAGTAGGTTTTAAAGATATTAGATATTCACGAGAATAAATAATCCGATTTGAGGTCATATTTGAATAAGATTTATTGATTAAAATATCAATTAGAAATGAGAAATTAGATGCAATATGATTTGTAATGTTTAAGGTAATTGGTAGCCCAAGATTTAAGCAGGCCGCCAAGGTCAAATAAATAGTAATGGGTGACAGTAGGACCTACAGCAGTTGTCAATGGAGTTGAAGATTGAACGATCAATTCTTGGTTGTTTGCTCAAAATTAACTTCCTCGATTTTCGCGGAAGCATCAATACGACAGTCATCGTCTCATCGGTCGCTGTTCAGAAAGAAGATTGAAACATCGTCAGAAGTAACATAACGATTTATTATTGTAATATTTGTTTACAGACCTTAGTTGCTTAGTTCGTTTATTCCTTTTATATGTTGGTGTAACAATACAAAATATCAAACGGCAGATCGGTGTTTTGGTTTTCGCGTCCGTTATAACTAAGCGTTTCTCAGAGATCTTCTAAGAACAGCGTGGGCCCGAGCGTAGCGAGAGCTGGGCATTAACGGTTTATGAGACTTGGTTGACAGTTTCTGACGATAGAAACAGATCTGGCGGATTGAAACAGTTGGTGAAATTTTGGATAGTCGCCGTTCATCTTTCCTGGTGCCGGTCAAGTCCTCTTTGAACAAGCAATATCTGGAACTTTTTGGAATTTGGTCAAGTTCAACAATGCCTGGGTCAAAGAAGGGACAGAGTGTCTTGGATGCAAACAGGAAAGTAAGTCATGGTGACTTGTCTGTTAATTGTAACGATGTGTCTGATGTTAAACATGATATGGTTGATGTTACTGTTTCGCCGTTCAGGGATAATAGGAACATCAAACTCCCTAAATTAGAACCACGATGTTTTGATGGAAACCCGGCTGATTATTTACAATTTGTAAAGGAGTTTGAGATCATGTTGAGTGGTTTATTATTAAATGATGAATTGAAATTGATGTATTTGATGAGATATTGCACTGGAGATGCTGCAAGAGCTATACAGTGTTGTAAGTTTATGAAGCCAAAGGAGGGCTACGATGAGGCTATGAGCATATTACGCCAAAGGTTTGGAAGACCCTCGATGATTGCAGGGAAATTATTCGAGGCTGTTAAGGGTAATGGTGGTCAGTTACAGGATGACTCCCAGGCACTCACTGAGTTTTTAGATAATTTGCTAATTTACAAGAATGGAATGATTTCGATGAATCGCGTGAGTGACCTCAACTCGAGTTTTATACTAGAAGTAATAGCAAGACGTCTACCTACTCGACTGCAAAGGAAGTGGGTGAAGATAAGCTCCCGTATGGAGGATGAGGGTATCGAGCCAAAGTTTGATGATATCCTGAAACTGGTAAATACTAGTGTCAATCAATCTATGAGCAAGTTCGCCAGTCTGTTAGATCTCACCCATAGAATAGAGCAGTCTGAGGGTAAAACGCACTCATTGATGACGAATAAGCCTCAGAGAGGTGGATATCGAGAAGGCTCCATGATGTCTAGTAATGCATATAGACCTAGTGAGTGTAACAGGTTTCGTAGTACATCCTCAACAGATAAGTTGCAAGATGCAAGACAAACACGGTTGTGTTGTACTCTTTTGCAAGAGGTGCATACAAAGGTGAGCTGTGAACCAGTGAGCAAGTTCAGTGATAAGCTAAATGTAAACTCCAAGCCTTACTCCGAATTGTGTGACGATAACGTTGTTGTGAAGAAGTCTGTAGTTGCAACTGGTAAGCCGTTGCTGAATAGAGTGTCACAGAATAGAGTTACTGCTTCAGAGTGCAGTTCTGACTCCAAAAGTTTACAAAGTATAACTAGTCAGAGTGAAGATGTAAAACCTTTAATGATTTGTGAGGAGGAACCAAAATTGTCTACTTCTGTTATTAAAGAGTTTGAAAATGATGAACTTGACGGTAAATTGGATATATGTGATAATGATCATGATAGTGCAGATTTGTCTTTGGTTGATCATGATGAAATGGAGGATATGCCTACTACTGCTAAGTTGAACAAAGGTTCTGTACAACTTGAACGTGAAGTAGAAATAAATGCAGATTCAGTTGCAGAAGGCATGCATACTTGTGAGACCGTCAGTGTAATTGATCAGCGTGTAGCCCACCTATCATCAGATGATAGTGCTAAACCCGAACTAGTAGTGAAAGACAGCAGTGGTGGTAATCTTGCAGTTGGACAACTATCTGAGAGCCGAACAAGAACAGCTTCTGATCCACCACTAAGTTCATCACCTTGTGTCACTCAGTCATCGTTGGTGTTTTCATCCACAATGAAACAGATGCCCATCAACTCAAGTATCTTCTGCAATGACTATGGTAGTATCAGTTCGTTTGAAAGGACGTATATCAATGGTCAGTTTAGTGTGGATAAGCCAAGTGTAAAGGAGAGAGTAATTGTTAAATTGACTTGCACGAATAAAGGCATTTCTAGTTTCAAGTTACTATTTGAATGTTATTATCTTTGGTGTAAATTACTCTGTTTCTACACTTGGTTGATGAGATATGTCGTGTGTTTGTTGGTCATCTATATTCTACGATACAATGACATGGGCGTGTTGCCGTTCAGATTTGAGGATATAGCTGATAGAAGGAAGTTAGCAAATGAACTCTGCGACGATTTTCCAACCTAGGGCGTCAACCTGAGAAGGGTTGTAGGCGTACTGGTGTAAGTCCTACAGTTCTTCAAAGGGTAGCGCATCAATGAGCAGTCCAATGTGCTTGGTGTATGATCTTGTACATATGTTCATGTTGTATATACTGAATTGATATCATCTTTTATCTATCTGTTGGTAATTCTGTTTGTGTCCGGACGACTTCCACTTGGATCATCAACCTGAGAAGGAATGTAGGCGTACTGCTGTAAGTCCTACGGTTCTTCAAGGGTAGTTTGTCGTGTCAGAATCCACAACATTTGATGTGGTCATTGTACATATGTTTGTGTTAAATAGTTGTGTGAGTTCCAATTATTGTAATTGTTGGTTAATCTTGTTTGTGTCCGGACATTCCACAACTTACAATCGTCAACCTGTGAAGGGTTGCAGGCGTACTGGTGTAAGTCCTGCAATTCTTCAAAGGAATTCCATCAAGACATGATCGGCGAGGTTGTTTGTACTGTTTGTATATATGTGTGGTGTGTTCTATCAATTGGTGTTTTTGGATTCATTGTGTTTACTTGTTGTTTTCGTATCTTGTTGTTATTGCGTAATTTTGTTAAAATTTTCGTCGTGATTACTTCTGAAGTTGTTTCTAGTCTTCTACGTCCATGAATGAATTGATTGATGTTGGAGACAGCAGATGGGTCGTATACGCCGGGGAGGCTAGGCTATTGCTGAGAATGAAATGCACACGGAGATAATTGTTAGCTGCGATCCCACACGCCGGGGAGAAAGAGTGTAAACGACTGAGGCTCGCATGCGTCACCGCTACTAGAACTGAGGCAGAATGAGTGACAAGCGATTGCAGTAGTAATTGGTAGTGAGTAGATAAGAGGATGTGCGTAGAGTATCATGAGGTGCTGCTATGGTCACGTTGCATTCTGCAAGAGTCATTCTAGCAAGTGGCGATTGTGTTGCAAGATGTCAAGAGGAGGTCTCTGTCTGGAGGCGCAGGTCGTCATTGATGTGTGAGATTGTGCTGTGGGTATGCTTGTGGTGTGTTGGCTTTTCTGTTTGTTTTCCATTTCAGCTCTGTCCGTGTGACCCAGGTTCTCGCAATGGCATCCAAGTCAACGTGCATTGGTCGTGAAGGAAAAAAGGGTTGGATCCCTTTTTTGCCGGGGAGTGTCAATGGAGTTGAAGATTGAACGATCAATTCTTGGTTGTTTGCTCAAAATCAACTTCCTCGATTTTCGCGGAAGCATCAATACGACAGTCATCGTCTCATCGGTCGCTGTTCAGAAAGAAGATTGAAACATCGTCAGAAGTAACATAACGATTTATTATTGTAATATTTGTTTACAGACCTTAGTTGCTTAGTTCGTTTATTCCTTTTATATGTTGGTGTAACAATACAAAATATCAAACGGCAGATCGGTGTTTTGGTTTTCGCGTCCGTTATAACTAAGCGTTTCTCAGAGATCTTCTAAGAACAGCGTGGGCCCGAGCGTAGCGAGAGCTGGGCATTAACGGTTTATGAGACTTCGGTTGACAGCAGTACGCTTACAACTATTCTCAGTTTGACGCCCTAGGTTAAAATCGTCGCAGAGTTCACCTGCTGACCACCTTCTATCATCTATATCCTCAACTCTGAACAGCGACACGCCTAAGACATTCTATCGAAGAATATAGATGATAAACAAAAATATGACGTATCTGACCAACCAAGCGTAGGCATAGATAAACTTACACCAAAGATAATTACATTCAGATAGTAACTTGAAACTTAAAATGCCTTTATTCGAGCAAGTCAGCATAACAATTACACTCTCATGCAAACTGTGGTGTAGTTGGTGAAACTTTAATCAACAACAGCACACCAGTTGCAACTACAGGCTTCTTACCACACCGTTATCGTCACACATTTCGGAGTCAGACCTTGATTTCACATTTAGTTTATCTCTGAACCTGCTCACTGATTCACAGTTCGCCTTTGTATGCATTTCTTGCAATCTTGTAAAACACAACCGTGTTTGTCTTGCAACTAGTAACCTATCTGTTGGGGATGTACCACGAATGCTGTTACACTCACTAAGTTTATATGAATTACTAGACGCCACTTCTATGAGACCTTTTCATCATAAAGGATTGCGTTTTGCTCTCAGACTGCTCTATTCTGGGGGTGGGATGTAACATACTGGCAAACTTTCTCATAGCTTGATTGACACTATCTTTCACCAGTTTCAGAATATCATCGAACTTTGGCTCGATACCTTCATCTTCTATACGAGAGCTTACCTTCACCCAACTTCTTTGCAGTCGAGTAGGTAGGCGTCTCGCTACTATCTCTAAGACGGAACTTGAGTTCAGGTCACTCATCCAATTCGCCGAAATCAACGTATTCTTGTAAGTCATCAGATTATCCGAAAACTCAGAGAGTGCCTTGGAGTCATCTTGTAATTGAATACCATTACCTTTAACAGCCTCGAATACGTTCCTTACAATCATCGAAGGTCTTCCAAACCATTGAAGCAGGATACGCATCTCCTCAGTATATCCTTCGTTTGGGGCATGAACTTACAGCACTGCATAGCTCTTAATGCAACACCAGTGCAGTATCTCAACAAATACACTAACTTTATTTCGTCATTTATTGCGAGCCCACTCAAAATGATTTCAAACTCCTGTACAGGCTGGGTTTCCCCCGAAACACCAAGGTTGATATTTAGGGAGTTTGATATTCCTATTTTCCCCAGATGGCGAAACACTGACATCAACCATATCATGCTTAACACTGGACACATCGTTACAATTACCAGATAAGTCAACATGACTTCCTTTCCTGTTTTCTTCCAAGACGCTCTGTCCCTTCTTTGACCCAAGCATCACTGAACTTGACCAAAAATCGAGAAAGTTCCAGATAATACTTGTCTAAAGAGGTCTTGCATGTACCAGGAAACACAAGCAGAAACTATCAGAAACTGTCAATATCCAGCATTTACTACGCTGGACCTCACGCTGTCCCTGGAAGACTTTCGGAAACAATGTGTAAAAACCAACGCGAAAAACCAGAACACAGATTGGCAACTCGAGAATCCTTTATTCTCACGCCAATACGTAACTAACAATAAGGTCATTATACAAAAGGTCTAAGAATAAATGCTATAACAATAAATCACGATAATACTTCTGATAGTTTTCCATCTTCCACTGAACAGCGAACGATGAGACGATGACTGCTGGATTGATGACTCTCGCGAAAAATATAGAGTTTGGTTTGAGCAAACAACCATGAATTGATCGTTCAATATTCAACCACATTGACAATGGGTTCGTCTTCGTTGTTGTGAGTTGAGTTTTCATGCTGAGAGCATCCTTGACCTTGGTGTCTGCGATATCACTTGCTCAGAAAACATTGAGTCACCAGAGTACCTGAGACCTGATTCAACGACACTTCTGAGCCTGGTTAGGTTAGCAGGATGAAGCGTTGATTTGATGCCAAATGAGGGTGTGTCGAAAAGTATCCAACCACATTTGTTCAGACTGAACTGTAGATTCTACAAAGATGACCAAGCAGTCACTTTACCCAAAACATTCTGCGCAACATTCTCGAAGTACCCTAGTTCATCACCCTGGGACGTTTAAGCTACTTTTATTTCATCTGCAGGGATGAGTTGTTTACCATTTGAGAAGCAAGCACATGTCGCTGATATAAACTGTAAATAGGCAGGGCCCAATGACACTACCCTGGACTACACGAGAAGTGATTGGGCTAAGTTTGGAAGTTGCAGACCCGAGTTTAACTATTTGGTACGTGTTGTTAAGAAATGATTTAAGCCATCCTAATAATGGGTCACTTATTCCTAGGGAGTTCAGCTTATGTATCAGCAGTAAATGGTCAACACGGTCAAATGCCTTAGAGATGTCAAAGTAGATGACAAATACTAGTTGTTGTCTGTCATGACTTCCGGTTACAAAATTGAAGAAGTCTAGATGGCATGTTAAACAAGATCTGGGTTTAAGAAATCCATGTTGGTTCGGACTTATGATGTTGCAGCTAAGCATGTGTTTGATTAGGTTGTCTTTAACTAGTCTCTCCATAATTCGAGATGCGATAGGTGTGATATTGATCGACCGGTAGTTACTGACTGCAGTTTTCGAGCCAGATTTGTGTTTAGGCATAATGAATGTTGTTTTCCATATATCAAGGTATGTTTGGGTTTGCAAGGACATTGTGAATATTTTAAGCAGTAGTAGAGGAATGTTAAGACCACCATATTTACAGAAATAAGATGATATACCGTCAGTACCGAAACCTTTTGAGCTTTTGAGGGTCCTTATAGTTTGGTTAATGCTAGCATAAGTGAATTCAGCAGCGCTAATTTGGTTTGGTGTGAGTGGAGATGGAGTTTGTGTCATATTAGCAACAAGATGTATGTCGAGTAGCTGGACTGAGGGCTTAAGGTAGTTACCTGCGAAAGTTTTGTTGAACAGTTCACATATGCCTGCAGAATCAGTGCATAGCCCACCTTTGTCTATGAAGAGAGAAATGCTGTGATTTTTGCGGTTCATTCTCTTCTTTAAGATTTCTGTGAGTGCATACACTCTAGCAGGACTAGCTACTGTGATGTGTTCTTCATTTCTCATACGGTAATCTCGAGCTTGTCAGATGGAGACAAGAGCGTTAAGTGATAAATCTAGTGTGCCGAAGTCGTGGTGTTTGAAGTAACTTGTTGAGAGTCTCTTCACTTTCGTGTGATCCTTTGGTTTTATAAATGACTTTCTATGTGTGGAAACCTTTAGTATTTAGAGTGAAATGACGGCATCTGTCAATGGAAGTGAACATTGAACGTTGATTCATCGACCTTGATCGCCATTGATGGGCAACTCGAAGGCGCGAGAGGTTCAGTCGTGTACAAGTTCAACATAGACGAACAAAAACGAATAAAAACTTGTTGTCAGTGTAGTTGGAGATTGAACGATCAATTCATGGTTGTTTGCTCAAACCCACCTTCCCTATATCTTCGCGGAGGCATCAATGCACCAGTCATCGTCTCATCGGTCGCTGTTCAGAAGGAAGATCAAATACCGTCAGAAACCTTAGTTTATTATGCTGGTTATATGTTGGTGTTAGAATAAAGAATTCTCGAGTCGCCAATCGGTGTTTTGGTTTTTGTGTCCGTTAGTACTAAGCGTTTCTGAAAGTCTTCGAGGGACAGCGAGAGGCCTGGTGTAGCAAGAGCTGGGCATTAACGGTTTTGAGACGTGATTGACACTTGTATTATTCTCCGCTTTAATTGTCAAACAACAGAGTTTTTTCTTACAATATTGGTGTTCTATAGTTAAAATCGAAGAAAGTACATAGTATTTATCGGTGCGGAGCGTCTTCGGAACAATAGGAAGTTAGGGATAAGTTCCTTGACAGCATCTAAGCATGTGTTTGAGTCCTGGTGGAAGATAATTAGAGCTCTCGAGAGGTCATCAGTAGTGAGGTATTCGCCCCATTTGGAGGATCTTTGCATTAGTTCTACAAAGGCCCAGCTAGCTTTACTATACTTCCTGTATACTAAGTGTTGTAAAATGGAGGTTTGAGATGCATAGCTACCCAGTGGAAGTGACAGTGAAAACGCCACTGTTTTGTGGTCACTACCTGAAAACTTAGAACTCGCTAAGATTGAGAGGCGACATGTATCGTGACATAGTGTTAAATCCAGTCAATTGTTGCCTCTTGTAGGGATAGTGACAGTTTGTTTCCAGCCAAAAATGTCCAATGTGTCCAAGAGCTTATCGTATTTAGTTTGGCCTGTTAGTAAATCCAAGTCGATTTCTGGCAGGTTGCAGTCTCCACATGTGATCTTGAACTCGTATAGAAGAGTGGATACTTGCACCAGTGAATTTATAAGTCAAGTCCCGTAATCACTTGAGGTGCCAGATGCTCTGTAGATACATCCTACTAGTATTGTAGCAATTGTGAAGTATGAGTTAACCCACAGGGTGTCGTGCACGTCACGAGCTCCCTATTTTCTAGCTGTAATACAGTAAGTGTGTTCAGGAAGTAGATTAAGCAGCCTTCTGTCTTACCACTGTTCCTGTCACATCGAAAGGGTGTGTACCCATCGATGCTTATCTCTTCATCTGGTATATTGGAGTGACACCAGAATTCAGTGATAAGGATTATTGGAGGTTTATATATCAGTGTGTGTGCCCTGAGGATAGGTAGTTTGTTTAGAATAGATCTAGCATTAATAGGGATTTAGTAGAGGTGAGAGGTGAAGTAGTAGTAGCTCATCAGTCAGGCTCAAGTGTGGATCGGTATCCACTGGATCCGCATGGCATAACAACCCTGTGCTGCATTCAGTGTGAGCACCATATTCGCCAATGTCTATCGAGTTGCTATCTACTTCTGTTAGTGAATAATGAGTTTTATTATTGAATTTACTACAGGGTAAGGTGGTTTTAGGGCTGGGTAGGTTGGAAACTTTGGTGGGAGTTCTTGTTTGGCCTATGTTTGTACAAGCATTGGATGAGATTAATAATTCCGTATACACTAGCCTGTGCTTGCTTCCCGATAGGGAGCCGACATTAGTGGTACGGATTCAGAAGACCTAATATCCCCACAAGTTGTCTGGTTAGCACTGACAGGGATGAGGTGGATAAAAATTCATTGGTACCCTCCGATACCCATGATTTGTCAGTCTGCTTAATGTTCGCAGACAATCTAAGTGTCCTCACATAGGTTTCGTTATATGCATTGCTTCACTGTGGTTTGGTTCCCACAGACTTGTTCCGTACATTCTATCAGTTTGTTTGCGTGTCATATTTTGAAGACCCAGAGTGGCTGGGAGCTGAGCTCTCTGTGCTGCCACTTGTACCACTTTGTGCAATGGTGTTGTCACACTAGCTATTGGTGTAACTTAACATATTATGCGAGCAAGTTCTGTCGTCACTGCTGCTGGACAGTTTGGCCTTATTTATGCTTTTAATGTGGTTGTTAGCACAGGTTTGTATATTATTTACCTTACAGCGTGAGTTCTTCTTAGGAGTTTGAAAATGGAGGGGATTTTTCGTTATGAGTGGTGTATTTCGGCATGTTTTGCTACCAAATTCCACCTGAAATCTCACGTTTTGGCTGGGAGAGGATGTTGTCGACTTGCCACAGGCATTGATTTCTGTCTTAGGACTGTCCAGATTCATGTCTAGATCCACGATAGAGGGCGGAGGGGTCAATTTAGAAGTAAGATTATAGTTCAAAAGTCTTTCGGTTGGCATTGTGTTCTGTGAAGCTATTTTTGTGAGATTTGAGGGGGGCAGGCTATGAGTTCTACCTTGTTGGCTGTGGGTTTATCTATTTGGTGACTTACGGTGTCTCAATGTTCTTCTCATTAGGTTTAGTGGGTTGATTGTAAGCGTGCCTTTCAATCACTGTCTTTTCTGCCACAACTTTTATTTGTTCGTAGCTCGTAACTTGTAGGAGGATACGTTGTGAATTGGTGAATTTCCCAGCCTCTGTGTGTGTTTCAAACGAATGCACGTAGGGCAGAAGTGATCGTGCTGACTCTTTTTCAGTCTATGATACTTTGTTTGAGAGTTAGGAATTTTCACCGCCCTAAGTAAGATACTTTGAATCTTTTTCAACCCCTCATTATCCCATATGTTGTAGAACATCACACTTATTTTAGTATCTAGTCCTTTGATAACCTCCGTTTCGATGAAGTTTATCAGGATGTCTAGCTTGGTTACCGATTCTGTGTCAAATTCGCCAGGTTTTATGGTCCTGGTCAGAATGTTCAGAGATGCAAGTTCGCAAACTTGTGATCTTATATCACTTACCTGTGTTGATAGTTCAGATATGCGGGCCAAACTTTCTGGAAATTCTGCGTTCATAGCCTTACTACGCCTTATGTCCCGCATCTCACTCTTCAGTTCTTCTACAGAAAGCTTTAGTCGTTCTATTTCTGAAGTAAGTGCTAAAGCCGGACTTGGTATCTGAAACTTTGTGACACACATAAAAGACGTAGTGGGAAGGTCTATGTCAATGCTGGGTGTCGATTTTGTAGAAGCGATGCTTTAACTCGTTGTAAATATAATTTAGCTATCAGTTACAGCCACAGTAGATGTTGATGACACAGCAGCTTTGACGCTAGCGGCGTATTGGCAAGCTGTTCGTCTCACTTCCATATTTTGTGGGAGTTTTGCTGCTCGTTGTTGCGAGCATATATCTGCTACCAGTCATCAGGTTAATAGGCGACTGAGTTCATGGCTTTTTATATGATTAACCATAACTAATTAGTGAAAGGGTACAACGGGCGCGCTTTTCGACTATTACGCTACATTTTGCTCATTAACAAAAACTCTTATTACTGTAAAATTTTATGCAAAGAGTTTGCGGAAATTATCACAATTATTAACCTTTCGAACACTGAATCCAAAAAATACAATCTTATTGACAGATAATACACATAACCCACTGTTTGGATTTGTGGAATTTTTAAACATAAACACATCTATAATTGTATATATTGTTGGATTTATATGTTCAAGTTGCTCCAAGTCAGTGAGTTTATGGTTAAGATATCATTTTAGTTAACTGTACTGAACTATATTGCATGTTGTCTTATTGTATAGTTGTCGTCGCTTTTTGCCCTTTTTTCTGTGAACTGTTTCCTTTGTTGATGTTGTTCTCATTGTTTGTCCGTTATTTTCTGATTTTGAGGGGAGCAACCCAAAAAGTTGCTTCTCTCTAAACTTTTACTTAATGTAATCATTCTTTTCTCAGGCGTGAGGCTAGCAACCCCACCCTGTAAACAAAAATTGCTAAAGAAACTTCAGTATGTTGAACCTCCTTGCACCAAAAGAAAAAGTCTGTGTAGGAACATGGAACGTCCGAACTATGTACGAGACGGGAAAGCTGCCCAGATCGCCAACGAGATGAAAAGATACGGAATACAAGTGCTGGGAATATGTGAGAGCAGATGGAATGGGAGTGGACTCACCAAATTGTCAACAGGTGAGTCAGTGATCTACTCCGGTCACCCAGAAGATAACCACACGCACACCGAGGGCGTGGCTATCATGATGTCACCAACGGCAACGAAAGCCCTGATACAATGGGAGGCGATTTCGTCCAGGATAATGACCGCCAGGTTCAACTCCAAAGGAAGGAAAGTGTCAATCATACAATGTTATGCACCCACAAACAACGCAGACCTCGAGAAGAAAGAAGAATTCTACAGGCAACTACAGGCAACAATGGACAATACTCCAGCTGGCGACATGAAAATACTAATGGGAGACATGAACGCCAAACTGGGACCAGACAATACGGGAAGGGAACTCATCATGGGTAGAGAAGCTCTAGGAGAAATGAATGAAAACGGAGAACTCTTCGCCGACTTCTGCGCCTTCAACGAACTGGTGATTGGTGGCAGTGTATACAAGCACAAAGATATCCACAAGGCTACATGGGTGTCACCAGACGGGCAAACCAAAAACCAAATCGACTTCATCTCAATCTCAAGGAAGTGGAGGCGCAGCCTACTGGACACAAAAGCAAGAAGAGGAGCAGACGTTGGCTCAGACCACTATCTCGTACAAGGGACAATCCAAATCAAATTAAAAGCTTTCAGGGAATCAGGAGCTGCAGATAGACCACAAGCCAAGTTCAACACTCAAAAGCTGAAGGACCAGGCTACAAAGGACATCTTCATTGCAAGCATAAAGGACAAAGCCGAGACACAAATCAACACTAGCGAAGAGGTCGGCGTTGAAAAGCACTGGAACAACTTGAAAACGGTGTGGAGCCAAACCTGCATAGAAATTCTAGGCAGAAAAAAGAGACAGGACAAACAGTGGCTCACTACGGACACTTGGAAACTAATAGAAGAGAGAAGGACAGTGAAGCAAAAGATTATCCAGTGCACGACGAGCAACAAAAACAGGAGCTGAATGCAAGCTACAATACACTGAACAAAAGAGTGAAGAAAAGTGCCAGGGAAGACAAAAGAAAATATTATGAAACCATGGCAAACGAAGCAGAACAAGCTGCAGGCAAAGGAGACCTCGCCACACTCTACCAAACAACTAGGAACCTTTCGGGCAAACGTTCGACACAGATTAAGCCAATAAAGGACGACAATGGAAAGTCAATCACCAAAGAGGTGGAACAGAGAAAGCACTGGGTTGAACACTTCAAAAGACTTCTAAATCGTCCGCCACCTACAACACGTCCAGCAATACCAACAACGGAAGCAGAACTACCAGTGAACACTGACCCCCCGACGAAATCAGAAGTCCTGAATGCAATCAAGATGCTTAAAACTGGGAAAACACCGGGACCAGATGGAATCCCAGCAGAGGCTTTGAAAATAGACCCAGAGACAACAGCGGACTTGATGACACCACTACTGGAGAAGGTGTGGAAAGAGGGCAAAGTACCCGAGGATTGGAAGAACAGTTACTTATTCAAACTTCCAAAGAAAGGAGACTTAAGTCAATGTAAAAACTGGCGTGGAATTATGCTTCTGTCCATTCCAAGCAAGATACTAAGTCGCATCATCCTGGAGAGAATCAAACAAGCCCTAGATGAAAAACTTCGTCCGGAACAGGCTGGATTCAGGAGAAACAAATCATGTATTGATCAAATCGCCACTCTACGGATCATCATTGAACAAAGCTTGGAATGGCAGTCACCTCTCTATCTCAACTTCATCGACTTTGAAAAGGCCTTCGACAGCGTCGATCGAGAGGTCATTTGGAAACTACTTCGCTACTACGGGGTCCCATCGACAATTATACACCTCATCCAACAGTTATACGACAATGCTGCATGCCAAGTAATCCACAACGGGAAACTTACGGAAGCCTTCGAAGTGAGGACGGGAGTGAGGCAAGGCTGTCTACTATCACCAATGATCTTCCTGATTGCAATTGATTGGATAATGCGACAGACAACGGCAACCAACGAGGGAACAGGCATAAAATGGACTGACACAAAAGACTTGGAGGATCTGGATTTCGCCGATGATATATGTCTGATTTCCCATAAACTGGAAGATATGCAAGTGAAAAGTAACAAGTTGGCAGAAGAAGCATCAAAGATAGGACTTCACGTGAACATAGATAAAACAGAGATGATGAAGATTCCTAGCCAACATCAACAACACCAACAGACCACAATAAGCATAAATGGGAAGAACCTGAAAGAAACAACCTCCTTCACCTACCTGGGAAGCATCGTCTCAACTACAGGCGGAACTGACGAGGACATCAAAGCCAGAATCGGAAAAGCAAGACAAGCTTTCATTACTCTCAAATCTGTGTGGAGGTCAACAGCACTCAGCATCAAAAATAAGATCCGGATTTTCAACTCCAATGTGAAGTCAGTGCTACTATACGGATCAGAGACTTGGCGAGTCATAAAGAGCATCTCAAACAAACTTCAAACCTTCATTAACAACTGTCTCCGCTCAATACTCAAGATCAGATGGCCAGAAAAGATCAGCAACAGGGATCTCTGGGAGCGAACCAATCAGGAACCGATTGTGAAACAAATAGGCAGAAAGAAATGGAGATGGATTGGCCATACGCTGAGGAAACCATCAAGTGACATCACTAGACAAGCCCTCGAGTGGAACCCGAAAGGGAGGCGGCGAGTTGGTCGTCCAAGGGTGACTTGGAGGAGGTCATGCGAGGAGGAGATGAAAGCATGTGGACAGACCTGGAGCAGGGTGAAAAAGTTGTCAGAAAACCGAAGTCAATGGAGGTGCGCAGCTGAAGCCCTATGTTCCTCTAGGAACTAAAGGATACAATAATAATAATAACAGTAATTAGTGAAAGAGTTATTGGTTACAATTATGGAACTGGGGAAACACTTGTGAGAGTCCTACAGCAGAAATAGAAATATATAGCGAATCAAGTTAAAATGTAACGCAAACGTTGAACGTACCGTGTCAGACAACTCTTAGAAACTGTCAATGTTCAGCCTTTACTACGCTGGACCTCACGCTGTCCCTGGAAGACTTTCGGAAACAATGTGTAAAAACCAACGCGAAAATCTGAATACTGATTGGCGACTCGAGATTCCTTTATCCTTACGCCAATACGTAACTAACAATAAGGTCATTATACAAAAGGTCTAAGAATAAATGCTATAACAATAAATCACGATAATACTTCTGATAGTTTTCCATCTTCCACTGAGCAGCGAACGATGAGACGATGACTGCTGGATTGATGACTCTCGAGAAAAATATAGAGTTTGGTTTGAGCAAACAACCATGAATTGATCGTTCAATCTTCAACTACATTGACCTACCGGTTGCTAAGTCATTGTTCTGTGGCTGAATTTCAGTAGATGCTTTATTATGATATCAGTCTGCAAACAAGAGGTCTATTAGCGGATATTTGGCCGTCCACTACATGGCTGCTAAATACATCATAATTGCTGATAAGTTGGAGAGACAGTGGTTCAACAAAAAGGTCAACTTACAGGAAGCCTACTTGAACATGGAAGTACATGCATTTTCACAGCATCTGTCCGCTTCATTGTAAGAGAGGCCTGGTTAAATGTTCATTCAATGGGACTCAGAGGGCCTTTACAGCTGATGCCATAGAGAGTGAAACTAAACTACGAATGGATACTCTTAAACAGTAACTTGAGGCGGAAAAAAGCAAGGATAATACCCAGCGACTAGAAAGGCAAGTTTAGATATTAAAAATATATATTTTATATACATATAAAATATAACAGTAATCAATAATACTAAAAAATTTACATCAAAAGTGGGAATACGGGAGAAAATAATAAGAAGCGAAAATCACGTGGAAAAGTACGACTAACTTCGGATGCGGCGCGACTGTAATACCATAGTAAGAGAGGAGATCTCGTCACAGTGTTTAAAACTTTGAGTAATAACTACGGATCTGACTTATACTCTTTCCCTGCCTGCCGGGTCGGAACACCTCAGACAGCATAACACTAGATTTAAAAAAACAAAAAGCAACTATTTCTATGTGGAGTATTGGTTCTCGCACCGAGTCCTCAGCTCCCGAAGAACTGGTTTTATCGCTTTCATTTAAATCATTCAAGAAATTTACTAGGAAAGTATTAACACAGGCTTCAAGGATTCTATCCACAATCAACAAATCTGGATCTGACGCATTACATGCCCATTGGATATTGGATATTGGATACCAGTCTAAACGCTGATTCAAAAGTTGTGCTACTTGGATCAAATCAGCACCTCTAATTGACTAGTGGTTAGTTCTACCTCTTGTGGTGGTATTTTTGGTATCTTTTAGAAGGAAAATTTAAAATAATAATTAGGCGAATGACTTGGGATGATTGACTGTCATAGTTTTTGGTTAAATATTTTGATCGCACATATTTTTTGACTAACGTGTTGTGGTGCCGATGAGTAAACTATATCGCCTTACTTCTTGCTAACAGATTGTTAGCCAATGTTTCATGTAAAATGCGGCGTTTTTCCTTATTGAGAAAAAGTGTTTTGCGAGTAGGCCATGCTGGTTTCCTGTGTACAGGAGTCGTATTATTGAAGACATCTTTCTCCTAATAGAAAGTTTGGGTGTTTTGGTGGAGTAATTTTGAGGCATTTGCAGAAATAACTGAAGTTCTAGAACGAGGCAATTATGTTTTCAGACATCATTTCTTCTGAAAGTCGGTTCTGAAAGTTAATTACTTAGTATGGGAACTAGTACACATCTATAAAGTTCCTCCTTGACTTATAGAGTATTATTTTATATTTTCCTTAATATCCCAATCTGATGGAAAAGAAGACAGCTGTGCCGAACCCGTAGTGGTCTCTTAATATCTTGGACATCGTAATTAGATTGCCTCTGGCTACAATATGATTGGAAGTAGAGATGCAATCTGTTGTCATTCATCATATAATATAGAACATATTAGGAGTGATGCCTGGGGCTATTCCTTGAACCCTCTCCAATGCAAATGATTTCCATATTAGTTCACTTATTATATATATATATCACACAGTGAAACAGTATTATTCAGTGAATGACGTTTCGAACAAAATTTATTGTTCATACTCATATCATTTATAATCATACGACTTCGAAACTTGAGTCCCACTTGAGGCAAGGTCCAGCTGCTTGGATACTTTTGGTCTAATTTAGACCTCATCAGATATATATATATATATTAAATGGTGAACATATCGCTGCTATTTCTAGTAAATGCCCTGCATAACTTGCATAAGCATCTAAAAATGAGAGCTGCAATTGAGCAAGTATACTGTAGTTTTTAAGCTATGACTTACTGACACACAGATCAGCATGTGTTTGAAATAAATAAAGGCGGTTTTTGAACTGGTCGTGTTTCCACAATATCATGAGCTGAATTTGCCTATTCGACGTATGTGGCTGCACACTTTGCTATGTTGATGGTAACTGTGCGTACCTATTACCACTCAAGCAGATTGTTGGAATGTTTGCACCTCAAATATGTCTTCATCATTCTTCAGCTCCCTAAAGATTTTCAGGTGGTCCACGTGGAGAACCATAAAAGACTTGGTTAGTCCAAGCAGTTCACTGATATACAGGATAAGAGGTAGCTGAGTTCGTTACCTTATAGCGCACCATTATAAGCCGTTGTCCATGAAGATTTTTGAGTTAAACGTAACCCTCTATATCCTATCGACATGAATTCTTTAATCTGAGTTCGCGTCTCAAAAACTTTCCAGTTCCTTTAGCAAACTTTTATCAGACGCTTTGTCGAAGGCCTTGCTGAAATCTATAGAGACATCAGTAGGCATTCATCGATAAGAAAACAGTAGGTTCTGAAGCACTTAAAAGTGATGGTGAAAGTCAGTAGTTACCACAAATCAATAATTCCCACTCTGTATTTTCCATAAGGCCCTAAATTGGCATATGACTGACTGGTGTGAAGGTGTATAATTTTCCACAAGGTGCGTCGGTTCGGTTTGTCGTACTTCGAAGGACACACAAAATTAGTTAAAGGTAAGGAAATTATGACGGATCAAAACGTACGGAAGAGAGAATAACTTCATGGAAATTAGTAGGAACTTTCAGAACTTGAAAAATAGCAACAGGGGAGCACTATGTGTGCCCCACTGTGGGGGAGCTAACACGAGACTCAAAAATTAATAAACAGTACTCAGAAACAACATTTGCATAACCCATACACAAAAGGTTCAAGTTTGGACTAAACAAACCGAGAACATGATAAATGTTTGGATATAATAGAAAAGGAGTTGAGTAATACTGAAAAGATGATAGACAACTAGTAGGTTGCGTAGCAACCCGATAAGTTCAACACAAATCGGAGGAACAAAGGACTAGTAAAATTAAGTCATAGTGAGGGAGAGAGAGAGAGACAGGAATTAAAGCCAAAGATTACGTAACCAAACGAAAAGAAGAGTACGGACGTCGGGAGAGGCAAAACTGATGACGGCTTTTCTATGAACACATCAGTAAGACTTCAAGGGTTAAATAACAATTTCCTCGGTAAATTTGAGGGGAATTGAACTACATTAGATTGATAATCTCAAAGAATTTCAGAGTCTCCACCCCATGATCTGTACCAACGAAATGCCTGGCAATAGCACTATTGAAGGCATCTGTTCTCTTGAGACGTAGGCTCTTTCGTACATGTTCAGAAAACCGAAGGTGTGCCATTCTTTCTGTTCTTCCAATGTAACTGTTACCGCAGATACGTGTAAATTTGTGTACACAATTAGAGTTAATTTAAAAATGATAATGATTTGCTTTATTCCAAAGGGTATCTATCGGTCTTTGATTACATTAAAGAGCATGTCGTCCGATAAACGGGATTCAACTCAGCTGCCGGATAGGTCCCGGTTAGTGACGTATTCAATCTTCAGTTGACTATTCCTGCAATATTATCACCTTTGAAATGGAGTTGTATGAAAATAGGCTTCTTTTCCACAGACAGGCTTCTTTTCCACTATGACTTGTTCTGCATTCAATCTTGACATCTTCCGTGCCGTTGGTTTCCAACATCTCAAGAGCCAGAAGTTCTTCCCATAATTTCTCTGTAGAGCACATTCTTCTGGCTCTATAAAACAGTTTCGACCAGTACCCGGGACTGTAAAAACAAAGGTTGGAGACAGATGGTGATATGGCTCAAAATCATTCTCAATGGCGTAGATGCATCCACTCCTTGTGACTTATGATTTAAAATGAAACTGCATTGTTCTTCGTTACTTCTATTTCTTTGTCTCACACCTCTGTTTACTGTCTTTATTATGAATTTCCTCTACTTTCTTCTCTTGGTTTGTGTGCTACACGGAGGGAGTGTGGCGACTTGAACTGCTGCACACAGGTGCAAAGTTCTATGTTGAAAACAGACAGACAGAATAGCTTATATCTAATTGGGCGAAAATTATAAAAATGTAAGTATTGTCCATTCCATGTAGGCTTTCGATGAATTGATCTCTGGCGGCTGCTATATTTCAGGCGTTAAACATGCAGATGTCACGAAAATGAACTTCTCCGTTACTTTCATGTTCTATAGTGTAGTCAATGTTTGCATGTGCTTCATTGGGTAGTCCAAGTAGGTAGGATGCATCACTTTCACTGCAGCATACTACAAATATGTAATCCGTATATCGACAGGAAGTTATTTGGTCGATTGCACGCTTCAACTTTGTTCTTTCAAGGTTAAACAAAATGTTTGCTAATACAGCGTTTGGCAGACGGCCCATGGCTCTACAAGGATAGAGATAGGGGAATATGCTCTACGGAAGAATTATGGGAAGAACTTCTGGCTGAGGTTTAAATGCAAAACAAATCATAGTGGAAAAGAAGCCTATTTTCATACAACTCCATTTCAAAGGTGATAATATTGCAGGAATAGTCAACTGAAGATTGAATACGTCACTAACCGGGACCTATCCGGCAGCTGAGTTGAATCCCGTTTATCGGACGACATGCTCTTTAATGTAATCAAAGACCGATAGATACCCTTTGGAATAAAGCAAATCATTATCATTTTTAAATTAACTCTAATTGTGTACACAAATTTACACGTATCTGCGGTAACAGTTACATTGGAAGAACAGAAAGAATGGCACACCTTCGGTTTTCTGAACATGTACGAAAGAGCCTACGTCTCAAGAGAACAGATGCCTTCAATAGTGCTATTGCCAGGCATTTCGTTGGTACAGATCATGGGGTGGAGACTCTGAAATTCTTTGAGATTATCAATCTAATGTAGTTCAATTCCCCTCAAATTTACCGAGGAAATTGTTATTTAACCCTTGAAGTCTTACTGATGTGTTCATAGAAAAGCCGTTATCAATTTTGCTTCACCCTGTTAACTCGATGTCTTTACTCTTCTTTCTGTTTGATTACTGCTCATCAGTCCGCTCCGTCCTCCTTTATGGTTGTGAGACCTGGCCACTGAGATAGGAAGATATGAAAAGACTAGCTGTCTTTGATCATAGGTGCCTGCGTTCTATTTCCCGTGTAAAGTGGCATAATAAGGTGAGCAACATGGAGGTTAGGCGTAGAGTTCTAGGTAAACAGGGGAAATCAATCGACGAGGCTGTGAAATTACATCGACTGAGATGGTTAGGACATGTGTTACGTATGACTAGCCTAGTCATCGCCTTCCTCGACGAGCACTGTTAGCGGATATAGGGTCAGGCTGGAAAAGAGCTAGCGGCGGTCAAACAAAAACATGGAACCAGTCAATGAAATCTACAACAGTTAGTCTAAGCCACGTAGGAAGGTGTAGACTTCCAGGCTGGGGTCCTCGGGACGGCAAAAATCTATGGTTGGAAACAATTGGTGACATGGCTCAAAATCGTTCTCAGTGGCGCAGATGCATCCACTCCTTGTGACTTATGATCTCCAATGAAACTGTTTTGTTTTTCTTTATTACTCCTTTGTCTCACGCTTCTGCTCACTGTCTCTATTATGCTTTTCTTGTACTTTCTTCTCTTGCTTCGCGTGCTACACGGAGTGTGACGACTTGAACTGGTGCACATTTGTGCAAAGTTTTATGTCGAAAACAGACAGATAGACGCAATCTTTGGCTTTAATTTCTACTTCTTTCACTATGATTTAATTGTACTTGTCGTTTGTTCTTCCAATTTGAGTTGAACTCATCGGATTGCTACACAGCCTATTAGTTGTCTATCATGTCTGTATTACGCAACTGCCTTTCCATTATATCTAAACATTTATCGTGTTCCGGGTTTGTTTAGTCCCAACTTAGACCTTTTATGTATGAGTTATGCAAATGTTGTTTCTGAGTACTGTTGAATAATTTTTGGGTCTCATGCTAGCTCACATCATGTTACATTTGCAAATATGTTGAGGCAGCTTTGTAAACTTGATTAGTTTACCTGGACAATTTGGAACTGATGGAAAGTTGACGAAATATGCAGCTGTATCATTAGTGTACAACTCGTCGTTTTAGCACTGTACTGAATGTAAGACATGTGTTCAAATCTGCAACGATTCATGGGTTTTTAGTGATTTTTACCCTCGTATTGTTTGATCCCAGTCCATATGTTTGCACACTTATTGTTTAAGACTGATAATATTCACAATTTAACCTTTAACTGCTGACATCATTGTGGAGAGGGACTTGAACCTGGAAAGCACTGGTTGTCAGTCAACTGTTAACGTTGGCGAGACACGTCTCCAAACCTCGCATTGTTAAACTGTTGATTAATAGACGAAAGTTTATTTCTAGGAGAAAAGATCCTGTTATATTATTTGCATACTTTGCCCTTTGTGAACTAATCACCTCAGCCTTGACCATGTCCCTTTGTCACATAGTATTTTGCATAATTAAAAGTGAATCAAACACTTATGAGTTAAATCGTGACCAGTAGGGTGCACCAGGTCGCGTGTGAAGATAATTGCTCGCCAAAGATATTGACTAGTGGTTGCGCCATATCGTGAATTGGCAGAAGTTGGAACTCATGGACTGGCCATTGGATCGGGTCCCAGTGGCTTAATGGTATACGAGCTCGCTTTGTAACCAGTAGGTCCTGGATTCGAACCCCAGTGGGTGCGTACTGTGAAGAGTCCCAAACTAGAACGAAACAGCTGTCCAGTACTCCCAGGTTTTCCAATGGTTCTCTAACCAATGTCAACTCATGATGAAATCCTGTAACTTATGAGTTAAACTCGACTATCTATTACTTATAAGAACTTTAAAATGATTTAGTTGGTGTTGTTCATTGTCACTATGGGGATAACCTTAAACAAACAAAAGAAAATCAAAGTATTACATCACCTCGTTATCACATAACCTTTTTATATCGTGAAATAAACGGATGGACTTCTGCGTAAAGTTTTATGTATATCTGCTTGAATATTTATAGTGAGAAAATAAATAGTTTTCAAGAGTTAATTCCTACGAATGTCATTTGTTTCAAGTTTCCCCATGGAATTACACAAGTCCTCGATGGTTCTCTAACTGATGTCAATCCGTCGTCAAACTTGAATTAAAATCAAATCCCTATAAACTAAATCTTGAAAATTAATCTGATTCTAGGATAGTGACTAGCTGCAGGACGAAGTCACCTGAAATTCTGGTGAGAATTCATGACCAACGAGATCCATCCAGTCAGGAGTGGGGACAAATACTCGCCGCCAATGACATTTCCCTGGTGCCAGTCGTGTTAAAATCACGAATTAGTAGAAGTTAGAATTCGTGGCTTGGTCATTGAATTGGGTCCCAGTGGCCAAACGCACTACGAGCTTCCCTTGTGACCGGAAGGTTCTGAGTTCAAATACTGGTGGATGCCGCACTGCTAGTGTTTGTTTTCGACATAGAAGTTTGCACCGATGTGCAAAAGTTCAAGTCGCCACACTCCCCACATGTAGCACACAAACCAAGAGAAGAAAGTAGAAAGAAAAGCTAAATAAAGACAGTAAACAGAGATATGAGGCAAAAATAATAGTAATATCGAAGAACAATATAGCTTTATTGAGTATTATAAGTCACAAGGAGTGGATGCATCTGAGCCAGCCATTGTGAATGATTTTGAGCCATGTCACAAATTTTTTCCAGCCATCATTGGTTTTTCCCGTCCCGAGGACCCCAATCAGTCAGGAAGTCTACACCTTCCTACGTGGCTAGCTCAAACTAACTGCTGTAGATTTCATTGACTGATGAAGTCATGTTTTGGCTTGAACGCCGCTAGCTCTTTCCCAGCCTGACCCTATGCCAGTCAGCTAACATCGCCTGTTGTCGAGGACGGCGATGACTAGGCCAGCATACGTAACACATTTCCTAACCAGCTCACGCAATCGATGTAATTTCACAGCCTCGTTGATTGATTTCCAATCCCTCCTTACCTAGCACTCGACCGATGCCTAACCTCAATATTGCTCACTTTATTATACCACTTCACACGGGAGATAGAGCACAGGCACCTATGATCGAAGACAGCTAATCTTTTCACGTCTTCCTCTCTCAGTGGCTAAGTCTCACAGCCATAAAGGGGGACGGAGTGGACTGATGGGCAGTACACTCGCCCTTTGCGTACTGTTAGTGAGTTCCAGGCTAGTGGGACGAAACAGCTGTCCATTAATCCCTGGTTTTCAATGGTTCACTAGCTTACGTCACTCCTGTTCTCGTAGAAAGCTGAACTACAATGTATCTAGTAGACAAAACTGTTCAAACGCTTAACTTTCAATCACAAGGTCACTTGGCCGCTTCATCTACTGAGGTTTTGATAGCCAGGTGTGTTTGTGTGTGTGTTTGTGGTTCATTGCTATATTGTATGAAGATGAAATGTATTCACAGTTATAATGTAGATATTTTGAGTAATGAAATTAAACAGTCTTAAAAAATGTGCGTGTATTTCTCACGCAGTGGATTTACTTAACCCTAATGTGTTTTCTTTGCTTATTTTCAGTTCTATTTCTATTTTAACACTAAGATTCTGACAGTTAAAATTGGCTTGCAATTCAGCACTGACGTAAACAAAAAGAAAGAAACTTTCGTATAACTAAGAAGATTTACTCACTACCTAATGGCTGCAAATGCTACGGGTACACCCTATGTAAGTGTGAATTTAACATTTGAATGACAATTAAAGCTTGAAAGATACTCTTAGCTGCTGATATATGAAAGACGAAGTATTATCTTTCTCCCTTGATGATGTGTCATATATATATATATATATATATATATATATATATATATATATATATATATATATGAAATCGTGTAACCAATCAAATCGCTACAAACCAACACTTGAATATCAATGAGATGCTCACTAGCGACTTGCCCTATTCAGGCAGGTAGTTACCTCGGGTTCTAGTGAAAAGTCGTGACCAGTAGGGTGCACCAGGTCGCGTGTGAGGACAAATACTCGCCAAAGACATTGGCTAGGGGTTGCGCTATGTCGTGAATTGGCAGAATTTAGAATTCATGGACTGGCCATTGGATCGGGTCCCAGTGGCTTAATGGTCTACGAGCTCGTCTTGTATCCAGAAGGTCCTGAGTTCGGATCCCGGTGGGTGCGTACCGATGAAGAGTCCAAAACTAGGACGAAACAGCTGTCCAGTGTTCCTTGGTTTTCCAATGGTTCTCTAACCAATGTTAGCTCATCATGAAATCCTGTAACCAATCAACCAAATCCCTACAAACCAATACTTGAATATCAACTAAGTTTACTTGACATTTCCAACCATTATGTTGTCATGCTGCTACAATGCATATAACACACCAAGGAAGAAAGAAAAGTAATATACGAAAGAACATTAATGTATATGAGCTATCACAAAGAGTAAACTTATATTCGTCATTGAGAACGATTTTGTGTCAGCCATATCACCAATTATCCCCAACCATTTGTTCTTACTGTCTCCCGGACCCCAACCACTCAGGAAAGCTACACCACCCTACGTGGCTCAAACTATGTACTAAGTTTTGGTTTAACCATCATCACTAGCTCTTTTCTTGCCTGCGCTCTATCTCCCGTGTGAAGTGGTATAATAAAGTGAGCAATATTGAGGTTAGGCATCGGTCGAGTGCTAGGTAAGGAGGGATTGGAAATCAATCAACGAGGCTGTGAAATTACATCGATTGCGTGAGCTGGTTAGGAAATGTGTTACGTATGCTGGCCTAGTCATCGCCGTCCTCGACAACAGGCGATGTTAGCTGACTGGCATAGGGTCAGGCTGGGAAAGAGCTAGCGGTGGTCAAACAAAAACATGGGTTCACCAGTCAATCAAATCCACAACAGTTAGTTTAAGCTAGCCACGTAGGAAGGTGTAGACTTCCTGTCTGGTTGTGGTCCTTGGGACGGTCAAAACCAAAGGTTGGAAACAATTGATGATATGGCTCAAAATCATTCTCAATGGCGTAGATGCATCCACTTCTTGTGACTTATGATTTAAAATGAAACTGCATTGTTCTTCGTTACTTCTATTTCTTTGTCTCACACCTCTGTTTACTGTCTTTATTATGAATTTCCTCCACTTTCTTCTCTTGGTTTGTGTGCTACATGTGGGGAGTGTGGCGACTTGAACTTCCGCACATCGGTGCAAAGCTCTATGTCGAAAACAGACAGACAGACTATCTCTTTTTCAATCTGATCCTATGTCAGGTAACAATTCCCATCATGGAAGGCAATCGACAGCTAGGCAGGCATGCGTAACACTTGTTCTAACCATCTGAATCGATATAGCTTCACAACTTCATCAATTTCGACTCTTACTCCTTACCTAACACTCGATGCTTAACTTCAGTAGTACTCACTCTGTTATACTATCAATGATCAGAGATAGCATTGAAATAGACACATACGATTTTGTATTAATTACTGTTGAATGGTGTACTATTGCATGCCTATTCAATTAATCCCCTCCCCCCGCTTTCTTATTTTATCTTTCAGGTGAATACTAATGCTCGACGAAAAAATCGTATGAAAGCTCCATTCGGAGATGAAGATATACCGATTGTATTTGCTCTGCCAGGTGGAAATGATGTAAGTAAGCTAATAATTTCTTAATTGAATCTCTCTTCAACCTTCTATCCCCCCTTGTCTTCAATAAATTTAGCACTTTCAAAGACGAGCATCACTTAACAGAAAGTAAGTTTATGAATTATGAGTTGATGATAATAAATTTACTCGCATATTTCTTAATTTTCAATAGAACTGCATTTATATATGATGAACGTATGTTATTGCATAAGAATATATGGTTTCCTAATTTTGTTGAATGTCCTGAACGATTGTCTACTGCTTTGGATAAATGTACAACGTATGGATTACTATCGCGTTGTTTGATTATAAATGTAAGTTATGATTATGTAATTGGCTGTGTTACCCTATATTGTACATTGAACTGAAGTGATACGCCACAACTCTACGTAAGGTATCGATCTTGATTGCCTAGTGGTGTATATCCTCCATCTGTCAGATGGAAGGCTCGGGTTCTGTTCCCGGTCGAGAGCAGCTGGCTTGGATCATTGATTCAGTGGTAAAATACTCGCCAATTGTGCATGTAGTTCGGGGTTCGATTCCCTGTCGATGCATTCGTGAGTCTCGCCAAGATCAGTAAGCGGGCGAGGTTGGGCATGAGACGATCAGCAGCTCCACCATGTGAAGAATTATAGATAAACACCTCTGCTATTGAAACTTTAAAGTTCAAGTTTTAAAAGCCTGTCTTCCATTTGGAGTTGCAAAAGAACAAAATGAATTTTAGTGATCAGTGCTCATGTATAGCACTGTATTCCTTATCCACTTTGCTCATTATTATTCCCTTGGGTTCCGAGTAGAACATAGGGCTTCAAAAACACATATCCGCTTTGTTCTCTTTTTTCTGCTCTCCTCTTCAGCTGGGTCCACGATTGCCCATAATTTCTCATCTCCTCTTTATCCTCTCCATATGATATCTTCTATGTCACCTTCGCACTGGCGACGACCCACTTGTGGGTGGGTCATTGCCTGGCGCGCTGTGTGTCATTCGACGGCTTCCTCAGTGGCGTATACACCCTGTCCATCTCCATTCTCTCTAACATGTTTGTTGAGTGATCGACCCCACTTCTCTTTTCATTCTTCCTACATGACCTACCATCTTCAAATGACATTAACTTTGTCAAATATGCTGATGACCTAACTGTATCTTTACCTGTCAAATGTCAAAGTGACTGCTCCAAACTAAATGGCTTCTTATCAGAAATCAGCCAATGGTCCAAGGAAAACGGTCTCACCTTAAACCCCTCCAAATGCCAAACAGTTAATTTCACCTTTAGGCATAAATCTGACCTAAACAAACTGGTTAGCACTCACGAGGTGTGCAACATAGATGGGACTGAAATTGAAACCAAGTCGGAAATTAAATACCTAGGAGTCACTCTATCTTCTGATCTTTCCTGGTCGTCTCATATCTTGACGATTTCCAAGAAAATATACCGTCTTACCTTCTATATCAAGAAGTTAAGACATTCTGGTGTAACCCAACCCTTACTCCTACAATTTGTTAACTCCCGTATTCTGCCTATTATTCTCTATTGCTCCCCCTTAGTCTTTCCTGGGCTATTAAAGAAAGACTATACCTTATTACGCAGGATGTTGAAGGTTGTCAGCAGGGTAAGCCACAGGGTGCCACTTAGCCAGCTTGTTAATATTCTGGTTGACAGGCACATGGACTCATGTGAAAAATGGGCGAAATCCATTTTATCTGACTCACAACACCCTCTACATTCACAACTCTCCCCATGTATCTCTTCAGGGAAAACCAGAAGCCTATATAGGAAACTATATGCCCGCACTAGTAAGTACAAAAACTCATCCATACCCTACCTAGCTCGTGTTCTGTGCGAGAAAGAAAGCATTAGGCGTGATACCTTTAACTTATTAAATAGTCAGTAGAACAAATGGATCTCGTCTTTCCAACTCACATCATTTACAGGTACAACGTTTTCTCTCTACCATTTTTTTTCTCTTTCTGTATTTATTTTTGTTATGTGCCGTTTTGTTTCTCTCTTCCTTGCAAACTCTACTTAAAACATTCTTGTTCGTTCTTTCACACTCTGTATATCTCGGCCATTTTGCTATCGCTTACGCCAGTAAATTTGCTAGTAGTATCTACTTTTCTAACACCTTCTAACACTGTTTAAATTTTGGCTTTGCTACTGACATGCTAATATGTTGTTGTCAAAACTGACTGAGATAACTTTAATCTATGTAGAACTTCATTTATTGTTAATGTACTAACTGGATGCAATATTGTAGTAAACAAAAATGCTGAGAATTCCATTCTGTATCACAAGTACTGATTTGGAATAAAGCTTATCTTATCTTATCTTGTTCCCATAGTTTCTTGTTACTGATTCTTTCTGACCAGCAGCTAGCCATTTGATCTTCAGTATGGAGCCAACAAAATGGTCAGTCGTTGATAAAAGTCTGCAAACTGTTGAAAATCCTTTTCGTGACACGCTCGCCAAATTTCTGACCAGTTTAAAAGGAGTGACTTCATATTTTTGTTGGAAATTTGAATCTTCTTCTCTAATGCTGAGAGGCAGAGTGCATAAGATTTCCAAACTGTTTTCAGGTTGATGAAGGTTTATCTTGCCTTTACGATTCTGACTGGCTTTGACATCTTCATTCGTTCCGACTGCCTAGATATAAGTAAAGAAACTAACCTCTTTCAATTTTTTCTCCCTCTGATGCCTCTTGGTGCTTACTTTACTTTACTTCGGCTATCTCCTACGGGAGGATGAGCCGGCTTCATGAACCATGAAGTTTCATGGGAATTGGGTACGAGTGATGTCCCCAGCATCGCTCGGCCTTTGTTTGAGAGTGCAGCTCTAGCCTTTACACAACCAAGTGTGACCTACAAGGCAGTAGGAGTGGAGTAGGGAGTCCACTATCCATTGGCAGCCGGTGACTGGAGTCCGGTTCATTCGCCTTTTTGAATGGGGCCAGTCATCCAGGGCATCCAATAAGCCCTTTGTCCATACGTCTGCCGGTGAGCTTCATACGCCAGTCGTTGGAGGTTTGGAATCAGGGTTTAGCCATCTCCCCTAGACTGTCATCCAATGGACAGTCAACCCGGTGAAGAGCGCCGGGCATCCGCTTTTGCCGTCTGACTTCGGTGGAAAACACCTCCGCCACGTGAAGGCAGTGAGTAGGACTTCCTCAGGAGAGGCTATGTAAGACGCCCGGTCATATGGGAGCCTTTTTAAGAGGTGTACGGAGGGGTGGCCAACCCGCAGCGCAAGACACCCACCCCCGACCATCCTGAGGCTTTGGAGGCCTCTTGGTGCTGGTTGTTGTTGGTTTGGTTATCTTCATCACTTCCGTCTTCTCTATGCGCTCCCCTGAGATCCTGTCTTCGCTGCAGGCTTCTTCAACCAGTTTGTTACTTTCCGCCTGTAAGTTTTCGAGTTTGTGTGACGCTAGACATGTGTCATCTGCGAAATCCAAATCTTGTAGAGTCTTCTTATCGGTGGTCGAACATATTCCTGTCTCATCGCTCCCCACAGTCTAACGCATAATCCAGTCCACTACAATTAATAATGTCATCCGTGGTGATAATAGACAGTCAGCTTGTCCTTACTCCTGTATTCACTTCGAACGCCTCGCAGAATAGCTTAACAGCAACACTACCTAAGGTGGATGCTTTGGGTAAAAGAGTGTCATCGATATAATTGAGGTTTGATTTGAGATTGAATGAAAATCTAACTAGCGATAGATTATCTGCCTATACTTTTGCGGACAGATTAGCATTGATCACTGGTCTAGGCAGACACTTGGCCTCCCATTGAATGTGTCTCTGGTCGAAATTCCTTTCAATTCTATCAAATAGTCAGTCAGAGTTATAATATTTTGTTTTCATGCATGAATGGGAGAAAACTGAAAGGAGCAACCCCCTCTACCTACATGGGAAGCATCGTTTCAACTACAGGCGGACTCAACTGATGAGGGTATCAAAGCAACCAGGATCTCGAAAGCAAGCTAAGCTTTCATTACCGCTCACCAAGTCTGTGTGGAGATCAACAGCACTCACCACTCAGCGCTTAGCATGAAAATAACATCGGGATTTTCAACTCCAATGGGAAGTTAGTCACTGCTACTCTATACGGATCAGAGACTTGGCGCCGCGCTGCGTCACGAAGGCCAATTCGAACGAACTTCACACCTTCATCAGCAGCTGTCTTCGCTCAGTACTACTCAAGATCAGGTGGCCGGCCAGAAATGATCAATCAGCAACAAGAATCTCTGGGAACGAACCAAGTGTGCAACAAATCTGCAAGAAGAAATCCAGTTAGGTGGATTGGCCATACTCTGAGAAAACAAACTGTCATCAAGTGAGTGACATCCATTGCACGCCAGGCTAGGCTATAGCTCGACTGGAATTCTAATGGGAAGAGGCGAGTTAGTTGGTCGTCAGTGCTAGAGTGAAATGCAGGATGACGAGGTCATTTGAAGGGGAAATGAAAGCATGTGGGCAGACGTGGAGCCGGATGGAAAAGTTGGCAGAGAATCGAACGCCATTGAGATATGTGGCTGAAGCCCTATGTTCCTCTAGGAATTAAAGGAAACAATGATAACAATCAATGTAATACATGATATATTAGTAAATATTATATATTATTATTATTGTATTCTTTAATTCCTAGAGGAACATAGGGCTTCAGCTGCACGCTTCCATTGCGTTCGGCTTTCTACCAACTTTTTCACTCCGCTCCAAGTTTGCCCACATGCTTTCATCTCCTCTTCACGTGACCTCCTCCAAGTCACCCTTGCATTGACGACCAACTCGCCGCTTCCCTTTCGGCCTGGTTCCACTCGAGCAATGGCTTGTCTAGTGATGTCACTTGATGGTTTGTCTCCTCAGAGTATGGTCAGCTAATCCATCTCCATTTCTTCCTGCCTATTTGTTTCACAATTAGTTCCTGGTTGGTTCGATCACTGCCAGAGATCCCTGTTGCTGATCTTTTCCGGCCGGCCATCTGATCCTGAGTATTGAGCGAAGACAACTGTTAATGAAGGTCTGAAGTTTGTTTGAGGTGCTCTTTATGACGCGCTGGCCAAGTCTCTGATCCTTATAGAGTAGCACTGACTGACTTCACATTGGAGTTGAAAATCCGGATCTTATTTTTGATTCTGAGTGCTGTTGACCTCCACACAGACTTAAGAGTAATGAAAGATTGTCTTGCTTTTCCGGTTCTGGCTTTGATATCCTCGTCAGTTCCGTGCGCCTGTAGTTGAAACATGCTTCCCAGGTAGGCAGGTGAAGGAGGTTGTTTCTTTCAGGTTCCTCCCATTTTTTCTGACTGCTGTCTGTTGTTGTTGTTGTTGTTGCTGTTGGTGTTGGCCAGGAATCTTCATCACCTCTGTTTTATCTATGTTCACTTGAAGTCCTATCTTTGATGCTTGTTCTGCCAGCTTGTTGCTTTTCACTTGCATATCTTCCAGTTTGTGGGAAATCGGACATATATCATCGGCGAAGTCCAGATCCCCCAAGTTTTTTGTAAATGCTTAAGCTAAATTATTAACTAATTTCTGCACTAATTTATGTGTATTTATTTATTTCTTATTGTTTAATTAGCCTGAACCAGCAACTGATGAAATGCTTTCACGTTTTCATAGAATTGAATACATTGAACAAATTAAGCGTACTACATCCATGTCTGAGAATGAGCTGAAAGAGCTGAGCGCTACCTTAGATTCTGTTTATTTGAATGAAGTAAGTCTATTGAGAAAATTTGAATAATTTCTATGCATGTATAACATCCACTGCATGAAGTGCTTAACAGTTAGTTTTGTAATCGTAGAAGACAAGAGATAGGGGAATTTTTTGCACCTTATCTTCAAATCACCATTTGCAGAGATCTTCACTTAGAATATGCAGATGACATAGTCCTGTTCGGGGAGGATGCCGACAAAATCCAGCAGAGTCTTCTGAACACCTTGAGAAGCAATCTTCGTATGTTTGACATGCCATTCGCCCCTACAAAATGTAAGATGCTGCTACAGGACTGGACTACGTCAACCCCTAGCTTAGTGATAGGGAGTGAAGTGATAGAACATGTTGACCACTTCACCTATTTGGGAAGTTGTATCAGCACCAACGGACTGATTGGCGATGAAATCTCAGCACGGATCCGAAAAGCTCGAGCTGCTTTCGCTGACTTACACCATCTCTGGCGTAGGTGTGACATCCGGTTATCAACCAAGGGACGTGTGTACTGCTCATCAGTTCGCTCCGTCCTTCTCTATGGCTCTGAAACATGGCCAATACGCGTTGAAGACATGAAAAGGTTGACAGCTTTCGATGATAGATGTCTGCGATCTCTGTCTGACGTTAGATGGTTTAATAAGGTAAGTAATGTTGACGTTAGGCATAGAGTGTTGGGCAAAGAGGGAAAATCAATCGACGAGGCTATAAAGTTACATAGATTGAGATGGCTAGGTCACGTGCTGCGCATTCCTAACCACCGCCTCCCCCGACGGGCATTGCTAGCTGATATAGGTTCAGGTTGGAAAAGAGCCAGTGGTGGTCAAACAAAAACATGGCCTCATCAATCCATGAAATCCTTGACAGTTAAACTGAGTCAGGTAGGGAGATGCAGACTCCCGGGTTGGGGCCCTCGGGACTCTAGGAATCAATGGCTGGAGACAATAGGTGACATGGCTCAAAATCGTTGTCAATGGCCAGTGCAGATGCATTCAGTCTCAGTAATCTTTCATATTCCTTTCTACCATTACCCATTCTGTTTCACTCTTATACTTGTCAGACTGTATTGATTCTCTTCACTCATCTTCTTGTCTACCTTTGTGTTCTGTTTGGGACGTGGGAACTCGAACTGCTGCTTTTTGGTGCCAAGTTCTATGTTGAATCCAGACAGACAGACATCCACTCCTTGTGACTTGTAATATCCAATAAAACTATAATGTTCTTCGATATAACTATCCTTTTCGCCGCATATCTCTGTTTACTGTCTCTATTTGGCGTTTTTTTTACTTTCATCTCTTGCTATGTATGCTACATAGAGTGTGGTGACCCGAACTGCTGTCCACCGATGCAAAGTTCTATGTTGAAACCAGACAGACAGATCAGCTAATCCATTAATTCCATGTTAATGTTTCTGTGATTCATTTATGTGTAAAGTTTCATCGGTGTTATATGTACACTTCCAAAGCATATCAACTTGATTTAGCCACATCTTTGCGCAAACTTCTATGTTCATAATTCAGTTTAATGCCCAAATTCTTTTATTTTGCATTGCTATAATCACTAACCTTTAACACCCAACCCCACACACACTCGACTTGAATAACAGTTAATTAGCTCTAATATTGAATGCATTAAAAACACATGAGCAGTCAGTGTGTGTGCGTTACTATTCCACCATTACTTTTTAGGCAAAGTTTAACAATAGCGTCCCAAGCGATGCGAACGCACGAGTGACCTTAAGCCAAGTAATCGTAAAAATGTCGAATTTTTGCACAAAAAATGACGTATATTCGCCAGAAAATGCATGAAAATCTATTAAACAGATCATCTTTCTCTAACATGACTTAAAAATACGTCTCAGTTATGATGAAGAGTATCAGTTGCTAAGTTGAACTAGTTTGTGTAGATGTATTCACCGAAGTGACTGGATATGTGCTGTATTGTGAATCGTTCATCTCTCTCCTCTTGCTGTGCAGTCCTCTCCCAAGCCCTCGTTTTGGTTTTGTGTGCGTTTTGGATTGTGAGGGCGATTGTTACTTCCCGGCTGCCCACACCGTGGAAGTTGGTTGCGTGACCGCAGAGCCCAGGGGACAACTGCTTGTGGCCGGTCACACGCGGCCTGTTTTTGTTTGTTCTTTGTTGTTTTGTGTGCCTCAGTAGCATACTTATCACTTCCGCCCTGTGACACGGCAGCAGGAAGCGCGGTCGTTGTTAATCCGGGCCACGGCCGATCCGGCATGAAATTTTGTGAATATTCCTTTCTACCATTACCCATTCTGTTTCACTCTTATACTTGTCAAACTCTATTAATTCTCTTCACTCATCTTCTTGTCTACCCTACCTCTGTGGGCTATTTGGAACGTGGCAACTCGAACTGCTGCACTTCGGTGCCAAGTTCTATGTTGAATCCAGACAGAGACAGACAGACAAGCCCTCGTTTAAATTAATATGGTTTCAGTAAGAGGATCGACGACTACATACAAGGAAAATGAGGATAATAAAACATATTGAAATAAATGACATTAACTATAAATCTATATCCCTAATCGCAACCCTAACCTTAATCCTAACCCTAATGACAATTCTTATCCTGCCGTAAACCTAACTTTAATCCCGATTATGACCATAACCCTAACCCTAAGCTCGATACTTAACTTAACCCTTACCCTAACCCTAACGAGATATTAACACATTGTCCAAACAGTAATTAAAAGCGTGATCTGGGTGAAACTTTCTCGTTATTTGATGAATAGAGTTGATATTTCAGTTCTGATAATAAAAGGTGCCGTTAGCCAACGACTAGCATGCGTTCAAGGTCATTGAAGCGTTCACACTCCTGGGACGCTATTGTTGAACTTCGCCACTTATTAATAAAATGCAGATCCCTTTCTTATTTTCTTATTTTGTCACTTATAGCACACTGATTTACCCGCAAGATTATCTGTTGGATCATGGATACAAGCAGTGGATTTAGTTCATCGTGGAGATGTTAGAAATGCTTTCTGTTTAGTCAGGTATGTTATATCCTCATTTGATGAGTAGGCTTTTCTGATTGGTTGGTTGGTTAGTTTCGGTTGGTTAATGAGAATTACCGCATAAAAAAGATTTGTTTTTGGACAGCATGTTTACATAGTATAGTACAGAATTCCCTGTACAGGATCCCGAAGTGAAATAATAATAGATGACGTATCGTTAACTGGTTGCATTCCTTTTTCTCTAACAGAATGCAGTATACTGTATATAAAGGCAAACCTTTATCTGTCTTGCTTACTGTAGTTGGAGTCCCTTAGAGTGCTGTTCTCTTTCTTCTTCTTTTTCTTTCTTTCTTCTTACATGAGTTACCTTTTTCGGATGAAATCGACTTCGTTAAATATGCTGATGATCTGACTGTTTCTCTACCAGTTACATCGTGATCTGACTGTTTCAAACAGTATAGCTTTTTGTCAAATATCAACCAGTGATTTAAACTGAATGATCTTACCTTAAATCATTCTAAATGTCAGGCAGTTAACTTCACTTTACAGCATAAATGTGATGTACAAGAACTGGTTCGTTTACATCATGCTTGTAGCATAGAGGTCACTGAAATAGAAACTAAATGAAGGATTAAATAACTTGTAATAGTTCTTTCCTCTGACCTTTCTTCGTCATCCTATATAATATCGATTTCTCAGAAAATGTTCCATCTAACCTACTATATTATCAAGTTAAGGCAATCTGGAATTATTCAACCTTTACTTTTACAATTTGTTAACTCTTGCGTCTTACCTATTGGATTTTACTACTCCCCCTTAGTATTCCCTACTGGGCTATTCAAAAAGGAATATGAGATATTGCGTAGGGTATTAAATATTGTAGGTAGCGTAAATGGTATAGCACTTAGCTAGCTTGTTACTACATTAATTGATAGACACCTGAACTCATGTGAGAAATAATCCAAATCCATATTGTCTAAGACTTAACACCCTCTGTGTTCTCAACTCTCCTCTAGCTGCATCTCATCAGGTAGGACTAGAATTAATTATAAAAGATTTTATGTTAGCACAACGAGGTACAAAAACTCAACGATATCAGATTTGTCCCGAGTGCTGTGTGATAGAGATAGCGCTAATCGCGAAACCTACAATTTCATATGTTATTAGCAAAATAATCGGCTCTTTTATTCTCTCCTGTTTTTAATCTATGGTGACACTATTTCAGTCGACTTATAATTTTAGCTATGAACATTATCGTCATCATCAGTTTACACTTTCCGTACATTTTTGACATTGCTGACTGTCACTGCTAATACCAAAAAAATCTGCTATTATCAATCCTGTAGTGATATTTTTCCTTATTCAAGTATTGGTTTGTAGGGATTTTGATTGATTGATTACAGGATTTCATCATGAGCTAACATCGGGTTGAGAACCACTGGAAAATCCAACAGGGAGTACTGGATAGCTGTTTTGTCCTACCCCGGTAAGTACCCACCGAGGTTCGAACCCAGGACCTTCTGGTCACAAGGCGGGCTTGTAGACCATTAAGCCACTGGGACCCAATCCAATGGCCACCACCAATTCATGAATTCTAACTTTTGCCAATTCACGACATATGGTGTGAGGGCAAATACTCTCCAAAGACATTGGCTAGTGATGGCGCTATGTTGGACGTGAGGCTAGAAACCAAATCCTGTGAAAACAAACACTACTGGTACTGAAACCTCAGAGGTCAACCTTGAAGCCCCTCAGAGGAATAAAATAAATAGAAAAGCACACGTCTATTGGACACGCACTAGGTGCCAGACCCCAGTGCCTGAAAATGTCTATGTAATATGAAATTCTAATTATTCAGTTATAGAATAGTTCATATCTTATATAAGTAGTATTTACTTATTTATTTACTTTTTTTTCTATTCTCTAATGTTTAATTCTACAAATACAGACCACCAGGTCATCATGCATTGGAGAATGAAGCTTGTGGATTTTGTATATTCAACAATGTGGTGATTGCAGCTCAATATGCTATGGATCAATTGAATTATAATCGGTTAGTTGTAGTAGTAGTAGTAGTAGTATATTTTGTATTTATCTCACGCAATATAATAATAATAATTAAAAATTGTTCCTGTCGATTTCCCATTGAAATAATGAGGTCCACAGATAATTAGTACAAGAATTTTTAATAGGAATGTCAAATTTCATACAGCATGTTGCTTTTTATCAGAAAGTTTGAATAAAGAAAGAACGAGTATATATATTTGCAAACAAAATAATACCAGCTTGTTTGAATTTCGTGGATTCTCTTCAACTGCTGCCTACATCCTAAATAAACCAACGGGTTGATCTCTGACGAAATCTCCGCACGGGTACAGAGGGCTAGTTTCCCATATGCCAGTTTATTCCGTCTCTGGTGTAGACATGATATCCGGCTAGCTATCGACCAACGGGTGGGTGTACTGCTTAGCAGTCCGCTCCGTCCTCTTTTATGGCTGTGAGACCTGGCCATTGAAAGTGGAAGGCATGGAAAGGCTAGCTAGCTATCTTTGATCATAGGTGCCTGTGCTTTATCTCCCGTGTGAAGTGGTATAATAAAGTGAGCAATATTGAGGTTAGGCATTGGTCGAGTTTTAGGTAAGGAGGGGAAATCAATCGACGAGGCTGTGAAATTACATCGACTGAGGTGGTTAGAACATGTGTTACGTATGACTAGCCTAGTCATTGCCTTCCTTGACGAGCACTGTTAGCGGATATAGGGTCAGGCTGGAAAAGAGCTAACGGCGGTCAAACAAAAACATGGAACCAGTCAATGAAATCTACAACAGTTAGTCTAAGCCAGTCACGTAGGAAGGTGTAAACTTCCTGGTTGGGGTCCTCGGGACGATAAAAACCAATGAAGGCTGCAGACAATTGCTGACATGGCTCAAAATCATTCTCAATGGCTGGCTCAGATGCATCCACTCCTTGTGACTTATGATTTCAAATGAAACTATATTACTCTTCATTATTACTATTCCTTTGTCTCATCTGACACCTCTGTTTACTGTCTCTATAATGCATTTCTTGTACTTTGTTCTCTTGCTTTGTGTGCTACATGGAGGGAGTGTGGCGACTTGAACTGGTGCACATATGTGTAAAGTTCTATGTCGAAAACAGATTGACAGACAGACAGGTGTAGCCCATAATATCCCTTGTTTCACTTTATATGAAAAATATACATTATTATTATACTTGATCACAAGGGGTGTATTCACTAGCCAACCAATACTTAGTTCAAGAAATAAAGACAAACTGCCCTGTTTCGCCCCTTCCTTTTGTGTTTACCAGTTTAACTGCGCGTGCGGAGCTAGTTACATAGGGCGTACGATCAAGCAAGTTCATCGTCGAATTTCTTTGTGAACACCTCCCATCTCAATTTGGCAAAGGTCCAAATAAAGCCGCTATACACAGCTAAATACTAGCTCTCATCTCGTTGATACTGGACATCGAATCGAATCTAACAAAGCTTTTAATGTTATTTATCATATATCATCCAAACTCTCGCATGGTCTACGAGTACGACTTTTACACATAGCGTAGGCAATCGGAATTCATCTGAGCAAGCCAAGTGTGTGTGTATTCGAAAGAAATTCGTAGAGCCCCTTCATCTTTGCCATGGCCAACTACATAATAAGTATTAAGTTTGTAAAAAACGATTTTTTCTCCTCCCCTTGTGACAACTATCTTTTGACTTTGTTAATTTTTACAGTTTTTACAACTCTAGCTAACTCTATTAACTTGCCTGAGTGTTGCGTAACTCGTCTGAGTCATTCTATTCTCCTTAGTCATCATTGCTATTTTACAAATTTCTTGATTATGTAATGATATGTTGCCAACGCCTAAGAATCAACTTATCTTGAATTCCATAGTTAATTAATTTTCACCCCTCTTTTAAAACTTGGAAATCTTGTTACTAACATGTATTAGTCATTCGTTTTGATGACCTTTAACCTCTTGATTTCACTCCTACTTATACCTAAAACTGATTAACTAGCATAACCGGTAGATTGGTACAACATTTTGATGTTTTCCAATATCATCTTATATGAGCTAACATTGCCCGTTGTCGAGGAAGGCTGTATCTAGGCATGCGTAACACATATCCTAACCATCTCACGCAATCGATGTAGTTTCGCAACCTCATTGATGAGTAGATCATTATGTCAAGCGGAGATGTGTGGCACATAGCGTTTAGGCACTCGACTGTCAGCCACTAGTTCTCTAGTTTAATTCCCGCTTCTCCTACTTCTACTCAAACCTGGGCTAGTAGGTGGTATCATCATCCTCATACAATAAGTATGGCGTTCATGGTCTGCTATACATGAAGTGTGTTCCGAGGAATTGAGTTCAAGATTTATCTAATCCTGACCGCTTAATGTTATTGTATACAATATGTTCTCAGCTGTAAAAGTGGCTTAGTGTAACGTCTGAGAAGTAAAATTATTATTTCTGTAATATAATGAGTTACATCCATCGATAGTGGGAATGAATTCAAAGTCATATCTCCTGTATGTCTTGTATATAACGTCTACTACTCATAACAATCAGGAGTATGTATCGTATCTTTCGACACCTTACTGTTCACTTATTCACTAAACTTTCTTTTGGAAACCAAAATTATTCGGATCACGCTGCATGATCTACTTTATACCTCAGATAGCAGTCCAGAAGGCAGTAGTGTATATCGTAGAAATTTTCAAAGTCTCTTTGTTTTTCGTCTTTTTCTTATGTCCTGCAGTCATTGTGATTAGTCACTAAGGTGAAACCAATGTCCTGTGTGTCTAATTCTTGGTGTTAATACACGAATTCTGTCAGTCAAGTTTGTGATATGGTGATGAAATTTGGGGAATCGTCATTGTGATGATTGGAGACACACGATAGGTTTCGTATTTAGTGACAATCTCGTCAATAAGACATACCTACCAGCTCAATCATGCTTGACCCAGTATTTCGCACTCACAGACGTCATTTCTGAGTTTAGAACTCTGGTTTATAAACGTTTTATGACCACAATTTAATTCAATTTGGGCTTTCCTTTTGATTGATTGGACCGAAGTGCTTGGCCTCTGTTGACATATCAGCTCCTTGTTTGGAGGATTTAGCCTGAAGTAATTTCATTTGAAACTATGGGTATACTGGCCTCGAGCTTCGGTGGGAATATAGGTATATCCAGATGACGAGTCCAAAACAGGACGAAATGCGCATTGTCCTAGATTCCACTGCTAGTCATCAACCTCCAAATTGTATGACTACACTAGACATCATCATAAGGTCCTTACTTATTGGCTTTAGCACTAGACTGTCAACTGATGGTCTCTCTAGTTCGAACCCCACTTGAGTTACTGTGGTCTAGATAACTGAATGGTATTATCAACCCTGTTTCATGTAAATGAGTTCTGTGTTGTAGATATCACCGCTATAGTCAACATTACAATATCAAGATACCAGTGAATTATCTCATTATTTGTAGTGTCAAGTGTTTATCTCATCAATTTATAATTAAATAATACTTTGTTTGGTTGAAGGATTTCATCATGAGCTGACATCAGTTAGAGAAACATTGGAAAACCTGGGAGTACTGGACAGCCGTTTCGTTTTAGTTCGGGACTCTTCGTCAGTACACGCTCACCGGGGTTCGAACCCAGGGCCTGGTTACTAGGCGAAGTTCATAGACCGCTAAGCCACTGGAACTGGATCCAGTGGTTCAGGTTTTTTCAATCAAACAAAATCCTTACAAAAACCAATACTTGTAAATAATAGTTTGTTTGTGATATTTAAGACCATTTCTGTTTCTATTTTTTGCTCAATATAATCTTTTCCTTTTCTCTTTTTAGTATACTCATAGTTGATTGGGATGTTCATCACGGGAATACTACTCAGTATGCGTTCTACGATAATCCAAAGTGAGTTTTAGACAATTCAGCATTAGCTTCATATAAAATTTTTTGAGTTTCTCTCTCTGTGTGCGTGTGTGTACGTGTGAAGGTATACTGGCTATACAAGCTATACTGACTGAGACTTATGTCGATTGAGGTCCTACCATGCCAGAAATGTTGTTTGGTTAGCGGTTAGACAAAAAGCAGCTACCCAATCCATTACTATGACTCAAATAAAAACACAAAATATCATGCCGGATCGGTCGGGACCCGGATTAACAACGACTGCGCTTCATGCTGCCGTGTCACAGGGCAGGAGTGATAAATATGCTACTGAGACTCACCAAATAAAAAAGTACAAACAAAAACAGGCCGTGTGTGACCGACCTCAAGCATTTGTCTATTGGGCTCTGCGGTCACGCAACACTCTTTCTGCTTCAGGTACCCGAAGAATTAATCAACTTCCACGGTTTGGGCAGCCGGGAAGTAACAACCACCCACACACTTCCAAAAGCACATGAAGCCTTCCTGAGCATCATTCCCCTTCACTCACTTCCAGACAGTATGTGTGAATCAGTTGACTAGCCTTATTTATTTGTCTATACTCCAGGTAGATGTATACATCTTCAGTAGTGATTCAAAAGTATGCATGGTGTTTTACTAGAGGTTTTAGTTGCTGCCTAGTGCACTAACAGTAGGTGAGCATGAGAATACTAAACGTCGGTGGTCCTAAGCCCTGAAGAAAGATTGGACGTAGGGCTGTCAACCCTACCCCGAAAAATCAACCCATATAGAAGAATTCACTGACTGACTGACTGACTTAACATTTGTGTTGAAAATCCAAATCTTGTTCTTTGTACTGACTGAGTGAAAAAGATTTGCAAACTGGGTTCACAGTGAGGTAAGTGTACCTTGACTTTTCGATTCTGCCCCTGATATCCATATTGGTGCTGTCACCTATAGTTGAAATAATGCTTCCCGGTGACTGGTATCCAAGTATCCTCTCCTAATATCTTTTAGCTTTACTAAACCATGAAAATATTAGACGTATAAAGAGTTTTCTGTAACTGTAAGCAACCTAAGCATAACACTTAATTTGGTTAGTTATTTCGACAAATGAGGTTAATCACTGTCTATCTGTAGTCCTCAGAATTCAAAAATATTAAAGTTACAGGTGACCAAATTATTCTGAAAGTCATAGATCAGAATATGATCTGTTAATTGCTATAAAATATGTTTTACCAAAAACGAATGACCATCTGCCATTATTGTACACCATTTACGGAAGGAATTTATTGGATTTATCATATTATTCAAGCTCTGTAGTATTGAATGAGAAGTGTTCAGACCACAGTTGTTCCTGAATACTTCTATTAACATTTAATCTGAAGCATATGCGTTGGTGATTTAGCGGTAGAGTACTCGCCAGTCACCACCATATGGTCCTAGGTCCGACCTCCGGCCGACGTTTACCCCGGTAAAGAGAGGAGGTTAAGCGCGAGACTAGCAACCTCATCCCCATGAAAAATAAACACCATTGCTATAGGAACTTCAAAGCTCAAGTTTGCAACCCTATTTTCCACTGGGAACGCGGAGGAATAGAAAAAAAAGTCGTGACCAGTAGATTGCAGCAGGTCGGGTGTGAGGACAAATACTCGAAAGCGAAAGCTGCACAAAAGGAAACTTACTAAAAGTCTCCGCAAAGACCGTGAACAGTGGTGGGTGACAAAGGCGAAAGAGATGGAAAAAGCATTGGCGATAGGCAACACTAGGCAACTCTTTAGACTCATCACAGAATCGGGCGGGAAAAGGCAATTCATAAGTGAGACTATTTCTGAGAAAAATGGCTCCTTAATTAGCTCTCAGGATAGACGCCTTGAACGCTGGAAAGAACACTTTGAGGAACAATTTAACTTGCCTACAGCCACACTGAACCTCCCCGCCATCCACCACGTACCCGAATGGGATATAGACACTGGTCCGCCGTCTGTAGGTGAGGTTACAAAAGCTATCAGTAATTTGAAACGAGGCAAAGCGGCAGGACCCGACGGAATTATTCCGGAGGTGTTTAAATATGGGGGTGACATACTAGTTTGTAGATTAACTGAGGTACTAGGCAAAGTCTGGGAATCAGAGACAGTACCATCAGACTGGGGTAAGTCACTCATTATACCGATATTCAAGAAGGGAAACAAGTCCTCGTGTGATAATCATAGGGGGATCAGCCTAACGAACATAGTCTCTAAAATCCTAGGCTCAGTAATCATGCATAGACTAAGCAGAACTCGGGAGGAACAGACAAGGGAAAATCAAGCAGGCTTTAGACCAGGTAGAGGGTGCATAGATCATATCTTCACTCTTCGACAGATTCTAGAACATAGACACACTTTTCGGCGTCCAACAATTGTCATATTTCTTGACTTGAAGGCGGCCTTCGACTCCGTGGATCGAAAAGTACTATGGCAATGTCTGACTGTGAAGGGAGTGCCAAGAAAGTACATTGCACTAATCAAGGCACTCTATTCAAACTCACGTAGTCGTGTAAGGGCTTATGGGGAATTGTCATCTGAATTAGTAACAACCAGTGGTGTCCGACAGGGATGTCCACTTTCCCCATTTCTGTTTAACTTCATCATAGATATGCTAATGGAAGTATCCTTAACTGAACGTAGTGACTTAGGAATCGACTTGTTACCAGGGAATAATCTAATGGACTTAGAATATGCAGATGACATAGTCCTGTTAGGGGAGGATGCTGACAAAATGCAGAGTCTTCTGAACACCTTGAGCAGCAATCTTCGTATGTTTGGCATGCGATTCGCCCCTGCAAAATGTAAGATGCTGCTACAGGACTGGACCACGTCAACCCCTAACTTAGTGATAGGGAGTGAAGTGATAGAACATGTTGACCACTTCACCTACTTGGGAAGTTGTATTAGCACCAACGGACTGATTGGCGATGAAATCTCAGCACGGATCCGAAAAGCTCGAGCTGCTTTCGCTGACTTACACCATCTCTGGCGTAGGCGTGACATCCGGTTATCAACCAAGGGACGTGTGTACTGCTCATCAGTTCGCTCCGTCCTTCTCTATGGCTCTGAAACATGGCCAATACGCGTTGAAGACATGAAAAGGTTGACTGCTTTCGATCATAGATGTCTGCGATCTCTGTCTCACGTTAGGTGGTTTCACAAGGTAAGTAATGTTGACGTTAGGCGTAGAGTGTTGGGCAAAGAGGGAAAATCAATCGACGAGGTTATAAAGTTACATAGACTAAGATGGCTAGGTCACGTGGTGCGCATGCCTAACCACCGCCTCCCCCGACGGGCATTGTTAGCTGATATAGGTTCAGGTTGGAAAAGAGCCAGTGGTGGCCAAACAAAAACATGGCATCAATCCATGAAATCCTTGACAGTTAAACTGAGTCAGGTAGGGAGATGCAGACTCCCGGGTTGGGGCCCTCGGGACTCTAGGAATCAATGGCTGGAGACAATAGGTGACATGGCTCAAAATCGTTGTCAATGGCGCAGATGTATTCAATCTCTGTAATCTTTCATATTCCTTTCTACCATTACCCATTCTGTTTCACTCTTATATTTGTCAAACTCTATTGATTCTCTTCACTCATCTTCTTGTCTACCTCTGTGTGCTATTTGGAACGTGGCAACTCGAACTGCTGCACTTCGGTGCCAAGTTCTATGTTGAATCCAGACAGACAGACAGACAAATACTCGCCGAAGACATTGGCTAGCGGTTGTGCTGTATCGTCAATTGGCAGAAGTTAGAATTTATAGGCCATTGGATCATGTCCCAGTGGCTTATTGGTATATGAGCTCGCCTTGAAACTGGAAGGTCCTGGGTTCGGATCCCGGTGGGTGCGTACTGGTGAAGAGTCCCAAACTAGGACGGAGAAAACAGCTGTCCAGTACTCCCAGCTGGTTTTCCAATGGTTCTCTAACCAATGTCAGCTCATGATGAAATCCTTTAACTAATCAAATCCCTACAAACCAACACTTGAATAATAGAAAAAAAAATTAGAAAACAAAAAGATTGAGGTGAGAAATAATATACTTTTCAATTAAATCATTTGAGCAACAGTTTGTGTTAAAGGTACTCAATGACTAACTATCTGAAGTACAGTGCCAAGGCTCAGTAAAGCGTGAGATACTGTGGATCTGTTTTCACGTTAGTCGTTTTACCTTCTATAAATGGGAACTTTGTCTATATTGTGAAGCATATTTTTTTCTTATCTAAGTCGTTTAAAATCTGTGCACTGAAAGATTTCCCTGTTTCAGTCATTATTCATAACCACTTTGATAGCAACTTTACTATCCCAGTCTTGTGGCATTTAAGTGTTTCTTTTAGATATATCACAAGGTAGAACAGTAGAGAAGAACCACTCATGTGGTTGGTGCTGGATTCCCAGCCAACGCACTTGATTACCTTGTGAAGCCAGTAATAAGACTAGTAAAGAGGGAAGGTTCGTTAAATGAGGCTAGATAGCAACCCCATCCCACAAAACTGAAAATAATAATGCTACCGAAACTCCAAGCCTCTAGCTTGAAGCTTTATGTTTCACTAGGAACGTAAAGGAATAAGAAAGAAGAAATCAAAGTACAGTAATATTCACCGGATAACATTTTGAACACACTTAATTGTTTAGAACTCCTACCTGGGAAGCATCATTCCAACTACAGGTGGAACTCACGAGGATATCAAAGCAACCATCAGGAAAGAAAGACAAGCTTTCATTACTCTCAAGTCTGTGTGGGCGTCAACAGCACTCAGCTTGAAAATGAAAATAAGATCCGGATTTTCAACTCCAATGTGAAGTCAGTCAGTACTACTGCATACGGATTAGAGACTTGGCCAGCGCGTCATAAAGAGCACCTCAAACAAACTACAGACCTTCATTAACAGCTGTCTTCGCTCAATACTCAAGATCAGATGGCCGGCCAGAAAAGATCAGCAATAGGGATCTCTGGCAATGAGCGAACCAACCCAGCAGGAACCAATTGTGCAACAAATAAGCAGGAAGAAATGGAGATGGATTAGCTGGACATACTCTGAGAAAACAAACCATCAAGTGACATCACTAGACAAGCCATTGCTCGAATGGAACCCGAAAGGGAAGTGGCGAGTTGGTCGTCAGTGCAAGGGTGACTTGGAGGAGATGATGTGAAGAGGAGATGAAAACATGTGGGCAGACTATGAGTCAGGTGAAAACTCTAGCAGAGAACCGAACGCAATGGAGACGCGCAGCTGAAGCTCTATGTTCCTCTACGAATTAAAGGAAATAATAATAATAAATTGTTTAGAGTCATATCGAATGTAATTATGGAATTTAATATGGACTTTCCCGTTGATTGATTCAACTAAAGTGTTCAACCACATAATAACTGACATCCGTTGCACAAGAGGTGGATCTCGTGGCCTGAGCGGTCTAGTGGATGGCATCTTGGCATTTGGAATGATAGATACTCGGTTCGAACTTCAATGGAAACCCCATCACTGACTTACTAGGGAATGCAGGCTCATCCAGATGACGAGTCCTAAATAGGACGAAATGATCATCGTGTGTTCCACTGCTAGTCACCGTTCATCAAATTACTTCATATCGAATTTAACTGCACAACTTTAAATCTTGAGTGTTACTGGTATAATATTCTTTTCCATTTACTTAAGAGTAGTAAAACGTTTTAAGTGAACAAAGCTCATTATGTTAAATCTATCTCTCTACCCTGTTACATTGAATTTTTAAACTATTACTTCATCTTACTCACCCAATCGTATTGTGTGCCTGTGTCTGATGATGGCAAGACATGATACATCTGGACTTCCTCTCTCTCTCTCTCTAAATTTCTTATCTTATTAGAGTCTACTAATCTAGATTGCTGCTTATTTGATGATTGACCCTGATCAGATCATTTGACCTTTATATTCGATCCCATATATTCATTATTGTTATGATATTGAATAAACTAAGTTACTTTTTGCTTAATGAACTTCAGAAAAGAGAAATCGATGAGGTCACACAGTTTTTATCTAAGTGAGTTGGTGGAGTTAATTATGACTTTCAACTCCCTCCTGTTATTGACTGACTGGCATCAACATAGAAATTTGCAGATATGTCTAGCAGTTCCCCTTTGCCACTCTCCCCCCATGCATCACATAAAAAAAGAGAAGAGATTAAACAGCGATTCAAAAGAGAGATGATGAACTCAAGTGTGAGGAAGGGAAAGAGAATAGTAACGTGGAAGAACAATACAATTTTATCGGATGATATGGCAAATTGTAAAGAGTGAATGCATCTGTGCCAGCCATCACCGAGAACAATTTTGAGCCATACCACCACTAGCCATTAGTTCCTACTGTCCGGAGGACCCCAAACAGTCAAGAAGTCAACACCTACCTACGTGGCTGGCTGGGTTAAATTAACTGTTATGGATTTTATTGGCTGGTGAAGCCATGTTTTTGTAAGATTACCATTAGCTAAATCTTTTCCAACTTGATCCATCTTATGTCAGCTAACATTGACTGTTGTCGAGCAAGGCGATGGATGGCACGAGGTTGCGTAACACGTGTCCTGATCATCTCAACCGATGTAGCTTCATAACCTCGTTGATTGACTTTCCCTTCTTACCTAACACTCGGCCGGCGTCTAACCTCAATATTACTCACCCTATTACACTCAACACAATATGGGAGATACAGCACAGACACCTATGATCAAAGACAGCCAGCTAGCCAGGCCTTTTCATATCTTCCACTCCCAATGGCTATGTCTCACTCAAAGTGATAATGGAGAACGGACTAAACTGATTCTGTGCAGTACACACGTCCTTTTGTCGATAGCCAACCAGTCGGATATCACGTCTACTAAGCCAGAGATGATGTAAGAATTATCGTGTATTTGACGCAGTAAAATAAACCTTCATAGATATGCCTGAGATTCTTCTGCATGGGGTACAATTCACTCCTGATGCTACCCTACAATTATACTACTAAGGAAATGCTACAAAGATGCTACTCACTTTAAATGAACACACCATCTGACTATAAATCAAAAATAAGTTTCGACTTCGTACATGGAAAAGTTATATCTGTCTGTGTGGTTTCAACGTGGAACTTTGCACCAGTGTGCGACAGTTCGAGTCGCCACACTTCGCTTAGGACACAAATCAAGAGAGGAAAGTAAAAACAAATGCAAAATAGAGACAGCAGACAGGGATGTGAGGCAAAAAGAATAGTAATATCAAAGAACAATATAGTTTTATTGGAAACTTTAAATCAGAGGGGATGCATCTGCGCTGTTATTGAGGATGATTTTGAGCAATATCGCTACCAAATAACTCTAGCTGTCATTGGTTTTTACCGTCCCGAGGACTCCAACCAGGAAGTCTGCATCTTCCTACATGGCTTAAATTAACTGTTGTGGATTTCATTGACTGATGAAGCCAACATTGCCCGTCGAGGAGGCAATGGATGGCTAGGCATACGTAACATATATCCTAACCATCTCAGTCGATGTAGCTTCACAGCCTCGTCGATTAATTTACCCTCTTTACCTAGCACTCGGCCGATGCCTCACCTCAATATTGCTCGTCCTATTATACCACTTCACACGGGAGATAAAACGCACGCACCTATGATCAAAGACAGCCAGCTAGCCAGGCCTTTTCATGTCTTCCACTCCCAATGTCCAGGTCTCACAGCGGACTTCTGAGCAGTACACCCGCCTTTTTGTCGACAACCAGCCGGATATCACCTCTACGCTAGAGATGGCGTAAACTGGCATATACGAAACTAGCCTTCTGTATCCATGCTGAGACTTCGTCATCGACCGATCCGTTGGTGTTGGCTGGTGCAACTTTCTAAATAAGTGAATTGGTCAACACGCTCCACCAACCACTTCACTCCCTATTTCTAAACTAGAAGTCAATGTAATCCAGTCCTGTTGTATCTATCTTACATTTGGCGTGAGCGAATCGCGTGCCAAACATTCTCAGATTGCAACTTGAGGTGTTCAGAAGACTCCCCATTGTGTCAGTGTCTTCTTTCAGATGGGAGGACTATATCATCTGCATATTTTACATCAACGGGATTATTCCCTGGTATTTGTGATCCAGCAAAGACCTGGGTCCTTTATTTTGTTAATGCCAAAGTAATATTTCCATATTTCTTAATGTGCCACATTCCTTGACTAGTAGCAGTTAGCTGATTGCTACAACACTGGCTAAAGTTGAAGGGAACAGCAATCATGTAAATTCGCAATATACTAAATTTATGTAATTTAAATAATAATTTATCCATTCCTATACAATTGGTATGTTCCTATATAGACATGTAGTATGTTTGATAAGGAGGGAAGGCTAAGCGTGAAGCTAACAACACTGTCACCACTCAAACTTCAAATGCTCAAACTTGAAGCCCTTCTGGGAATGCAAACGAGTAGAAAAAAGAGATTATTGAGAAGTTTTGACCAGTGGGGTGTCTGTCCAGTCGAGAGTGAGAATGGAGTTCCCGCCTATGGCATTGGTTGGTGACAATTGCGCTAAATGCATCACCGATTGGTAGAAGTTAGAATTCATGGACTGGCTATTGAATCGGGTCCCAGTGGGTAGATGGTATACGAGCTTGCTAGGTTTGTAACCGGAAGGTCCTGGGTTCGAACCTTGGCGGTGGGTGCGTGCTGATGATGAGTCCCGAACGGGGATGAAACACCTGCTCAGTACTCCCAGCTGGTTTTCAATGGTTCTCCAACTGATATCAATCCGTAGTCTAACCTGAAAAAAATACAATCCATAAAAACTAATTCTTGAAGCTTATTACTGTTATTATTTTATTATTATTGTTCCCTTGGGTTCCTAGTGGAACATAGAGCTTCAACTGCACGTCTCCACTTGCCACTTCTGTCTTCCTTCTGCTGTACTTTTCACCTGAATCCATCTTAGTCCATACTCTTTCAACTCCTCCTCCTCTTCACACGATCTCCTCTATGCCACCCTTGCACTGACAGCCCACTCGCCGCTTCCCTTTAGGACTGGTTCCACTCGAGCAATGGCCTAATGCGCGCGCCATGTTACCCAGCGGTCTCCTCCTCAGAGAGTGTCCAATCCATCTCCACTTTCTCCTGCATATTTGCTGTTGTTGGGCGATTGGTTCTTGTTTTGTTTGTTCCCAGTCAGAGTTTCTTGTTGGTGATTCTTTCCGGCCCGTCCATCTGATCTTCAGTATAGAGCCAGCAAAGACAGTTGTTGGTTGATAAAGGTCTGCAACAGGTTGTAGGAAATATTCTTTGTGACCCACCCGCCAAGTTTCTGATCCGTATAGAAGAACTGACTGACTTGACCTTGTTTGTATTGAAAATCCGACTGGATTTTGTTGTTGACGCCGGCTGGCTGAGTGACGAAGATTTGTTTCAGGTTGATGAATGTGTTTCTCTGCCTTCCCGATTCTCGCTCGATTTGACATCCTCGTCCGTTTCTCCTGTTGTTGAGACAATGCTCCCTAGATAAGTGAGTGAATGAAGTAACCTCTTTCAAATCCCTCCCGTTGATGGTGATTGGCATGGCGTTGGATGTTGGTGCTGTTGTTGTTGTTGGTGGTGGTGGTGGTGGTTTGTTATTTTCATAACCTCCGTCTTGTCTATGTTCACTTGGAATCCTGTCTTCGCCGACTGCTTCTTCGACCAGTTTTTCTGTCGGTTTTCGCTTGTAAGTCTTCGATTTTGTGTGTGTGACATCAAATATAAATCATCAACGCGCGAAATCCAGGTCTTCTAGGCTCTTCACGTCGATCCAGACAGAATATCCCTGTCTTCTTGTTTCCCACCCACTGTCTGACGCATAATCCAGTCCACCACAATTAGGAATATCGTTCATTGGTGATAATAAGCACCCTTGTCTGACTCCTGTGTTTACTCCAAATGCCTCACTGAGTTTTCCGTTGTGGATCACTTGACATTTATTACTGTTATATTATTCAAATATTCTTAGCTTTCCACTATTTATATGTATATATTTTCTACTTATTTGTGTCACAGAGTCCTATTCATCTCGATTCATCGTTATGATAATGGTCAGTTTTGGCCTAATCTACGTGAATCGAATTATGATTTCATTGGTAGTGGTCGTGGTCGTGGTTATAATGTGAATATTTCATTGAATGAGGTAGGTGTAGGCATGTATTCACATTTTGTGTAGGAGAGTTTTTATCATTTTATGTAACTTATTGTGTTATATACAATTTGACTAGAATATATATGAGAATGAAACTCTCAGCTAATCGATTGTAGAGTTCAAATCCCACATCAGTTACTTCAGACTAAGTAACTGGATGGTAGTAGATACACTGGATCGACAAGGAGTTTCTAGAAATGCCTGACTTCGTGGCGATGATTTGTGTTTTATGTCGCACAAATTCAAAAATTTATAAGCAAAATTCAAGGAAGGAGAAGCGGTGAAAGGAACAACAAAGAGACAACATGAAGTCCAGAAAAACCACAACACAAAGATCTGTGGAAATGTTGCGTTGAAGATAAGGTATACATAAGTTAGCTATATAGAGATAACCAAATTCCAAATAATCATTCCTTAACCAAGTCTTTCGTCTTCTGCCGTTTCAAAACCAGGTGTAGCGCTTGAAACGAATATTCCTGCACGTTTATGCACCATATCGGAATGGTCGCTTGGGATAATGATTAGATTAAAAAAAACAGGCATCATCAAAGTATGTATGTAGCTTACACCACACCATATCTGATGTTAACGAAGTCGTGCTACTGGCGAATAGGAGTACAATAACAGTAAACCTCTCTACTTTGGGAAGGATTGAGATTCGAAAAAGTCTACTGAGGAATTTTTCCATCCCGACTTATCCCTCAGTAGATTGCAGTGTGGTGTGGAGTGGTAAGGTCTTCAAAATAGACACACAACTGCAGCAGCCACTTCAAACACTCCGTTTATCATTGACCAATTGTCCTTCGGACTCTGTAGTTACATAACACTAGTTCGTCTTTAATTTCAGTCAGTTTTATTCACTCGTAGCTTCAACTAACTTGCCTTGTTTTCAATTTTATATTGTTATCGTTGAACGTTTCCATATTTACAATTCTTTTGCTGATTCCACTTGTTTTTTTTTCTCTTTCTACCATTATCCTTTAGAAAGATGTCGGGGATTCAGATTATCTGACTATATTTCATCGTATTATACTTCCTTTAGCCTATGAGGTAAATCTTCATACTTTTTTCTACACCTTGTGTAACTTTTATAAGTCATAAATGATCACTCTTTTAGGTTCTAAGAGAGAGTGTATCAACGGCACACTGGTAGAATGCTCGCCGACCACGACACCTCACGTGGTTAAGGGGTTTGAGCATTGGCCGATGCGCACTCCTTTACCTCGCCAACCCGGTAATAAGACTGGGTATGTAGCTAGCAACCCCATCCCGTAGAAATAAAAACATCACTACTACGGAAACCTAAAGTCTCTATTTCGAAGCCCTATGTTTGACTGTGCACGTAAAAGAATATAAAAAGGGGTGAAAATCAGGTATAAAGTGTCGTCAACACAAATTAACTCGTAGATGTGAGCAACATGGAAGTCAGGATGAGTTTAATTCGTAAGGGTTAGTTAGCAGCAAGTTATTACATGAACAAGGCAGTAAGGTGTTTCCTTCAGATGATCAGTATCCCAGCAATGGTGGCCTCTCCATTCTGGAGAGGTGAGGGTTGGAAAAGGGTTGACTCCGACTTATGTTGCGGTCGTCCATAGTCGGCGATGAAATCTTAATACTGACACAATACAAAAACATGGTTTCAAACTAGCTGTGTGAGACTGGTCTCAAGCAGTTTGTCCTCTGTGCTCTGCGATCACGCAACACTAATGCTTTTCCTGTTCCAGTGTCTGCAAGGTGTTCAGTTATTGTATGGTGTATGTGCTACTGATAAGGTTTATCAGTAGCATATAACGAGACGCTCATCAGCATAAAAACATCAAACAGCGGAGAGATAGATTTGAAGTCAAAGACAAGAAATGAACCAACGTTGCGGTAAAACATGGAAGACGCGAAAAGTAGAGGACGAAGAAACACAATACTAAGAGCAGAAGGAGCACAACACGAAAGATCTGTGCAAATGATGACTTTCAGAGAAGGTTTACAGAATTCCGCTACATAGAGATACCGGATTCCTGATAAACATAACTTAACCAAGTCTCTCGTCTCCGACTGTCACATTTTTACTTCGAATAAAGCCTCTGCTACCTTCCTGTGCAACCATGAGGGACAGTGTCTCAGGCGCCATATATATAAATATTCATATTTGATCTTACCGAATCTTTCCAATGACTTCGTATTCTTGTTATCACTTATCGGTTCAAGTTTCCACCCTTAATATCAATAGAATTATTATTTACTGTTATTATGACTAATTGCACAAATTGTAGCCACAATCTTATGATCCTATTGACAAATCACCAGGATTGGCTTATAGTTAACATTTTTTGATTAAGCTATGTATATAAGAGTTAGGCATGATGAGATCTAATTGAAAATAATATTGTTCGCTTACATGTGTTGTTCTGAAATTTTACTGGGGGTTTTATAGGTGGTCCCATTGCTGATTGCACAAGATTTAAGTTATATTGTGGTAAGAGCTGTCTGAGAACAAGCCAAAATTGTAGGCTGCAATGTACGTCAATGTTTACGTCCCTAATCGGGGTCATGAGAGAAACAAAAACATAGCTTAACCTTTAGGGACTCACCAACCAATCACAGCAGACTTAACGTGTGCAAATAAGATTCGCAGATGTATGGCTTAACTTTCTGAGAAACGGTTACGAAGAGATGACAGAATAACCTTCAGCAGGGAAACAACCAATCAGAAGAGGTTCTTTCTCTGCTAACAATAACGAATAATAATGCTCATAAAAATCTATATCTCTTGGTTTTCCCAATAAACGATCTGTTGCCTGATCCTTGTCTTCTGTCCTTACATTATCGCTTATATAACCGGTTAAAATGATACTGTACTTCAATATGGGAAAGTCCTGAGTTCAAACACTAATGGTTGCGTACTGTCTGAGGGTCTGAAACTAGGATAAAACAGCTTTCCAGTACTCCCAGCTGGTTTTCAATTGTTCTCTATCTGATATCATTCCGTGATTAAACATACGACAAATCAAATGCCTACAAGCAAACTTTTGGAAATGAATTTAAAGCTCGCTAGTGACTGGCCACAGAACGAAGTTTTCTCTTTGAGTTCTAATGAGAAGTGGTGACCAGTGAGGTGCACCAGGTCGAGTGTGTAAGGAAAAAACACTCACTGTGATAAAACTGGCTGGTGGTCGAGCTGAAAATCATGAATTGGTCATTTAGTCGAATCCCCACTGGCTGCATAATTAATAGTTCATACCGCAAATCGAAATTAATGTTTTAATGAAAATCAGAGACGTGATTGGTTGGCTTATATACCACCACCACTTTTGTAGGTTCAAAACCAGCTTCGTCTACGTACTTCAGTCTTGTTAAGCGGATAGTATAGCCTACCCTCATATCATAATAAGTATGGTCGACACCTACAGTGTATAAACAATCTTCGGGGAGCTGGGGAAGGGGGGTAATTAAGCTCTAACTAACTAGTATTGCTAGGAAAGAGCGATCTATTCGTTGTTGCCGGGGTCAGTTTCAAATATATATATGACAGAGTTAGATAAATGTTATTTCTTATTATTTAACTAATTGCATTTGCCCATTTATTGCTAACTTTGTTTTCATTTTGTTCTTATTTTGTTTTTCCAGTTCGATCCTGAATTAGTGCTTATTTCTGCTGGATATGATTCTGCATTTGGTTGTCCCCTGGTAAGTGTGACTCAATTAATTCATATACAATAAGATGAATGACTATGTCTATCTGTCTGTTTTCGACATAGAACTTTACACATATGTGCGGAAGTTCAAGTCGTCACACTCCCTCCATGTAGCACACAAAGCAAGAGAACAAAGTACAAGAAATGCATTATAGAGACAGTAAACAGAGCTGTCAGATGAGACAAAGGAATAGTAATAATGAAGAACAATATAGTTCCATTTGAAATCATAAGTCACAAAGAGTGGATGCATCTGTGCCAGTCATTGAGAACGATTTTGAGCCATATCACCAATTGTTTCCAGCCTTCTTTGACTTTTACCGTCCGTAGGACCCCAACAAGACAGGTAGTCTACACCTTCCTACGTGACTGGCTTAAACTGACTGTTGTAGATTTTATCGATTGGTGCCATGTTTTGGTTTGACCGCCGCTAGCTCTTTTCCAACCTGACACTATGCCAATCAGCTAACATTGCCCGTCGAGGAAGACGATGACTAGGCCAGCATACGTAAAACATGTCCTAACCATCTCAGTCTATGTAATTTCACAGCCTCGTCGATTGATTTCCCCTGTTTACCTAGAACTCGACCGATGCCTCACCTCAATATTGCTCACCTTATTATGCCACTTCACACGGGAGATAGAACGCAGGCACCTATGATCAAAGACAGCTAGCTAGCCTTTTCATGTCTTCCACTCTGAATGGCCAGGTTTCACAACCATAAAGCAGGACGGAACAGACTGATGAGCAGTACACCCGCCCTTCGTTCGATAGCCAGCCGGATATCATGTCTACGCTAGAGATGGCGTAAACTGGCATATGGGAAACTATCCCTCTTTATCCGTACTGAGATTTCGTCAGAGATCAACCCGTTGGTGCTGACTGATGGTACTTCCCGAATAAGTGAAGCGGTCAACGTGCTCTTCCACTTCACTCCCTATTTCCAAACTAGGAGTCGGTGTAGTCCAGTCCTGTAACATCATCTTGCATTTGACGGGAGTGAATTGCCTGCCAAACATTCATAGATTGCAGCTCAACGTGTTCAGAAGACTCTGCATCTTATCAGCGTCCTCGCCTAGAAGGATTATATCGTCTGCATATTCTAAGTCAACGAGACTATTCCCTGGTAGCAAGTCAATCCCTGAATCGCTGAAGTCACTTAGGGTTAAGTCCATTAACACATCTATGATGAAGTTGAATAGAAAAGGAGATAATGGGCATCCTTGACGGACACCACTGGTCGTCATCAGTTCAGATGACAGCTCGCCGTAAGCCCTCACCTGGCTGTATGAGTACGAGTAGAGTGCCTTAATCAGTGCAATATATTTTCTTGGAATTCCCTTTACAGCCAAGCATCTCCAGAGAACCTCCCGGTCGACAGAGTCGAATGCTGCCTTTAGGTCAAGAAATATAATGACTGTTGGACGCCGGTAGGAATTCCTATGTTCTAGAATCTGTCGGAGGGTGAAGATATGATCAATTCACCCTCTTCTTGGTCTAAAGCCTGCCTGGCTCTCTTGTGTTTGTGCCTCCCGAGCACCACTTAGTCTACGCATGATTATTGAGCCTAGGACTTTAGATACTATATTAGTCAAGCTAATCCCTCTGTGATTATCATCACGGGAAGACTTGTCTCCCTTCTTGTATATGGGATAATCAGTGACTTACACCAACCCAATGAGACTTCCTGTGATTCCCAGACCCTACCTAGAATCGCAGTTAACGCAGACAGTAAACTGTCTCCACCGTTCTTAAATACCTCGGGAGTCATTCCGAATGAATTTTATAGGATAGTTATTTGATACCAACGCTTCTTCTATCTGTTTTATTTCATTATGTAAGTCTTTTCTTGTGCTACTTAGTGCGACTTCTCGGTTTTTTAAACACTTAACACCTCATGTGGCTGAGAACAACAGTCATGGATTGATTGGTACCATACTTTAGTTTGACCAACCTAATCTTATGTAAGCCAACATTGCTTGACGCATGAGGCGGGAGCATGGCATGTGTTTTGTATCGCATGTTCTAGCCATCTCAATCGACACAGTTTGAAAAAACCTTATCGATTGATCTAATAAATCATAAAGTGAATGCATGTAACAACAGAAGACAAGGGTCGGCAACAGATCGTTTACAACGCGAAGAGTTTCATGTTATCTGGAAGGCGGAGTTGAGCGACAAGTGCGGGAGATGTTAAAAGATTATATTATTGAGGAAGCTGATAGCCCGTACAACTTTCCAGTGCTGTTAGTAAAAAAAGCGAATGGGAAGTAAAGATTCTGTGTTGATTTTAGACAGTTAAACAGTATGACAGAGTCAAGACCGTATGCCATGCCAGCAGTGGTAGAAACTGTAGATCGCCTACAAGGCGCGAATGTGTTTTCGGTTCTCGATCTTCGCTCAGGATACTGGCAGATACCGATAAAACCAGGTTTTGCTTTTATAGTATTCAAGTATGCAGAAGACGCTGATCGAGCTGTAAGACGGATGGATGGAAGTCGTCCTTTTGGATCTCATGTGAGGGTTGAACATACGGCTATTGCGATAAGGTAAACCATGAAATTCCGTTAATTGATCCTGGCAGTGACTACAAATGTAACAACAGGAGACAAGGGCCGGCAACAGATCGTTTTATTGCGGAAATCAGCACGTATTTATATATATTTCCTGTACATTATTATAGCTTATTCAAGTAGACAAACACAGTCTTCTGATTGCTTGTTTTCGGGTTTCTCGGAAAGTGGAGCTATCTATCTGCAAATCATATTTGCCCACGTTAAGTTTGCTGTGATTGGTTGTTGAATCAGCCTTGTTCATATTTTCTCACGGCCAATATTAGTGAACTAGACATTGACGTAGATTAGTGTCGACCAGTTGGCTAGCAGCCTGCTCTCACCACACACATTTAGGGTCTTGTGAATGATCTTTAGCCACCATATCAGCAAAAGTTTCAAATCACTTATGCTTCGCATCCCAAGGACTCCGGTCAGGCCGTTTCATTGGGTTAAATTCACAGTCAAAAGTTCTTCATCGACTACTAGTAATATATTTGATTAGATCATCCTTAACATTCTTCGAATGTAATCTTACTTCAACCGGTGTGTTATACATAGATCAAACCTATAGCTTCAGCACTCAATAAAATCCATAACAGTTAGTTTAACCGGTCAGCCATGTAGGGAGGTGTAGATGGCCCTCCTGGTTGGGGTCCTCTGGATGGTAAGAACCATTGATGACTTGAGACAATTGGTGATTTAGCTCAAATTCCTCCTCGTTCTTCCACATTACTATTCTTTTTCCCTCACTCACACTTGTGTTTATTATCTCTCTCTTTTGTTGAACCTTTCTTTACTCTCTTCTCTTGCTTTGTGTGCTACATCGGTTGAGTGTGGCAACACGAACTGCTGGATATCTATGCAACGTTCTAGGTTGAAACCAGTCAATCAGTCAGTCAGGTGTATGGCGCGTTTATCATCGGTTACTCTTCCACATATTCATCATTACATATATATATATATAAATATTCATTCATATTGAAAAATGTTGAGTTAATCAATTAATTGATTTATTGATTGATTGATTGGTTGATTTAGGTTTCTTCAATTTTATAATTTTTCACTTTAGGGTGAATTGAATCTTAGTCCTGCTGTATATGCTCATTTAACGCATAAGTTGATGGTTCTTGCTGAAGGAAAAGTTATTGTCGGTTTAGAAGTAAGCCATTCACTTTTTATTGTTGTTGTTTATTTATTTTTTTATTCACGTTATGTCTTATTCATTTCTCAAATATTTATTATAACTGTATACATCAAGGAATCTCATGTGCTTAGTAAATTCTGTATACCGAAGAACTCCTTGTGTTCTTTTTGGAGGAACTAATCTACTCAGAATAAATTTTCTGTGTACCCAGTAGTTAATCACACAATTATGTATATATGGGTCAGTGATACTACTACTTACGTTGAGTTTGATTCAACCCCGCGACATATCGCCCCTGGAAGTCATGGTCTCCTGAAGTTTCATTATGGTCATGGTTCCAAGAAAGCTACGGGCTACTAAGGCTGCCATGGAACCTCACTAGCTACTGGTGTGGCATTAAGAAACTATTCGGATACAAGCCAGGAACTGTTGACGGAAACGCACTGAAATTTTGATCCGAAAATTGCCCTTCTAACGTTTCATTCGTAAGATCTCTCATGACTTCAAGATTATTGGCTTACAATTCCAGAGCTCAGTAGTATCTACTCTCCAAGAAGTCATTGAAGTCCACTTGGTCGCTCTTTTTGAAGATACCAAGTTGTGTGGCATTTATCCCAAATGTGTGGCCACTATGTCCAAGGATATTCATTCGGTTCATCTCATTCGTGGTAAGTGTGTCTAGATGTTTTGTCAGGAACCACATCTGCACATAAATAGAGAAATATATCAAATAGTCGGCTCAATCATAAGCTTACATGCAAATGTTTTTTTTTCAGGTAACTTTCTATTGGGCTTATACATTGTTATTTATTTGAAGGAACTCAAAGTCAGACGACCTCAATGTATAAGATTTTCGCAACATGTTGTGGTTGCTGTAAGGAAGGTCTTCTCAGCCGTATGGTGTTCTATGGCGTTTATTACATATTTCTGAACATACGAAGGCTTTCCGTATCGACCTACATCATTGAATAATAATAATTTGCTTTATTCCAAAACAGTACATGTGATACAGAATGGAATTCTCAGCATTTCACTACATACAGTATTGCACCCAGTTTGTATATTAACAATAAATGAAATTCTACATAGATTAAGGGTAATCTCAGTTAGTTTTGACAACAACATATTGGCATGTCGATAGCAAAGCCAAAAATTGAACAAAGTGTTTGAAGGTGTTAGAAAAGTAGATACTACTAGCATATTTACTGGCGTAAGCGGTAACAAAAAGGTCGAGATATACAGAGTGTGAAAGAACGAAGAAGAATGTTTTAGGTAGAGTTTGTAAGGAAGAGAGAAACAAAAACAACACATAGCAAAAAAAGGGAGAGAAAAGGAAAAGAAAGAAAGAAAACGTTGTACCTATAAATGATGATATGAGTTGGAAAGACGAGATCCAGTTGTTCTACTGACTATCTAATGAGTTATAGGTATCACGCCTAATGCTTTGATTATCGCACAGAATACGAGATAAGTAGGTAGGGTATGTTTGAGTTTTTGTACTTGCTAGTGCGCGCATATAGTTTTCTGGTCTGGTCTGGCCTGATGAGATACAAGGGGAGAGTTGTGAATGAAGTGGGTGGTGGTGTGAGTTAAACAGATAGAATGGATTTAGCCCATTTTTCACATGAGTCCATGTGCCTGTCGACCAGAATATTAACAAGCTGGCTAAGTTGCATGCAGCTTACCCTGCTAACAACCTTCAACATCCTGCGTAGTAGGGTATAGTCTTTCTTCAGTAACCCTGGAGAAACTAGGGGGAACAATAGAGAATAATAGGCAGAATACTGGAGTTAACGAATTTAGGAGTAAGGGTTGGATTATACCAGAATGTCTTAACTTCTTCATGTAGAAGGTAAGACGGAATATTTTCTCAGAAATCATCAAGATATGAGACGACAAGGAAAGATCAGCAGATAGAGTGACGCCTAGGTATTTAATTCCTGACTTGGTTTCTATTTCAGTGCCATCAATGTTGCACACCTCGTGAGTGCTAACCAGTTTGTTTAGGTCAGATTTGTGCTTTAAGGTGAAATTAACTGTTTGGCAGTTGGAGGGGTTTAAGGTGAGACCGTTTTCCTTGGACCATTGTCTGATTTCTGATAAAAAGTTGTATAGTTTACAGCAGTCACTTTGACATTTGACAGGCAAAGGTACAGTCAGGTCGTCTGGATATTTAACAAAATTAATGTCATTTGAAGATGGTAGGTCACGTAGAAATAAAGAAAAGTGAAGTGGGAAGAGTACGGCACCTTGGGGGACACCAGCTTCAGTGAGCACAGCAGAGGAGGATTTACCTTGGTATACAGTGTACTGTATTCTGTTTGAGAAGTAGGAATGCAACTAGTTAGTGACCCAGGACTCAGTTTGTGTCATCGAGAGCTTATTTAGCAAGGACATATAGGTAGGTACAGAGTCGAAAGCAGAAGCAAAGTCGAGAAACGTGTAGCGAACGCATTTGGCACCTTTATCTAATGATTAGACGATACTGTTGTGTAAGACGGCTGCAGCGTCTAAAGTACTCCTACCCTGTCTATATACAAATTGTTTGGGGTGGTGGTTTACGCTTCTTGGTTATATAAGTTGATATTTTAATAAGCCGTCGACATCGTTGGAGAATCTCTGCAACATAATATGTATTCAAACATTTTCCTTCCTTATTTCACATCATTTTCCGTTTACCTCGTCTTTAAAGTTCCTCTATCCAGTAAGGTGAGAAGATGTGGCGTCTCACTTTATTGTTCGGATATATTTTAGCCACAGGGTAGGTTTTGTCTCTAACTAACATCAGACGGAGAAACATTGTAGACCAGGGAGCTGTGAACTTCATTTTCCTCCTAGTTTAGGACTCTCCACAGGTCATGCATCTAATTCTAAATGGATGATTAAATATGTCCAATGGATTTTACTTCCTGAACCAAAGAACCTGATTTTCGGTCTCTGATAGAGGGTTCTTAAGTGCAGTGAGGATTGATTGCCGATGAAGAGTCACAATCTAGGATAAAACAGCTCTTCAATCCCTGTCGCTGTAATAAATGTTTCTGTAAGTGATGTGGCATAAAATCTCTCTTAAAATTCAAACGAATCCCTTAACGAGCAAAGCTCGAAAATTGCTAATCCACCTCTCGATGCTCTCATATTACTAACTTTTTGAGGCAGTTGTAAGTGGTAATAATATAGGGAACGACTAATATTATTGAATTGAATTTTTGATTTTCCCGTCGATTGATTGAACCGAAGTGCTCGGTCTCAGGTGGTTGACATGTCGGCTTATTGTGCAGATGCTTCGACGATGTCTGGGCATTTAATTAGTATACAATTGGTGGATGGTGGCTAGCAGTGGTATCCAGGACAATGCGCATTTCGTCCTATTTGGGAGTCGTCAGTTGGATGTATCTGCATTTCTCAGTGAGTGATGATGATGTTCTCACCGAGGCTCGAACCCAGTGCCCATAGTTTCAAACGCCAAAGCGTTATCCACTAGACGACTTGGGGCACGAGAGCCACCTCTTGTGCAACGGGTCATATTAATTATTGAATTGAATTTTTGATTTTCCCGTCGATTGACTAATATTCACTATCCACTCTTTTGGAATTTCTATTTGGCGTATCCATTAACTTCTAATTTAAAACTGTACATTATGCAATTCTTTATCGTCGCAGTTTATGTATTCACATCGTTTTCTTTTCATTTTCTCCACAATCTCTAGGGTGGTTATTATTTGGATTCATTAGGTGAATCAGTTGGTCATACTTTATCCGCTTTACTTGGTGATCCCATGCCATCTTTAGAACCAATGAAACCAATTAATCCAAGGTTAGCTTATTCCCGGTTTTGTCGCCTCACCTCGTCGTTTTGTCTGTCTGCCCAATCATATTCACGAATGTTAAACGATCCAGAGATATTCTGATTGTATGTACTTTTCAAGAGTTGATTTGTAAGGATTGGGTCTGTTTTTCGGATATCAGTTATAGAACTATTTAAAACCAGCTGGGTGTACTGGACAGCTTATTCATCCTAGTTTGGGAATCATCGTCAGTACACACCCACTGGAGTTCGAACCCAGGGCCTTCCAGTTATAAAGCCAGCGAGCTGGTATACTATTCAGCCACTGGAACCCTGGTTTTCAATGGTTCTCTAACTGATATCAAACCGTGGTCAAACTCAAAAAATAAACCTAATCCTTAAAAATCAAACTCCTGAAAAGTCGTTACCAGTGACGTTCATGCTATATGGGAGTGAGGTTGGATTTCCCGCCGATAACATGGATTGGTGTCCGTACTTTCTTAAACCTTATTTCTTTTTTGAGCGAAATTTCATTCTACTTGCTGATAATAAGTAGTATAAGTTACATTTTGCGCCAATTTCTTAATATGATATACTTTACAGAAATTCTCATTCTATTTATATTTAACAATGTACCACATCTTTGTGCACTTTGTTTTGTTCTATGTCTTTAGTCCTTGCTTATATATGACCAAAGCTCAGTATACACACTTCTTTAGCTTCGTACCGATGAAATACAAACGTAATCTAATCAGCTGCTTAGCATTTAGAGCGAGGTCTATTTGTTCCGAAGACTGCGTAGAATAAGAACTCCAGGTCATCCGAGACATTCTAAGCGAGAACAGATATCCAGAGAAAGTTCATTGAAGCCAACATAGTCGTTAACATGAACTGGAAACGGTGGAAAAAAGCCTTTGTTTTTATGTCTCCAATTCAAAGGAGATACTCCTGCGGAGATTCTGTCGCAACGTTTAATCAGGGCGATCAAGAAAACTTTCTACTCTGCACGTCTCTGTCTATCCTTCAGTAGCCGTCCAATGTTCACCCAGCAACTCAAAGATGTCTTACCTAACCTTAGCTCTTCTTCATGCATATACCATTTCAACTGTTCCTGTAGCTTAAGTTATATAGGGCGCACGATTAGGCAGGTTCGTCTACGGGTTCGAGAACATTTACCAGCTTGGTTCAGCAAGGGGAAATTAAGTACATAATAAGCTCGATACTGTCACACTTAGTCGATCCTGGACATCGCATCGATGTCAACACAGCTTTCAGAGTTATGTACCGAATTCCGAAGTCGTTATCATGTACAGTTCGCTTACGTCTCCTACACATAGCTGAAGCTGTTGCAATAAGATCGACTAAACCGGAACTTTGTACCCAAAAAGAACACGTCCAGACTCTTTTCCTAACGTGACCAACCTTGGATTGAAGATTTTTCTCCTCACCAAGAGTGCTCCTTCCCCTTAACCCTCTTGGTTTTTTTGTCGTTGTTTTTTTTACTTTGCTTATTATTATAAATATTATTATTCGTCATAATTTTATGCCCTTTATGCAAACATTCCCTCAGTACTATCGAATTTACCACTTATACTATCCGGACTTATTATCATTAATGATATTATCTGTTTTCTCAGTATATGCCTCCACCTATTTCATTTCACATATTCGTTATTTCATTATGAACCCCTCTCTCATTGCAGTCTTACTATCTCCTGTTTAACTCAGACCACTTTGTACTAGCCCCTCCACTCACCTGACACTTTTTATAACCTTGAACTGATTTGTCTATTCTCCTACCCCACACTCAACAAATCTATTATGATTGTGTCCTGTTTTACAATATTTTGGTAATCGATTTCAGCCTAGCACAATGTTTGTCACACTCAAATACGATTATTTATTTTGACACCCCATAACTAAACTAATCTGTTATTTTGTGTTAAAAATGTATCCGCCGCCGCATAACTGGCCTTTATTGTAACGACATGAAATATTATATTTTATCATTGTAAGAACCTGAAGAGGAGAAATTATCGAAAAGAATATTCTTTGTTCAGAACCGAAATACCTCAAAACTCGAAGCTTGTAATCAACTATTCATTATTGGTTTTCATTGATACATACATATTTTTCATCGTGATGGATTTCACGCTTAACTCAATTGGTGGTTCGTTTTGTTATAGTTGGAAAATTCACTCATACTTATGTTCACATTCAGATTAATAATAATTAATTCACATTTAAGTAATATTTCCTCAGGATCTTTGTTTTGTTGAAATCTGTGTAATCTGTCCTTACGATTCGGTTATGACATTTGTGATTGCACTGCTGTGGTCAGGGAATAATCTTAAGGTTTAACCTTCAGAAAAGCAATCAAGTGTGAGTGAGGGAAAAAGAATATAATATTACGGAAGAACAAATAGCGTTTCATTGGACAATGACGGCAATAACTAAATTTGATGCTTCTAGTCCTTGGTGTTGATGCAGACTGGATTGTTTCAATCACCTTTGCAGTATGCCTTCCATGTTAGGTAGTTTGTCACTATGATGCACCCGATGAAGAAGTTTGCTTGTCTGTCATTTGTTTAAATGCTTGTATCTTCGGTGAACTTATTGTATACAATTTTGCGTTAATTTTCGTACTACTTAATTTTTGAAAATAATATAGTATAAAATTACAGCAAAGGGACGTGTTACGATTATAAGTGACAATAAATTGTGCTCTAAGCACATCATCCATAAATGTTACTATATGACACTTTGAGGCCTTATCAAAATTAATTTTACGCACAATGGAACTCATCCATGTTATAAGGATATTACATAGTAGATGATAATTAGACGAAGAACAAAACACTGAATAAAGTATAATTATATTTCAATAGTTTACACACAATGATAAGTGTGTGTAAACTATTGAAGGTGAAGTTAAACTTTCGACACCACTAACTACCAATCAGCGAATTATCCAATGAGATTCACGAACGTAGTTCAATTTTGTAGAGCGCTTGATTCATTTCTAATGCGTCACCTTACAAGGTTACGGTTGCAATTCAAGGAGGACAGTGTTTTCCAGTATTTCCTGGATTTAGGGTTGCTCCTGAAGGAGCTCTTGTGTTGGTATCATGACTTTAAAAAGCTACAGCAGATCAACTGATGGGTTTGTTCATCGTTGTGCTATATGTTTGAAGCGTGCTAACATTAAAGAGTTTAATATTTCTTAGGAACTTTTTTCGCTAGGTAGCATCTCTCCCTAACCCAGATTTTGTATATCTGCAACTACTGAGTGTTGAAACAGCCAGTGAGAGCAGCAGCTGCCGAGACGGAGAATAGTCTCGTCCCAACAGTTTAGTGGTACCAACATCGCAGAGATATTGCTTCGTGTAAAATAGCGAAAATCACTTGTTTGCTGGGTGGATCCTGTTACGAGGACTCATACGAATTCCATTGAAGGTTTTTGGAGCCTCTTGAAAAACAAAATAAGGGTTATAAATGGATCTCAAAAGGATCTCATTTATGGTGTGACTTCGCCATTGACAGTCACATGCTAAACTGGGAGATGTTTCTCTCACATGTGTGAGAAAGATACCCCTTGTAACTGTTTTATCCTTTTTGATGCTTTTTTCTATAAATATACGTTTCCATTCATCATATATGCCTCTTTAATGTGATTGGTCCGTTCAAGGTCGTTTACTGAGCGGTTGTTAGTAGTGGCGAAAGTTTAACTTTGCCCTATTGAAATATAATTATACTTTATTTGATCTAATCCACAATGCTCAAACTTTTTACTGATATTAACAAAACATTGTTTGATGTCATATCTTAAGCATTTTTAGGAAACAAGTATCTTATTTTATTTTTAACGCATCATTCAACTACTCAATGTGTGTGGATGGAAAGAAATGATGCTTATTACCATTCTCTGCCATCTATCTAATTGAAAACAGTAGATTAATCAATTTCAAAAATTTAAGTTGACTAGGAAAGGTAAATTATTCTTTCTAACATGTTCAGAGGCCAAGCTAAACTTTAACTCGTAAGTAAGTAAGTAAGTACCCAATGAAGTGTGACTCTGTACCAATGAAACTTAAACACTCATTGTGCTAGTTAGTGAAACCTGGTTAATAAAATATGCCGAATGAAGTTTTGTGGTATTTAAACGAGATATCCGGTGGTAAGTTTCATATTAGGTTTGGGAAAGATTAAGGGTAATGTTTTAGGCTATGGACTGTTTTGGGGTTAGGTTAAAGTAATATGAGCGATAATAGGGTTAATTCGAGTTAGTGTAAAAGCATAAGTCTAGGCATAAAAGTCACCTTTATCACATGATTGGTTGCATTCAAGGTCACCGATCGGTTGCTACATTTTGGTAATTAAAGTTTAGACTCACCTGTTCAACTGTCAAAAGAACAAGATCAATTATTTCACGAGCCAAAATGCAATGGACAGCTAATAAAAGTTTATAGATTTTTCTCAATCAATAACCATAAAATGGAATTGTCGTCGTCTCTTTTGCTAGTTGATTGTCTAGCATGTGTATGGAAGATACATTGAGTAGGAGAAATTGGAATCCTTCAGAAATAGTATAATTAAGAATGGCTGCTCAATCTCCCTCATCGATAAACACTTAGAGAGTAAGGCTGATGCTACGCTCAATTTAGATTTACCCAAGAAACAAGAGTTGGTTTAGAGGGATTACATCGGCTACAGGACTGGTGACGAGCTGAAATCAAACCAACACTTAACAGTTGATATGATGCTTTCTAGAGAGTGGCTCTATACAAGAAGGTACTTGGAGTTCTACTGAGAAGTTGTAACCAGCAGGGTCCACCAAGTCAGGTAAGGGGACAATTACTTGCCTGAGACACTAGCTGGCGATTGCAATAAATATATTTCACGAGCTCGCCTTGTAACCGGAAGGTTCAGGTTTCGAACCCCAGGTGGGGTGTGTACTGCCTAAGAATCTCAAACTAAGACGAAATACCTCTCGTGTAACTTAACTCAAATTCTAAGGATTTGTAATTACTGACGCCTGCCTAAGTAACTTCTGATTCTTGTTAACAATTAAAACTTATAATATCTTTATTTTGAGATAAAGACTCCCTTTGTCTATTATGAACATGCAGAAAAAATATATTTCAACGTTTATATGCATTACATAATATTTTAATGTTTCTCTTTTCGTCTTTTTCTACACAAATCTTCTAACAGTGTTCTACAGACAATATCGAATTGTGTATCTACGCTAAGTTTCCGATGGAAATCGTTACATTTATATCCAGTGTCGAGTATTATTCCATTCCCTGATATAAGTCATTTAAAATTGCAAAGTTGGTAAGTTTATGATTTTAGAAATCTCTTTTATTTTTTAACAATTACTTACTTTTCATACTCTTTGTAAACACACGACTATATTTCCTGAGCGTATTTTCCAGAATGATACCTGAGAGAGAGAGAGAGAGTCGTGTGTACGTCTCATCCTCGTAGGTTCGGTGACATGTAGAGCATATCACTACAATTAAGAAGTTGAAGACACTGTCAAGCCTTAGAATTTATTTAAAGCAATCAGTTCCCTTTATGAATTTTGACAACATAATAAGAAGACGTAGTTTATCTGAAACGTGTAATGTATTGGCGCAAGACATTTCGAACATTCTGATCACACATGTACTTGTCATACACAGTTTTTATAGAAGGCATGAATAATTACAATACAGGTCAGATTGTGTACAGGTCAAGGTCACCTGTACAATTGGTTATGGTTATTTTAACTAAAAAGGTGATAATTAGTAAGTTCCAGATTGAGTTACGTAATACAAAAACGGTCAAGAAAATTGGGTGTTCAGGAAACTAGTGTAGTAACGGAGGTGATGAGTTGTCGTATACAGTTGTTAAAAAGGAGTTTCGTAATAATATGAATAGTTTGTTAATGGAGTTGTACTCAGGATACACATAGGAACAAAGTAGAGAATACGAAATTACGTAAGAGTTCTAGACAAATACAAAAATTATAAGCAATTAACGAAACAGGCAAACGAACAAAATTAATTTGTGTGTGTGTGTGTACCTGAGGTTTGTCGAGTTTAGATAATTAATTAGGTAATATAAGAATGATCTAATATAGAAACGTGGTTAATTAGATAGCAACTAAAGTAAGATTGAGTTAGCAAGTTGGATGACGTAATATAACTGGCTAAAATGTTTTAACTTAGGTCAAGATAGCAATAGAGGTAATAACAGGTAGAGACTAAATAAAGGTGGAGTAGAGAATGATGCCACTTAAATTGGGACTAAAATAATTTGGATGACGTAACATAAATGACTAGAAATTGAGCGTTGGTAAAGTCAGTAACAGTGGTAATGAGGTTTAGAAATTAAAACGGGTGGGGGTAATATATTACAAATGAAAGGACAAAATATCCATGTATCAGCTAGAACGGAAATTTGCAATACTGCCACTGTGCAGATACCTGTAAAACAAGTAACAGAAGGTGTTATTACAGGGGCAGGATTTAACGAATTCATCAAGTTTCGGTAGAAAACTCTTCTTCAGCCGAATACTTTACATACAGGGAGTGATATAAAATTAAGATAAAAAGCATTACTCGGTTCAATTACATCACTTAACTCAAATGAGCAATTGGTTAGTTATCGGTGAGTGTAAGAGCTTGAATATATCAACAATTGTGAACTAAATAATACTGATAGTAATAGTAATAACAGTACTAATAATAGTAATGGTAATGATAAATGACAGTTTTCAATGAATTAGAAATAGTAATAATATGAGGTAGAATAAAATATCAATAATAAGTTAGTAAGTAAAACATATTACCATTATAGATTCACAGTGACGACCATTTCCTTTTGTACACACAGAGACCTGGTGTATAAATTCTGATTACACAAGTCCCCTTGGCAATTACAAGCATCTTCCTGTTTGTTTGTCTGCTCGCTGACAATAGTGAATGACTCGACTGGCAGCGTCAATATCATGTCTGTAGTTTACAAGATGCTTTGTTATTGAACTTTTAGGTGTTTTGACTTCAGGGTTTTTTTTCAACCACCTTGGTAAATGCTGCATCATGAGAGTAAACAGTCACGTTTCTGTGCGATCTATGTGCTTGTTTCCACAAACACACACAAATTAATATGCATAGTTTGAAGTGTCGAAGATTGTCTACTGGTTGTTCCTAGATTGTTGAAACACTCACTCGGTGGTGTTTGGCAGCATAATAAATTCTCTTCATAGCTTTATCGAGTCTTCGTTTGACGCCTACGTCTTGTACATCATCTCCTTTGAATTGCAAATTGATATAGACATATTTCTTCGGAACTGTTTGGATAGTTATACTGGATCTCATTTCTCTACAGTATTTATTGATGAACTTCTTAAGATATGCATTCTTAGACGTACTGTCCTGTCTATGACGACTGCTAAATATAGATCTTTCTATTGTACCATCAGTCCTTTTCATATCTGGGAATTTAACGGTATCATTTTCCTCGTGTTCTATTGCGAAGTTAAGATTAAGATAGTATGAGTAGAATGTTGTTGATTGTTTTAAATTCACATTGGGAAATAAATGTTCCCGAATACCTGTAACATTCATCTGCAATCATTATGCATTATAAATATTTCTGATATTTTCACATGTTAATTGAGTTATCAGATGTATTCAAAATATCATAACTAGTATGACTTGTTATAGCTAATTCGTTTGTATGTAATAATCTTTTAGCTTTAATTTCCCCTCTTCAATTGGGTCCAGTCACACTATGCTTTAATCCTCTTCTCATAGGAAGTCAAGCCACATATTTAAATCGAAGCTTATATAAAATTTTGAATTCCATATTTAAAAAATTTTTCTTTCAACCTGTATTGTTAATTAGCAGTACTCTAGTGTTTATTCAGTTAAGGAATCGGTTAAGAAGTTCATATTTCTAGACGTCTAGGCAAGAAATGCACCGCTGTTCGTCGATGGCACAGCGGTAGAATGCTCGCTATCCACGCATGTGGTTGAAGGTGCACTAACTACTTCACCTCGCTAAGCCAATAATACAACTGATGAGGAAAGAAGGTTGGGCATGTATAGCTAGCAACCCCATTCCGTAAAAATAAAAGTACCACTGCTACCGAAACTTCAAGCTTCTAGCTTGAAGCCCTATGTTCCACTAGGAACGTAAAGGAATAAATAAAAAGTTGAAGAAAGCGGTGATTAGGTGAATACACTGTGATGGTGGTGGTGATGGTGTTGGTGATACTTCGTTTGTGTTCTCAAACCTACTTAAAAGTCGTAGCGTAGATCAGGTTTCCTGATTTTCATAGGAGATGAGAGAAAATGATGTATTATCAAAGGAATAGACAGGTAGACGGACAATACTGTCTGTGTGTTTTCGACATAGAACTTTGCACATATGTACACCAGTTCAAGTCGCCACACTCCCCTCTTGTAGCACTCAAAGCAAGAGCAGAAGGTAGAAGAAATGCATAATAGAGACAGTAAACAGAGGTGTGAGACAAAAAGAATAGTAATAACGAAGAACAAAACAGTTTCATTGGAAATCGTAAGTCACAAGGAGTGGATGCATCTACGCTAGCCATTGAGAACGATTTTGAGCCATGTCACCAATTGTTTCCAGCCATCATTGGTTTTTACCGTCGCGAGGACACCAACCAGGAAGTCTACACTTTCCTATGAGACTAACTGGCTTAAACTAACTGTTGTGGATTTCATTGACTGGTACCATGTTTTGGTTTGACTGCCGCTACAATACAGTATTGTTATAATTTCGATAAAGGCTAAACTTTGTTGTCGTATTACCAGAACTTATCTGGTTTGTCATTGTCGGATTGGCTCTCTTAGTTTCTGCAGCCAGAGTCTTTTCTTTTTGTTAGTTTGTTTATTAGATGTATCACACAGTGAGGAAATAGTATTATTTACTGAATGACAGTGCTTCGAACACAATTTATTACTGTTCATAATCATATCATCAATTATAATCACACGACTTGGAAACGTGAGTTTTATAGTTTTCTTTGTTCTCTCTCCTATTTATCGTCAATGGGATAGTAGAATTTTTCAGATATCTGGGTGGACAGGTGTTGAATCATTCCCAATACACGTATTTTCATTCAGTTGATTCGATAAGCACAAAGCTTTTGTTATCAATCTGTCCTTCCACCCTGCTGTTACTTTAGATTTTAAAACTGTCATCTACAACCATCACAACAATACAATAAGATGGACAGGATAGAATAACAGTTTTAAAATCTAAAATAACAGCAGGGTGGAGGGACAGACTGATAACAGAAGCTTTGTTTATCGAGTCAACTGCAAATAGATGTAATAGGAATGATTCAACACCTGTTCAGCCATATATCTCGAAAATTCTACTACCCCTGAGACGACAAATAAGAGCGGACAAAGAAAGCTATAAAACTCAAGTTTCCAAGTCGTGTGATTACAATTGATATGATTATGAACAGCAATAAATTGTGTTCGAAACTTTGTTGTCCAGTAAATAATACTGTTTCCTCACTGTGTGATATATCTAATAAATAAACTAATATGGAATTACTTAATACCACCATAGTGCCCAATTTTTACACATATACTCTTCGTTTCGCTTTATATGCGTTTTTAGCTGTACATGCATGTGTATATTCATAAATGGCTAGCTTTTTAATTAAATTTGTCTATCGTTGGATCTTTGCGCGTTGACAATTCGACGGTAGAATGCTCACCAGCCACTCTGGAGGTACAGGTCTGAATCCAGGCTATTTCATTTCTAAACGTCACTCAGCTAGCAGTAGTAGGCTTGGGAAAGAGGGTAAGTTTCAAATGAAGTCAGCAACAACCCACCTCGTTAAAAACAAAAACAACTGCATGGCTGCTGCCGGACCGTCGAAGGCAGAAGCCGCCTACTCGTGAAATGAGGAATGAAGAAAATATCTACAAAATATTACATTGCAAATGATACTGGCATCATTCAGTCTAGATAACAATTTCTCTGCCTGATATGAACTCTCATGCTTGAAAGATCGTTCATTTCATAAAAATAATAATAATTTTTCCTTCACGTTCCCAGTGGAATATAGGGCTTCAAGCTAGTGGCTTGAAGTTTCTGGAGCATTGTTTATTTTCACGGAATGGGGTTGCTGGTCCCATGCCCAACCTTTCCTCTTTAGCTACATTTTTTCTGGCTTAGTGAGGTAAAGGAGTGAGTCGGTGGCCGGGGATCGAACCTCGGACCATGTGCTGTGCCACCGACCAATAATGTTCTGACTTTTACTACCTCTCCTCCCCCTCGCACCATACTTTCATACTTCCTTCAACCTCACCATTTATTCATTCGATATAGCTGATGTTTCACCTGATTTATTGTCTAATGTAAACAGACTTAGATTGTGCTACACACATCTGTGAAAGGATCAAATACTGATAACCTCTACTGCATATATCTCAACTATATGCTGGATCTCTTCAAATGAATGTGTTTTTGCTCTCGCTATTGTTTTTATAGGTTCGATATAAAAGTACCAAATTTTGAACCAACAGACAGAGGTCATAAACCTGAAGCTAAAGCAAAAATTGATGCAAAATTAGAACACTTAAAGTCGACACATCCTGTAGCGTGTAATACTAAAATATCTGGGTAAGTTGAATAAAACTGATTGAACTAATTTATTTATTTTTTTGTTTACCAATGTTTGCATGATTTCATAAGGTACACCTTATTCTCATTATCTTAATAATTATTAATATAATCCCTTTGTGTTGCGATTGGAACATATGAGGGGCTTCAACAGGACACCTCCAGTTTATTCTGTTCCCTGAAGTCCTCTTTTGCTGCCCTCACAATTGACCATAGGCTATCATCTCAGCCTCCTCGTATAATCTTCTGTATATCACCCTCAGACCGACGCCTAACTCGGCGTTTCCCGTCCCGGTTCCATTCGGGGGTATGCCTGACACACGATGCCACTCAATGGTCTTCTCATCGCCGGCTTTATGCCATCTAACACTAATAAGGAGTATACGTTTATATTTTGCTTACTGCTCTATAACCATTATTGGTCATATATGCCCAAACCAAGTTCACTTTTAACCCTTGGAAAAATATTTGGGCATTGAGCATACGATATTCATTATAATGAAGGTTTTTTGTATTTCCCAATGAATGAATGAAAAACAAAACGATATCGTTGTTTCTACTGACGCTTCGCTATTTAGTACTGCTAATAGCTTTATCAAAGTATTATTAAACCGGAATTTACAAAATCTCCTCAGCTTACATATAACAAAGCAAAACAACTATCCAAGGAACTTCATCAACAAAATCAACACAGACATTAAGTATGGCCGAAAATGCATTCCGAAAACATGGATATCAACAGTCGTCATTCCATATAGAGCAGAGACGTCAGACGATATCAAAAGAGTACTCAATCAGCTCTACATTAGTTTTCTTCAAAACATCAGACACACTACGAAACAACCTTGTCCATATAAAAGACCAAATCCTGAATGATTCTCTCTAATTGTGTCTATAAAATAAAATGCTTGGAATGTGATGCGATATACATCGGACAAACATCGCGAGAAATCAAAATCAGAAGAAATGAACACCGTATAGCATCTGTTCGACTTCCGAGAAATCGATTTGAACTAGAAAAGCTTGAAGAATCATCAGCCATAGATGGTGGTCTACACGTCATAGAATCGGGCCACAATATGGATTTTGACAATATTGAAATCATCATCCAGCAAAAGCATTTCAAAAATCACAAAGAACGTCTAATATCATCAGAAGCACTTCATATCAAGTGGAATCCGAATTGTCTTAACTGAATAGGAATGATGGACTAAAACAGAATTTGACCTGGTTACAACACCATCCTCCCCTATGAAGCGACAAAATTAACACGAATGTGATAAGCAAGTTCACTATGTAAACACACACTGCTCTTATAATGTTACACACTGATCAAATCCAACAATCTACACTTGATTTTGTTATCCTTACCAGTTGACCAACTTGACAATGAAAAATGACCCAGACTGACGAACGATGATCAAGTTAGCAAACTCTGTTTTGATACCATAACAGATGTGTTATTTTCTTTGTTATTCGGTTAAGTAATCTTCATTGTTCATTATAATAGAGGTTTTTTGTATTTCCCAATGAATGAAAAAACACAAACAATCTCGTTTTGTTTTTTCATTCATTGGGAAATACAAAAAACCTCTATTATAATGAATATCATATACCCAATGCCCAAATTTTTTCAAACCGTTAAAAGTGAACTTGGTTTGGATATATATGATCTTCATTGTTATTTTGACTTTCAATATGTCCTTTTAAGTTGAACTAAGTCTATATTTTTCTCACCCCTCAACTCTTTGTTTTATATATGCTGAGATTTTGTAAATTCTCGTTTAATAATACTTTGATAAAGCTATTAGCATTAAATAGCGAAACGTCAGTAAAAACAGCAATATCGTTTTGTTTTTCATTCATTCATTGGGAAATACAAAAATCTTTATTATAATGCATAATTGGTCATTATTGAATTGAATTCTTGATTTTCCCGTCGATTGATTGGACCGAAGTGCTCGGTCTCAGGTTGACATGTCGGCTTCTTGTGCAGATGCTTCGACGATGTCCGGGCATTTAGTTAGTATACAATTGGTGGAATCCAGTGGATTCCACTGCTAGCCATAATTGGTCATTTTCATAAAACTGAATCTCATGCAATGTATGAATATTCTGTTCTACTTGATGAACATGTTTCCTCTATGTTTTGATCTCTTTTAAACCTTGTTTATTCAAAACCCTCTTTTTTCTTGCTCTGTACATTCCTGTGGCCTGTTTATTTCTAACCATGGATTTGTTTTCCACATATCATTGATGTTATTTTTTTTCTTGATGCACGCACAGTTACACTGCAATGCTTCTGTACTCTCTGTACTTCACGTGTAATTCAAACATTTTGGTTTATTATATTGCGAAGTAATTTAGAAACTGCTTCAACACACCATGAAATACTGCAGTGCCCCATATCGTTATCAACTTCATTTAACAGCTATGCGATAATACTATATGTCATGTGATCCACAACGGAAAACTCAGCGAAATGAAGAATGAAATGAAGACAGAAGTAAGACAAGGCTGTCGACTATTATTATCACCGATAATGATATTCCTAATTGTGGTGGACTGGATTATGTGAAAGACTATGGGAAGCGAGAAGAGAGGAATACGTGAAACTAACGAGAAGACTCTATAGGATCTGAACTTCACGGATGATTGTTGTCATATGTCACATAAATTTGAAGACTTACAGACGAAAATCAACAAGTTGGCAGGAGAAGTAACGAGTGAAGACAGGATTTCAAGTGAACAAAACAAAAACGGAGGTGATAAAAGTAACCAATCATCCCATCAGCAACAACAACAACAGCCAGCACTAATTACTATCAACTCCAGCCGGAACGGATGTAAGTGTCAAAACCAGAATCGTAAAACCAAGGCTAACTTTCGCCACTCTGAAGTCAGTTTGGAAATTTTCTACACTCAGCATAAAGGACAAAATTAGAATTTTCAGCACCAGTGTTAAGTCAGTTCTTCTATATGAGCCAGGATATTGACTAGTGCGTCACAAAAAGCATTTCCAATAGGCTACTGGAGACGTTTCTCATCAGCTGCTTTCGCAGGCTCCATACTGAAGATCTGATGACTTACCGGCGAGAAAGAATTATCAACAAGAAACTTTATTAGTGAACGAACCAATCAAGAACCCATTGCTCAAAAATTGTGATGAAGAAATTGGAGATAGACTGAAAACATATGCTCAGGAGACTACTGAGTGACATCGTGTACCAGATCCTCGAGTCGAAGCGGATTAGGAAACGACGAGTTGGGCGTGAGTCCGATAGTGACATGGAAAAGGTCCTATGGTGACGAGATGAGAGGCTATGAGCGATCAAGGTGCTAGCCAAAGAGGACTTCAGTGAACCCGGCACAATGGAGATTTGCTGTTGAAGCCCTTTCTTCCACTTGGAACCCAAGGGAACGATGATAATAATATCGAATGTACAATTATTGATTATCTTTCTGGACTTCTCAGAAGAATATATACATTCCTCTATTAATTACTAAAAGATCGTGTTGAATCATTTTAGCTTAGTGAAAGTCACCAAATTTTATTTATAGTGTTATGCTTGTATACAGTGTATCTCTTAAATCTTTTAGCTAAATAACTTTTATCACTGATTTCTATTAGCATAATATTTAATCACTGATGTTCTAGAGACGTCAATTCATTGTTAACTCGAGCACTCAACGTTTCAGTCAACGAGTCTTAGAATTAAATGCCACTCATGCTCTAACAGCAACCGGGTACCATCACTAATAACGCGTCTCATCTGTTAATGAAATGTATAACAAGTTATTCCCTCCGTTAAAAAAAATCACATCTAGTGTAACGTTCACCGTTTACTGTGTAGACACAATACATCTGGAAAATTTTAGTTAATACGGTTAATTGTTTGCTGATTGCCAGCAGTGGTATGCCGCACTCAGATTTCATCCCATTCAGGACTCGACAAGTTAATAATCATACAAATATCAAGGCATTTATTTCAAGGAGTTCATATTCTAATGTCGCGTCGGTAGTTCCATGATAGAATGCTCGGCAGCCATGTGGGCGTTTCGGCTTCGATTCCCGACATATTTACGCTTCAGTTTCGTCTAGTTCCACCAGTGGATAGTAAGTAAGGAGGACAGGAAAAGTTGGGCTTCAGGATAATAATGAAATCACTTCTACTAAAACACCAGAGCTTGAAGTCCTATTTTAATGACAGAAGAGAAGGTCCAGACAGCAGATTGTTTATTGAGAAAATCATTATTCACAGCGGAAAAGCAACGTCTTCTGATTGGTTGTTTTCTTTCTGTACTGCTTGTGACCGTTTCTCAAAAAGTTAAGCCACATATCTGCGAATCGTATTTGCACACTTTAAGTCTGCTGTGATTGGTTGATGAGTTCCCTAAGGTTAAGTTTTGTTATTGTTTCTCTCATGATCCCGCTTTGGAACGCAAACATTTACGTAAATTGTGGCCTACAATTTTGGCTTGCAACCAGCTCTCACTACACTGTTTCTCGCATTCTGTAAGAGAATGCTAAAATGATGTCCGATCGATCCTGTCCAGACTTATCAATCGGACATTTTAAGTATGTATAAATTTAATCGATACCATAATCAGGCATTCTTACCTAAAACGTTGTATTTTAGCGGAATGCGAATCATCTATCCTGTTTCTTCATATGATAAGGAAAATCCATTGATCTATTAAATAGTCATTACTAAGATTTCTGTTTATGTGGGCAATTATGATTAGTGTTAGTCTGTATGTGTGTGCGTGTGGGGGTGGGTGTTAGTTAGCTGTGTTGATCTGATGTTTCTAATATTAATAGAAAGAATCATTTTTTGTTAATTCTCCCTTCCAGGACTTGTCTAGTTTATGATAGCAGAATGGAAAATCATAAAAATGAAGAAGATCGGTAAGTGGCATCCCATCATTGGCATTCTACACTGTTTTGATGTAATACAATAACTTCCATTTGGATTAATTTGAATCGAAAGTATTAGCCTAGGCTAACAGTAAAGTATCGTTTATCTTGTCGGTCCCGGTAGACTTTTACACCGGTTTTCAATAAGAGTCAAATATTTACCCTTATGGTACCTGCTGTTAATATATTTGATTGGTTACTTGCATCAGTTTGGTCGATTTTAAGGATCAACAAGTTTTCCATTGATATTTATCTGTCATACTATGTACCCCATATGTAGGACGTCCTTTTAGACTTTAATTTGTGGATGGTGACTAGCGGTGGAATTCAGGACAACGAGTATTTCGTCCTGTTTGGGACTCGTCATCCGGATGTATCTACATCCCCCAGTGGAGTGATGATGTTCACTCCGTGGCTTGAACCCAGTACCCAAGTTTCAGACGCCGAAGCGTTATCCACTAGACCGCTTGGGCCACAAGAGCCACTTCTTGTACATCAGGTCATGTTTTTACGAGTTGATCACGGATTGATATCAGCTAGATAACCATTGAAAACCAGCAATGGAGTACTGGACAGCCAGCTGTTTCATCCTAGTTTGGGAATCATCCTCAGTACGCACCCACCACCAGGGTTCGAACCCAGGACCTTCCGGTTACAAGGCAAGCTCGTATACCATTCAGTCACTGGGACCCAATTCAATGGCCAGCCCATGAATTCTAACTTCTATCAATTCGTGATTTAGCGCGCCCCCAACCAATGTCGTTGGTGGGACATCCATCCACATACGTGACATCTAATTGGATCTCACTGGTCATGACTTCTCACTAGAACTCAGGAAACTCCAACCTGTAGTAAGTCACTAGCGAGCATCAGATTAAATTTCTATAGTTTGGTTTGTAAGGGTTAGTTTTGTTAATCAATTTTTGATTTGCCCGTTGATTGTTTGGACCAAAGTGCTCAGTCTCTCAGGTTAACATATCGGCTCCTTGTGTCTGGGCATGTAATTGAATTAAACAAGTACTTTTAGACTTGAATTTTGATGAATTACCCCTTTTTGGAATTAATCTGGCTGCAATATTATTGCTTATAAAATAAGTAATAAATGAAACTCCAGCATAGTCTCACTTGTTCTAGTTACCACACTGTGGTGTTTCTTTTTCCTGATGATCTCAACCCTAAACGAGCGAAACAACCATCATCCGGTGTATATAGGTCACTTCGATCTGACTAGGAGGCACTGTTGGGGTTAGTCTCTGCGGGGTATACAACTCTACTCATCTCTCAATCAATCAGTAGTATATAGTTCAATGCATTTATGTTTGCTTTTTTGATTACTTGTCATGGTATCAAACAGAACTGAATAATTTTATTGATGAATCTAAACTATAGCAACCCCAAACGAAACGACTTAATGAAGACCTTGACAAATCGCTATCGACCAATCAGAGGCGTCTGATGTAAAAGTGCATAATTTGGAATAAACGTGTATATAAAAGTAATGCGATATTAAAGAATAGTTACATAGGATAACCTTATATATGTTCCAAGAAAACCTCCCAATCCGTCCGCATAGGAGTTCTTGAGATAACTGTAAATCATCGTGTCTCTTCACCCATTCAATACTGCTCTGATCGTTTTTTCTAGATGGTTCCAGAAACTTTCGATGGAGTTAATATAAGTCCCATAGAAAGAATAAAGGAAATCTTCTGTATGATTTACTCTGGCCACATTGTGATGAATATAGCCCAGGGATGATAGTTGGCTATAGTTACTCCATTGGTCTTTGTGAATGTTTGTTCCTGGTAGGAGTAAACAATGGATGATAGGTAATTAAACATTGGCACTACGATCCAGGATGCGTCGGTGGCACAGCGGTAGAATGCTCGCCGACCACGCATGTGTTTCAGGGTTCGACCCCTAGCCGAAGCACTCCTTTACCTCGCTAAGCTAGTAATAAGACTAGTTAAAGAGGGAAGGTTGGGCATGAGGCTGGCTAGCAACCCCATTCTATAAAAATAATCACCATTGCTACAGAAACCCCAAGCCTCTACCTTGAAGCCACCTTATGTTCCACTGGGAACGTAAAGGAATTAAAAAAAACTACGATCAGGGATCGTTTGGATATATACTTTCTGCAGGGTAGTGTCATATAATCCAAAAACCCACTACTGATTGGCACTCAATCTAATTCGATTATATATCCTGTTTATAAGCACTGTTTCATGTGTATGAACGATAACACCGACACCACCAAGTATTTGCGTCATATTGTTCATTTTTCATAACGTTATATCTCTGCAGTACTGATACCACTTCAATGCAAACAATTCTAAATTCTATAAGTCGAATGCCATTGGTATAACTGGTTTTATCAGGATCTTCGACTTAGCAAAGAAAGTACCTACAGCATCCATAAACTAAAAACAAGAACAGCATACTTTCTCGAACTGATTTCCTGCGTTGGCAGTCTTCTTACCTGTCGATAAATCCAATGCAGCCGGTGCATCTTTACAAATGCATCCCACCTCCACATCGACAAGTTTTCGCCCTTCTTTATGGTTCAGTTATCCAAACAGTACCTTAATACTAGATCTGAATGAAATTTACTACCTAATTGACGTATAGTATCCATAAATTGCGGCTATATACACTACGGACTCATCTGATTGGTTGCTCAAGGTCATTCATTCGTTCCTTATATAGTTCCATTTTGGATTGCTAGAGTCACCATTTTGTTTTGCAAAGGAAATTGTGGTGAAAATTCACCTCTTCAAACTGTACAAATTGCAATATGACCAATTTGATTTTATTTCTATGTATGCTTACTTTACATTTCGTCGTCTATCAGTAGTATATTCTTCATTGTCTTACTAAATGTTTTTTTTCTGGTATGTTTGTTTGTTTTTCAAATCTTTGCTTTACAAAAGTACTCATCCTGAAATGCCAAATCGTATAAGATATGCTTATGAAATGTTAGATGAACTTGGTCTATCACGTCGATGTAAACGAATTGAAGTAAGTTTTGAATAAGTGTGGCTGTGTGTGTATGTGTGCGTGCCTGTTTCAGTTTTACATTGGTTAGTTGGCGGGAACTAGATTGAATGCCTGTAATAGAACTTTTTTATTTACCAGATCTCTGAAACCCACTTTAATATATGAGGCCTTATGATACTATCGACCAGGTTATTGCTCAGGCTAAAGTAGACGCTGCAGTCATTCAACAAGCGAAATAATTAGAAGTCCAATGAATTTTAGAGAGTACTGGACAGTCAGCCGTCTCGTCTTACTGTGGGACTTATCGGCAGGACGCATCCACGGGGTTTCTAAATTAAGACCTTCGGGTTACAAGAGAAGCTCACTAACCATTCACTCACTGGGACCCGACTTCTCGTTGGCCAGTCCATGAATTATATTGTAACAACAGAAGACAAGGGCCAGGCAACAGATCGTTTTATTATGAAAATCAACACGTATTTATACATATTTCACATACATTATTATAGCTTATGCAAGTAGACAAGCGCAGTCATCTGATTGGTTGTTTATCAGAAGTTAGGCAGACAAACGCAGGCTTCTGATTGGTTGTTTCGGGATTCCTCGAAAAATAGAGTTCTCTATCTGCTAATCATATTTTGCCACGTTAACTTTGCTGTGATTGGTTGTTGAATCTGCCTTGCTCATATTTTCTCACGGCCTGCTCTCACCACAATATTATCTACCAATTCGTGATTATTTCTTAAGCGCAACTGTCACCAGCCAATGTCACAACGATGAGTAATTGTCCTCATTCCCAACCGGGTGGATTCTACTGGATATGACTTCTTTAGTCGGGTCCCAGTGTCTGAATGGTTTACGAGCTTGACTTGTAACTGGAAGGTCCTGTGTTCGAAACCCCGATGGAGGGGTGTATTGCCAATGAGTCTCAAACTAGGGTGATGAATCATCTTTTCAGTACTCTCCCTGTTGGTTTTCAATAGTTTCTGAACTGGTATCAATTCATAGCCAAAACATATTTCAATCTCTGAAATAATAGAGGAGATTTGTTGCTTGCGTGGATGTATTTGGTATTTCTCTTTCCTCCTAGCTAGATCGGTCTTATTTTAAGGCTTTCATTGCCCTTCTATACAATATCTTCAGTACGAACTTCAGTGTTGAAGTCAAATCTCTCTTCTCAATAGTGTATTCTTTAAGAAACACGCAACTGATCAGGGTAATATATCTATTTGATTTTTTGTATTACCAATACTCTCAAAAAGCTAACCAGAACCTGTGTGGTTTGAAATGTGTGTGGTAGTAGCTCAAGGGTAGATTGTCCACCAGTCATGTGCGTGGTCCCGATTCCCATTCCTGACCGATGCATTCCTAAACCTAACTTAGTCGGTCGCAAGCCTGGGAAAGAGGGGAGATTGGTTGTGAGGTTAGCAATCCTACGCTGTAAGAACAACATAAACGCGACCGTTAACTTCAAAGCTCAAGTTTGAAACCCTGTGTTCCACCTGGAACGCAAAACAGTTTGGCTTTCTGAGCTAAGTAGAACCGGGCATATCTCTGATTTGCTCGGCCCCTAACGGGCAAATCTGTGGTCCACTGTTTAGATAACTTCTATTCGGGTAACAAGAATACTGATTGCCATAAACGGTAACTATCTACTCATTACCAACTAGTCAGTAGTATATCATGTCGCAAACTTTTTATTCAGGGTCTATTATTGTTTAGTTTAAAAGGCTAACTTGAAACAGTGTGGGCACCAGTAATTGTGCGCTACGAGAAGTAAATATTTGAGAGACAACGGAATCGTAACTGGTCAGCATACTTACTAAAAGTATTCATCATTCCTTCGCATTACATTTCGAAAGAGGAGAAAAAAGGAAACGACAGAATATTCGTTAATGATTTCGATTCTCAGGCGTATGTGATAATTTCTCGAATTGCCCCGAGTCTCCCAGTATCTTGAACTCTACTCAGTGATTTGTGATGCATTAGCACACACTAACCCAATACAACCATCCTTCATCTCATAGGACTACTCTTCTCCTTTTTGTATGGAGTCAGTCCTAGGGTTACCGATGAGTGAGTGGTATATAACAGTCACCAAAGCCTATGCCCCAAGATGACATCATTCATTAAGGAACTGCCTCCACTAATTCCTTTTATATATTTTGCAAAAATTGTGAAGTTGATATAAGGATGCCGAGAGCTTGGACACAGAATGCGGTGATCACAACATATCGCTAGTTTACACCGAAATCATCATACAACGGCTACCTGATCTCTCCACCAGCCTCTATTTACTTAAGCGAGAACATACAACGATGTAGGATGGAAAATATAAGCATTAGCAGTATTAGTAATATTTACAAAAGGAAATAATGCATGGTCAACGAACGTAGGCGTGAGGAAGGCTACCCACATCTCATTTCCAAATCCGCACCATCAGAATCCTAAATCGCCTACACGATAGTGCCAACAGATACAAACAATTCGTTGGAGGCGGCAGCGATAGATTACACAGATTCGCTTAAAAAGCCAGATATCGGAGACGTATGATAACGTTGTGCACACTTAAGTGTTCTAAACCCCGACCTCTAACGGTTGTACAGCATGCATCAATCAATTTGGGCTACCGATATCCACACTGAAAATTCCATACTTGTACCAAAAATACGGTGTGGAATCAAGCTGTTATCAAAAATAAAAAATAAATAAACCTGTTTATTACTAATTTGTTGATATAAGATTAAAACTTGTTTGTCAATTTTTGTATTCTACCCATCCCCCTTCACTGCTCCCCATTAATCTTTCCTGGACTACTTAAGAAAGACTTTGCTTCGCTGAGAAGGGCACTAAAAGCCGTTAGTAGGGCAAGTGAGATATCGTTAAACCAACTGGTTAACACTATTGTGAATAGACATATAATGTCATGTAAGAAACTAGCGAATACAATATTGTCAGACCCCGAGGATCCTCTCTCTCCTTGCATCTCATCTGGTAGAACTAGAAGCAGCTATAAGAGGCTGGCTATATGCTAGGACTACCACCAAGTACAAAAACTCCACAATATCATATCTGGTACAGCTGTTATGTGCGTGATGAGAAATCCGTTAGGTATGACACGATCAACTTACTGCGGCACTCTAACAAATAGTTCCCATTAGTTTTTGTTTTCCTTTCCTTGTTACTATTACACTGTTGTTCACATCTTCTATTACACATTAATTTTATATTTCATATCCTGTGGTGCATTGTTTAAAATGTAAACGCAACGCTGTTCTTCTTATCGATCTATTTTTTTTGGTTGTTGCTTTTTGATTTTAAAATCTTATAAAATTTATAAGGTAACAATATATTGCAATGTATTGTAATGCATGCTGAAAATTCCATAACTGTACCACAAATACTGTTTGGAATAAAGCTATCATTATTATTATTATTATTATTATTATTATTATTATTATTCACTGTGGTAGAGTATAATTCCCCTGCGGACCGAATGTATTTTGTTAAAGTTTCACAGTGTTATACAGTAATATTTGTTGATGACGTCTTTTCTAGCACAATTTATTGCCACTCATAATCATAGTCATATCAAGTTACTCACACAACTTTCAAACTTGTAAGGTTGACTACATAAGTCAAACTAGTAGACCTGGGATAGTCAGATTGTCAGGACATAATAGTTTAGCTAAGGGCAGAATGATTGAACCCACGATGATAAGTAATTTAGAAAAATACTCAGCACTACATTGCACTGCATGCATTAACACACAACCACACAATAGAGTGGGTGGGACAGAGTTAACAATTCCAAAAAGCAATATAGGTAGATGAAAAGAGTGGTTGATTACTGATGCTTTGTTTATAGAATCTACACCCAACGTGTGCAATAGGAATGACTCATCACTAATACTAGAGATATGGAAAATAAAAACAAAACATGTAGTTCAGCGAAGAGTCTCTTTTCGCCAGCGGCGAATTCATTTTCTTAGCTGTACAATCGCAAATATATATGTATGGGTTATTTTGTATGTATGTGTACATTAAGTTTGTCAAACAAATTGACAATAGGTTATACTTATTTTAATTTAGCAGGTGAAGATTGGTTATTGGAGTTGCGTAATACAAAACCAGTCAAGAAAATCAGGTGTTAATGAAATTAAGGTAGTAGCAAAGGTGATGAGTTGTCACAAACAGCTGTTAAAAGAAATTATGTAATAGTTTGATTAGTGAATTTTACTTAGAATACACATAGGAACAAGGTAGATAATACGAAATTACGTAAGAGTTCTACATGAATACAAACAAGAATTATAAGCAATTAACGAAACAGGCAAACAAACAAAACTAATTCATCAAAAATCAACAAAGTTGTTACCATGACACTAGAAGTGGTTGAGTAATTCTCTTTTGTATTCACAGCTCCGGTTTTTCTATGCGAACAGCCAGAGCTTCAGTGATACAAAGAAGACGAAACTGTATTGCCTTTGTTAGGTTATTCTTGACTCTGTAGATTACTTTGAAGGAGGAGGCGTTTGTTGAAATGGAATATGGAATGTATTATTGCCAATTAAATCAAGGTATGAGAAATAGTGGAACCATATAAACGAAGTTAGGAAGTTGGGTGAGTAATGCCGCGATATTGGGATTATGAGGAGTAGTAATAAATTGTGCTCGAAACGTTGTCATCACTTAATGTATAACACTGTAAAACTTTATTAAAATAACAATTTTGATTTTATTCCAGAAACAGTACTCGTGATACAGTGTGGAATTTTCAATACATATCTACAATATTGCATCTAATTTCATCGCACATTTAAAAGGAGTGTTACAAATAAAATAAATATAAAAAACAACAACAACAAAAAACACAAAATACCAAAAAAAAAGCGAAAAAATACCAAGAAGTAGAAAGGAAAATAAACAACAATAATAAATAATATCTCAGAATTGGGTAGTGGAACCTATGACATGTTTACGCGTGGTGAACAGTAAAAGCTATAGTCATACAAGAAGTTATGAAATGTTCCTAAGAATGTTTATAGCCAAGATGATCAGTTAATTTGATTGAACTACACTAAACAATCATAAAATAAACATTTCAGGTTGTTTGTTTTATTATCAGCTCTAATGCGGTGTTTGTAGTGGTAGTGTGAGGAATCATGCATAATGCAAAATTTTTAAGATGGTGATAACGGCGTTCACAAACAAGATTGTCAGCTAATATTGTCGAACAAAAAACAACCACAAAACTAATTTTACATGAAGGTTAATGACAGGACAAATTTTGTAATAATCGTAGTGCTAATATAGTCGGACCTAGTAAATATACAAAAGAAGGAATAGAATAAAGAATAAAAAAGTAAGCCAATGTTAATAATTTCAGGTAGCTAAGTATGTTTAAGAAGGTTGTTCACTATAGAGTACAAATAAGAGAGTATAAGGGGGAAATAACAAGGGCCAAAATTATGTTATTAACAAGAAAGCAAGTCGTAGGTTTCACGCTTAACATTGTCTCTGTCACTTAGAACACAGGTTGGCCAAATACGGTACCGTTGAGTTCCTATACTTGGTTGTACGAGCGTATGTATTATTTTGTACTGATTTCTGGTTCTACCTGATGCGATGCAAGGGGAGATTTGGGAATAGAAGAGGTGGGGTATTGGGGGTCGAAGAGTATGGTGGTTTTAGACCATTTTTCGCATGTAGTACTTAGATGCCTTTCTACTAATGTAGTGACGTGCTGACTGAGTTTTACACCACTAGTCCTACTAACTACCTTCCACAATGGAATAGTACTAATTCGCACCAAAAAAGACACCCCTAGGCAAAAATACATCTAAATCTAAATAATTTTCCAATCTATTTATTTTATTTAAAAAAGGCACGTTATGCTACTCAAGCTGAATTATTACGTGTTCATACAGAAGAATATGTCAACAGGATAGCAGCAACAGCAAGTGTGGATCAATCAACGCTGAATGATTTAGCCGCTGTAGAAGATTCAATTTATTTCAATCGCGTAAGTGATGGTCTTGGTGGTGGTGATATACTACTTATAAAATTGCATACATAATGCAATGAAATTTTTTTTCTTCGTGAAAAGAACAAACATATATTCATCAAATTTAAATGTATTATGAAATAGAGCTCTTTGCATTCTTTCTTTGTTTATCTGTTTTGTAAATCATATGACCTATCATGTGTGTATACCCCCCTCCCTGGTCATCGTTTTTGTTTGTAGAACATACATTCTAAAGCTAGTCTATTTTTAACATATATGTGTGTCTTACAATTCAACCAATCAATCAATCCATCAAAATCACAATAAGCAGTAGCACTTCAGTCTATGGTGGACACTTGTCTGTGTAGGTCTCGGCAGGAATAGTGTGATATCAAACTTAGCCTCTTTTACCTACCTACCTGGAAAGGATCGTTTCAACTACAGGCGGACCGAACTAATGAGGATATCAAAGCAGCACGGATCGGAAAAGCAAACCAAGATAAGATTCGGATTTTCAACTCTAATGTGAAGTCAGTCAGTGCTACAATACGGATGGATCAGAGACTTGGCCAGCGCGTCATAAAGAACATCTCAAACAAACGACAGATCTTCATTAACAGTTGTGTTCTCTCAATACTCAAGATCAGATGGCCGGCCAGAAAAGATCAGTGTTATATCTTGCTCTGTCTGCGCCTGAACTTATATGTCTATCTACTCGTCGTACCTTCCGACTTAGCAAAGCACGCAAATATCAAAAGACAAAGGCTGGACTGTGACTGTGTATTGAAGTGCAACAACGATAAAGAAAGCCATGGTATTTATACATTTTACAACAATATGGACAGCTACAGCATTTGAAATAATTGACCTTAATAGCCAATAACAAAGTGTGTGAGAAATCATAATATGCCATATGTGCGACATTGACAGTCAGTAACAAAATGTGTGGGAATGATATACCATATATACAAAATTAGCAGTCACTACCAAAATGCGTGAGAATGATAATATACAAAACTAGCAGTCACTACCAAAATGCGTGAGAATGATAACATACCATAAATGCAAGTTTAAACAGTCAATACCAAAATATGTGGGATCCTATCAATCAGCAACAGGGATCTCTGGCAATGAGCGAACCAACCCAGCAGGAACCGATTGTGCAGCAAATCTGCAGGAAGAAATGGAGATGAATTGGCTGGCCGTACTCTGAGAAAACAAACCCTCAAGTGACATCACTAGACAAGCCATTGCTCGAGTGGAACCCGAAAGGGAAGCGGGCGGCGAGTTGGTCGTCCCATGGTGGGGTGACTTGGAGGAGGTGATGTAAAGAGGAGATGAAAACATGTGGGAAGACTTGGAGTGGGGTGAAAAAGTTGGCAGAGAACCGAACGCAATGGAGACTTGGGCGGCTGAAGTCCTATGTTCCTCTAGGAATTAAAGGAAACAATAATAATAATAAACTTAACCAAATATATTATAATATCAGGGTACACACCTACTTCAGGGTAAAGTCTCGTACACTGGGTACAAATTTAGTCATATAACCCCATAGGTTGATGTGGAGTATCATCTTCCAGTGATTCTTTTCTACTGGAGATTTGTCAATCTCATTGTTGATTCTTCTTTTGGAACGACCACTATATGAATTTCATTTCGGCAGCATTCTTCGAATGTTTTGACATGCAATTCACTCCTGTCAAATGTAAGATGATGCTACAGAACTAGATTACATCAACTCACTTCTAGCTTAAGCATATGCATGAGTGAAGTGGTTGGTGGAACGTGTTGACCACTTCACGTATTTGGTAAGTTGCATCAGCCAGCGCCAACGGGTTGATTACTGACCAAATCTCAGCATGGATACAGAAAGCTCTTTTGGTATTTGTCCGCCAACTTACGCCACCTCTGGCTTAGTAGACGTGATATCCGTCTGGCTGGCTGGTTATCGATCAAAGGATGTGTGTACCTCACAGAAGCAGTTCACTCCGTCCTCCGTTATCACTGTGAGTGAGACATGGCCATTGAAAGCGGAAGACATGAAAATCCTGGCTAGCTGTCTTTGATCATAAGTGTTTGCACTCGGTCTCTCATGTTAGGTGGTCAGTGTAATAGGATGAGTAATACTGAAGTGAGGCATCGGTTCAGTGGTAGGTAAGGAGGGAAAATCAATCGACGAGGTTTTGAAGGTGAATTGATTGAGATGGTTAGGATATATGTTATTGGGCATGCATGCCTAGCCATCGCCTTCCTCGACAACGGGCAATGTTAGCCTCTAACATAGGATGGATCAGGTTGGAAAAGAGTTAGCTAGTAGGCTTCATCAGTCAATCAAATCCATAACAGTTAGTTTAAGCTAGCCAGTCACGTAGGGAGGTGCAGACTTCCTGTTTGATTGTTGTCCTCAGGATGCCATGAGTCAGTGGCTGAAGATAGTGGTGGTGATGGTATGGCTCAAAAGGATTCTCTGTGATGTCTGGTGAAGATGCGTTCACTCTTTATGAGTTATCATATCATCCGATGTACTATTCACTCACTCTCTGATGACAACGGTGATAGGATCCCACATATTTTGGTATTGACTGTTTAATCTTGCATATATGGTATGTTATCATTCTCACACATTTTGGTATTTACTGTTAATCTTGTATATATGGTATATTATCATTCTCACACATTTTGGTAGTGACTGTTAATCTTGTATATATGGTATATTATCATTCTCACACATTTTGGTAGTGACTGTTAATCTTGTATATATGGTATATTATCATTCCCACACATTTTGTTATTGGCTATTAAGATCAATTATTTCAAATGCTGTTAGCTGTCCATATTGTTGTAAAATGTATAAATACCATGGCTTTCTTTGTCGTTGTTGCACTTCAATACACAGTCACAGTCCAGCCTTTGTCTTTTGATATTTGCGTGCTTTACTAAATCGGAAGGTACGACAAGCAGATAGGCAGATTAGTTCAGGCGCAGACAGAGCAAGGTGAAAACGTCTTCATTCAATTCCCTACAGTTATAACAAACGGCCAGCTTGAATCATTGAGCTACCTGAATTCCCATCGAATACAATACATGAAATCTGTGTATCTCATTTTGTTTTAACTGACGGTTATGATGATATGGTATATTCCTTCACTGAAGTGGTGCCATCTGCTTTATCGGGTGGGTGGGTATTTAAACACATAGGCCAAAGTTATATCCGTATGATATCATGAAAATTCAATAATATACGTCTAACTTTTGCGCTTACTGTCTTGTTTAATCCATTACAATTTTGTGCAGATATCAATATCAAGCAAGATTTTCTGATATAAAAGTCCAGCAAATGTGTAACACAGTTCACAAGAACATGAATGCCACTGATAGTATGTACACCGGAAAAAACCTCTTTTTAATCAATAAACCATCATTTCAACGGACAATGATGCTACATTTAGTGGGGATATGCGGTAAAACCATTCTGTACTGATTAATACATGCCTTCTTTCAACTGACTTTCTACCTACTCCTGAGCATTTCTCCGAGAGAAGAGAGAAATACCATCTATACAAGCGGTTATTTTATTCTTCATAATCGAACAGTATTGCGTCAAATGAAATAGTGTTGATTGTTATTTTACTTGAATTTTAAGATCCTTAATCAAGAGAAAATATTATGCAATAAACTTCTCTAACAGTTTTATATATTGTATTAACATTTTGTACAGTGTAAACCCACTATTTTTATTACTATTATTATTGTTATTACTCCCAATATTTTTTTTTCAGCATACTTATGATAGTGCTCGTTTGGCAAGTGGTTCCGTCATTGCTGTTGTGGATGAAGTGTGTTCAGGTGGTGTAAGTGCTCTGTAGCTGTGTTTTTTTTTCTTTTCGGTATTTGTGTTTCCCTTACTCTGTTTAATGGTTGGTGTTGTTGCATTTTTCCAACATACGAATGATATCACATCGTGATATATTGGCGCCAACCACCTCACTTGTATACATAAAAACACTTCTATATCCAAAACGTAATTTTCTGAGCACTGTTCACTAATTGTGAAACTTTCTGTCAACTGACAACATGTAAAATTTGCAAGTATGTTAAAACTTTTCTGTACCTAAAACTCATAATTTATTTAGGCTGCCTGTAAGCAGCAGCTGATGAGAAGCTGACGGAATAAGGCAGTGATGGTACCATATTATTCTGCACAAACCACAATTGTTGTTCTTGCTTTATTCAAATTTATCAAGGGGAATAAATGCATGAAGGAATGATTGTTACTCACAACATTAATGTTGTAATATCGAATCATTTAGATCAGAATTCCTAAAGTTATTTGCAATTCAATTGTTAATAGATTATAGTCCAAAATTTATGTGGGTGCATGTGGTAATATGTATGATTGTAAAATAATACTAAACTGAACACCCATGTTATAAAATAAATGATTATGAATGACAACGAATGTACAGTAATAAATTCTCGTGAGTCACGTTCATATTCATTTTCTATTCATATTGATTATAAACTGGCACAGCATTGTGCTCCTGTCCATCCAAAGCAAAATACTAAGCCGCATCATCTTGGAGAGAATCAAACACACCGCTCTGGATGAAAAACTTCGACCGGAACAGGCTGGATTCAGGAGAAACAAGTCATGTATTGATCAAGTCGCCACACTAAGGATCATCATTTAACAGAGCGTGGAATAGCAGTCAGCTCTTCACCTCACTCATCTTCATCAATTTTGAAAAGGCCCTCGACAGCGTCGATCGAGAGGTCATTTGGCAACTACTTCGCTACTACGGGGTGCCACTGACAATTATACATCTCATCCAACAGTTGTACGACAATTCTGCATGCCAAGTAATCCACAACAAGAAACTCACGGAATCCCTTGAAGTAAAGACCGGAGTAAGACAAGAATGCCTACTATCGCTAATGATCTTCCTGATTGCAGTAGATTGGATAATGAGACAGACAGCGGACCGACCAATGAGGAAACAGGCATAAAATGGACCCACACAAAAAAACTTGGAGGATCTGGACTTCGCCAACGATGATATATGTCTGATTTCCCACAAACTGGAAGATATGCAAGTGAAAAGCAACAAGCTGGCAGAAGAAGCATCAAAGATAGGACTTCCTTCAGGTGAACATAGAGAAAACAGATGTGGTGATGAAGATTCCTGGCCAACAACTACAACAGACAACAATCAGCCTGCATAAATGGGACGAACCTGAAAGAAACAACCTCTTTTACCTACCTACCTATGAAGCATCGTTTCAACTACAGGCTTACGGAACTCACGAGGATATCAAAGCAAGGATCGGAAAAGCAAGACAGGCTTTCATTGCTCTTCAGTCTGTGTGGAAGTCAACATCACTCAGAATCAAAAATAAGGTCTGGATTTTTAACTCCAATGTAAAATCAGTGCTTCTATACGGATCAGAGACTTTGCCAGCGCGTCATAAAGAGCATCTCAAACAAACGACAGATCTTCATTAACAGTTGTGTTCTCTCAATAGTCAAGATCAGATGGCCGGCCAGAAAAGATCAGCAACAGCGATCTCTGGGAGCAAACCAACCACCAATTAGATAGTTAATCGATTATAGTCCAAAATATATGTATGTATATGGTAATATGTAAAATTATAATAGTAAATTGAACGAGTGACAACGAGTGTACACTAATAAATTTTCACGAGTGATGTTCACATTAAATTCCATTCATCTTGATTATAAACTACAGACGAATGAATAATCATGTCAAGGATAAGGGGAAAAAATTTTGGGTAGAAGGTTAATTAACGCAAGCGTAACAACGATTGGTAGGGAAATTCATACATACAGGATAGAGGACCATATCAAAAAAGAAGCCGACGTAATACGGTATTTATAAAGTTGCAGACTCCACAGCAAGTCAGGGGAGTTGTAGTGGATGGACCTGTTGTCTTCGACACATAGAGCACCAGTTGGTTTAAGTGGATCACAATATCCTCTACTGTTTGTCGTATGTGGTACCTGGATGTTTTTGGCGATTTATTTGATACCCGATAGATAATAGAGAAGAATTCTTCAATGTTAACTAGCTTTGTGGCCGGCCGATTTGGGCCAGGTGGTTTGATATCGAACTGTTTATGATGGTTTTCACCACACCTTTATTTAGCCACATTGGTAGGGATTCCCGAGCACAAAATATCAAGTTGCTAGATCAACGGTCAATATAACTCGCTCCAGAAGCTCAGTTGAACTGGTAGATACAATTAGACGTGACCAGTCTTTCCGTTAAGAAATTACAACTGGTTGTGCAGAAAATATGACTTGTAGTTTACCAGCATTAAAAGGTTGCTTTGTTCCTAGAGTTCCTTGTTGCTTATTCTGTGCGTCGATGGCACAGCGATTAGGGCTCTCGCCGATCATGCACATGGTCCAGAGTTCGATCCTCTGCCCACGCATACACGATGTCTACGGTCGACTTGCAAAATTCGAGCCACCGATATCACATGCTGAAAATTCCATTCGTGTACCAAAAAATACGGTGTGGAATTAAACTGTAATAAAAAAGTCAAAAATCTTATCTTCACTATGATACTGGTGAAGAAGGCAGACGTTGCTAAACTTTTACGGTAGCCTGTTGGAAACGCTTTTATCGTGACACCAAAAGTGTCTGAACAATGTGCAAGCAAAATCTTGACATAAGTATTGAAAATATACGCAAATATTTTAATTTACAGGAATTGGGTGTATATATATATAGCTCATTGATTTCAGTTAGTAGATCCTGAGTTCGAGTCCATTTCCACCTACTGAACCTAAGTAGTATTATCATCATCATTCCATAAAACAGTGTGTATATCATGGCTTGGTTGGTATACAGATAATTTCTCCTGAGTTAAATGGATTCTTTCACCATCTTAAACAGTTAGTGATTTTACAAATCAGTGATGAATCCGATTAAAAATTTCAACAAGAGAAATGAACTACACTAATTAATTACAGTTTCATGGGGGAGAATACCGCATAATCAAATGTGCAAATAAACACATGATGTTTTTAATTTTAGCCTTTTTACTATATCACGACAGTTATGAAAACCCGATTAGGCAATAAATTTTCCCTTGTTTAGTGAAAAACAATCTGCTGAATACCAGCCCACACACGGGGTTAATTCAATTATAATCACGCTGAAAAATGGTTACGTGACATTCAGTGTCTGAGCTGTGTTCTGAGGCGTATTAGGAAGTAATGTATATCCATATATATGCTAAGACTCTGTGTGTGTGTGTGACTTTTTTCATTTAAAGTTGATCACAGTGATCCTAATGAATTTGTTTTTTAATTGTTTTGCTTTCTTTTCCTGGATCCATATCGGTATTATTAATTTTAAATTGATTTAACTGGCGATTACCTCATATCACCAGCCATTAATTCTCCAAGTTATTTGTACATCTTAATGGACTTCACCTACACCAGCGATATTTATATTATTATTATATCCTTTAATTCCTAGAGGAACATAGGGCTTCAGCCGCGCATTTCCATTGCGTTCGATTTTCTGCCAACTTTTTCACCCCGTTCCAAGTCTTCCCACACGCTTTCATCTTCTCTTCACATGACCTCCTCCAAGTCACCCTTGGATGACCATGGCGATATTTATATAGTTCACACTATCCTCTCTGACCGTGTGGGGTTTAGCCACATACCGCCCCCCCTGTCGATATCACTATCTAGTATTATAACCTAATTTTATGTAAAAACATACAACTTCACTGTAACGTATTGGATTTATTCTAACAATAATTTTGGCGAAGCTTGTGCGTCAGTGGCTTGGCGGTTAGGACTCTCACCACTCATGCACATGGTCCGGAGTTCAATCCTCTGCTGATGCACACCTGATATCAATGGTCGGCCTGCAAAATTTAGGCTACCGATATCACATACTGAAAATTCCATACCTGTACCAAAAAATACGGTGTGGAATCAAGCTGTAATCAAAAAGAAAGTATCGTAGCCAAAGTCAATGCCTTTCAAAAGTTGACCCTGAAGAACCGATCAGACACAGGGAATGCTATGAAATATCACTCAAAATCGAATCATGTCTACCTTTTTGGACTTGGAGAGGATACTAGGTACTTTATCTGCAGATCTATACTGTTGGATAGGGTTATAGCCTTTAAGATCAATGTTCAGGATCTAGGATTAAGCTTAAGTTCAGGGTTAGAGTTAGGATTGTGGTTAGAGCTAGGTGTAGGTTGAAGACTAGCGTCAGAAATATCAATGGATCTCAAAGTATCGCCACCTACAGTCACCTAAATGAATGGGTATATCACGCATAGTACGATTCCCTTATAAATCATCTGTGTATTGACTGGAAGACATTCTCACAACAAATAAGCTACAACTGTACAGTGTAAAATCACGTTTGCAATATATATTTATAGTGTATTTTTCAACGATTATATAACTTTTTTTGCTCCTGAATTCTGATTGGTGGTTGCTCAAGGTCATTGTGTTTTTTTTGGACTTAGGTAGTTTAACTTTGGTATAATTTTCATTTCAATCATTTCTAATTGTGTTCTCTTTGTTGTTTGTTTATTTCAACAGAGTTTAAATGGTGTGGCAGTCATTCGTCCACCTGGTCATCATGCACTTAAAGATGGTTGTATGGGATTTTGTTTTTTTAATAATATTGCTGTCGGTGCTAGACATGCACAACAAGTACATGGATTGGAAAGGTAATAATAATAATGATAATTCATATACCTGATTCTTTTATTGTATATGAATTATTTTAATAACACGTGTTATGTTTTGTGAAATTAATTGTTCTTACTTCTGATCTCTAGTTATGATGTAGATCCGACCGAAATGGATCAACTGGTGGCTCCTTGAACAGATATCTCGAAAGTATTATGATTACTAACTTAAAGTTTACGCGTTTTGTGGTTGTTATTGAAACGGTAGAAGGCGAACGACTCTGTTAAGGAATCTTTATTTGCAATTTGGTATCTCTATATAGCGAAATTATGTACATGTTATCTTCAACGCACCATTTACACAGATCTTTGTGTTTTGGTACTTCTAGCCTTCATATTGTGTGTGTGTGTTTCTTTGTGTTGCTTTCACGTTCCCCATACATCTTTACAGCGCTGTATCATTTGTCTTGTCTGACATCAAATGTTTCTCCTTATTTAATTGGTGGATGGTGACTAGCAGTGGAATCCAGGATAACGCTCATTTCGTCCTATTTGGGACTCGTCAGCTACTGGGTGTATTGATCATATCTTCACCCTCCGACAGATTCTAGAACATAGGAATTCCTACCGGCGTCCAACAGTCATTATATTTCTTGACCTAAAGGCAGCATTCGACTCTGTCGATCGGGAAGTTCTCTGGAGATGCTTGGCTGTAAAGGGAATTCCAAGAAAATGTATTGCACTGATTAAGGCACTCTACTCGTACTCATACAGCCAGGTGAAGGCTTATGGCGAGCTGTCATCTGAACTGATGACGACCAGTGGTGTCCGTCAAGGATGCCCATTATCCCCTTTTCTATTCAACTTCATCATAGATGTGTTAATGGACTTAACCCTAGGTGACTTCAGCGACTCAGGGATTGACTTGCTACCGGGGAATAATCTCGTTGACTTGGAATATGCAGACGATATAGTCCTTCTAGGCGAAGACGCTGACGAAATGCAGAGTCTTCTAAACACCTTGAGCCGCAATCTACGAATGTTTGGCATGCGATTCGCTCCTACCAAATGCAAGATGATGTTACAGGACTGGACTACATCGACGCCTAGTTTAAAAATAGGAAGTGAAGTGGTAGAGCACGTTGACCGCTTCACTTATTTGGGAAGTACCATCAGCCCCAACGGGCTGATCTCTGACGAAATCTCAGCACGAATGCAAGGGGCTCGTTTCGCATTTGTTAGTTTACGCCGACTCTGGCGTAGACGAGATGTTCGACTATCGACCAAAGGGCGGGTGTATTGCTCATCAGTCCGCTCCGTCCTCCTTTATGGTTGTGAGACCTGGCCACTGAGAGTGGAAGACATGAAAAGACTAGCTGTCTTTGATCATAGGTGCCTGCGCTCTATTTCCCGTGTAAAGTGGCATAATAAGGTGAGCAACATTGAAGTTAGGCGTAGAGTTCTAGGTAAACAGGGGAAATCAATCGACGAAGTCGTGAAGCTACAAAGACTGAGATGGTTAGGACATGTGTTACGTATGCCAAGCCATCGCCTCCCTCGACGAGCAATGTTAGCGGATATAGGGTCAGGCTGGAAAAAAGCTAGCGGCAGTCAAACAAAAACTTGGCATCAGTCAATGAAATCCACAACAGTTGGTCTAAGCCACGTAGAAAGGTGTAGACTTCCAGGCTGGGGTTCTCGGGACGGTAAAAATCTATGGTTGGAAACAATTGGTGACATGGCTCAAAACCGTTCTCAGTGGCGCAGATGCATCCACTCCCTGTGACTTATGATCTTCAATGAAACTGTTCTGTTCCTCGTTATTACTCCTTTGTCTCACACCTCTGCTCACTGTTTCTACTATGCTTTTCTTGTACTTTCTTCTCTTGCTTCGCGTGCTACACGGAATGTGGCGACTTGAACTTCCGCACATTTGTGCAAAGTTCTATGTCGAAAACAGACAGACAGACAGGGTGTACCTGCATTCCCCTGTGAGTCAGTGACGATGCTCCCAACGAGGCTCGAACTCAGTGCCCATAGTTTCAAACGCCAAAGCGTTATCCACTAGACCACTTGGGTTACGAGAGCTGGCCACCTCTTGTGCAATGGGTCATATTAATTATTTAATTCAATTTTAGATTTTTCCGTCGATTGATAGGACCGAAGTGTTCCCTTTCTCTGCACAAGAAGCCGACATGTCAACCTGAAAGCGAGCACTTCGGTCCAATCAATCGACGGGAAAGTCAAAAATTTAATTAAGTTTCTCCTTACTATCTGATGTTTTTATGTCGATGAACCTCTCTTTATGCACTACTGATAAATCTGATCAGTAATACCCCCCACATTTTCAATAGAAGCCCAAACGTACGTTTCATCCTATTCTGGAGCTGGTTAGCTAGATGTGCCAGGTCCCTTCAATCCAGGGAGCGGTGGTGTATTCCCATTGAGACTCGGAATCAGAACTCATCACTTCTAACACTTAAGCGTCACTAACCAACTAACCAATGTCAAATTCGCAAACTTGACTGATAAGAATTCAGTCAAACACATTAACACCGATGATTTGACACACACATTAGACATTAGTTACTTTTTGATTTGACACTAGTAATTAGTGTGATGTGTCTAGCCCTCTGATTGGTGTAGACTGAATTCTATCAGTCAGGTTGTAATGTGACCACCATTCTAGCTAGCTCGCCAACACGGTGCACATTGATTTGATGGTATTAGATGGTTGGAGGCAATCGGCCACAGGAAGCCTTGGAACTAGGTTTCGTGCTAGTTGGCACTCATCTGTCAGCAAGGCGTATGTGTAACCTTGAAGGAACTCATGTCCCTTCTGAGATTCGAACCCGCGTCACCCAGTGCCCGAATAGCTCAGTGGTAACGTCTCTGACTGCAGCATTGGGTGACGCAGGTTTTAGTCTCAGAAGGGACATGAGTTCCTTGAAGGTTACAGGTACGCCTTGCTGACTGGTGAATGCCAACTAGCACGAAACCTGGGTCCAAGGCTTCCAGTGGCCGATTACCTCCAACCATCTTATACCATAAAATTAGTTACTTTTTATTGTACACCCCATGTATGCATTACAGTCCGGCAGGAGGTCAATGACAAATCTGATGAATAACTCAATGTTAGCCTCTCTAATTCCAGCACTGGATGATACGAGTTTGAATATCAATGAAGACGTTAGTTCTTTTAAATGTTATAACTACTCTGTGCTGATCACAGTGCCCACACCTATGAAACCTAAGTGTCTTGATATCTTCTTGTCGATTGTCTATATCCACCTGAAATCAACTGAATCCAACTTACGGAAAATAACTTTATTCAAAAAAATATGTTTGATTAAAATTAGTGTTGATTGGGTATTAATTTGTTGTCTGACACAATTTGATACAAGTGTGAAATATTTACCCCTTCGGTTTTTCAACAACTTCTTCCCTTATAATAAAGGCTTTTTTTGTATTTCCCAATAAATGAAAAACAAAACGATATTACTGTTTTTACCGACGTCTCGCTATTTAACGCTAATAGCTTTATCAAATAATAATAACAGCTTTATTCCAAACAGTATTTGTCGTATAGGTTTGGAATTTTCAGCGTGCATTACAGTATATATTGCATCTAATTACCTCATACATTTTATAAGATTTTAAAATCAAAAAGCAACACTCCAAAAAAGAAGATAAATAAAAAATAAATAAAAGAACAGCGTAGCGTTTACATTTTAAACAATGCACCACAGGATATGAAATATAAAATGAATGTGTAATAGAAGATGTGAACAACAGTGTAATAGTAACAAGGAAAGGAAAACAAAAACTAATGGGAACTATTTGTTAGAGTGCCACAGTAAGTTGATCGTGTCATACCTAACGGATTTCTCATCACATAACAGCTGTACCAGATATGATATTGTGGAGTTTTTGTACTTGGTAGTCCTAGCATATAGCCAGCCTCTTATAGCCGCTTCCAGTTCTACCAGATGAAATGCAAGGAGAGAGCTTCGGGGAGAGTGAGGATCCTCGGGGTCTGACAATATTGTATTTGCAAGTTTCTTACATGACATTATATGTCTATTCACAATAGTGTTAACCAGTTGGTTTGACGATATCCCACTTGCCCTACTAACGGCTTTTAGTGCCCTTCTCAGCGAAGCAAAGTCTTTCTTAAGTAGTCCAGGAAAGAGGGATGGGTAGAATACAAGAATTGACAAACTGAGAAAGCAAAGACTGCTTTATGCTAGACTTTCTAAACTTCCTAATGTAGAACGTTAAGCGAAACATCTTTCCAGTAACTAGCAAGATGTGGGAGGACCAGGAAAGATCGGTGGAAAGACTCAGCCCAAGGTACTTGACATTAGATGTATTTTCAACCCCTAGGCCGTCAATCATAGTGGGGCCATGTGAGCTAACTAGTTGTTGTAGGTCACTATTTACTGTGTTCACGACGAAACTGATGATAGACAGAGTGACAGAGATAATATGAAAGTGTAGAACATGATCACTGTGATAGAATGTGTAATTCCACACTTTGAACTTATTTAATATGAAAAAAAAACTGACAGATACATTCATTGTTCCATTTTTTTTGTCTGTCTGTCATTCTTTCTTTTTGTTCAATTCTAGAATTGCAATTATCGATTGGGATGTTCATCATGGAAATGGTACAGCGAAGATTTTCGAAGATGATCCAAAGTAAAGTCATATATATATATATAACATCATTGTAGTATCATTATAAATTTCCCTTCTCTACTTTATTCAATTAATTTATTGATGTAATTGAAACTATGGGCACTGGGTTTGAACCTCGGTGGGAACATCATCACTCACTGGAAAACGCAGGTACACCTAGTAGCTGACGGGTCCCAAATAGGACAAAGTGAGCGTTGTCCTGGATTCCACCTGCTAGTCACCATCCACCAACTAGATTTATTGATTTTTTTTCTCAAAAAAATGGTTACTGAACAAAGAATATTGACCATTTTGATAACACCTTCTTCATCAGGATCTACTGTTATTATACATTCACAGTAATGAATGAATTAGTGTTATTAACAGCATTAATGTTGTTTAAATAATATCGAATCATCAATAATATCAATGGATTACAGTTCGACAACATCAACATAACAACGCACACTGAATATTAGAAAAATTAGGAAAAATAATAATACAAATTCATCAATTTATAGTCTCCACTGAAGGCCGGCCAGCGCAGTAGTAGTGTTTGGACTTGCTACTTTTGTACACAAAGCACTGGTTGTTTCATGTGAATAGCGATAGCCTCTGCTGTTTGGAGAATTCGGTACCTGGTACCTTGGTAATTTGTTTTGTAGCCGATAGATGATAGACAAAGATTCATCAATGCTGGCTAGCTTTGTGGCCAGTTTCGACCAACTGGTCTATAATATCCAACTGTTGATGGGGCAAAGTTAAACTTCAAACACCACTAACAACCAATCAGCAAACGACGTTGAACGGACCAATCACATTAAAGGGGCATATATGATGAATGGAAATGTATATTTATAGAAAAAATGCATAAAATAGGGAATAAAAAAGTTACATGGGATATCTTTCTCGAACATGTGTGAGAAACATCTCTCAGTTTAGCATGGGACTGTCAATGGAGAAGTTACACCATATCCTTTACATATATTCATCCAAATGACTATAAATGAGATCCTTTTTAGATCCATTTATAGCCCTTATCCTGTTATTCAACCTGCCCCAAAATCCTTCAATGGAATTTGTATGTGTCCTCGTAACGGGATCCACAAAATCACTTGAATGGTTGACCCTATGATGAATATATCCCAGCGATGACAGCGAATTGTAGCCTTTTCACCCGTCCGTGTGTATAATTGACCCCCGCTTAACAAGTCTGGTAATAATAGGTGTAAGAGTAGTTGTTTTTCTATCTGCTATCCTTAGGGAGAGAAGCGACCTAGCGAAAAAAGTTCCTACAAAATATTAAAATTATCAGCTTACCCTCTCTAGTGTTAGTGGGCTTCAAACATGTAGCACAACGATGAACAAACCCATCAGTTGATTTGGTATAGCTTTTTAAAGTCATGATACCACCATACAAACAAATTCGTTTTTTCCGGAGCAACTCAAATCCAAGAAATACTGGAAAACACTAACCTCCTCGAATTGCAACAATAGCCTTGTAAGGTCACGCATCAGAAATGAATCAAGCGCTATACAACATTATACTGCGTTCGTAAACCTCATTGGATAATTCGACATCGTTCGTGAATCTCATTGGATAATTCGCTGATTGGTAGTTAGTGGTGTCGAAAGTTTAACTTCGCGGTTGATGGTTTCTACTACAGTTTTACCTAACCATTCTGGGAAATGTTCCTGAGCGAGCACGAAAAATCAAGTTCCCTGGGGCAACGGTCGATATAACTTCACAGCTTCACAAGCGCAGCTGAATTGGTAGATAGAATTAGAAGTGGCTAGTCTAGGTACTTCATCTTGCAGTCGAGTAATCACCATCGGTCGTGTAGGAAATATGATTTGTAATTCACCAATATTAAAAGTTCTTTGAACTGATTTTCTAAACCTCTTTGTAATTATTTCGCTAGATATATCCCCCTTGAATTGCAGTCGTATGTTTACAGGCTTCTTGTTTACGGGGAGTGAATGGTTCCTTTCAACTCTCATAGCCATATATTTTCCGATGCATTTATCTGGATATCTTTTATACAGTAATCCATTGATATTATTATTAAAATTATTATTATTATTATTGCTCCCTTGGGTTCCTAGTGGAACATAGGGCTTCAACTGCACGTCTCCATTTTCTTCTGTCTTCTGCTATACTTTTCGCCTGCATCCATGTTAATCCATATTCTTTCAACTCCTCTTCACACGATCTCCTCCATGTCACCCTTGGACGTCCCACACGCCGCTTCCCTTTCGGGTTCCACTTGAGGGCTTGGCGCGCGATGTCACCCAGCGGTCTCCTCAGCGAGTGTCCGATCCATCTCCACTTTCTCCTGCATATTTGTTGGGCGATTGGTTCTTGCTTTGTTTGTTCCCATAATTCCTTGTTGGTGATTCTTTCCGGCCATCTGATCTTCAGTATTGAGCGAAGACAGTTGTTAATAAAGGTCTGCAGCCTTTTGGAAATATTCTTTGTGACCCGCCAAGTTTCTGATCCGTATAGAAGAACTGACTTTACGTTTGTATTGAAAATCCGAATTTTGTTGGTGATGCTGAGTGACGAAGATTTCCAGATTGATTTCAGGTTGATGAATGTGTTTCTCGCCTTCCCGATTCTCGCTCGATTTGACATCCTCGTCCGTTCCAACTGTAGTTGAGACAATGCTCCCTAGATAAGTGAATGAAGTAACCTCTTTCAAATCCCTCCCGTTGATGGTGATTGACGTTGGATGTTGTTGCTGTTGTTGGTTGGTTATTTTCATAACCTCCGTCTTGTCTATGTTTACCTGGAGTCCTGTCTTCGCCGTTGCTTCTTCGACCAGTTTGTCGGTTTTCGCTTGTAAGTCTTCGATTTTGTGTGACATCAAACATAAGTCATCCACGCGCGAAATCCAGGTCTTCTAGGTTCTTCACGTCGGTCCAGGATATTCCTGTCTTCTCGTTTCCCACAGTCTGACGCATAATCCAGTCCACCACAATTAGGAATATCATTGGTGATAGTAAGCACCCTTGTCTGACTCCTGTGTTTACTCCAAACGCCTCGCTGAGTCTTCCGTTGTGGATCACTTGGCAGGTGCCGTTGTCGTACAGCTGTTGAATAAGGTTGATGAATATTTGGGGTACGCCATAGTACTCGAGTAATTTCCAAATTACTTCACGATCAACGCTGTCGAAGGCCTTCTCAAAGTCTATAAAGTTGAGGTAGAGGTTTGATTGCCATTCCATGCTTTGTTCTGTGATGATGATGCGTAGAGTTGCAATTTGGTCAGTACATGATTTGCCTTTCCTGAATCCAGCTTGTTCTGGTCGGAGTTCTGTCTCCAGTGCGTCCTTTAATCTCTCCAGGATGATGCGACTCAGGATTTTACTTGGCGTCGATAGGAGCATGATTCCTCGCCAGTTCTTGCAGAGTCCTAAGTCGCCCTTCTTTGGTAGTTTCACGAGGTAACCTTTCCTCCAGTCAGTAGGCACCTTTCCCTCCTTCCAGACCTTTTGCAATAATGGAGTCAGCATGTCTGCTGTCGTCTCTGGGTCTGCTTTCAGTGCTTCAGGGGGTATTCCATCTGGTCCGGCTGTTTTTCCAGCTTTCAGAAGTTTGATTGCATTCAAGACTTCAGCTCTCGTTGGAGGATTGGTGTCAACTTGCAGTTGTGTGCGCGCTGTTGTTGGTATTTCTGGACGGGTTGCAGGTGATGGTCGGTTCAAGAGTCCTTTGAAGTGATCCGCCCATTGTTTAATCTGTTTTTCTTCCTTGGTAATGGGCTTCCCTTGGCTGTCTTTTATAGGTTTCGCTTGTGTTGGTCTCTTCCCGGATAGAGATTTGGTTATCTGATATAGTGTCCTCAGGTCCCTTTTGCCTGCTGCCTTTTCAGCTTCAGTAGCTAGATTGTCGTAGAATCGTCTTTTGTCCTTCCTAGCACTTTTCTTCACTTCTTTGTCCAATGCTTTGTAAGTTGAGCTCATCGTCTCCTTCTCCTGTCCGTCCTTGCATTGAATCATTTTCTCTTTCACCATTCTCCTCTCTTCTATTAATTTCCAAGTGTCCGTTGAGAGCCATTCCTTGTCTTGTCTCTTCTTTCTTCCTAGAACCGTTGAACACGTTTCGTTGAGAATCGCCTTCAGAGACTTCCAATGTTCTTCCACGCATGATTCTTCAGTGATGTCGCGTAGTGTTTCCTGCTTTGCTCTGACAGTTGCAGTGAAAGTGTCTTTTGTGGTTGTGTCCTTCAGTAATTGAGTGTTGAACTTGCATTGTGGCCTATCCCCAGCTATCCTCGAGGCTTTTAGTTTCACCTTGAAAGTCCCTTCTACTAGATAGTGGTCTGAACCCACATCTGCTCCTCTCCTTGACCTTGTGTCCAGTAGGCTCCGTCTCCACTTTCTTGAAATTGAGATGAAGTCTATTTGATTCTTGGTGTTTCCATCTGGTGAAATCCATGTCGTCTTGTGTATATCCTTGTGTTTGAACACACTACCACCAATCACCAAATCATTGAAGGCGCAGAAGTCTGAGAAGAGTTCACCATTGTCGTTCATTTCACCGAGGGCCTCACGACCCATGGTGAGTTCTCTTCCTGTGTTGTCTCGTCCCAGCTTCGCATTCATGTCGCCCATCAGGATTTTGATATCGCCATTTGGGACGTTGTCCATTACTGTTTGTAGTTGTCTGTAGAACGCCTCCTTCTTCTCTTGTTCTGAGACGTTTGTAGGCGCATAACATTGAATGACTGTAACTTTCCTTCCTTTTGAGTTGAACCTGGCTGTCATTATCCTGGAGGAGATTGGTTCCCACTGCATGAGAGCTTTGGTTGCTGTTGGTGACATCATGATGGCCACTCCCTCGGTGTGCTCATGGTTGTCCTCTAGGTGGCCGGAATAGATTACTGTCTCTCCAGTAGGTAGTTGGCACCTTCCAGTTCCGTTCCATCTGCTCTCGCAGATTCCCAACACTTCTATTCTGTACCTTCTCATTTCAGCGGCTATCTGGGCAGCCTTTCCAGTTTCGTACATTGTACGAACATTCCAGGTACCCATCCTTACTTTTGCTTTCATCGAAAGAAGGCACATCGGCTGACTGGCTTCCCGAAGGCTTTCACCAGCCTGCGTCATTTCACTTCCCCGATTCCAGCGAAAAGTAAGGCTATTGCTTATGTTTTTAGAATTTTTAATATATTTATTCGTTGAAGTTTCTGTAGCGATTTGGTTGTTTTACAGGGGTGGAGTTGCTAGCACCACGCCCCAACCCTCCCTTTTTACCCGGGCTTGGGACCGGCGAGAAAACTAGTAAGCTAGTAGCCTAGCAAGCTAGTATCTGGCGAGGTTATTATTAAAATTGATTCGGTGTTATTTAAACATCATTAAATTGGTAATTAATTGTGTTCTCTGAGCTGATTGGTTTAATTGCGGAGATTTTGTCGCTCTTCTCCACAACATCTTCAGCGCAAGTTTTAGCACAAAATGAACTGACTTAAATTCTCCATGAATGATAGAATTTTGTCTCCTGGTAACCATCTTCGTGACTGGTAGTCGATTTACATCCACCTCGATCATATTTTATTGACTTGGATTTTGAAGCCTGGTACTCAAGCGAATTGGCGACTAACAAAAACACGTTAATATAGACCAAATCTAACAACTAATAAAAAGTAAATCACATGTGACGTGAAAGTTCAAAATCCAAGTCAATAAAAAAAATGATCAAGGTAGATGTAAATCGACTATCAGTTACGAAGATGGTTACCAGGAGAAACAATTCTATCATCATTCATGGAGAATATAAATCAGTTCACTTTATACTAAAACTTGCACTGACGAAGATGTTGTGGGGAAGAGCAACGAAATTTCCGCAATTAAAACCACTCACCTCAGAAGAACACAACTAATTGCAAATCATTCACTTGAGCTACAAATCTTCTGTATTATTCTTAAAACAGCATTAATACTGCTAATAACACTAATTCATTCGCTATTATGCATGGGGATATATAACTATGGAAACTGATGAAAAAGATGTTACCGAAAAGAATACCCTTTGTTCAATCAATCGACGAAGTCGTGAAGCTACAAAGACTGAGATGGTTAGGACATGTGTTACGTATGCCAAGCCATCGCCTCCCTCGACGAGCAATGTTAGCGGATATAGGGTCAGGCTGGAAAAAAGCTAGCGGCGGTCAAACAAAAACTTGGCATCAGTCAATGAAATCCACAACAGTTGGTCTAAGCCACTTAGAAAAGTGTAGACTTCCAGGCTGGGGTCCTCGAGACGGTAAAAATCTATGGTTGGAAACAATTGGTGACATGGCTCAAAACCGTTCTCAGTGGCGCAGATGCATCCACTCCCTGTGACTTATGATCTTCAATGAAACTGTTTTGTATTTCTTTATTACTCCTTTGTCTCACACCTATGCTCACTGTTTCTATTATGCTTTTCTTGTACTTTCTTCTCTTGCTTCGCGTGCTACACGGAATGTGGCGACTTGAAATTCCGCATATGTGTGCAAAGTTCTATGTCGAAAACAAACAGACAGACAGACAGACCCTTTGTTCAGTAATCATTCTTTGGAAAAAATTTTAATAGGCATTATTTTTAATCAGTTAATTTATTGATATTTAATGTTACTACTATAATACCTGATCACTGACTACTACAATAATGACTTGTTAATGGTGATAACAAGGTAATGTCCGTCATTGAAGAGATATACACCACGGAATCAGATGAATTCCTCATAAATCTAAGGTATGAATATCCAGTTCCCTAGATGAACATCTCCAGCCTTACTAATAAAATTAATTAACAAAAGTTAGGTATCTTGAATCACGTCATGGAATCCGACATAATATAAATACATCCGAAGAAAGGAATAATGAATTCTAAACACCTTATTATTAGAATGCGTTAAGATTACTAGATGTGTTGCCTCCATATTTATTGTCACACAATGACTATTTTCTGTAGTTAATTTGCAGGGATTAGATTTGTTTTTACGAGTTGATTATGGATTGATATCAGTTAGAGAACCATTGAAAACAAACAGGGAGTACTGGACAGCACACCGTTTTATCCTAGTGTGAGAGTTATCAGCAGTATGCAGTCCCTGGGGTTCGAATCTAGGACCTTCCGGTCGCGGTAAATCATGAATTCATAGAAGTTAGAATTCATGGGTCTTTGAGCTGGGTCCCAGTGGCTGAATGGTATACTAGCTAGCTTGACTTGTAACCGGAAGGTCCTGGGTTTGACCCCCCTGTGGCAGGTGCGTTCTGCCAATGATTCCCAAACTAGGATTAAACAGCTGTCCAGTACTCTGGTACTGGTTTTCAATGGTTCTCTGACTGATAACAATCCGCGATCAACTCGTAGAAACATAATAACTAATCAATTATTTAACAAAACGATTAGGAAATATACAATGAAGATTTATTTAACTTTTTAGCTTTAGTACTCAGACCTCAGCCCTGTAGATCCCAAACCCGGATCCCACCTTAGTGATTACGTGATATGATTGCTCCATTGATAGAGTGTTATATGCGAAAGATACATTCTAGATAACCCCAGATCTTCAGTTCAACAGCGTAGAGAACTGTGTCGATTTAATTTCTTGAAGGATGAGTATAGTCAAAGTCGAGGCTGACAAGTCATTCGTTATTGATTACTTGCTTTTATATCAATAAAAATAATGTTTATGTATGTGTGTGTGTGTGTCAGCTTCTGTATCCATCTCTCACTGGGCTAAGAATGTTCAGGAAGAAATGGAGTTAGGTGGATTGGCTGGCCATACTCTGAGAAAGCAAAACTTCATCAAATTGGTGACATTCATCATACGTGGCCATACGTCAGGCCAGGCCATAGCTCGAGTGGAACTCGAATTGGAAGCGGTGAGTTAGTTGGTCAACATTGTGAGGGTGACATGGAAGAGGAGGTCATGCGAAGAAGTGACGAAAGTATGTGGGCAGACGTGGAGCCAGGTGAAAACGTTGGCTGACAACTGGACGCAACGGAGACGTGCGGTTGAAGCCCTATGTTCCTCTACGAATTAAAGGGAACAATAATGAATATTATAATAATATATGTCTGCTCCTGTGTCTATCTCTCACTGGGCTATGAATGTTCACTATATAAGAACAAAATAGTATTCCAGCGCTTCATATTTTTTTTCTTAGTTGTTCTGTTGTAAACTGAATCAAATCATTATAAACTCATCATCTATATGTGTAAAATATTCTTCTATAGTTTTTTATACTATACTTACGGAAGCCTTCGAAATGAGGATGGGAGTGAGGCAAGGCTGCCTACTATCGCCAATGATCTTCCTGATTGCAGTAGATTGGATAACGAGACAGACAGCGGACCGGCCAGCCAATGAGGAAACAGGCATAAAATGGACTCACACAAAAAACTTGGAGGATCTGGACTTCGCCAACGATGATATATGTCTGATTTCCCACAAACTGGAAGATATGCAAGTGAAAAGCAACAAGCTGGCAGAAGAAGCATCAAAGATAGGACTTCCTTCAGGTGAACATAGAGAAAACAGATGTGGTGATGAAGATTCCTGGCCAACAACAACAACAACAACAGACAGCAATCAGCCTGCATAAATGGGACGAACCTGAAAGAAACCTCTTTTACCTACCTACCTGTGAAGCATCGTTTCAACTACAGGCTTACGGAACTCACGAGGATATCAAAGCAAGGATCGGAAAAGCAAGACAGGCTTTCATTACTCTTCAGTCTGTGTGGAAGTCAACATCACTCAGAATCAAAAATAAGATCCGGATTTTCAACTCCAATGTGAAGTCAGTCAGTGCTACTGCATACGGATCATTGACTTGGCCAGCGAGTCATAAAGAGCACCTCAAACAAACATCAGACCTTCATTAACAGTTGTCTTCGCTCAATCCCACTCAAGATCAGATGGCCGGCCAGAAGAGATCAGCAATAGGGATCTCTGGCAATGAGCGAACCAACCCAGCAGGAACCAATTGTGCAACAAATAAGCAGGAAGAAATGGAGTTAGGTGGATTGGCCATACTCTGAGGAAACCATTAAGTGAGTGACATCACTAGACAAGCCATTGCTCGAGTGGAACCCGAAAGGGAAGTGGGCGGCGAGTTGGTCGTCAGTGGAAGGGTGACTTTGGAGGAGGTCATGTGAAGAGGAGATGAAAGCGTGTGGGCAGACTTGGAGTGGGGTGAAAAAGTTGGCAGAAAACCGAAGGCAATGGAGATACGCAGCTGGCGCCCTATGTTCTTCTAAGAATTAAAGGATATAATAATAATAGTAATAGTTTTTTATCCTCCCTTTCTCTATCCATCCTTCTTTCTTTTCTTTTCCTCTTTCTTTAGCATTTTATACATTTCAGTGCATCGTTTTGATAATGGTCGATTTTTTCCAAATACTGATTTCAGTTCAGCTCAATTTTGTGGCCTAGATGAAGGTTTAGGTCGTACAGTACATGTGGCATGGAATGGGGTTTGTGTTTGTGTGAACTGTTTTCCTAACTGTAACTTTATTATTAGTGTTATTATTATTAATATTATGATTATAGTTATCATTTTATACCACTAAATAAAGTAGTCATAACACCAAACGATATAGTCATATAGTTATTATCTAGTTCAATTTCGAATTTTCCCGTTAACTGTGATTGGATCGAAGTGTTTGGCTTCTGGTTGACATGTCTACTTCTTGTGCAGATACTTCAAAGATGTCTGATTATTTAACTTGAATCACCGACCAATTTGCTTCCAGTTGAATTGGTCAGAGACATCGTTTAAGCATCCGTACAAGCAGTCGACATTTCAACCTGAGGTTGAACACTTTGATCCAATCACAGTTAGCGGGAAAGTCCCAATTGAAATAAATAATAACTCATTTTTGTTGTACAAGTAGTGGCTAGTTCTCGTGGCGCAAATGGTCTAGTGGATAATGCTTTGGCGTTTGAAACTGTAGATATTGGGTTCGATGGGAATACCGCTCTCACTGTCACTCACTGGTGAATGCAAGTGTGTCTACTAGCTGATGAGTCCTAAATAGGACGAAATGCACGTTGTCCTGGATTCCACTGCCAGTCACCCTCCATCAGATTGTCATACAGTGTTTACAGGTAGCATTATTAGGTGATAAATTGTTACCTAAACAGCCCAAATTATTTACACAAATCTACACTGATATGATATCAGAAGACATGAGAACTTATCATCAAAGGCGTATTATTATCCAGTGCTACGCTCCTACAGACAACTCAGAACAAGAAAAGAAGGAGGAATTCTATTGACAGTAGCAAATAATAATGGGCAAGATCCCAAATGACGATATCAAAATCCTATTGGCTGATATGAATTCTAAAATGGGAACAGCCAACACAGGAAGAGAACTCACCATGGATTAGGGGAGGCTCTTTGTGAAATAAATGAGTTAAGAGGGACTATAGATCACTATACCAGGTGATTATCCAAGATGAGATCAATACAAACGAAACCATTGAAAGGATAGTGTAACGTAATTGCTAACAAGGAGAAACTGACAACTTCAAATGACTTCTGAACGGACCACCACCACCGCCATGTGTCACTCGTCTAGAAATACCATCAACTACTGTCAGTGAACATCAATCCTCCAATAGGAGCAGAAATCTTGAGTAACATAAAGCTAGTGAAATGTGGGAAGGTAGCAGAACCATGACAAAATTACTCTGGAAGGCCTGAAAACGGATCTAGTTTTTATCAATTCGGAATTTACATCTCCTGTAGTAACTTTGTATAGCACTTTGAAATATGAACAATAGTTTTTTTATGAAACAGATGACACATATGTTGTGTAACCAACAGTGTTATGTGTCACTTATGTCAGTGTCTAAAGTATTCTGAATACTTGAACGGAAATAATCAGCATTACGTTATTAGGATGTTTCTGTCAGAATCCGAAAAACAAATTCAGTCAGTGTTATAATGAGGAATAGTGAATCGGTGGCACAGTGGTTAGGACGCTCGATCCCCGGCCGACGAGGCACTCCTTTACCTCACTTAGCCAATAATGAGACTGGTAAAGAGGAAAGGTTGGGCATGAGGCTAGGAACCCAACCCTGTAAAAATCAACACTGCTACAGAAACTTCAAGCCTCTACCTCGGAGCCCTATGTTCCACTGGGAACGTAAAGGTGTCGTGTCGTATAATCAGGAATACAGATAATGAGTTATAAAAGTTAGTGCTGACTTGGAAATGCAGTTACTAAAGTCCACTTCTACAAATTAATATTATAATCCACAGATCCATTTCACTGCTGTGGTCGGTTCCACTGGTAGAACTTGTTTACCAGTTGTAGAAATATTCTTCGAACAAGAATGAAGATGCTCCTACAAATTCCAAAGAATATAACACGGCTATTAGTAGAGAGTTAGAGGACAGTGGGAACCAGTGAGACGAAAAAGTGATGGACATCACGACTATATTTCCATTCGAACACCAAAGAAGTGGACTACATAAAACTTATGTACAATGTATCCACCTGTTTTTTACCAATTAACACTATCTGTACAAATTTGTTGTTTAGATAGATCCCCACATCATTCACACATAATGGTCTACGAGCTACCTCACCTTGTAACCAGAAGTTCCTGGGTTCGAACCTTGGCGGTGGATGCTTACTGATGAAGAGCCCCAAACTAGGCTGATGAAGCAGCTAGCTGTCCAGTACTCCCATCTGGTTTTCTAATGGTTCTCTAACCGATGTCAGCTCATGATGAAATCCTGTAACTAATCAATCAAATCCCCCTACAAACTAATACTTGAATATCAATGAGATGCTCACTAGCGACTAGCCGTATTCAGGGAAGTAGTTAACTGGCGTGTTCTAGTGGGAAGTCGTGACCGATAGAGTGCAGCAGGTCGGATGTAAAGACAAATATTCGCCACCGATGACTTTGGCTAGTGGTCGCTCTGTGTCGTAAATTGGCAGAAGTTGGAATTCATGGGCTGACCAGTGAATCGGGTTCCAGTGACTTAATGGTCTACGAGCCCACCAGGTAACCAGAAGGTCCTGGTTTCGAATCCTGGCGGGGAGGGAGGCTGCCTACCGCCTAAGAGTCATGAACTGGGCTGATGAGACAACTGGCTGTCCAGTGCTCCAGTACTGGTTTCTCAATTGTTCTCTAACCTAGATCAGCTCATGATGAAATCCTGTAATCAATCATTTAAATCCCCCTACAAACCAATACTTGAATTTACAGTCTTTTTCTTCTCTTCGCATGACAGTAATTTTCGATTTTTTTTTTACTGAATATTTCGGATCGTTTATTTTTCATTCATTTTAATTTTTCATCAATTAGAGACATGTTAAAGACGGGGAATATATTATTGTCTTTAATAATATCATCATTCCAATACTATATGAATTTAGACCACAGTTAATTTTAGTCTCTGCTGGCTTTGATGCTGTTCGTGGTGATAGACTAGTAAGTTAATCTTTCACATGTAGAGTTGCTTCCTTTTGTCGTTAAGACATAATAAAAATGTATTTTGCAATCAATGTGTGAATTGTTTATGCTCTAATCATTGGCAAAAACTGAAGATCCTGAGGTGTATTACCAGTTGAGTCATGGGTGGATACTCCTGAACAGCTATCACCTGTACTTTCTGATTCTCAGTGGTTGGTTCTTCAATCGATATCTGTTTTTCGATGTCATTTGAAATCTGTTGAATCCCCAAAACTTTGAAATCCCAATTGCTTCTGTGGCTGTTTTGAACTATGCAAGGATATAGTCCTATTGTTTTATATCTGCTGAAGAAAAAAGTTAGTCTTCATCAAAGTGTGATATCACATCTTCCTCCACCCTTTGACAATTTCTCACATCCGTATAGTTGACCCATCTCCGTTGTGGGAAGCTTCATTTTACCACAATGGCTGCATTTCCACTCTGCTACATTTATGGTATCTGTTTTCTTAGTAATTATACATAACTAGTGAATAACACAACATTTTCATTCTGCATCGCCTTCCTCGACAACGGACAGTGTTAGCTGACATAGAATGGATCAGGTTGGAAAAGAGCTAATGTTGATGAAACCAACAGCTTCATCAGTCAATCAAATCCATATTAGTTGGTTTAACCCAGCCAACCAGTCACGTAGGGAGATGTAGAGACTGGCTAACTGTCTTGTTTGGGTACGGGATAGTAAAAACCAATGAAGGATGGAGAAAATTTGTGATGTGGCTCAAAATGGTTCTCAATGATGTCTGGCACAGAGGCATTCAACCAGCGTCATTTATAATCTCCAATAAAATTTTATAGGCGCTGAAGATGTCACCCAGTAAGGTGATGAAAGCTTCGCAAACTAACCATCCAGCTCAGAGAACAAAACCACATCAAAATCATCCACCTGAGCTACAAATCTTCTCTATCATATCTAAAATTTTATCCTTCTACCATATTACTATTCTTTTTTGCCTCATTTTTGTGTTTATTATCTCTCTTCTGAATGTCTCTTCTCTCGCTTTGTGTGGTACATGGAGGGAGAGTGGCAACTGGAACTGCTGCGCACCTGTGCTGAGGTCTATGTTGAAACCGGTCAGTCTATCACCACTGTTGGAAATATTTTTATTCTATTTTCTGTCCTCACCTACTTATAAGTAGTATAAAGTTATAGCTGACATTTTTGAATAAATTTTCTATAATTTAGCCAGTAGTAATGATGACCTTATTTTTATAGGCAATTTCTAATCTAGATATGATCTTCGTTTATCTATCACCGTCATCTGATACCACGCCCTTGTCGTTATCCTCCTCTTCTTCTTTCTAGGGTGGATTAGGCGTATCTCCAGAATGCTTTGGTCATCTTACTCACTTGCTCATGACTGTTGCTCATTTAAATCCATCGGCGTATACATTGAATCAACAAAAAGAAAGCCAAGAAGGTAGTAGTATTAATAGTAGTATAACAACACCTTCAACCAATGCAGTTAGACAAACACGTCAACGTATACATCAAGAGAAATCAGCTTCTTATTCTGGTGGTGTAATTATTGCCCTCGAAGGGGGATATCAGTTATCGGGTACAGCTGAATCACTATGTCATTGTGTTTCTGTTCTCCTTGGAGATAGTTGTCCACGTCTGGCAGCTAATCTATCAGCTTCTGAAAAGTATGTCCACTTTTTTTCTTGTAAGAGAACCATATTGATTCATTTCATGAGTAGTAGTAGTATGTCAATAGTGTTGCTTATACTCTGTGTGTGTGTGTGTCTGTCTGATATTTCAATTTCATGTTATTGATTTTCAAAGAGGTAGCTTTAGTTAGCCATCAAATCTCTCAGAGTAGGTACTGAAACTGATATAAGTATAAAACTTGGACACTGTGGTGGTAGAGTATAACTCCATTATGGATAAGATTTTATTTTTATAAATCACACAGTGTTTATCTTATCCATAATAGGTACTTAAATATTCCTCTAAGCCCCATTATAGATAAAATTTCTTTTGATAAAGTCACACAGTGTTATACAGTAGTAATATATATACTGATGACAACGTTTCAAGCACAATTTATGCACTGCTTATAATCATATCAACTTTTTTGCTTTGTTTATATACATGAATAAAAACTGATTAGACATATGAATAAAGTCAATAGAAGACTTGTGTGAAACAGAATGGAATTCTCAGCACTTTACTACATACAGTATTGCATCCAGTTTGTACATTAACAATAAAATAAAATTCTACATAGGTTATGGGTAATCTCAGTTAATTTTAACAACAACTTATTGACATGTCGGTAGCAAAACTAAAAATTGAACAGAATGTTTAAAGGTGTTAGAAAAGTAGATGCTACTAGCATATTTACTGGCGTAAGCGATAGCAAAATGGTCGAGATATACAGAGTGTGAAAGAACGAAGAAGAGTGTTTTAGGTAGAGTTTGTAAGGAAAAGGGAAACAAAACAGCATATAACAAAAAAAGGGAGAGGAAAGGAAAAGAAAGAAAGAAAAACGTTGTACCTATAAATGATGATATGAGTTGGAAAGACGAGATCCAGTTGTTCTACTGACTATTTAATAAGTTATAGGTTTCACGCTTAATGCTTTGATTATCGCACAGAACACGAGATAAGTAGGTAGGGTATGGTTGAGTTTTTGTACTTACTAGTGCGAGCACATAGTTTTCTGTATAGGCTTCTGGTCTGGTCTGGCCTGATGAGATACAAGGGGAGAGTTGTGAATGAAGAGAGTGGTGGTGTGAGTTAGATAGATAAAATGGACTTAGCCCATTTTTCACATGATTCCATGTGCCTGTCGACCAGAGTATTAACAAGCTGGTTGGTTAAGTGGCACCCTGTGGCCTACCCTGCTGACAACCTTTAACATCCTACGTAATACATTCGGAACGAATATTAGTGTTATCAATCAAATGCAATCAGATAAGAAATAAGATGTTTTTTTTTACAGTAAAAACAGGTCACTTGTTAGAATGTTATAATGTGAAGTGAAATAAATTTTACCCTTATTTATTTATTATCCTCCTCTGACTTGACTGGTTGTTATAATATCTACTATATCTCTGGTATTTGCGTTGAGTCACTTCTATTGCATGCGTTGTGTTGAGGTGTAGACTCGATGTGAACCAGGATTCAGTAATAAATATCTCTCTCCAATTACCTATATTCTTTTGTAGAATTTTGACTCTGTGTATCTAATCAGTTTTTACTCATATATATATATAAACGAGGCAAGAAAGTTGTGTGAGTAGTTCCCTGATATGATTATGAGCAGCAATGAATTCTGCTCGAAACGTTGTCATCAGTAAATAATTAGCGTAAAATACTGTGTGAATTTATCAAAATAAAATTTTATGCATAATGGAATTATACTCTACCACCACAGTGCCCAAATTTTATCCTTAAATCAATAATTCATGTAAACTGCCATCGAGTGTGATGAGGTTATCTTCATTTGACTAGCTGACTTTTCTAATTGGTTGAAGTTACTGTTATAACCGAATTGAATTGAAGTGAATTGAATAAATCTATCGCTTCTTTATTATGTGTGCGTCTGTTAACTACTATAACGGTAATGAACAGTAATGCGTCCATTGTGTCAGTTGTATCTTCCGATTCACTGAGTCGCGCAAATATCAAAAGACAAAGGCTGACCTGTGACTGTAAGATATTGTGTATTGTACATCAATTAGAAAACAAAATATGATATTTATACATTTTCTTTACCCTAATAATAGTCGGTGGGACAGCGGTTAGGATTTTAAGGCTCGATTCCTGGACGACACACTTCTATACCTCGCATAGCTAGTAGTAGTAGTAGTAGTAGTAGTAGTAGTAGTAGTAGTAGTAAGCCTTGGAAATAGGGAAGGCGGGGAGTGTGTGACCCTAGAAAATCCACTCTGCACAAACTAACACCACTGTTATTGAGATGTCAAAGCTAAAGCTTGAAGCCCCCCCCCCGTTAATACCTTACTCGGAAGGAAAGAAAAAAACGAATATATTTGCAGTGTGGATAATACAAGGTCGTCTGCATCTCGTGGATTCTCTTCAAATGCTGCGTACATCCTAAACAATGTCAATTATAAGTTAGGCTACAAAATTTCTGACTGTAAACATACTTTGTTTTACAATGATTTCAAGTATTATAATTATAATTTCAAAGATAATGTAAGTAGATGAATTACTTAGTGTTGAAAGAGTAATTAATTATTTATGCAGTCATTAGACAAAGGCGTGAGATTGAGATTTCTCTTGGAGATAAGGATGGATTAGAGACAAATTACAAGATAGAACAACAGATTAGATTTATACATATTATGATGGAGAGTTTCAGAGGGTGGATGGGAATAATAAAGTGTTCAACTGAACAAGTGAAAATCAAAATTAAGTGGAATTTGGTTATAAGATTTGATAGTGTGAAGAGATATTCCCATATTATGAATTAAAAGTCAATATGAACGAAGAATATTCTTTCCAGTAATTTCTCCCCTTCAGGTTCTTACAATTATAAAATATTATAATATTTGTTGTCGTTATAATAATGATAGCCAGTTATGCGGCGGATACATCTTTAACGTAGAATAACAAATTAGCAGTTATGGGGTATCAAAATAAATAGTCGTATTTGAGTGTGACAAACGTCGTGCTAGGCTGAAATCGATTGCCAAAATATTGTAAAACGGGAGACAATGGTGGTGATTAATCATAATAGACTTGTAAAGAGTGTAGGGTAGGAAAATTGACGAATCAGTTCAAGGTTATCGAAGGTGTCAGGTGAGTGGCTAGGACAAAGTGGTTTGTCCTAAACAGGAGATAGTAAGACTAAGATAAGATAAAATAATAAGCTTTATTCCAAATCAGTACTTGTGATACAGAATGGAATTCTCAGCATTTTTACTGCAATATTGCATCCAGTTAGTACATTAACAATAAATGAAATTCTACATAGATTAAGGGTAATCTCAGTTAATTTTAACAACAACTTATTGACATGTCGGTAGCAAAACTAAAAATTGAACAGAATGTTTAAAGGTGTTAGAAAAGTAGATGCTACTAGCATATTTACTGGCGTAAGCGATAGCAAAATGGTCGAGATATACAGAGTGTGAAAGAACGAAGAAGAGTGTTTTAGGTAGAGTTTGTAAGGAAGAGAGAAACAAAACGGCACATAACAAAAAATAAATACAGAATGAAAAAAAAGTAGAGAGAAAACGTTGTACCTGTAAATGATGTGAGTTGGAAAGACGAGATCCAGTTGTTCCAATGACTATTTAATAAGTTAAAGGTTTCACGCCTAATGCTTTCTTTATCGCACAGAACACGAGCTAGGTAGGGTATGGATGAATTTTTGTACTTACTAGTGCGGGCATATAGTTCCTATAAGACTGCAATGAGACGTTCGTAAGGAAATAACGAGAGTGTGAAATGAAACAGGTGGAGGCATGTACATTGAGAAAAGAGATGTTATCACTACTAAGAAGTCCGTATAAGTGAAAAATTCGATAGTATTGATGGAATGTTTGCATAAAGGGCATAAATTATGACGAACAATAATAATAATAATAATAATTGTAATAATAATGAATATTTGTAATGATAAGCAAAGGAAAAGAAAACCAAGAGGGTCAAGGGGAGGGAGCACTCTTGGTGAGAAGAAGAATCATCCATCCAAGTTTAGCCACGGCCAGTTCATGTTTACAACTATTGTAACCTATGTTGGCTTTAATGAACTTCTCTGGATATCCGTTCTCATTTTACAATATTTTGGTAATTGATTTCAGCCTAGCACGACGTTTGTCACACTGAAATACGACTATTTACTTTGACACCTCATAATAACTGCTAATCTGTTATTCTACGTATAATTATAAAAACCTGAAGAGAAATTATTGAAAAGAATATTCTTTGTTCAGAATGTCATTATGCTGTTAGAGAAGAAAACACAAAAACACACACATACACGAGCTCAATCGTGTCGTTGCTTCCTTCCACCCCCCACCCCCTTCAAACTGCAGTGTCGTCTTGCGTCATTGTCTTACGTAAAGCTTTTCTCTATGCATAACGGGGTTCTTTTGTTTCTCAATAAACATTCACATGATTGATTTTGTTTAATCCTTCTTCCTTTCTCTATTTCTCTTTTAAACGAATCGATAATTTTACAGAGGCTGTAAAGCTATTCGACAAGCAATTGAAGTACATGAAAAATACTGGAATATGCTTAAAGGTTTTGGTGCGTTGCTTTCTAATAATATTTTGATCAACTTCCTATATATATATATTGATATTTACGTAATAATGACTACTTTTGTATCGATTTTTGTGTATCGGTTACCTTCGTCCCTTATTATTATTATTTATTATTATTATATCCTTTAATTCCTAGAGGAACATAGGGCGCCAGCTGCACGTCTCCATTGCGTTCGGTCATCTGCTAAAGTTTTCACCTGGCTCCAGGTCTCCCCACATCCTTTCATCTCATCTTCACATGACCTCCTCCAAGTCATCCTTACACTGACGACCAACTCGCCGCCCGCTTCCCTTTCGGGTTCCACTCGAGCAATGGCTTGTCTAGTGATGTCACTCACTTGATGGTTCCCTCAGAGTATGGCCAATCCACCTAACTCCATTTCTTCCTGCTTATTTGTTTCACAATCGGTTCCTGCTGGGTTGGTTCGCTCATTGCCAGAGATCCCTATTGCTGATCTTTTCTGGCCGGCCATCTGATCTTGAGTATTGCGAGAACACAACTGTTAATGAAGATCTGTCGTTTGTTTGAGATGTTCTTTATGACTTGCTGGCCAAGTCTCTGATCCGTATGCAGTAGCACTGACTGACTTCACATTGGAGTTGAAAATCCGGATGTTATTTTTGATGCTGAGTGATGTCGACCTCCACATAGACTTAAGGGTAATGAAAGCCTGTCATCCCTTAGTAGTCCTAATATCAGGCTGACTCACTTATGTTCGTTCTGTGCTACATAGAGAAGAAACTTCATAGGGATTCCTCTCCGACTGGAATATAGAGCTTCAATAACACATCTGTATTGCACTCGATACTTGATGACCTTCATTTTCTTTTAATCACGTGTTCTTCTTCATGCCAACCTCTGATGTGCTTATTCATCTCTCCGTATTCCAATCCCACTTGAGAGTCTCTCGCATATGATGTTACTTAAAGTTCTTAGAGTATGTGTAATCTAGTATCTACCAATTGCTTCTACATATTCGTTGAGCACTAAATCAAAATGCTTGTCTGGTTCATTGCTTTCCAAAGCTTCTGATCTAAACATGTGATCTTCAGTATCGAGCAAAAGTAGTTGGTGATGAAAGTCTCTGCAGTCTGTAGCCATTTGGAAATACTCTGGATGAACCCTACCTTGAAGTAAGTACGATAGATCTCCTCACCGATAAAGGAATAATGAATGCCATTAGAACCATTAAAAGGAAAAGAGAACTAGTAGATCAGTGTAAAGTGTCTGCTTTCGATGAATTCAGTCACTCGTTAGTACAATCGAATTTTTATATACAATGTTTACAACATCGACGACGATGGCAACAAAATTCAAAAAAAAAATCAAAATAGAAAATGTTACTTGTAAATATTCTTATGATTTGTTTTTAGTTCCGAATGGAACAAAGGGCTTCAACAGCACATCCCTATTTCATCGTGTTCTCTTTTAGCTGACAGTCATCTCCCCCATTTCATCCTCGGCCACACGCCCAACTCATCGTTTCCCGCCTAGATTCCACTTAAGGGCGGGACACGCGATACCACTGAACAGTCTCATCAGCGTATGTCCATTCTATCCCTTCATATCCTCCTGTATATATTTAATAGGTAGTTGTTTCTTCACCGGCTCGCTACCAGACATCCTTTCTGACCTTCAGTATGGAGTGGAGATGGCCGATGATAAAAGTCCGCAGTAGGCTATTATTGGAAATACCTTTCGTGACGTGTAAAGTCTCTGAATCACATAGAAGAACTAACTTTGGACATTAGTGTTCAAAATTTCTCTAAAATTGTTTCTTATGTTGAATACTGGAGATTTCCACATTGATTTCGAACTAGTGAATGTCTGTCTGTCTCTCTGTCTTGCCTTTCCGATCGTGATTTTACTTTGACCTCCTCATCTGTGCCAATGGCCTGTAGTTGTAAATAGTGAAGACTTACTTACTTTACTTCGGCTATCTCCTACGGGAGGATGAGCCGGCTTCATGAACCATGAAGTTTCATGGGAATTGGGTACGAGTGATGTCCCCAGCATCGCTGGGCCTTTGTTTGAGAGTGCAGCTCTAGCCTTTACACAACCAAGTGTGACCTACAAGGCAGTAGGAGTGGAGTAGGGAGTCCACTATCCATTGGCAGCCGGTGACCGGAGTCCGGTTCATTCGCCTTTTTGATTGGGGCCAGTCATCCGGGGCATCCAATAAGCCCTTTGTCCACACGTCTGCCGGTGAGCTTCATACGCCAGTCGTTGGAGGTTGGGAATCAGGGTTTAGCCATCTCCCCTAGACTGTCATCCAATGGACAGTCAACCCGGTGAAGAGCGCCGGGCATCCGCTTTTGCTCTCTCACTTTGGTGAAAAACACCTCCGCCACGTGAAGGCAGTGAGTAGGACTTCCTCAGGAGAGGCTATGTAAGACGCCCGGTCATATGGGGGCATTTCAAGAGGTGTACGGAGGAGTGGCCAACCCGCAGCGCAAGACACCCACCCCCGACCATCCTGAAGACTAATCCAAGTGGAACAGAAATATCAATCCATTTGTGTCAAGCACTGTGTATTACTGGTCGAATGGATAATACTCTGGCGTTTGAAACTATGGGCACTGGGTTCAAGCCTCGATGGTGGGAACATCATCACTGACTCACTGGGGAATGCAGGCACATCCAGCTGACTGACGAGTCCGAAATAGGACGAAACGCGCGTTATCCTGGATTTCACTGCTAGTCACTATTCAACCAATTAAATACTAAATAATACAAGAGTTTTTAGAATTTTTAATATATTTTTTCGTTGAAGTTTCTGTAGCGATTTGGTTGTTTTACAGGGTGGAGTTGCTAGCACCACGCCCCGACCCTCCCTCTTTACTCGGGCTTGGGGCCGGCGAGAAAACTAGTAAGCTAGTAGCCTAGCAAGCTAGTATCTGGCGATGAAAGTGGAGATGGATCGGTTACTCGCTGAGGAGACCGCTGGGTGACATCGCGCGCCAAGCCGTCGAGTGGAACCCGAAAGGGAAGCGGCGTGTGGGACGTCCAAGGGTGACATGGAGGAGATCGTGTGAAGAGGAGTTGAAAGAATATGGACTAACATGGATGCAGGCGAAAAGTATAGCAGAAGACAATCAAATGGAGACGTGCAGTTGAAGCCCTATGTTCCACTAGGAACCCAAGGGAGCAATAAAAAATAATAATAATAAATACAAGAGTTACGTAGGAGTTGAAAAAAACAGACAAACAAAAATTAAGTTAGCAGAAATCAACAAGGTTATTACCAATAGGATTATTAGAAATGGTTTGAATAATTTTCTTTTGTATGCTTAACTATGGTTTTTCCAACTGAATGACTAGGGAATTCAGCCAATAGAATGAAGATGAAAGCGTATTTAATGCCTTTGATAGATTATTCTTCACCTTGTAGATTACTTTAAAAAGAGAGGAGGCATTTTTTTTGCGATGAAATGATTAGTGTTATTATAGAGTCACTACTACCTTTTTATAGCTAGTCTGTGAGATAGTAATTCTTGAACCCTATTGGACAAGATACGCGTCGGACGTCCAACATACCTGGTGAACTCACCTTCACAAAAAAAAAGAAAACTTAAACACTATGAATACAAGTAGCCTAGAGGGTCTGAAAACACACAAAAACAACCAATCACCTTCAAGGTCAGGTCACCAGGAGTGATGACTAATGTTGAACTCGTGGAGAAATCCAGAAGCTCACTTCAACAAATTGAAGTACGATGCGCTGAAGGAAGATGTTGCCTAAGTTGGGCAATGAAGGCTTCGCAAATAAACCATCCAGCTAGCTCAGAGAACAACACAACGACATCAGGAAGACAATTGTTGATGGCTTCCCCCACACACACACACGGCTTGTTTGAAGTAGCTGTTGGAGTCATCTCTTTTTTTATAAATAATAATATTAGTAATTCAATCATGCAGTGGAATCTATTTTTGGTGGGTGTACACGAATAATGATGAGTCACTCAGTACTTTATTCTAAAATCATAGTACAGACATAAATCATGCATACCAAGGGTAGACTGACAGATATGAGGTATATTGTTGTTGTTGTTATTATTATTGTCAGATGTGTCTTTGCAAAAACTTAACAACAGGTCTCTTATATCGTTAGTCCAAAGGTATATATATATTGGTTTGAAAAAAATAGACTAAATGTTTAAGTTATGACTCATCATAAAATGTTGAACTAACTAACTAACTAACCGACTAATATAGCATGAATATTTTGTTGTGGAACAGTGTATCACACTAGGTTAATCAATCACTGTAAGGTGAACAAATAAAGGGGTCAATGTATTTGTAAGTTTTATTCTTCTTTCTAAATTTTCTCTTGTTTGGTTTGTAAGGGTTAGTTATGTTTTTTACGAGTTGATCACGGATTGATAGGTCCTGGGTTCGAATCCCAGTGGGTGTGTACTGTCGATGATTCTCAAACTAGTGGGATGAAACAGCTGGCTGTCCAGTACTCCCTGGTTGGTTTTCAATGGTTCTCTAACTGATATCAATCCGTGATCAACTTATTTCTAAAAGTGAGATTCACTTTGAATTCATGTTTGTATGTATGCATGGTTGTGACTTACTCAACGGAGGCGCACTGCACTCACAGTATAGTTATACCATGATTTGATACAGATTTCAGGTCATGTGATACATTAGAGTTCGATCCAGTCTAATAGGTGGAGGGGGAGTTGACTTTGATGTCCTCCAATGGTTATTATTATTATTATTGTTCCTTTGGGTTCCTGGTGGAACATAGGACTTCAACTGCACGTCTCCACTTGCCACTTCTGTCTTCCTTCTGCTGTACTTTTTACCTGCTTCCATGTTGGTTAGTCCATACTGTTTCAACTCCTCTTCACACGATCTCCTCCATGTCATCCTAGCACTGACGACCAACTCCCCGCTTCCCATTGTGTCGGGTTCCACTCGAGCAGTGGCCTGACGCTCGCGCGATGTCACCCAGCGGCCTCCTCAGTGAGCGAGTGTCCAATCCACCCATCTCCACTTTCTCCTGCATATTTGTTGGGCAATTGGTTCTTGCTTTGTTTGTTCCCATAGTTCCTTGTTGGTGATTCTTTCCGGCCATCTGATCTTCAGTATTGAGCGAGGACAGTTGTTGGTTGATAAAGGTCTGCAACAGGCTGTTGGAAATATTCTTTGTGACCCGCCCTCCAAGTTTCTCATCCATATAGAAGAACTGACTGACTTGACGTTGTTTGTATTGAAAATCCGACTGGATTTTGTTGTTGATGCTGGCTGAGTGACGAAGATTTCCAAATTGGTTGTTTCAGGTTGATGAATGTGTTTCTCGCCCCCCCTCCCCGATTCTCGTTCGATTTGACATCCTCGTCCGTTCCGTCTGCCTGTAATTGAGACAATGCTCAATGCTAGATAAGTGAGTGAATGAAGTAATCTCTTTCAAATCCCTCCCCGTTGATGGTGATTGGCGCACTGTTTGGAGTATTTAAGCTTATATTTTTAAAGGGTTTTGAACACGAATCTGACTGCATTTCTCTACTGTCTAGATAACTGGATAGTAGGATAGGGAGATGAAATCATTATCAGTGGGAGAAATTTCAAAGAGAAGTAACCTCTTTCAAATTTAACCTCTCTAGGAAGCATCGTTCCAACTACAGGCGGTGGCACGGATGAAGATGTCAAAACCAGCTAGAATCAGAAAGGCAAGATATGCCTTCATCAGCCTGAAACCAGTTTGGACAGCATCTTCTGCTTCAACACAAATGTTGAGTCAGTTAGTTCTCTTTGGGTCAGAAACTTGCACTTTGCATAGGTCACAAAAAGCGCATCCAGTAGATAGCGACAGACCTTTATCAACAGTTGCGTTCACTGGCTCTGTACTGAAGATCAAATGGGAAGTCAGAAAGAATTAGCAACAAGAAACTCTGGCTAGGAACAAGCCTACCAAGAACCTATTTCTCAACAAATATGCAAATAAATGAAGGTAGATTGTGAGCATACTTTCAGAAGAACGATGAATGATACCACACTCCAGGTTCTTGAGTGGGACTCGAATGGGAAACGATGAAGTTTTGATGTCCGAATGTGACATGGATGGGATCGTGTGATGAGGAGATGAAATCTTATAGGAAATCATAAACTCAGCTAAAAAGAACGAAAATAACAGGTTGGAATTGAGATGTACTACTGGGGTCCTTATACTCCACTTGGAACATAAGCAAGTAATCAGATCAGGCATAGAACAGAGTGTTAGAAAGGCTAGTCGATGAGGTTATGAAGCTGTCTGATGTAAGTGGCTGGAACGTGTGTCATCCATAACAAGTCATCTCCCTCCTTATCAAGGATTATAAGTTCAAAGAAGATTGGTTTCGAAAAGAGTTAGGGGTGGTTAAACCAAAAAATGGTATCATCTTCTGAGGTTTTTGATTATCGATTTGAACGACGTTGGGAGTTGTAGACTATCTGGCCGTCTTCTTTTATTTTATTATTATTATATCCTTTAATTCCTAGAGGAACATAGGGCGCCAGCTGCGCGTCTCCATTGCGTTCGGTCATCTGCTAGAATTTTCACCTGGCTCAAAGTCTCCCCACATGCTTTCATTTCCTCTTCACATGACCTCCTCCAAGTCATCCTTACACTGACGACCAACTCGCCGTTTCCCTTTCGGGTTCCACTCGAGCAATGGCTTGTCTAGTGATGTCACTTGATGGTTTCCTCAGCGCATGGCCAATCCATCTCCATTTCTTCCTGCCTATTTGTTTCACAATCGGTTCCTTGTTGGTTCGCTCCCAGAGATCCCTCCCTGTTGCTAATCTTGAGTATTGAGCGAAGGCAACTGTTAATGAAGATCTATAGTTTGTTTGAGATGTTCTTTATGACGCTCCAAGTCTCTGATCCGTATAGTAGCACTGACAGGCTTCACATTGGAGTTGAAAAAGCGGATCTCATTTCCATTTTCATGCTGAGTGCTGTTGACCTCCACACAGACATGAGAGTAATGAAAGCTTGTCTTGCTTTTCCTATTCTTGCTTTGATATCGTCGTCACTTGAGCCCGCCTGTAGTTGAAACGATGCTTCCCAAGTAGGTAGGTAGGTGAAGGAGGTTGTTTCTTTCAGGTTCCTCCCATTTATGCCGGCTGATTGTTGTCTGTTGCTGTTGGTGTTGGCCAGGAATCTTCATCACCTCTGTTTTCTCTATGTTCACCTGAAGTCCTATCTTTGATGCTTCTTCTGTCAGCTTGTTGCTTTTCACTTGCATATCTTTTAGTTACTTTGTACTTTTTATTTTCTATCATTATATCCCTTTTGATACAGTTTAGGTAACATTCGCGACGTATTTCTACGTTAAAGATTCTCTTCTGTTCAATTTATGTTCTTTAATACTACTAATTTTTTTATAGATGGTTTATACTTTTATCTTTTTTTTGAATTAGATCCTGTTGATTATTTTTGTGATCCAGATTCAATTCGTCGTATGGTGAGTTCTAGGCATACACGACAAAATCCACAGAATAATATTTCTACAAATGAAAATGATCTAATCCTTCACTCACAGTTGGTGGACGATTTAAGCCTGGATGATGGTGTTCTCACTACACCAACATGTAATGACTTTTCACATCTTCGCAGCGCACCACTTTCTTTAGCTGTCAGTGAACAAGCTGGTGTTAGCGGTGGCAGTGGCGGTGGCGGTGTTGTCACTGGATCAACATCGATAGCATCAAATAGTGGGGGTACAATTATCCGACCCGATGTGAATCCTCCACGTAGTGAAGTATCTACAACACATCATACTGCAACTGTTGGTCAAATGTTATCTACTAGTGTAGCAGCACCTTCATCGTCTGGTACACTTCAAGGTGCTGGTACGATACCGTATTTAATTGAAGAATTATCAAATTTAAGAGGTTAGTTTAAAAGAAAATCGTATGTTATTGAATAACAATAACAACTTTAATATTTGTGCAAAACTTGGGCACTGTGGTGGTAGTAGTATGTAATTCCATGTTAGATATATCACACAGTGAAGAAACAGTATTATTTACTGGATGACAAGGTTTCGAACAAAATTTATTACTGTTCATAATCATATCAATTGTAATCACACGACTTCGAAACTTGAATTTTATAGTTTTCTTTGTTCCCTCCTATTTCTCGTCGTTGGGGTAGTAGAATTTTCTAGATATCCGAATGGACAGGTGTTGAATCATTCCTATTACATGTATTTTCATTCAGTTGATTCGATAAGCACAAAGCTTCTGTTATCAATCTCTCCCTCCACCCTGTGACGTTCAACTTTAAAACTGTCATCTTATCCCATCCTATTGTATGGTTGTGTGTAATTGCATGCTCTAGTTGAGCTCTTCTTTATATTTCTTGTCTTAGGGCTAACCAAACTAGATTTTCTTAAATTCTTGTGCTCCACTAAATTAATTGACCCCTCCTGGATACTTTGGGCCTACGTATTTGACCTCACAGTCATTACAGTACATTAGATTAACTACTGTACTCGAACCCATTCAGGCAGGTAAGAGCTTGTGGCGAGTTGTCATCTGAAATGGTGACAACTAGTGGTGTCTATCAGGGATGCCCACTATCCCTATTTCTAAATAATTTCTTCATAAATTTTCCAATGGAATTAAACCTAACTGACTTCGGCGACTCAGGGATTGACTTATTACCACCTGGGAATAAACTCGGTGACTTAAAATATTCAGATGATATAGTCCTCCCATCTGGGAGAAGACGCTGACAAAATAGAGCATAGTCTTCTGAACACCTTGAGCTACAATCGGCGAATGTTTGGCATGAGATTCGCTCCCGTCAAATGTAAGATGATGCTACAGGATTGGACTGGACTACATTTTTTTTTTGATTACAGCTTGATTCCACACTGTATTTTTGGTACAAGTATGGAATTCTCAGCGTGGATATCGGTAGCCCAAAATTCGCAGGCCGACCATAGATATCAAGTGTGCGTCGGCGTGGGCTCGAACCCCGGACCATGTGCCTGGTCGGCGAGAGTCCTAACCACTGTGCCACCGACTCCTAGCTTTAGAAATAGGGAGTGAAGTTGTTTTATGGAGCTTGTTGACGACTTCACTTATTTGGGAAGTAGCATCAGCCAGCGTCAACGGGTTGATAGCTGATGAAATTTCAGCATGGATACAGTAGGCTCGTTTAGTAATATTGAAAACATTTATTTCCTTGTTTATTTCATTCGTTTAGTATATCCCTGCCAACTTACGCCACCTGTGGCGTAGTATATGTGATGTCTGTTTGGCTGGCTGGTTGGTTATTGATTAAAGGACGTGTGCACTGTACAGCAGCAGTTCACTCCGTCATTCTTTATGGCTGTGTAAGGGAAACATGACCATTGGATGTGGAAGACATGAAAAGCGTGGCTTGCTGTCTTTGATCATAAGTGTCTTCGTCCTATCCTATCTCCTTGATAAGATAAGTGTTATAATACGGCTAGTAATATTGAGGTTAGGTGTCGAGTGTTAGGTAAGAAGCGAAAGTCGATTGGTGGGACTGTGTGGAGGTGAATTGATGGAGATGACTAGGAGATGGACATGTGTGTTACGTATGCCTAGTTGTCGCCTTCCTCGACAACGGGCAATGTTAACTGACATAGAATTAGGCTAGAAAAGAGTTACCTAGTGATAATCAAACCAAAACATGGCTTCATTAGTCAATCGAATCAATAACAATTAGTTGAAGCCATTCACGTAATGAGGTGTAGACTGCTGTCTGATTGTGGTCCTAGGGAAAGTAGGAACCAATGTACTGGTGGTGGTATGCCTAAAAATCTTCCTTATCAATGGCTGGCAAAGATGCATTTACTCTTTCTGATTTGTCATGTCATCCGATAAAACTCTATTGTCCCTCCATATTACTACTGTTCTTTTTTCCCTCACTCACACCTGTGTTTATTATCTCTCTCTCTCTCTTGAATGTTTCTTTACTCTGTCCTCTTGCTCTGTATGGTGCATGGTGTGTATGTGTATGCGTGGCAACTCGACAACTCATTCAACTATTTCCATGCATCGGTGGCACAGCGGTTAGGACTCTTACCGATCATGCACATGGTCCGGGGTTCGACTCCCTGCCGATGCACACTTGATATCTATGGTCGGTCTGCAAAATTTGGGTTACCGATATCACATGCTGAAAATTCCATAGTTGTACCAAAATACCGTGGGTTTTCAAGCTATAATCAAAAAAAAATCCTCATGGTACCGCTGTAACCGGTGAGCATGTAGAGATAAGTGGTCAAAACGAATGACCTGTCAAATAACCTAGAATAACCAATCAGATTGTTCCTCTATTAAGATAAATATCGCTCACGGACTAGGCGTTAATTTGCTCCCTAATCTTTTCTTTCATATTGACGGTTGGTATAAAAATGCAAAATGTCACCCTAGTAGACATTGTATTGTTAGTGTCTGTCTTTTCTACAATGCGGCTTATTCTCTTTATCACTTGGTCACGAGTCAATTCGATAGATGGTTCGTTTTAGTCTGTTTTTACTGTTTACGGTTACCCCCCTCCCCTATAAACGACAATGAATTTTCAAGTACTGGTTTGTGGGGATTTAGTGGGTTGGTTACAGGATTTCATCATGACCTGACGTTGGTTAGAGAACCATTGGAATGCCTGGGAGTACTGGACAGCTGTTTCGTCCTAGTTTGGGATTCTTCATCGGCATGCATCCACCGACAGGGTTCGAACCCAGGACCTCCTGGTTACAAGCCTAGCTAGCTCCTATACCATTAAGCCACTGGGACCTGATCCAATGTTCAGTCCATGAATTCCAACTTCTGTCAATTCATGATATAGCGCAACCCCTAGCTAATGTCTTCGGCTAGTATTCGTCCTCACAACCGACAATGAATTTCGCTAAAACATAAGTCTCACTTTCTTCACTTATTTCGTCCGTTTCTTACATTCATGGTTTTTTTTCCTCTTCTCTGTTACAGTTAGTTATCCAGCAACTGATACAAGTGACAGGTCAAGTTTAGCCTCAGAACTTGTTCATACACCACAAATACAACATTATCAACCAAATATTTCAGACGCATTAAATGTTGGCGGTTCAACAGCAAATGCAGAAAGAAATCCTAATGAAACTCAACACCTACCACCACCACCACAACAACAACAACAGCCAACAACATCAAACGGATTTGCTGCAACGACAACTGTACAAGATTTAATGAATTTAACTGATATCACTTCAGAGGATATTCATGAATTCTTTGGGCTAGTAAGTCTGTTTGTTTGTTTGGTTGTCTGTTTGTGTGTATGTTGTTTCTGTTCTTATTGATGGATGGGATCGATATTCAGCTAACCCCTCCCCACTCACACTATCTAGTCTACTAGCCCAGTCCTAAGCCTGGAGCAAAGGGAAGGTGGTTGGGTGTGGAGCTAGCAACACTCCTCCCTCATTACTACGAAAACTTCAGAGCACGGGGGAAATGACAAGACTCCTTTATTGGGGAACGTATGACTCACCTGCTGTTGACAGCCTTCAGATGTGAAGTGTTCTCACTGCTCAGATCTCAGTAAAAAAAGATATGGTAAAATGAAGGGTTAGAAATCTGTAAAACCATCTGCAGTGGAAGTGAACGCTTCAAAGTTATTATGGGAAAGATTTGATGTCAACTCCTAAAGGTTTGAAGAGTCTTGTAGTGATTTCTGAGATGTCCTCTATATATGGCAGGACTATTTTATTTGTGCTTTCCTTGGGAGCCTTTGATTTGGTAGGTTGCCTCGGAGTATGTGTCTTTTGATGAAGTACAGTGGATATCCATTCTTTTGGAAGACGTCAATTTACCTTAAGGTGGGAGCGCTGCAAGGACTCCTAGCTCTCTTGAATAGTGTCTGTATACAACTCAGCTCAGAAAACACAACTACATCAAAAACTCTTCTAGGTGTTAACTAGGTGGATAGCTAATTATCTACTACAATCACTCAGGTGACAACCATGAACACGCTGAAGGAAGGAAGGTATGCTCGTGATATTATCATGATATATATCACTAACTGTCTCAGAGGCTCTTATGCATTCGATTGGAACCAATCTTCTCCAGCATCATGACAACCAAAAAAGAGTTAATTCAAAAGGAAGGCTGAAAGGTTCCAACTGTACAATAAAGGTCTCTATATTCCACTCTGAATGCAAGTAACAAGTAATAATAGCATCAAAGGTTGGATAACATAGAGTGTACACTTCACTGCTTTTCGCTCAAGAACATAGCTAGCTAGCTACAAGACGTTGTTGCCAAAGTATTCAAAACATATTTGGCAGTAAATGGGCTAAAATTTTGGACACATTAATTAATTCACTTTTTTTTAGACTAATCGAATACATGAAAACAAATATGTCAAAATTTTAGTTCACCAATAAATACACTTACATGTTTTGTGGATGACTTAGCAACATGTTTTGATTGTATTGTTTATCACCTTTGATAAAATAACCTTGCAACATATATACGATCATAACTACTACTCTCAATCGTGTAGCCAGACTATCTTTAAAACTTCTTCATTGCAGATTTCTTCACGAACTATCACCAGTAAGAGAACTATTGAAAAGTATTAAGGCGTTTAACAGCTATTTCACCGTGAAAATTTCTTCAATCCCAGAACAATCTGATTACGAATTGAGCTCGTAGTCTCTCTATCTTTCTAAAGATTGTTGATTTGAGGCAATAACGGAAAATATTTATTTTTTCAGTGTTAAATACTGTCGGATATCAATTAACAGGTAGAGTAGGTGGTGGTAGTCTATCGTTCCAACTAGTAACAGTAAGCACCAATCACTGTAAACAAGAGAAATCTGAAAGAGGTTACTTCCTTCACTTAATTGGTTGGAAAGCATCGTTTCAATTACAGGCAGTCGACACGCGGATGAAGAGGTCAAAACCAGCGAGAACCGGAAAGTCAAGATATACCTTCATCACTTAGAAATCAGTTTGGAAATCTTCTTCTGTCACTCAGCCAGCATAAAGGACAAGATTTAAATTTTCAACGCAAATGTGAAGTCAGTTTTTCTACATGAGTCAGAAACTTGACCAGGCTAACAGGTTACTGAGGGCTTTTATCAACAGCTGTTCAAATGGCCTGTTGGAAAGGAAGTAGCAAAGGGGAACTCTGGAAATGAAACAACCAAGAACCTACTGAAGTATAAATGGTGATGGATGAGATACACGCTGAGGTGGAGGGTTGAGTAACATCGCGCGCCAGTCATGCTCTGGGATGGAACTTGAATGCACGAAACTATGATTTGGGCGTCTAAAAGTGACACCCTCAAACAAACTACAGATTTTCATTAACAGTTGTCTTCGCTCAATACTACTCAAGATCAGGTGGCCGGCTAGAAAAGATCAGCAACAGGGATCTCTAGCAATGAGTGAATCAACTCAGCAGGAACCGAGTGTGCAACAAATAGGCAGGAAGAAATGGAGTTAGGTGGATTGGCCATACTCTGAGGAAACCATCAAGTGAATGACATCACTAGACAAGCCATTGCTCAAGTGGAACCCGAAAGGGAAGCGGGCGGCGAGTTGGTCGTCAGTGTAAGGATGACTTGGAGGAGGTCATGTGAAGAGGAGATGAAAGCGTGTGAGCAGACTTGGAGTGGGGTGAAAAAGTTGGCAGAAAACCGAAGGCAATGGAGACGTGCAGCTGGCGCCCTATGTTCCTCTAGGAATTAAAGGAAATAATAATAATAATAATAATAATAATAATAATAATAATAATAAAAGTGACATGGAGAAGATCGCATGAGGAGGAAGTGATGAAAGTACTTATGGGCCATCGGAAGGCCTGCAAAGCCCTATATTCGACTAGGAACTCAAGAGAACAATAATGGTAAGTATAATTATTAGAAGTCATTAAGTTCACTTCGTAAGGAATAAACTGTATTTTTCTTCATGTTCCTGATTTGCGTCATTGACTTCAAGGATGGTGGCAGAGTTACAATTTATCCTTCTTAATTGCAAATTTACTTTTTCTTTCATTTCTTCAAGTAAAACTACTCATCATCTAGCCTCATGATTCTTCTATTTGTTTGTTTTTCCTTTTTCTATTAAACGCAGCCTAGTACACATCAACTACCATCTCGTCTGTTTGCTGTCGCTCCGTTAAACTGGTGTCCACATTTAACCTCTGTACAAAGTAATCCTACCTGGCAACCAGATATTCACACGTTATGCAGACGTTGTGATAATCTTAGCGAGAATTGGGTCTGTTTATCTTGTTATGCGGTAAGTTTGTTTTTCATTTTCATTTTTGACAACTATTGAAGATCAGTGAGGGAGGGGGGGAGGGTACTGGACAGTTACTTCATCCTTGTTTGAGAGCCTTCGGTAGGTTCTGGGTTCGATTCCTGGTGGAGTCACAGGTGTGTACTGCTGAAGAACCCCTCTTCCCTATGTTCACTTGAAGTCCTGTCATCGCTGTCTGGCTCTTCTCTCAGTTTTTTTTGGTGTTCGCCTACAAGTCCTTGAGTATGTGCAACATTAAACATAAGTCGTCCACGCGCGAAATCCAGAGTCTTCCTATCAGTTCAACGTTATTCCCTTTTGTTCTCTCATCACAGTGTGACGCATAATCCAGTTCACCACAATTAAGTGTATGATCGGTAATCATGGGCAACAGCCTTGTCTAACTGCTGTCTTCACTTCAAAGACTTCAGTGAGTTTTCCGCTTTGAACCATCTAACACGGCGCATTCTCATATAACTAGCCAGCTGTTGAATAAGGTTGATAAAGATTTGGTACATTTCACTCCATGATGTTAAAGTAGTCTCCGAATTACTTCATGGTCAAATCGGTCTGTCAAAGACCTTGTCAAAGTTGAAGTATTATATTATTTGTTGGCCAATTGATTATTTTGAATGTAGGGCATACAACCAACTATCATCACTGTTCCCAACCAACAGTGAGGTTAGACAGGGTTGCCCAATCTCTCCGTTTCTCTTTAAATTTGCCATCGATGACATTCTGGAGTCAGCTCTGAAGGATGTGCGTGAAGGTGGTGTAGATCTGCTACCTGGAGATAGACTTTTCGACCTGGAGCATGCAGACGATATCGTCTTACTGTGTGATGGCATGCAGGTTGCCCAAATCGCACTTAATCAGTTGGCGATCAGTGTCTGTAAGTATGGTATGTACTTTGCGCCGTCTAAGTGCAAAGTACTGTTACAAGATTGGCAGGAGCCTGTACCTGCAATCACTCTTGCGGGTGAACCACTTGAAGTTGTTGATAAGTTTGTGTACCTGGTTGGGCAGTTGTGTGAGTGCTGGCGGAGGGGTGACGGATGAGATTTCCAACCGTATAATGAAAGCTAGGGTGGCATACATCAACTTGAGCCACCTATGGCGCCGTCGCGACGTTAGCCTGGCTGTCAAAGGTCAGGTATACAATGCTTCGGTGCGGGCTGCGCTGCTCTACGCATGTGAAACCTGGCCTCTCCGATTAGGCTGAGGACGTTCGGCGACTCTGCGTGTTCGATCACTGCTGTCTCCGCAGGATTGCTTGCGTTCGATGGCATCATCGCGTGAGTAATTCTGAGGTTCGGCGGCGTGTGTTTGTGAACACAGTGGAGATCACCATTCATTGAGTGTCGTCATCTGGAAACACCGGCTCCGGTGGCTTGGGCATGTGCTGCAAATGTCACCCCAGAGGCTTCCGTACAGGTCTCTGTTCGCTAGCCAGCCCTGGAACGGGATGGAAAGGGCGGAGAGGTGGTCAGTCCATGACGTGGCGTCGTGGGATGAAGGATTTTTGTGCTAGATTAGCATCGGTTGGTGTGTCACGACTCCCTGGTTAGGGTCTGAGAGACAGCTCGAAACGTTATCGGATATGGCCAAGAATCGTAATCAATGGCGAACGTGTTGCAATTTCCTTCTTTCTTCCCTTCCCGATGATAGTTAACGAACACTGTTTGAACCTGTTAAGCATGACTGTTTTCCTTCCAGATGAAATTCTTTATCCGTTCTCTACTTATAAATTTTTTTTCTTTTGGTCTATGTTGTTTTATTATTATTGTGTGGCGTATCCTTCTTGGTGCCATATTGTACCAAGTTTTTTTTCTGCGTTTAAATATATATATATATAAGCTGGTCGGAGGCAATCGAAAGGAAGTCGTCGACTTAGCTAAATTTTATGCTTTTTGACATTTGTCAGCAAGGCATACCTGCCAATTTGAAAGAGTTGTCGTCCCCACTAGAGGTGGAAAGCTGTGTCATTTCGTTCTGCAGTCAGAGACGTCACCAGTAAAGTTACTCGAGTTCACAACTGATCTATAGGAATGTAATAAATAAACAAATAAATAAATTGATTGGTCACTAGGGTATTTGTTTGTTTACTTTGTGACCTGTTTTTAACCTTTGCTTTCATAGTTGTATATTATTCATTTGAATTGCTAATTTGTTTTCTCTTTTGCTTTCCGTCTCTCTCGCTCGTTCTACCTGTGATAGGTTTATTGTGGTCGTTATGCTAATTCACATATGGTTGAACACTTTTCATCATCACGACATCCTATTGTCCTTAGTTATGCTGATCTATCGTCATGGTGTTATGAATGCGAATCTTATGTACATAATGAGGTAAGGTGGCTTTATTAAAGATATTAAAAAAAATTTAAATATCAAGTGTTGGTTTGTAGGGATTTGGTTGATTGGTTTCAGGATTTCATCATGATAAGCTGATATTAGTTAGAGAACCATTGGAAAACCTGTAGGGAGTACTGAACAGCTGTTTCGTCAGCCTCGTTTTCGGGACTCTTCAGCAGTACACACTCACCACCAAGGTTCGAACCCAGGACCTTCCGGTTACAAGCCGAACGAGGTCATAGACCATCAAGCCACTGGGACCCGATCCAATAGCCAGCTCACCTTGTAACTAGAAGGTCCTGGGTTCGAACCCTGGCCGTGGATGCGTACTGCTTAGGAGTCAAATACTCGCCGAAGACATTGGCTAGTGGTCGCTCTATGTCATGAATTGGCAAAAGTTAGAATTCAAGGACCATTGGAATGGGTCCCAGTAGCCTAATGGTATACGAGCTCGCCTTGTAACCGGAAGGTCCTGGGTTCGAACCTTGGCGGTGGGTGCGTACTGCTTAGGAGTCCCAAACTAGGACTACACAGCTGTCCAGTACTCCTAGTTGGTTTTCCAATGGTTCTCTAACTAATGTCACCTCATGATGAAATCCTGAAATTTCATTTTGTTTTATTTTGGTTGATAATTATGATGATAATATTAGATCGTTGGAGGCAACCGGCTGCAGGAAGCCTCGTTTGGCCTAAATTTCGTGCTAGTTGGCACTCTTCCAATACAGTTTTACACCAGGTCAGTCGCTAGTCCGAATAGTTCAGTTGTACTGTTCTTGACTGCAAGAGTGGGATGACACCGGTTCCTTTAAAGTTGCAGATGCACCTTGCCGACTGATGAATGCCAACTAGCACGAAACCCATGTGTGGACAAGGCTTCCTGTCGCCTAGCAGCATGGTGGCCACATTGCGCAAATTTGATTGACAGAATTCACTTTGCATCAAACGAAAGACTAGACAAATTACACTAGTTACTGACTAGTGTCCAATCAAAGGATTATGATAATGATGGCTAGAAGTGGATTTGATACAAAAGAGCTTCGTCCCGTCTTGGGACTCGTCAGGACTATAGATGGACTTTTCTACATTCCTGTGATAGTGACTTAGTAATGGTATCTCTCCACCCGAAGAGACTCTAAATCAGCATCCATTGTGTCAAACATTAAATAAAGAAAGTTTCACCCATTGGGGTTCATGAGAAGAACGTCGTAATCTTATGTTTTCCTTGTATTCACGCTTAACCTCCCTACAATGTGAGACAACTAAACATTTTTTATTATAGCAGCATATCACTAGTAAGCTAAACGCTATTTACTTGAATTTCAATCATTTTATCAATTCGTCATTTTGAGAAATAAATGTATTCACAAAAGACGGTTTCAGCGAATATGTTGTCAACTAGGCTGTACATTCGTTTGTTAAATATGTAGTAAAAGGGTAAAACACTTACAAACCTATTAACCGTCGAGAGTCAAGTTTTGGACGAATAAGAAAATTACAAATAGGGATTAAAAATGCAAGAATAATAGATCATAGGAATTTGTTAAAAAGACGGTTGCAGGTGTTATGTACTCGTCGAGTAGTTAATAGTCCTGACGCGAAAAGAGGGAAATCACAAGACCACCAGGTTTACAATGATACTTGTATTTTCCAGACAAGGAAAATAAATGTCACACAAGAGTGTGAGTGAAATGGTACGCAATGTACGAAAACGCGTGGGAACAAGAATGTAGAAGAATGATAAAGCAAGAGTATATATGAAAATGACTAATACACACGATCCTATAAATAGCCAGTCTTAACATGATTGGTTGTAATGCCATGTGATAATAAGGTCATACATGTTTATTTAGTTAGTGGACAGACAAAATCATCTTGTCAGTTACAATGAAATATCGATCCATATACACAGCAAAATATAGCAAAATAGACTGTCAAAAACTAAACACACATCATGTGGATACATATCAGCAGCGAAGAAAATTTTTCTTTTCATCGAAGAAGTTGTCAACCTGACGATACTGTACATTCGTGTATTTCTAGTAAATGTTTTTTGCTATATTTATTCCCCGATATGAATTGAAAACAAACAACAAAATTTAGTAAGGGAAGGATTTAATGAATTCATCAAATTCCGGTAGAACTCTTCCTCAGCTGGATACTCTACATACAGGGATACATATACATATACTATTAGAGATACATTGAGAGATATAAGACTGATAAGCAAATTCACTGCATTTGAATTAATCGTGCTAAACGACATGTGTGAACGTTTCTTTTCAAGTCATGTTCGAATGGATAGTGAGAAGGAAGTATGAGAAATTAAAATTAAGGCATAATACATCACGCGTTAATTACGTCACTTAGATAAACAGTGAGTCATTAAAAAAAGAACTGAGTAATATTAATGGTAACAGTTATCGTAAATGGGTAACAAAGTTCCAGAACTATTTCCGACTATGCACATGGTCCGGGGTTCGATCCCCTGCCGACCCACACATGATATCTATGGTCGGCCTGCAAATTTGGGCTACCAATATCACATGCGGAAAAATCCATACCTGTACCAAAAAAACACGGTGTGGAATCAAGCTGTAATAAAAAAATCAATAAAATGAAAATAAAGTGTAATCGACAGGGAGATCGGATGAAAAACAAACACAGTGAGATGACAATTACTGAGAAACGTGACTGTTTGTGCAATTAGGCATTAAAAGTGTAATAGTAACGAAAGAGGCGTGGAGTTCGGATAAAACACATATGTGCGTCGGTGGCACAGTGGTTAGGACTCTCGCCGACCATGCACATGGTCCGGGGTTCGAGCCCACGCCGACGCACACTTGATATCTATGGTCGGCCTGCGAAATTTGGGCTACCGATATCCACGCTGAAAATTCCATACTTGTACCAAACATACGGTGTGGAATCAAGCTGTAATCAAAAATAAATCAGAAATAAAATAAAAAAATAAATGAGCGCAGATAGGAATTGAGAAACGTAAAAATTACAGAAATAAACATAAAGACTGGATAAGAAAGGTAACAGGATAACTATTATTCATAGGACTGACTTTTTAACGATGGCCATCGTTGGGACAAGAAAGACTTCGATCAGATCTTTCAGGTGACTGTGAAGGACTTTTTCGAATGGAGCTGAATGTCGTGAACTCACCAGAGGGATTATGTTACTGAACTATATACGCCCCTGAGTTCTCCTTTTTGCTAATCATGCTGGATAGTGGTCCCAAATGGCTTTTACAAGCGGATGCATGAATTACTTCTGGAATAGTACTACTATCTATCCTACTACATTTATTTAACCGATCTCGATGTATATTAAACCTTAATATGTGTGTAAAACTTGGAAACTGTAGTGGTAGTAAGTAATTCCATATTAGTTTGTTTATTAGATGTATCACACAGTGAGGAAACAGTGTTATTATTTACTGGATGACACAGTTTCGGACAAATTTTATTGTTCATAATCATTCCATCAGTTATAATCACACGACTTCGAAACTTGAGTTTTATAGTTTTCTTTGTTCTCTCCTATTTGTCGTCTCAGGATTAGTAGAATTCCCTACATGTCCTACTGGACAGGTGTTGAATCATTCCTATTGCACGTGTTGATTTGCAGTTGATTCGATAAGCACAAAGCTTCTGTTATCAATCTCTCCCTTCATTCACCTTGTCACGTTAGATTTTAAAACTGTCATCCTGCCCCATCTTAGCATATGGTTGTGTGTAATTGCATGTAGTGAGTGCTATAGCTGAACTATTCTCTAGATTTCTTATCTTATTTGGGTCAACCAATCTAGATTTCACTGCTAGGTTTTTATGTTCGGCTAGTCTGACTGCTCCTGTTCTACTAGTTTGACCTATGTATTTGACCTGACAATCATTCCAGCAGGCTATTAGACAAACTAAATTGTTTTGTTTTAAAGGCTCTATCGGCAGGATCCTTTAACCGACAAAGTTTGTTTCTAATTGAGTTTGCAGGTTTGAATGAACAAACTAATATGGAATATATTAAACTTTGTAATTTTATTAACTTGACCCTTGACCCAAAAATAGTTCTGAAAACTTTCTTATTCATCTCATATAAATACACGACTATACAGCCCGAGTTGATGACTTTTTCTTTGTTGAGAAGGCAATTTTCTTCGCTATAACCATCTTTTGAATAATTCTTGTGATCTAAGTAGATCTAATTAGAAAATTGATCGTGTTTTAATGACCCCACGGTAAAGACAAAGGTTGGACCTCACGTGATGTAATCATAAATTGTTTTAAAAATTTTTTTAACCACATTGTTCCTATGGTCTGGTCTATAGACAGAGGTGACCTCAGAATATGGAACCTCTAACCCTTTCATTTCTCTCTGTCTCTCTCCCTCTTTCATATATCAACATATACCAAGAGGAATGATCTGGTCAAACTTTCATTTAAACTTAGTTAGTATGCGGATTACTAAGGTCATCAGTTCTGCAACTTTCTCACCTATTTACTAGACAACTTCTTTGTCGAATAGACAAAGTTTCCCTTTGCTACACACACCGTCTTTTTTAAATATTTCCTATGATTCAAAATAATTCCTTGTTGACCTTTTGACCTTATAATGTCTAGAAAGAATTAAATTTGACCCACAATAAGTGGTGGAGCATTTTGTATTACTCCTTTGTCTGATTATTATTGACATGAAACGGTCGAACTCTTTTGCTGTATAGACTTCTACGATAAACTCCTCTTCAATGCCTTGCTTCACTATTGAATAACGCTTGTCAATTGAAATAATGAGTGTTGAATTTGAATCTCGGAAGGAACATCATTCCTCACAAGGGATGGGGGTACATCCAGATGATGAGTCCTAAAGAGGACGAAACCTGCGTACTGGGTTCCACTGTTTACCATTAACAGCTAATGAATTCTGAGTCAATGATGTCGAATTGTATCGAGCATGTTTTATCGTTCTCAGTCGTATCAGTTTCTTCGATGTCGCGCATTACACCATCCTGATTAACGCCAATAAGCACGGAACTTATGAATTGTCTCCAACCTCCTAACTATCGTATGACGACATTTCAGACTTCAACCATTGAATGAAGTCAGTACTCTGGCAATACTGTAGGAGGCTTTAGGCCAGGAAGAGGGTGTATTGTGATGATATATATTTTCACCCTTCGACAGATTCTGGGACATAGGCTTACTTACTCCGATGCCCAACAATAGCCATGTTTTTTCACTTGAAGGCGGAATTCGAACGTGTCGACCAAAGGCTGCTATGAAAATGTTTAGTCTTAAATGAAGTGCTGAAAAAGTACATCATCTAAACTAATGAAAACCAGCGTTTTCCTCCAGAGATGCCCAATATCCCCATTTCTGTTTAATTTCATCATAGATACGTATGTATCAGTTAATAAATGGGCCCGTAATTGCCTGTAGCGACTTAGACATTAAGTCGTTATCAGGCTCTATAGTCTTGTTGACTTAGAGTATGCGGATGACATTCTCCTGATAGGTGAAGACACTGATGCACAGGATTTAAAGTACTTGAATTATTATTATTATTTATTATTATCATTCCCTTGTGTCTCTAGTCCTCTTAAGCGAGCTCCACGATTGCCCATAGGCTTTTATTCCCCTCCTCACTGTCTCCTTCATGTCACCCTCAGACGTACAACACATCCTTCCTAAATCGGGTTCCACTTGAGGGTATACCTGATGCCTACCTGATATCACTCAGAGGTCTTGTCAGCGTGTCTCTAATCCATCTCGATTTCCTTTAGAATATTTGTTAGGTAATAAGTTCTTGGTTAGTTGGCTGATTGGCTAATCCGATCTTCAGTGTCGAGTCAAATCAGCTGTATTCGAGGATATTGTTGCACAATATACATATATTGTCCATTGCTTTGTCTTTTTCCACCCACTCAATTCTCGCAATTATTATATTTTCCTTTCTTTCTTTTTTGCATTTTACTATGTACACAGGCATTACTGGAAATGAAGCGAGCAGCGCATCGAGCAAAATTTGGTGTGGAAATGCCAGGCTCTTAAATTGTTTCTTTTTTTCTCTCCCCGCCAATCCCATACTTTTTTTGGTGGTGCCTTCTTTTACACACCGATGTGTGTATATGTGCGTGTTTGTGCTTGCTCGTGAGTGAGTGAGTGGTGACTGTGTAAATCCGTGTTGTGAATTACTGCATTATTGTTTAAACAAGACAAACTATACACACTACACAGAGACTGTCTCATTCTTATTGTTATTGTTACCATGAATGTTCTAATCTTATGGGTTTTTTCTCTTTTCTCCCGGCGGATCTCTCTGTTGCTCTCTCCAGTCTTATTATTATGATGATAATTTCAGGTATTTTATGATTCCCAGATCTGTCTGCACTTAGGTAGGAATATTTCAATCTTTTCAGTCTTCTATTCAATCCTTCGCTGTCACTGTCCCTCTTTCTCATCACCATCACCGACGGTAGGACCGTCAGATCACAGGTCCAATCTCCGCACTCATCCCCCTCCCCTCTGATTGAACTATCATATACATTCCACATATCAACCACTCACTCACATACCCACACACGATGTATCCTGTTGTCATTATTGTTGCTCATGTTTCTGTCGTCCTGTTTTTTCTATTTTGTAACTTCAATAGTCCGGGGGGATGGGATTGTATGTTATCGGTGAGCACACACACAGTGGTGTTTCAATTTATTATCTACCAAAGTTCGTTTTTCTAGAAAAGATTTATTGTAAAAGAGCTTTAAAAAAAACAAAAAGAAACCCCTTTTTTCCGTGTGAATTGATAGAAATCAAAAAGATGAATACTATCTCTGATTAAGTACAAATTCTTTTCTTCTGTTTTCCCCTGTTGTTATTGTTGTAGTTAAAATTCTGTTCCGCGTTTTGTTTACCTTGTTTTTGTGTGCGTCTGTCTGTCTGTGTTTGTTGTGTGTGTGTGTGTGATTTAATTAACAGTAGTACAGCTTTCATGTGCGTCGTTGGCATAGCGGTTAAGACGCTCACCAGCCATGAACATGGTCCGAGGTTCGATTCCCGGCCAGCGCACTCCTTTACCTCACTCAGCCAGAAGTAAAGCTGGTAAAGAGGGAAGGTTGGGCACGAGGCTAGCAAACCCCATCCTGTAAAAATAAACACTGCTACAGAAACTCCAGTCCTCTAGCTTGAATCCCTATGTTCCACTGGGAACGTGAAGGAAAAAAACAGCTTTCATGCACCCTGAATGAAGAGTGGTTGGGTGGTGGTGTTGGTCCATCAGGATAATAATAATAATGATTTACTTTTTTTTGGCAGGATGCTTGCCAACTACTTTGTAACCTCGAAAGTGAGGGGAAGTTTGGGCGGGGCATGAGGTGGGCGGTTAGTAACCCACCCTACACCCTTGTGAAATCAGCAACACCGCTACTGAAACTTCAACGCTTATATATATATATATATATATATATATATATATATTTGATTTGGAACTCAAAGAAATGGAATAAGGAAGTCTAGAGGCGTCTTATGACGATGATCGTCTTTAATGTTGTTGTTGTTATTTCAGGGATCGAGGCGTCTTTTTTTTTGTTTTCCTGCACGTTCCCAGTGGAACATAGGGCTCGAAGCTAGATGGTTGAAGTTTCTGTAGCAGTGGTGATTATTTTTTACAGGATGGGGTTGCTAGCCTCATGCCAAACCTTTCCTCTTCACCAGTTTCACTACTGGCTTAGCGAGGTAAAAGAGTGCGCCGGCCGGGGATCGAACCCCGGACCATGTGCATGGTCGGCGAGCGTCCTAACCGCTATGCCATCGACCGAGGCGTTACACACTAGGAATCAAGGTTTAGTTGATACTATAGGGAGTATAGTCGTTCTAGGTGAAGATGGTTCATAAAATGAAGCGTATCTATTCCCATCACCTTGAGTAAAAAGCGTAGCATTTTTGACATCCGATTCGCCAATGTCAATTGTTAGACGATGATGATTTTTTTTTCAGAACTGGTCTGTACTGACTCTTAGTTTAGGAATAGACAGTAATATTGAATATGTTGACCACTCGACTTATTATGGAAGGTCTGCCAACCATATAATGTACTGATTCCTAATGGTCAATGAAGGTCCCGAGTTCTACCTCCCTGGTTGAGGGTAGTGGATGCGCTTTTTTGTAGAGTCACGAAATAGGACGAAACTGCTGCCTAGTACTCCTTGGTTGTCAATATTCTATCTGATAAAATATTAGTTCATGATGAAATCTATCAATTGAAATCTTTGACTCAGGCATGATATCTAACTATCCAGCAAAGGGCGTGTTTACTATGCAGTATGCCGCTGTATCCTTTTTTGTAATTAAGAGAGACAAGTGGAGGATATGAAAAAGCTGGCCATCTTCGACTATCAACGATTGTGTGTTCTGCCTCTCATGGTGAGAAATTTTGAAGTTCGATAAGGACGAAAAGTCGATCGAGAAGCTATATCCATTGATAAAAAGGGTTATGCATGCTAAGGCACTGCACTGCCTTCCTCTCCCAGCAGTTTTTAGGTAAAATAAAATAAGGCTGGAAAGGATTTATGGATTATTATTATTATATGATTATTGTTCCCTTGGGTTCCTAGTGTAACATAGGGCTTCTACTGTACGTCTCCACTTGCTTCTATCTTCCTTCTCCTGTACTTTTCACATGCCTCCATCTTAGTCCATACTGTTTCAACTCCCCTCTCTTCACACGATCTCCTCCGCGTCACCCTTGCACTGACATCCCACTCGCCGCCGCTTCCCTTTCGACCTGGTTCCACTCGAGTAATGGCCTGACGCTCGCGCGATATCACCCAGTGGCCTACTCACAACGAATGTCCAATCCATCTCCACTTTCTCCTGCATATTTGTTGGGCGATCGATTGGTTCTTGTTCTGTTTGTTTGTTCCCAGCCATAGTTTCTTGTTGGTGATTCTTTCCGGCCTGGCCATCTGATCTTCAGTATAAAGCCAGCGAAGACAGTTATTGATAAAGGTCACGTCTGCAACAGGCTGTTGGAAATATTCTTTGTGACCCACCCGCCAAGTTTCTGATCCGTATAGAAGAGCTGACTGACTTGACGTTTTTATTGAAAATCCGACTGGATTTTGTTGTTGATGCCGGCTGGCTGAGTGACGAAGATTTCCAGACTGGTTGTTTCAGGTTGATGAATGTGTTTCTCGCGATTTTCCCAATTCTCGCTCGATTTGACATCCTCGTCCGTTCCGACTGCCTGTAGTTGAGACAGTGCTCCCTAGATAAGTGAATGAAGTAACCTTCTTCGACCAGTTTGTCGGTTTTCGCTTGTAGGTCTTCGATTTTGTGTGATATCAAAGAAATCGTCCGCGAAATCCAGGTCTCCTAAGTTCTTCACGTTGGTTCAGACAGGATGTCCCTATCTTCTCGTTTCCCACTCACTGTCTGACGCATAATCCACTCCACCACAATTAGGAATATCATTGGTGATAATAAGCACTGTGTTTACTCCAAACACCTCGCTGAGTTTTCCGTTGTCAAATCAAAACATGGCGTCCATCTATGAATTCCATGAAATTCTAAAAACCAATGAATGGAAACTGACTGTTGGTGAAGTGAGTCGTAGTCGTTCTGACAATGGAACACATGCATTCGAAATGCTAGTTGTATTGTAGAAAAGATCTTCTTTTAATGTTTGTCAACTTACACCATCTTTATTGCCGACGAGTAATCTCATTCATTGTCTGTTAGAAGATAAACCTGGTGGGTGCGTGCTGTCGAGTAGCTCCAAACTAGGATGAAGCAGCTGCCCAGTACTCCCTGGTTTTCAGTGGTTGGTTCTCTAACTCATGTTATTCCGTGATCAAACTTCAAACATATCAAATCCCTACAAAAACTCCTGAAAAACTGTCTAATTATCTGCTAAAAGCAAGACTCTGAGATATAGTCGTCTTAGCAGGTGCCTTCAATGCTCAAGTAGGGAAGTTGTGCCAATCAGAGAGGCATGCCGGTGGCACATACGGTGTTCTATGCTGAGGAACCAACAACAGTCAACGTCTTCTACAGTTCTGTTCAAATAATCATCTATTCCCGGTCAGCACTAACTTTAAACATAGAGACAGGCATGGCCTAACCTGTCGGTCTCCATAATCAAAATAACGATGATCTCAAATAGACGACATAGCGATGAGCTGTCGATCACGAGGGTTGGTGGGAGAATAACGCTCCTTCTGGAACTTTTGTATAGGCTCTGACTACACCTCACGCCATATATGTATGCGCCTACGATTAGACGACACAGAAAACATACAGCGAAGAAGCCGTGACGCTTCCAGGTTGGTCAGAACACAAATTCCCTATACAAGAAAGAAATAGTCAAACGCATATCTGGGATTGACAGCAAGACTCATCCTGGGGAAGACTGGCATAATATCCCGTCAGCTACAGAGAGAGAGAGAGAGAGAGGTAAAGGCTGTTGATGAAAACGTAAAACCAAAGGTTAGAAAGTGCTAGTTTGTTTTTGCTGCTGCTTCATTGGAACTGACTGACGCAAGAAAACTTATTCGGATAGCCTCCTGGCATGATGAAGAGCGAAAGCTGCTCAAACACAAACTGACCAACAGTATTCGCAATGACCACGTACTCTAGTGGGCGACAAAAGCAACACAGATGGATTAGACATAGGCGATAGGTAACACCAAACAAAACAACTATTTATCCTTATTGGGAAAACAGTTCACAAAGCGTAGATGATAAGAGAGAGAGAGACAGTCTCCGAAAAAGGTGGTGCCGTTATTAGTTATCAGGACAGACGACTGGAACGCTGGGGAGAGCAATTTAACTGGTATACAGCCACGCCTAGCCAGAAGCAACTAACACTTACCTGAAAGAGATGTAGACATCAATCCTCCACCTGTGAGACTAGAAAGGCTTTCTCTAACCTGAAAGGAGGCAAAACAGCAGGTCCCAGTGGAATGACTCCAGAGATGTTAAAAAACGGTTCTGAGGAACTGGATTAACCAATGTATTAAATAATAACTGAGAATCAGAGACAGTTCCGTTAGGTTGGTGTAAGTAACCGAATATCCCAGTATACAGGAAGGCAAGTCTTCATGTCATAATCATCATAGGGGGATAAGATTGACTAATATTGTATCTAAAGTTCTAGCCTCAAAAATCATGCTCAGACTAAGTGGTACTTACTCGTGAGAAACACCAACCCGAGAAAAATAGGTAGGCCGAATAAGCCAAGAAGAGAGTGTACTGATTATATATATTATTCATCAGTCGGGAGATTCTGGAACATACTTTCCAGTGCGGCGCCCAACAACAATAGCCGTGTTTCTCTACTTGAAGGCGGAACTCGACTCTGTCGACAGACAGGTGTTATGGAAATGTTTGACTGAGAAGGAAATCCCGAGAAAATACATCTCACTGATCAAGTCACTCTACTCGAACTCAATCAGTTGTGTAAGAGCTTATGGAGGGAGAGTTGTCATCTGAACTGATGACAACCATAGACGCCCACAGTGTCTATTTTTGTGTAAATTTAGGGATAATATTGGCTAGTGCCAGTCGCCATATGTCATGAATTAGCACAAGTTGGAATTCGTGGGCTGACCATTGGATCATGTGCTAGTGGCTGAATGGTCTACGAGCTCTTCTTGTAACCGGAATGTCTAGGGTTCGATCTCTGGAGGTGGGTGAGTGCTTCTGCATAGACCGAAACTAGGCTGACGAAACAGATGGCGGTTCAGTACTCCCTGTCTAGTTTTCATTTTTCTCTAACCAATGTCAGATCGTGATGAACATCCTGTAATCTGTCAAATCTCTTAAAACCAGCACTTGAATAAGTAATGATGACAGTATGGTGCACCAGGTCGGGTGTGAGGACAAATACTCGCAGAAGACATTGGCTAGCGGTTGCGCTATATCGTCAATTGGCAGAAGTTAGAATTCTTGGACTGGCTGTTGGATCGAGTCCCAGTGACTTAATGGCTTACGAAATCGCTAGCCTTGTAACCAGAAGGTCCTAGGTTTGAACCCCGCCAGTGAGTGCTTACTGCTCAAGAGTCCCAGACTAGAACGAAACAGCAGTCTAGTACTCCCAGGTTTTCCAATGGTTCTGTAACTAATGTCAGCTCATGACGAGATCCTGTAACCAATCAACCAAATCCCTACAAACCAACACTTGAATAAGTAATAATGACACTGTCGAATATTTGACTGCACTTTTTGATGTGGTATTGTTCTCTGAGCTGGATGGTTAATTTGCGAAGCTTTCATCACCCTACTGGGTGACATCTTCAGCGCATACTTCAATTTGAAGTGAGCTTTTAGATTTCTCCACGAGTTTATTAATCATCTCTCCTGGTGACTTTGGACCTGTTTGGTTATTTATGTGTGTTTTCACATCTTCTAGGTTACTTGTATTGGAACTGACTGTTTCTTTGATTTGAACTTTGACCCTTTGTGTGTGAAGTTTCTTTCTTATTGGTTGATAAATTTTGTCTATCTCGATGTGTCTATTGATTGATGATTCACTGGAATGCCAAGCTTCTAAAATTCCCTAGCATTCTTCTTGTTTCCTTTGTCTAATATTTGAACGTTGTCCCAGTCGAATTGATGTCCGTGGTTGTCTGTATGTAGTGATATGAGGGAGTGGATATCATGTCTTTTGACGGCTAGCTTATGTTCGTGGATACGAAGACGAAGGGGACGTCCACTTTGGCCAATGTAGTTTTTTTCGCAGTTGTTACAATTTACTTTGTAGATGATGTTGAGTCTTTTGGTTGACATAGAATTGAGTGAAGCGACTTTGTTGGTTTGTGTACGACGTCAATTCCTAAAGGTTTGAAGAGTCTTGTAGTGATTTCTGAGATATCCTTTATGTATGGTAAGGCGATTTTCTTTGTGTTCTCCTTGGTGGCTTTTGCTTTGGTAGGTTGGCTTGGAGGTATATGTCTCTTGATGAAATTCCGTGGATATCCATTCTTTTGGAAGACGTCCATGAGATAATTTTCTTCAATTTTCCTTAAGGTGGGAGTGCTGCAATGAGTCCTTGCTCTCTTGAATAGTGTTTGTATGCAATTCCTTTTGTGTGTTATTGGGTTGTTGCTGTTGTAATTTAGGATTTGGTCTGTGTGAGTTGATTTCCTATAAACTTGAGTTTCTAACTCCCCTGTGGTTGTTCGCTTGACTAAGACGTCCAAAAATGGTATTTTGTTCTCGGATTCCTCTTCTCTTGTGAATTTGATGTCGTTGAAGACGTTGTTTATTAAGTTGTGAGTTTTATCTAACTCGTTTCTTTTGATTACTACAAATGTGTCGTCGACGTAGCGTATCCAAATCTTGGGTTTGATCTTTGGTAGAATTATGTTTTCGAGTCTTTGCATCACTGCTTCTGCAATCAAACCTGATATTGGCGATCCCATGGGTGTTCCTTTGACTTGTTCATATATTTGGCCGTTGAATTGGAAGTATGTTGTTAGGCATAGATTTATGCATTCCATCCAGCTTGTGTGTTGCATTTTTGATTGTTGTGGAAGTTGTTCGTCGTTGCTAAGTATTTGTTCCATGGTTTCTTTTGCTAGTTTTTGTCCGATCGAGGTATATAATGCTGTCACATCGAAGGATACCATTATTTCTTGTTCATCTATTTGAATGCCTCTGATTTTCTCTAGGAATTGGATAGCAGAGTTCCATACAAACATTGGATAACCGCATCCAAAGGACCTTAAACAAGTTCGCGAAAACTGGACAGATCACAAAACAAGACCAATGGCGACTGAAATCCAATGGACTAGTCCTACCTCGATTCTACGGCAGACCCAAAATACACAAGGCAAACACCCCGTTACGACTAATTGTATCACACCCAGGAACTCCAACTAATAATTTATCCAAAGAATTATACAGAAAACTAAAACACCTAACGGAATCTTGCGATCACTCCATCAACTCTGCTATCCAATTATAGTGCCATTTTTTCCGAGATTGTCTCACTGATAATTTGTCTTCTCCCACCCGTTTCCCTGATGAGTATAAAGAGTTGCCTGGTGTTGCCTATCCTCGAAGCTTTCTCCATCTCTTTGGCTTTTGTCACCCACCACTGTTCACGGTCCTTGCGGAGACTTTTGGTAAGTTTCCTCTTGTGCAGCTTTCGCTCCTCATTGAATTCGGAGCTCGCCGGTATAAGTCTTCTAGCATCTATCAGTTCGGATGAGGCGGTGGAGATCCAGTGGTTTTTACTCACCTTTGGGTTTACCTTATTCACAGCTTTTACAGCTGTATCTATGGCTGACTGGATATTTTTCCAAGCTTCTTCAGGGTGAGTACAGCTGTCGAACTCAGATATGCGTTTAGCTAGTTCTCCCTCAAATATGGATTTAGTTTCTTGATCGAGCTGGAGACGTGATGGTTTTACCGCCAGCTGTTTCCTACGTCCGTTCAGTCGTAAGCACACACGAGCGCGGACCAGTGCATGGTCGGTATCTACACACGTGTTCCAGAAGGAGCGACAACCTCCTACCGACCCACGCCAACGATAGCTTATTGCTATGTGGTCCATTTGTGTCCAGCGTTGGTTAGATGAAGGGGGTCTCCAAGTCAAACAGTGTCTCTCCTTGTGTTTGAAGTTAGTGCTTACGAGAAACAAATGATTATCAGAACAGAACTGTAGTAGACGGTCACCGTTGTCGGTTCGCTGACACGGAACTCCATAGGTGCCACCGACATCCTTCTCAGGTTGACACAATTTCCCTACTTGAGCGTTAAAGTCACCAGCTAGAACGACTATGTCTGAGCGTTTAGCCTTTCCCATCAAACTAGACAGCTTTTGGTAGAACTCATCCTTCGTTTCATCTGAACTGCAGTCAGTGGGGGCGTAGGCGGAGATTACGCAAAGGCATCGGCGAGTAGTGCAGTCCTTCCTCCTTTTTACTGATCCGTTCAGACGGACAGCACACATTCGGCTATCTACCGGGATCCAGTCAAGCAGTGTCTTTTCTGCCCTAGTGCTCAAAGCTATCCCTACGCCAGCTAATCCTCGTGAACTAGCTGTGGCATCTCCTGACACCCTCAAGGTGAATTTCGCAGATTCAACCTGTTGGCCAGGTGGGGTTAGGTGAATAACCACACTTGGGTCTTGTATGCGTGTTTCTGAAACACAGCATACATCAATGGCTCGTGATGCCAGGGTCTTGGTTAGTGATGCTTGTTGTCCTATTTGGTAAAGTGTCCTAACATTAAGAGCTCCTATATGAAATTGGTGGCGCGGCTTTAAGAGGCTGTCGGTGGTGGTTTTTTGGCTTCCATCGTTTTCAGTGGACGCAGAGTGGAAAGGAAGTGGAGAGCTATCAAGTCGAGGAATTGCATCAGTGGAAGGAAGGCAAGATGATAGAGATGAAGATGAAAACAAAGATGAGTGAGTAGTAGAGAGGTTTCGCGTGCGTTTCGGATTGTGAGGGCGATTGTTACTTCCCGGCTGCCCACACCGTGGAAGTTGGTTGAGTGACCGCAGAGCCCAGGGGACAACTGCTTGAGGCCGGTCACACGCGGCCTGTTTTTGTTTGTTCCCTTTTGTTTGGTGTGCCTCAGTAGCATACTTATCACTCCTGCCCTGTGACACGGCAGCAGGGAGCGCGGTCGTTGTTAATCCGGGCCACGGCCGATCCGGCATGAAATTTTGTGATTTTGTATTGGTCATGATGTTGGATTGGGTAGCTGCTTTTTGTTTAACCGCTATCCAAACAACCTTTCTGGCATGGTAGGACCTCAAGAGACATAAGTCTCAGCCAGTATAGCTTGAATAGATCATTGCGGTGTTCAAGCCCGACCACCACGTCAAGGTAGCAGCTTTCGGTCGGGACGTGTGTACTGCTCATCAGTTCGCTCCGTCCTTCTCTATGACTCTGAAACATGGCCAATACGCGTCGAAGACATGAAAAGGTTGACTCCTTTCGATCATAGATGTCTGCGATCTCTGTCTCACGTTAGGTGGTTTCACAAGGTAAGTAATGTTGACGTTAGGCGTAGAGTGTTGGGCAAAGAGGGAAAATCAATCGACGAGGCTATAAAGTTACATAGACTGAGATGGCTAGGTCACGTGCTGCGCATGCCTAACCACCGCCTCCCCCGACGGGCATTGCTAGCTGATATAGGTGCAGGTTGGAAAAGAGTAAGTGGTGGTCAAACAAAAACATGACATCAATCCATGAAATCCTTGACAGTTAAACTGAGTCAGGTGGGGAGATGCAGACTTCCGGGTTGGGGTCCTCGGGACTCTAGGAATCAATGGCTGGAGACAATAGGTTACATGGCTCAAAGTCGTTGTCAATGGCGCAGATGTATTCAGTCTCTGTAATCCTTCATATTCCTTTTTACCATTACCACCCACCCTATTTCACTCTTATACTTGTCAGACTGTATTGATTCTCTTCACTCATCTTCTTGTCTACATCTGTGTGCGATCTGGAACGTGGCAACTCGAACTGGTACACTTCGGTGCCAAGTTCTATGTTGAATCCAGACAGACAGACAAATTGTCAACGGTATCAGTCGACAACGTCTTTAACCGACTCATTTGTTGTTTAGAAAAGAAAAGTGGTACTGTATGTAGTCATATTTGGATATTAAAAGACACTGATTGAAGACTTGGTGCGTATTCCATTGCTGATTCTGATTTTGAACATTCTTAGTAACCTCTTCACCTAAGTGCCTATCCCCCTTCTTATATACATTCTCCCTGATCCCATCCATTATCAATCTATTTCTCCTTGTTACTTTACTGGCATGTCTAATTTTTTGTCTCCTAACATGATGGATTCTACATTCATCTGTCTGTATGTTAGATGGTTGAATGATGAAACTGACAGGGAAACATGAAACTAGGCTCTGGTGCTTCTTGTTGGTATTTCTCATTAGATAAGCGTGTCTGTAATGTTGTAGCTGATAACCGTTCACACTGTGAGATTCAAGCCCACACCAACCAGGATAACAGTCAGAGATGTTTCCCATTTTGAGTTCTGCCGGCTCACGACTGACCACCACCTACTAGGGTGTAAACTGTATCATCACATTGAATTTAGTCCTTTGTGAAATGTCTCTTACTTCTTCAATGTATTTAAGTTGAGGTTGATAGTTTTCATGACATTTCATAATGCGTCAGTGGTTCCCTAGTGGAATGCTTGCCAGATAGCTAGCTAGCTACTCAGGAGGTAAAAGGGATGGTTGATTTCCGTCCCGATGCACTCCGAATCCACCGCTAAGCTGGTAGTAATCCCGGAGGAGAGGGAGGAGTAGGCGTGAGGCTAACAACCCACAACCTCGTAAAAATAATACCACCACTAGAGTGTAAGTGAACAGCAGACATCCCACACAGAATCATCTGAGTTATGACGAAATCTCTCTTCAGCCTTGTCAATGACTTGTCGTCCTTGGATTTCATTCTCTAAACTTCGACTTGAATAAGTGAATAATCAGACAGGTGTTAGAACACAAACGCAAACAACTCGTACCTTCCTCTTCACTCGCTCAACAAACTAATCCAAAGCACCAATCACTACTACACGTCATGGACTAACCCTTACAATCACGTGTAAGACAACTACGCTATCTTCACATAGCAATACACCACAATACCCCAACACTAGGCCATACAACACCTACACAACTAGATATCCATTCGCCAGTATGACACTAACGCAATTCACCGCCTAGTTATCTCGTCGAACGGAACACAGAGCAATCAGTTTCACTACTTCACACACACACGATCTCAACACATTCAACTCACACAACCTCATACAATGACTCGATAACGCGACATCTCAGAGAATCGGTCCATCAATAACAACGTCAGAGGGAAATGATAATTTATATTGAAAAAAACGACAACAATGAAAGCAGTAGTAGTAGTCATAGTAGGAGTAGTTGGACAACAATTATTTAAGCATCTTCAATCTCCTCTTCAAATTCACCCTCCTCCTCGGCCGTTGCATCTTGATACTGTTGGTACTCACTCACCAGGTCATTCATGTTCGACTCAGCCTCCGTGAACTCCATCTCATCCATACCCTCACCAGTGTACCAGTGCAAGAAAGCTTTACGACGGAACATAGCAGTGAACTGTTCAGACACACGCTTGAACAACTCTTGGATAGCTGTGCTGTTCCCAATAAATGTCGCCGACATCTTCAATCCACGAGGTGGGATGTCACAAACAGCCGTCTTCACATTGTTCGGAATCCACTCAACAAAGTAACTCGAATTCTTATTCTGAACATTCAACATCTGTTCGTCAACCTCTTTCATTGACATCCGACCACGGAAGATGGCAGCCACCGTCAAATAACGTCCATGTCGTGGGTCACACGCCGCCATCATGTTCTTCGCGTCAAACATCTGCTGTGTCAACTCAGGAACAGTCAATGAACGGTATTGTTGACTACCACGACTTGTCAGCGGTGCAAAGCCAGGCATGAAGAAGTGGAGACGTGGGAAGGGAACCATATTCACTGCCAACTTACGCAAATCAGCATTCAATTGACCGGGGAATCTCAAACACGTTGTCACTCCTGACATGGTTGCACTCACCAGATGGTTCAAATCACCATATGTTGGAGTTGTCAACTTCAGAGTCCGGAAACAGATGTCGTACAGGGCCTCATTGTCGATACAATAAGTCTCGTCTGTGTTCTCCACCAACTGATGGACGGAGAGCGTTGCATTATACGGCTCCACGACTGTATCCGAGACCTGAAAGACCACAAATACTCTTGTCAACAAACATCAATACTTCAATAATACAACGGTCTAGGTCACTAACTAACAACACCTCCCCTATTCTACAAAACATCTATTAGTAAGTCAACACATCTCACACTATAAGAATTAAACTTGTACACTGTGGTTAAGTATAATTCCATTATGGCTAAAATTTATTTTGATCAAGTCTCAGTCTTACACAGTATTATTTACTGGTGACGTTTCAAGCACAATTTATTGCTCATAATCACTGATATGATTATGAGACTTTATCAAAATAAAAAATCTACCTATAATGGAATTACACCTTAAACTATTCAATACGTGATACCAACTCGAACTAAATTATCAAATTTATGGACACTAACACTGCAACTCTCAAGGCAAAAACTGAACAGCACTTACCTTCGGCGAAGGAACAACTGAAAACGTGTTCATTATCCGGTCAGGATACTCTTCGCGTATCTTCGAGATCAACAGTGTACCCATTCCAGAACCAGTACCACCACCGAGTGAGTGAGTCAACTGGAAGCCTTGAAGACAGTCACACGACTCCGACTCTTTCCTCACCACATCCAACACCGAGTCAACCAACTCAGCTCCCTCTGTATAATGGCCTTTCGCCCAATTATTCCCAGCGCCACTCTGACCAAATACAAAGTTATCCGGACGGAACAGTTGTCCGAAAGGTCCAGCACGGACGCTGTCCATTGTCCCAGGTTCTAGATCCACCAGGATAGCCCGTGGGACATACTTTCCACCAGATGCCTCGTTGTAGTAGACATTAATGCGTTCCAGCTGCAGATCAGAATCACCATGATATGTCCCCGTTGGATCGATTCCATGTTCATCTGAGATGACTTCCCAGAACTGGACAATTTAAAGGTGGACATGGACAAAGGGTATTAGTGAATGCACAAAGTCCAGTAGAACATGAAAATAATAAGGTGTTGTGTATGTATGTGTTTCGACATACCTTGGCACCAATCTGGTTTCCACACTGACCAGCTTGAATATGGACAATCTCTCTCATGACAACCGGTCACTAAGACGGAAGTACGCGAAACGAAAGCAAAAACTACAGCTTAGCGTCAGTAGCAGACTTGCTAACCAATTTAATCCATTCATTTCGAAATAAATGGATTAAATTGGTTAGCAAGTCTGCTACTGACGCTAAGCTGTAGTTTTCGCTTTCGTTTCGCGTACTTCCGTCTTAGTGACCGGTTGTCATGAGAGAGATTGTCCATATTCAAGCTGGTCAGTGTGGAAACCAGATTGGTGCCAAGGTATGTCGAAACACATACATACACAACACCTTATTATTTTCATGTTCTACTGGACTTTGTGCATTCACTAATACCCTTTGTCCATGTCCACCTTTAAATTGTCCAGTTCTGGGAAGTCATCTCAGATGAACATGGAATCGATCCAACGGGGACATATCATGGTGATTCTGATCTGCAGCTGGAACGCATTAATGTCTACTACAACGAGGCATCTGGTGGAAAGTATGTCCCACGGGCTATCCTGGTGGATCTAGAACCTGGGACAATGGACAGCGTCCGTGCTGGACCTTTCGGACAACTGTTCCGTCCGGATAACTTTGTATTTGGTCAGAGTGGCGCTGGGAATAATTGGGCGAAAGGCCATTATACAGAGGGAGCTGAGTTGGTTGACTCGGTGTTGGATGTGGTGAGGAAAGAGTCGGAGTCGTGTGACTGTCTTCAAGGCTTCCAGTTGACTCACTCACTCGGTGGTGGTACTGGTTCTGGAATGGGTACACTGTTGATCTCGAAGATACGCGAAGAGTATCCTGACCGGATAATGAACACGTTTTCAGTTGTTCCTTCGCCGAAGGTAAGTGCTGTTCAGTTTTTGCCTTGAGAGTTGCAGTGTTAGTGTCCATAAATTTGATAATTTAGTTCGAGTTGGTATCACGTATTGAATAGTTTAAGGTGTAATTCCATTATAGGTAGATTTTTTATTTTGATAAAGTCTCATAATCATATCAGTGATTATGAGCAATAAATTGTGCTTGAAACGTCACCAGTAAATAATACTGTGTAAGACTGAGACTTGATCAAAATAAATTTTAGCCATAATGGAATTATACTTAACCACAGTGTACAAGTTTAATTCTTATAGTGTGAGATGTGTTGACTTACTAATAGATGTTTTGTAGAATAGGGGAGGTGTTGTTAGTTAGTGACCTAGACCGTTGTATTATTGAAGTATTGATGTTTGTTGACAAGAGTATTTGTGGTCTTTCAGGTCTCGGATACAGTCGTGGAGCCGTATAATGCAACGCTCTCCGTCCATCAGTTGGTGGAGAACACAGACGAGACTTATTGTATCGACAATGAGGCCCTGTACGACATCTGTTTCCGGACTCTGAAGTTGACAACTCCAACATATGGTGATTTGAACCATCTGGTGAGTGCAACCATGTCAGGAGTGACAACGTGTTTGAGATTCCCCGGTCAATTGAATGCTGATTTGCGTAAGTTGGCAGTGAATATGGTTCCCTTCCCACGTCTCCACTTCTTCATGCCTGGCTTTGCACCGCTGACAAGTCGTGGTAGTCAACAATACCGTTCATTGACTGTTCCTGAGTTGACACAGCAGATGTTTGACGCGAAGAACATGATGGCGGCGTGTGACCCACGACATGGACGTTATTTGACGGTGGCTGCCATCTTCCGTGGTCGGATGTCAATGAAAGAGGTTGACGAACAGATGTTGAATGTTCAGAATAAGAATTCGAGTTACTTTGTTGAGTGGATTCCGAACAATGTGAAGACGGCTGTTTGTGACATCCCACCTCGTGGATTGAAGATGTCGGCGACATTTATTGGGAACAGCACAGCTATCCAAGAGTTGTTCAAGCGTGTGTCTGAACAGTTCACTGCTATGTTCCGTCGTAAAGCTTTCTTGCACTGGTACACTGGTGAGGGTATGGATGAGATGGAGTTCACGGAGGCTGAGTCGAACATGAATGACCTGGTGAGTGAGTACCAACAGTATCAAGATGCAACGGCCGAGGAGGAGGGTGAATTTGAAGAGGAGATTGAAGATGCTTAAATAATTGTTGTCCAACTACTCCTACTATGACTACTACTACTGCTTTCATTGTTGTCGTTTTTTTCAATATAAATTATCATTTCCCTCTGACGTTGTTATTGATGGACCGATTCTCTGAGATGTCGCGTTATCGAGTCATTGTATGAGGTTGTGTGAGTTGAATGTGTTGAGATCGTGTGTGTGTGAAGTAGTGAAACTGATTGCTCTGTGTTCCGTTCGACGAGATAACTAGGCGGTGAATTGCGTTAGTGTCATACTGGCGAATGGATATCTAGTTGTGTAGGTGTTGTATGGCCTAGTGTTGGGGTATTGTGGTGTATTGCTATGTGAAGATAGCGTAGTTGTCTTACACGTGATTGTAAGGGTTAGTCCATGACGTGTAGTAGTGATTGGTGCTTTGGATTAGTTTGTTGAGCGAGTGAAGAGGAAGGTACGAGTTGTTTGCGTTTGTGTTCTAACACCTGTCTGATTATTCACTTATTCAAGTCGAAGTTTAGAGAATGAAATCCAAGGACGACAAGTCATTGACAAGGCTGAAGAGAGATTTCGTCATAACTCAGATGATTCTGTGTGGGATGTCTGCTGTTCACTTACACTCTAGTGGTGGTATTATTTTTACGAGGTTGTGGGTTGTTAGCCTCACGCCTACTCCTCCCTCTCCTCCGGGATTACTACCAGCTTAGCGGTGGATTCGGAGTGCATCGGGACGGAAATCAACCATCCCTTTTACCTCCTGAGTAGCTAGCTAGCTATCTGGCAAGCATTCCACTAGGGAACCACTGACGCATTATGAAATGTCATGAAAACTATCAACCTCAACTTAAATACATTGAAGAAGTAAGAGACATTTCACAAAGGACTAAATTCAATGTTGATACAGTTTACACCCTAGTAGGTGGTGGTCAGTCGTGAGCCGGCAGAACTCAAAATGGGAAACATCTCTGACTGTTATCCTGGTTGGTGTGGGCTTGAATCTCACAGTGTGAACGGTTATCAGCTACAACATTACAGACACGCTTATCTAATGAGAATACCAACAAGAAGCACCAGAGCCTAGTTTCATGTTTCCCTGTCAGTTTCATCATTCAACCATCTAACATACAGACAGATGAATGTAGAATCCATCATGTTAGGAGACAAAAAATTAGACATGCCAGTAAAGTAACAAGGAGAAATAGATTGATAATGGATGGGATCAGGGAGAATGTATATAAGAAGGGGGATAGGCACTTAGGTGAAGAGGTTACTAAGAATGTTCAAAATCAGAATCAGCAATGGAATACGCACCAAGTCTTCAATCAGTGTCTTTTAATATCCAAATATGACTACATACAGTACCACTTTTCTTTTCTAAACAACAAATGAGTCGGTTAAAGACGTTGTCGACTGATACCGTTGACAATTTGTCTGTCTGTCTGGATTCAACATAGAACTTGGCACCGAAGTGTACCAGTTCGAGTTGCCACGTTCCAGATCGCACACAGATGTAGACAAGAAGATGAGTGAAGAGAATCAATACAGTCTGACAAGTATAAGAGTGAAATAGGGTGGGTGGTAATGGTAAAAAGGAATATGAAGGATTACAGAGACTGAATACATCTGCGCCATTGACAACGACTTTGAGCCATGTAACCTATTGTCTCCAGCCATTGATTCCTAGAGTCCCGAGGACCCCAACCCGGAAGTCTGCATCTCCCCACCTGACTCAGTTTAACTGTCAAGGATTTCATGGATTGATGTCATGTTTTTGTTTGGCCACCACTTACTCTTTTCCAACCTGCACCTATATCAGCTAGCAATGCCCGTCGGGGGAGGCGGTGGTTAGGCATGCGCAGCACGTGACCTAGCCATCTTAGTCTATGTAACTTTATAGCCTCGTCGATTGATTTTCCCTCTTTGCCCAACACTCTACGCCTAACGTCAACATTACTTACCTTGTGAAACCACCTAACGTGAGACAGAGATCGCAGACATCTATGATCGAAAGCAGTCAACCTTTTCATGTCTTCAACGCGTATTGGCCATGTTTCAGAGCCATAGAGAAGGACGGAGCGAACTGATGAGCAGTACACACGTCCCTTGGTTGATAACCGGATGTCACGCCTACGCCAGAGGTGGTGTAAGTCAGCGAAAGCAGCTCGAGCTTTTCGGATCCGTGCTGAGATTTCATCGCCAATCAGTCCGTTGGTGCTAATACAACTTCCCAAGTAGGTGAAGTGGTCAACATGTTCTATCACTTCACTCCCTATCACTAAGCTAGGAGTTGACGTAGTCCAGTCCTGTAGCAGCATCTTACCTTTTGCAGGGGCGAATCGCATGCCAAACATACGAAGATTGCTGCTCAAGGTGTTCAGAAGACTCTGCTGGATTTTGTCAGCATCCTCCCCTAACAGGACTATGTCATCTGCATATTCTAAGTCCATAAGACTATTCCCTGGTAACAAGTCGATTCCTAAGTCATTACGTTCAGTTAAGGATACTTCCATCAGCATATCTATGATGAAGTTAAACAGAAATGGGGAAAGTGGACATCCCTGTCGGACACCACTGGTTGTTACCAATTCAGATGACAATTCCCCATAAGCCCTTACACGGCTACGTGAGTTTGAATAGAGTGCCTTGATTAGTGCAATGTACTTTCTTGGCACTCCCTTCACAGTCAGACATTGCCATAGTACCTTTCGATCCACGGAGTCGAAGGCCGCCTTCAAGTCAAGAAATATGGCAATTGTTGGACGCCGAAAAGTGTGTCTATGTTCTAGAATCTGTCGAAGAGTGAAGATATGATCTATGCACCCTCTACCTGGTCTAAAGCCTCCTTGATTTTCCCTCGTCTGTTCCTCCCGAGTTCTGCTTAGTCTATGCATGATTACTGAGCCTAGGATTTTAGAGACTATGTTCGTTAGGCTGATCCCCCTATGATTATCACACGAGGACTTGTTTCCCTTCTTTAATTTCGGTATAATAAGTGACTTACCCCAGTCTGATGGAACTGTCTCTGATTCCCAGACTTTGCCTAGTACCTCAGTTAATCTACAAACTAGTATGTCACCCCCATATTTAAACACCTCCGGAATAATTCCGTCGGATCCTGCCGCTTTGCCTCGTTTCAAATTACTGATAGCTTTTGTGACCTCACTTACAGACGGCGGACCAGTGTCTATATCCCATTCGGGTGTGTGCTGGATGTCGGGGAGGTTCAGTGTGGCTGTAGGCAAGTTAAATTGTCCTCAAAGTGTTCTTTCCAGCGTTCAAGGCGTCTATCCTGAGAGCTAATTAAGGAGTCATTTTTCTCAGAAATAGTCTCGCTTATGATTTGCCTTCTCCCTCCCGTTTCCCTGATGAGTATAAAGAGTTGCCTGGTGTTGCCTATCCTCGAAGCTTTCTCCATCTCTTTGGCCTTTGTCACCCACCACTGTTCACGGTCCTTGCGGAGACTTTTGGTAAGTTTCCTCTTGTGCAGCTTTCGCTCCTCATTGAATTCGGAGCTCGCCGGAATAAGTCTTCTAGCATCTATCAGTTCGGATGAGGCGGTGGAGATCCAGTGGTTTTTACTCACCTTTGGGTTTACCTTATTCACAGCTTTTACAGCTGTATCTATGGCTGACTGGATATTTTTCCAAGCTTCTTCAGGGTGAGCACAGCTGTCGAACTCAGATATGCGTTTAGCTAGTTCTTCCTCAAATATGGATTTAGTTTCCTGATCGAGCTGGAGACGTGATGGTTTTACCGCCAGCTGTTTCCTACGTCCGTTCAGTCGTAAGCACACACGAGCGCGGACCAGTGCATGGTCGGTATCTACACACGTGTTCCAGAAGGAGCGACAACCTCCTACCGACCCACGCCAACGATAGCTTATTGCTATGTGGTCTATTTGTGTCCAGCGTTGGTTTGATGAAGGGGGTCTCCAAGTCAAACAGTGTCTCTCCTTGTGTTTGAAGTTAGTGCTTACGAGAAACAAATGATTATCAGAACAGAACTGTAGGAGACGGTCACCGTTGTCGGTTCGCTGGCACGGAACTCCATAGGTGCCACCGACATCCTTCTCAGATTGACACAATTTCCCTACTTGAGCGTTAAAGTCACCAGCTAGAACGACTATGTCTGAGCGTTTAGCCTTTCCCACCAAACTAGACAGCTTTTGGTAGAACTCATCCTTCGTTTCATCTGAACTGCAGTCAGTGGGGGCGTAGGCGGAGATTACGAAAAGGCATCGGCGAGTAGTGCAGTCCTTCCTCCTTTTTACTGATCCGTTCAGACGGACAGCACACATTCGGCTATCTACCGGGATCCAGTCAAGCAGTGTCTTTTCTGCCCTAGTACTCAAAGCTATCCCTACGCCAGCTAATCCTCGTGAACTAGCTGTGGCATCTCCTGACACCCTCAAGGTGAATTTTGCAGATTCAACCTGTTGGCCAGGTGGGGTTAGGTGAATAACCACACTTGGGTCTTGTATGCGTGTTTCTGAAACACAGCATACATCAATGGCTCGTGATGCCAGGGTCTTGGTTAGTGATGCTTGTTGTCCTATTTGGTAAAGTGTCCTAACATTAAGAGCTCCTATATGAAATTGGTGGCGCGGCTTTAAGAGGCTGTCGGTGGTGGTTTTTTGGCTTCCATCGTTTTCAGTGGACGCAGAGTGGAAAGGAAGTGGAGAGCTATCAAGTCGAGGAATTGCATCAGTGGAAGGAAGGCAAGATGATAGAGATGAAGATGAAAACAAAGATGAGTGAGTAGTAGAGAGGTTTCGCGTGCGTTTCGGATTGTGAGGGCGATTGTTACTTCCCGGCTGCCCACACCGTGGAAGTTGGTTGCGTGACCGCAGAGCCCAGGGGACAACTGCTTGAGGCCGGTCACACGCGGCCTGTTTTTGTTTGTTCTCTTTTGTTTGGTGTGCCTCAGTAGCATACTTATCACTCCTGCCCTGTGACACGGCAGCAGGGAGCGCGGTCGTTGTTAATCCGGGCCACGGCCGATCCGGCATGAAATTTTGTGATTTTGTATTGGTCATGATGTTGGATTGGGTAGCTGCTTTTTGTTTAACCGCTATCCAAACAACCTGCCTGGCATGGTAGGACCTCAAGAGACATAAGTCTCAGCCAGTATAGCTTGAATAGATCATTGCGGTGTTCAAGCCCGACCACCACGTCAAGGTAGCAGCTTTCGGTCGGGACGTGTGTACTGCTCATCAGTTCGCTCCGTCCTTCTCTATGACTCTGAAACATGGCCAATACGCGTTGAAGACATGAAAAGGTTGACTCCTTTCGATCATAGATGTCTGCGATCTCTGTCTCACGTTAGGTGGTTTCACAAGGTAAGTAATGTTGACGTTAGGCGTAGAGTGTTGGGCAAAGAGGGAAAATCAATCGACGAGGCTATAAAGTTACATAGACTGAGATGGCTAGGTCACGTGCTGCGCATGCCTAACCACCGCCTCCCCCGACGGGCATTGCTAGCTGATATAGGTGCAGGTTGGAAAAGAGTAAGTGGTGGTCAAACAAAAACATGACATCAATCCATGAAATCCTTGACAGTTAAACTGAGTCAGGTGGGGAGATGCAGACTTCCGGGTTGGGGTCCTCGGGACTCTAGGAATCAATGGCTGGAGACAATAGGTTACATGGCTCAAAGTCGTTGTCAATGGCGCAGATGTATTCAGTCTCTGTAATCCTTCATATTCCTTTTTACCATTACCACCCACCCTATTTCACTCTTATACTTGTCAGACTGTATTGATTCTCTTCACTCATCTTCTTGTCTACATCTGTGTGCGATCTGGAACGTGGCAACTCGAACTGGTACACTTCGGTGCCAAGTTCTATGTTGAATCCAGACAGACAGACAAATTGTCAACGGTATCAGTCGACAACGTCTTTAACCGACTCATTTGTTGTTTAGAAAAGAAAAGTGGTACTGTATGTAGTCATATTTGGATATTAAAAGACACTGATTGAAGACTTGGTGCGTATTCCATTGCTGATTCTGATTTTGAACATTCTTAGTAACCTCTTCACCTAAGTGCCTATCCCCCTTCTTATATACATTCTCCCTGATCCCATCCATTATCAATCTATTTCTCCTTGTTACTTTACTGGCATGTCTAATTTTTTGTCTCCTAACATGATGGATTCTACATTCATCTGTCTGTATGTTAGATGGTTGAATGATGAAACTGACAGGGAAACATGAAACTAGGCTCTGGTGCTTCTTGTTGGTATTCTCATTAGATAAGCGTGTCTGTAATGTTGTAGCTGATAACCGTTCACACTGTGAGATTCAAGCCCACACCAACCAGGATAACAGTCAGAGATGTTTCCCATTTTGAGTTCTGCCGGCTCACGACTGACCACCACCTACTAGGGTGTAAACTGTATCACATTGAATTTAGTCCTTTGTGAAATGTCTCTTACTTCTTCAATGTATTTAAGTTGAGGTTGATAGTTTTCATGACATTTCATAATGCGTCAGTGGTTCCCTAGTGGAATGCTTGCCAGATAGCTAGCTAGCTACTCAGGAGGTAAAAGGGATGGTTGATTTCCGTCCCGATGCACTCCGAATCCACCGCTAAGCTGGTAGTAATCCCGGAGGAGAGGGAGGAGTAGGCGTGAGGCTAACAACCCACAACCTCGTAAAAATAATACCACCACTAGAGTGTAAGTGAACAGCAGACATCCCACACAGAATCATCTGAGTTATGACGAAATCTCTCTTCAGCCTTGTCAATGACTTGTCGTCCTTGGATTTCATTCTCTAAACTTCGACTTGAATAAGTGAATAATCAGACAGGTGTTAGAACACAAACGCAAACAACTCGTACCTTCCTCTTCACTCGCTCAACAAACTAATCCAAAGCACCAATCACTACTACACGTCATGGACTAACCCTTACAATCACGTGTAAGACAACTACGCTATCTTCACATAGCAATACACCACAATACCCCAACACTAGGCCATACAACACCTACACAACTAGATATCCATTCGCCAGTATGACACTAACGCAATTCACCGCCTAGTTATCTCGTCGAACGGAACACAGAGCAATCAGTTTCACTACTTCACACACACACGATCTCAACACATTCAACTCACACAACCTCATACAATGACTCGATAACGCGACATCTCAGAGAATCGGTCCATCAATAACAACGTCAGAGGGAAATGATAATTTATATTGAAAAAAACGACAACAATGAAAGCAGTAGTAGTAGTCATAGTAGGAGTAGTTGGACAACAATTATTTAAGCATCTTCAATCTCCTCTTCAAATTCACCCTCCTCCTCGGCCGTTGCATCTTGATACTGTTGGTACTCACTCACCAGGTCATTCATGTTCGACTCAGCCTCCGTGAACTCCATCTCATCCATACCCTCACCAGTGTACCAGTGCAAGAAAGCTTTACGACGGAACATAGCAGTGAACTGTTCAGACACACGCTTGAACAACTCTTGGATAGCTGTGCTGTTCCCAATAAATGTCGCCGACATCTTCAATCCACGAGGTGGGATGTCACAAACAGCCGTCTTCACATTGTTCGGAATCCACTCAACAAAGTAACTCGAATTCTTATTCTGAACATTCAACATCTGTTCGTCAACCTCTTTCATTGACATCCGACCACGGAAGATGGCAGCCACCGTCAAATAACGTCCATGTCGTGGGTCACACGCCGCCATCATGTTCTTCGCGTCAAACATCTGCTGTGTCAACTCAGGAACAGTCAATGAACGGTATTGTTGACTACCACGACTTGTCAGCGGTGCAAAGCCAGGCATGAAGAAGTGGAGACGTGGGAAGGGAACCATATTCACTGCCAACTTACGCAAATCAGCATTCAATTGACCGGGGAATCTCAAACACGTTGTCACTCCTGACATGGTTGCACTCACCAGATGGTTCAAATCACCATATGTTGGAGTTGTCAACTTCAGAGTCCGGAAACAGATGTCGTACAGGGCCTCATTGTCGATACAATAAGTCTCGTCTGTGTTCTCCACCAACTGATGGACGGAGAGCGTTGCATTATACGGCTCCACGACTGTATCCGAGACCTGAAAGACCACAAATACTCTTGTCAACAAACATCAATACTTCAATAATACAACGGTCTAGGTCACTAACTAACAACACCTCCCCTATTCTACAAAACATCTATTAGTAAGTCAACACATCTCACACTATAAGAATTAAACTTGTACACTGTGGTTAAGTATAATTCCATTATGGCTAAAATTTATTTTGATCAAGTCTCAGTCTTACACAGTATTATTTACTGGTGACGTTTCAAGCACAATTTATTGCTCATAATCACTGATATGATTATGAGACTTTATCAAAATAAAAAATCTACCTATAATGGAATTACACCTTAAACTATTCAATACGTGATACCAACTCGAACTAAATTATCAAATTTATGGACACTAACACTGCAACTCTCAAGGCAAAAACTGAACAGCACTTACCTTCGGCGAAGGAACAACTGAAAACGTGTTCATTATCCGGTCAGGATACTCTTCGCGTATCTTCGAGATCAACAGTGTACCCATTCCAGAACCAGTACCACCACCGAGTGAGTGAGTCAACTGGAAGCCTTGAAGACAGTCACACGACTCCGACTCTTTCCTCACCACATCCAACACCGAGTCAACCAACTCAGCTCCCTCTGTATAATGGCCTTTCGCCCAATTATTCCCAGCGCCACTCTGACCAAATACAAAGTTATCCGGACGGAACAGTTGTCCGAAAGGTCCAGCACGGACGCTGTCCATTGTCCCAGGTTCTAGATCCACCAGGATAGCCCGTGGGACATACTTTCCACCAGATGCCTCGTTGTAGTAGACATTAATGCGTTCCAGCTGCAGATCAGAATCACCATGATATGTCCCCGTTGGATCGATTCCATGTTCATCTGAGATGACTTCCCAGAACTGGACAATTTAAAGGTGGACATGGACAAAGGGTATTAGTGAATGCACAAAGTCCAGTAGAACATGAAAATAATAAGGTGTTGTGTATGTATGTGTTTCGACATACCTTGGCACCAATCTGGTTTCCACACTGACCAGCTTGAATATGGACAATCTCTCTCATGACAACCGGTCACTAAGACGGAAGTACGCGAAACGAAAGCAAAAACTACAGCTTAGCGTCAGTAGCAGACTTGCTAACCAATTTAATCCATTTATTTCGTCGAAATAAATGGATTAAATTGGTTAGCAAGTCTGCTACTGACGCTAAGCTGTAGTTTTCGCTTTCGTTTCGCGTACTTCCGTCTTAGTGACCGGTTGTCATGAGAGAGATTGTCCATATTCAAGCTGGTCAGTGTGGAAACCAGATTGGTGCCAAGGTATGTCGAAACACATACATACACAACACCTTATTATTTTCATGTTCTACTGGACTTTGTGCATTCACTAATACCCTTTGTCCATGTCCACCTTTAAATTGTCCAGTTCTGGGAAGTCATCTCAGATGAACATGGAATCGATCCAACGGGGACATATCATGGTGATTCTGATCTGCAGCTGGAACGCATTAATGTCTACTACAACGAGGCATCTGGTGGAAAGTATGTCCCACGGGCTATCCTGGTGGATCTAGAACCTGGGACAATGGACAGCGTCCGTGCTGGACCTTTCGGACAACTGTTCCGTCCGGATAACTTTGTATTTGGTCAGAGTGGCGCTGGGAATAATTGGGCGAAAGGCCATTATACAGAGGGAGCTGAGTTGGTTGACTCGGTGTTGGATGTGGTGAGGAAAGAGTCGGAGTCGTGTGACTGTCTTCAAGGCTTCCAGTTGACTCACTCACTCGGTGGTGGTACTGGTTCTGGAATGGGTACACTGTTGATCTCGAAGATACGCGAAGAGTATCCTGACCGGATAATGAACACGTTTTCAGTTGTTCCTTCGCCGAAGGTAAGTGCTGTTCAGTTTTTGCCTTGAGAGTTGCAGTGTTAGTGTCCATAAATTTGATAATTTAGTTCGAGTTGGTATCACGTATTGAATAGTTTAAGGTGTAATTCCATTATAGGTAGATTTTTTATTTTGATAAAGTCTCATAATCATATCAGTGATTATGAGCAATAAATTGTGCTTGAAACGTCACCAGTAAATAATACTGTGTAAGACTGAGACTTGATCAAAATAAATTTTAGCCATAATGGAATTATACTTAACCACAGTGTACAAGTTTAATTCTTATAGTGTGAGATGTGTTGACTTACTAATAGATGTTTTGTAGAATAGGGGAGGTGTTGTTAGTTAGTGACCTAGACCGTTGTATTATTGAAGTATTGATGTTTGTTGACAAGAGTATTTGTGGTCTTTCAGGTCTCGGATACAGTCGTGGAGCCGTATAATGCAACGCTCTCCGTCCATCAGTTGGTGGAGAACACAGACGAGACTTATTGTATCGACAATGAGGCCCTGTACGACATCTGTTTCCGGACTCTGAAGTTGACAACTCCAACATATGGTGATTTGAACCATCTGGTGAGTGCAACCATGTCAGGAGTGACAACGTGTTTGAGATTCCCCGGTCAATTGAATGCTGATTTGCGTAAGTTGGCAGTGAATATGGTTCCCTTCCCACGTCTCCACTTCTTCATGCCTGGCTTTGCACCGCTGACAAGTCGTGGTAGTCAACAATACCGTTCATTGACTGTTCCTGAGTTGACACAGCAGATGTTTGACGCGAAGAACATGATGGCGGCGTGTGACCCACGACATGGACGTTATTTGACGGTGGCTGCCATCTTCCGTGGTCGGATGTCAATGAAAGAGGTTGACGAACAGATGTTGAATGTTCAGAATAAGAATTCGAGTTACTTTGTTGAGTGGATTCCGAACAATGTGAAGACGGCTGTTTGTGACATCCCACCTCGTGGATTGAAGATGTCGGCGACATTTATTGGGAACAGCACAGCTATCCAAGAGTTGTTCAAGCGTGTGTCTGAACAGTTCACTGCTATGTTCCGTCGTAAAGCTTTCTTGCACTGGTACACTGGTGAGGGTATGGATGAGATGGAGTTCACGGAGGCTGAGTCGAACATGAATGACCTGGTGAGTGAGTACCAACAGTATCAAGATGCAACGGCCGAGGAGGAGGGTGAATTTGAAGAGGAGATTGAAGATGCTTAAATAATTGTTGTCCAACTACTCCTACTATGACTACTACTACTGCTTTCATTGTTGTCGTTTTTTTCAATATAAATTATCATTTCCCTCTGACGTTGTTATTGATGGACCGATTCTCTGAGATGTCGCGTTATCGAGTCATTGTATGAGGTTGTGTGAGTTGAATGTGTTGAGATCGTGTGTGTGTGAAGTAGTGAAACTGATTGCTCTGTGTTCCGTTCGACGAGATAACTAGGCGGTGAATTGCGTTAGTGTCATACTGGCGAATGGATATCTAGTTGTGTAGGTGTTGTATGGCCTAGTGTTGGGGTATTGTGGTGTATTGCTATGTGAAGATAGCGTAGTTGTCTTACACGTGATTGTAAGGGTTAGTCCATGACGTGTAGTAGTGATTGGTGCTTTGGATTAGTTTGTTGAGCGAGTGAAGAGGAAGGTACGAGTTGTTTGCGTTTGTGTTCTAACACCTGTCTGATTATTCACTTATTCAAGTCGAAGTTTAGAGAATGAAATCCAAGGACGACAAGTCATTGACAAGGCTGAAGAGAGATTTCGTCATAACTCAGATTCTGTGTGGGATGTCTGCTGTTCACTTACACTCTAGTGGTGGTATTATTTTTACGAGGTTGTGGGTTGTTAGCCTCACGCCTACTCCTCCCTCTCCTCCGGGATTACTACCAGCTTAGCGGTGGATTCGGAGTGCATCGGGACGGAAATCAACCATCCCTTTTACCTCCTGAGTAGCTAGCTAGCTATCTGGCAAGCATTCCACTAGGGAACCACTGACGCATTATGAAATGTCATGAAAACTATCAACCTCAACTTAAATACATTGAAGAAGTAAGAGACATTTCACAAAGGACTAAATTCAATGTGATACAGTTTACACCCTAGTAGGTGGTGGTCAGTCGTGAGCCGGCAGAACTCAAAATGGGAAACATCTCTGACTGTTATCCTGGTTGGTGTGGGCTTGAATCTCACAGTGTGAACGGTTATCAGCTACAACATTACAGACACGCTTATCTAATGAGAATACCAACAAGAAGCACCAGAGCCTAGTTTCATGTTTCCCTGTCAGTTTCATCATTCAACCATCTAACATACAGACAGATGAATGTAGAATCCATCATGTTAGGAGACAAAAAATTAGACATGCCAGTAAAGTAACAAGGAGAAATAGATTGATAATGGATGGGATCAGGGAGAATGTATATAAGAAGGGGGATAGGCACTTAGGTGAAGAGGTTACTAAGAATGTTCAAAATCAGAATCAGCAATGGAATACGCACCAAGTCTTCAATCAGTGTCTTTTAATATCCAAATATGACTACATACAGTACCACTTTTCTTTTCTAAACAACAAATGAGTCGGTTAAAGACGTTGTCGACTGATACCGTTGACAATTTGTCTGTCTGTCTGGATTCAACATAGAACTTGGCACCGAAGTGTACCAGTTCGAGTTGCCACGTTCCAGATCGCACACAGATGTAGACAAGAAGATGAGTGAAGAGAATCAATACAGTCTGACAAGTATAAGAGTGAAATAGGGTGGGTGGTAATGGTAAAAAGGAATATGAAGGATTACAGAGACTGAATACATCTGCGCCATTGACAACGACTTTGAGCCATGTAACCTATTGTCTCCAGCCATTGATTCCTAGAGTCCCGAGGACCCCAACCCGGAAGTCTGCATCTCCCCACCTGACTCAGTTTAACTGTCAAGGATTTCATGGATTGATGTCATGTTTTTGTTTGGCCACCACTTACTCTTTTCCAACCTGCACCTATATCAGCTAGCAATGCCCGTCGGGGGAGGCGGTGGTTAGGCATGCGCAGCACGTGACCTAGCCATCTTAGTCTATGTAACTTTATAGCCTCGTCGATTGATTTTCCCTCTTTGCCCAACACTCTACGCCTAACGTCAACATTACTTACCTTGTGAAACCACCTAACGTGAGACAGAGATCGCAGACATCTATGATCGAAAGCAGTCAACCTTTTCATGTCTTCAACGCGTATTGGCCATGTTTCAGAGCCATAGAGAAGGACGGAGCGAACTGATGAGCAGTACACACGTCCCTTGGTTGATAACCGGATGTCACGCCTACGCCAGAGGTGGTGTAAGTCAGCGAAAGCAGCTCGAGCTTTTCGGATCCGTGCTGAGATTTCATCGCCAATCAGTCCGTTGGTGCTAATACAACTTCCCAAGTAGGTGAAGTGGTCAACATGTTCTATCACTTCACTCCCTATCACTAAGCTAGGAGTTGACGTAGTCCAGTCCTGTAGCAGCATCTTACATTTTGCAGGGGCGAATCGCATGCCAAACATACGAAGATTGCTGCTCAAGGTGTTCAGAAGACTCTGCTGGATTTTGTCAGCATCCTCCCCTAACAGGACTATGTCATCTGCATATTCTAAGTCCATAAGACTATTCCCTGGTAACAAGTCGATTCCTAAGTCATTACGTTCAGTTAAGGATACTTCCATCAGCATATCTATGATGAAGTTAAACAGAAATGGGGAAAGTGGACATCCCTGTCGGACACCACTGGTTGTTACCAATTCAGATGACAATTCCCCATAAGCCCTTACACGGCTACGTGAGTTTGAATAGAGTGCCTTGATTAGTGCAATGTACTTTCTTGGCACTCCCTTCACAGTCAGACATTGCCATAGTACCTTTCGATCCACGGAGTCGAAGGCCGCCTTCAAGTCAAGAAATATGGCAATTGTTGGACGCCGAAAAGTGTGTCTATGTTCTAGAATCTGTCGAAGAGTGAAGATATGATCTATGCACCCTCTACCTGGTCTAAAGCCTCCTTGATTTTCCCTCGTCTGTTCCTCCCGAGTTCTGCTTAGTCTATGCATGATTACTGAGCCTAGGATTTTAGAGACTATGTTCGTTAGGCTGATCCCCCTATGATTATCACACGAGGACTTGTTTCCCTTCTTGAATTTCGGTATAATAAGTGACTTACCCCAGTCTGATGGAACTGTCTCTGATTCCCAGACTTTGCCTAGTACCTCAGTTAATCTACAAACTAGTATGTCACCCCCATATTTAAACACCTCCGGAATAATTCCGTCGGATCCTGCCGCTTTGCCTCGTTTCAAATTACTGATAGCTTTTGTGACCTCACTTACAGACGGCGGACCAGTGTCTATATCCCATTCGGGTGTGTGCTGGATGTCGGGGAGGTTCAGTGTGGCTGTAGGCAAGTTAAATTGTCCTCAAAGTGTTCTTTCCAGCGTTCAAGGCGTCTATCCTGAGAGCTAATTAAGGAGTCATTTTTCTCAGAAATAGTCTCACTTATGATTTGCCTTCTCCCTCCCGTTTCCCTGATGAGTATAAAGAGTTGCCTGGTGTTGCCTATCCTCGAAGCTTTCTCCATCTCTTTGGCCTTTGTCACCCACCACTGTTCACGGTCCTTGCGGAGACTTTTGGTAAGTTTCCTCTTGTGCAGCTTTCGCTCCTCATTGAATTCGGAGCTCGCCGGTATAAGTCTTCTAGCATCTATCAGTTCGGATGAGGCGGTGGAGATCCAGTGGTTTTTACTCACCTTTGGGTTTACCTTATTCACAGCTTTTACAGCTGTATCTATGGCTGACTGGATATTTTTCAAGCTTCTTCAGGGTGAGCACAGCTGTCGAACTCAGATATGCGTTTAGCTAGTTCTTCCTCAAATATGGATTTAGTTTCCTGATCGAGCTGGAGACGTGATGGTTTTACCGCCAGCTGTTTCCTACGTCCGTTCAGTCGTAAGCACACACGAGCGCGGACCAGTGCATGGTCGGTATCTACACACGTGTTCCAGAAGGAGCGACAACCTCCTACCGACCCACGCCAACGATAGCTTATTGCTATGTGGTCTATTTGTGTCCAGCGTTGGTTTGATGAAGGGGGTCTCCAAGTCAAACAGTGTCTCTCCTTGTGTTTGAAGTTAGTGCTTACGAGAAACAAATGATTATCAGAACAGAACTGTAGGAGACGGTCACCGTTGTCGGTTCGCTGGCACGGAACTCCATAGGTGCCACCGACATCCTTCTCAGATTGACACAATTTCCCTACTTGAGCGTTAAAGTCACCAGCTAGAACGACTATGTCTGAGCGTTTAGCCTTTCTCACAAACTAGACAGCTTTTGGTAGAACTCATCCTTCGTTTCATCTGAACTGCAGTCAGTGGGGGCGTAGGCGGAGATTACGAAAAGGCATCGGCGAGTAGTGCAGTCCTTCCTCCTTTTTACTGATCCGTTCAGACGGACAGCACACATTCGGCTATCTACCGGGATCCAGTCAAGCAGTGTCTTTTCTGCCCTAGTGCTCAAAGCTATCCCTACGCCAGCTAATCCTCGTGAACTAGCTGTGGCATCTCCTGACACCCTCAAGGTGAATTTCGCAGATTCAACCTGTTGGCCAGGTGGGGTTAGGTGAATAACCACACTTGGGTCTTGTATGCGTGTTTCTGAAACACAGCATACATCAATGGCTCGTGATGCCAGGGTCTTGGTTAGTGATGCTTGTTGTCCTATTTGGTAAAGTGTCCTAACATTAAGAGCTCCTATATGAAATTGGTGGCGCGGCTTTAAGAGGCTGTCGGTGGTGGTTTTTTGGCTTCCATCGTTTTCAGTGGACGCAGAGTGGAAAGGAAGTGGAGAGCTATCAAGTCGAGGAATTGCATCAGTGGAAGGAAGGCAAGATGATAGAGATGAAGATGAAAACAAAGATGAGTGAGTAGTAGAGAGGTTTCGCGTGCGTTTCGGATTGTGAGGGCGATTGTTACTTCCCGGCTGCCCACACCGTGGAAGTTGGTTGCGTGACCGCAGAGCCCAGGGGACAACTGCTTGAGGCCGGTCACACGCGGCCTGTTTTTGTTTGTTCCTTTTGTTTGGTGTGCCTCAGTAGCATACTTATCACTCCTGCCCTGTGACACGGCAGCAGGGAGCGCGGTCGTTGTTAATCCGGGCCACGGCCGATCCGGCATGAAATTTTGTGATTTTGTATTGGTCATGATGTTGGATTGGGTAGCTGCTTTTTGTTTAACCGCTATCCAAACAACCTGCCTGGCATGGTAGGACCTCAAGAGACATAAGTCTCAGCCAGTATAGCTTGAATAGATCATTGCGGTGTTCAAGCCCGACCACCACGTCAAGGTAGCAGCTTTCGGTCGGGACGTGTGTACTGCTCATCAGTTCGCTCCGTCCTTCTCTATGACTCTGAAACATGGCCAATACGCGTTGAAGACATGAAAAGGTTGACTCCTTTCGATCATAGATGTCTGCGATCTCTGTCTCACGTTAGGTGGTTTCACAAGGTAAGTAATGTTGACGTTAGGCGTAGAGTGTTGGGCAAAGAGGGAAAATCAATCGACGAGGCTATAAAGTTACATAGACTGAGATGGCTAGGTCACGTGCTGCGCATGCCTAACCACCGCCTCCCCCGACGGGCATTGCTAGCTGATATAGGTGCAGGTTGGAAAAGAGTAAGTGGTGGTCAAACAAAAACATGACATCAATCCATGAAATCCTTGACAGTTAAACTGAGTCAGGTGGGGAGATGCAGACTTCCGGGTTGGGGTCCTCGGGACTCTAGGAATCAATGGCTGGAGACAATAGGTTACATGGCTCAAAGTCGTTGTCAATGGCGCAGATGTATTCAGTCTCTGTAATCCTTCATATTCCTTTTTACCATTACCACCCACCCTATTTCACTCTTATACTTGTCAGACTGTATTGATTCTCTTCACTCATCTTCTTGTCTACATCTGTGTGCGATCTGGAACGTGGCAACTCGAACTGGTACACTTCGGTGCCAAGTTCTATGTTGAATCCAGACAGACAGACAAATTGTCAACGGTATCAGTCGACAACGTCTTTAACCGACTCATTTGTTGTTTAGAAAAGAAAAGTGGTACTGTATGTAGTCATATTTGGATATTAAAAGACACTGATTGAAGACTTGGTGCGTATTCCATTGCTGATTCTGATTTTGAACATTCTTAGTAACCTCTTCACCTAAGTGCCTATCCCCCTTCTTATATACATTCTCCCTGATCCCATCCATTATCAATCTATTTCTCCTTGTTACTTTACTGGCATGTCTAATTTTTTGTCTCCTAACATGATGGATTCTACATTCATCTGTCTGTATGTTAGATGGTTGAATGATGAAACTGACAGGGAAACATGAAACTAGGCTCTGGTGCTTCTTGTTGGTATTCTCATTAGATAAGCGTGTCTGTAATGTTGTAGCTGATAACCGTTCACACTGTGAGATTCAAGCCCACACCAACCAGGATAACAGTCAGAGATGTTTCCCATTTTGAGTTCTGCCGGCTCACGACTGACCACCACCTACTAGGGTGTAAACTGTACATCACATTGAATTTAGTCCTTTGTGAAATGTCTCTTACTTCTTCAATGTATTTAAGTTGAGGTTGATAGTTTTCATGACATTTCATAATGCGTCAGTGGTTCCCTAGTGGAATGCTTGCCAGATAGCTAGCTAGCTACTCAGGAGGTAAAAGGGATGGTTGATTTCCGTCCCGATGCACTCCGAATCCACCGCTAAGCTGGTAGTAATCCCGGAGGAGAGGGAGGAGTAGGCGTGAGGCTAACAACCCACAACCTCGTAAAAATAATACCACCACTAGAGTGTAAGTGAACAGCAGACATCCCACACAGAATCATCTGAGTTATGACGAAATCTCTCTTCAGCCTTGTCAATGACTTGTCGTCCTTGGATTTCATTCTCTAAACTTCGACTTGAATAAGTGAATAATCAGACAGGTGTTAGAACACAAACGCAAACAACTCGTACCTTCCTCTTCACTCGCTCAACAAACTAATCCAAAGCACCAATCACTACTACACGTCATGGACTAACCCTTACAATCACGTGTAAGACAACTACGCTATCTTCACATAGCAATACACCACAATACCCCAACACTAGGCCATACAACACCTACACAACTAGATATCCATTCGCCAGTATGACACTAACGCAATTCACCGCCTAGTTATCTCGTCGAACGGAACACAGAGCAATCAGTTTCACTACTTCACACACACACGATCTCAACACATTCAACTCACACAACCTCATACAATGACTCGATAACGCGACATCTCAGAGAATCGGTCCATCAATAACAACGTCAGAGGGAAATGATAATTTATATTGAAAAAAACGACAACAATGAAAGCAGTAGTAGTAGTCATAGTAGGAGTAGTTGGACAACAATTATTTAAGCATCTTCAATCTCCTCTTCAAATTCACCCTCCTCCTCGGCCGTTGCATCTTGATACTGTTGGTACTCACTCACCAGGTCATTCATGTTCGACTCAGCCTCCGTGAACTCCATCTCATCCATACCCTCACCAGTGTACCAGTGCAAGAAAGCTTTACGACGGAACATAGCAGTGAACTGTTCAGACACACGCTTGAACAACTCTTGGATAGCTGTGCTGTTCCCAATAAATGTCGCCGACATCTTCAATCCACGAGGTGGGATGTCACAAACAGCCGTCTTCACATTGTTCGGAATCCACTCAACAAAGTAACTCGAATTCTTATTCTGAACATTCAACATCTGTTCGTCAACCTCTTTCATTGACATCCGACCACGGAAGATGGCAGCCACCGTCAAATAACGTCCATGTCGTGGGTCACACGCCGCCATCATGTTCTTCGCGTCAAACATCTGCTGTGTCAACTCAGGAACAGTCAATGAACGGTATTGTTGACTACCACGACTTGTCAGCGGTGCAAAGCCAGGCATGAAGAAGTGGAGACGTGGGAAGGGAACCATATTCACTGCCAACTTACGCAAATCAGCATTCAATTGACCGGGGAATCTCAAACACGTTGTCACTCCTGACATGGTTGCACTCACCAGATGGTTCAAATCACCATATGTTGGAGTTGTCAACTTCAGAGTCCGGAAACAGATGTCGTACAGGGCCTCATTGTCGATACAATAAGTCTCGTCTGTGTTCTCCACCAACTGATGGACGGAGAGCGTTGCATTATACGGCTCCACGACTGTATCCGAGACCTGAAAGACCACAAATACTCTTGTCAACAAACATCAATACTTCAATAATACAACGGTCTAGGTCACTAACTAACAACACCTCCCCTATTCTACAAAACATCTATTAGTAAGTCAACACATCTCACACTATAAGAATTAAACTTGTACACTGTGGTTAAGTATAATTCCATTATGGCTAAAATTTATTTTGATCAAGTCTCAGTCTTACACAGTATTATTTACTGGTGACGTTTCAAGCACAATTTATTGCTCATAATCACTGATATGATTATGAGACTTTATCAAAATAAAAAATCTACCTATAATGGAATTACACCTTAAACTATTCAATACGTGATACCAACTCGAACTAAATTATCAAATTTATGGACACTAACACTGCAACTCTCAAGGCAAAAACTGAACAGCACTTACCTTCGGCGAAGGAACAACTGAAAACGTGTTCATTATCCGGTCAGGATACTCTTCGCGTATCTTCGAGATCAACAGTGTACCCATTCCAGAACCAGTACCACCACCGAGTGAGTGAGTCAACTGGAAGCCTTGAAGACAGTCACACGACTCCGACTCTTTCCTCACCACATCCAACACCGAGTCAACCAACTCAGCTCCCTCTGTATAATGGCCTTTCGCCCAATTATTCCCAGCGCCACTCTGACCAAATACAAAGTTATCCGGACGGAACAGTTGTCCGAAAGGTCCAGCACGGACGCTGTCCATTGTCCCAGGTTCTAGATCCACCAGGATAGCCCGTGGGACATACTTTCCACCAGATGCCTCGTTGTAGTAGACATTAATGCGTTCCAGCTGCAGATCAGAATCACCATGATATGTCCCCGTTGGATCGATTCCATGTTCATCTGAGATGACTTCCCAGAACTGGACAATTTAAAGGTGGACATGGACAAAGGGTATTAGTGAATGCACAAAGTCCAGTAGAACATGAAAATAATAAGGTGTTGTGTATGTATGTGTTTCGACATACCTTGGCACCAATCTGGTTTCCACACTGACCAGCTTGAATATGGACAATCTCTCTCATGACAACCGGTCACTAAGACGGAAGTACGCGAAACGAAAGCAAAAACTACAGCTTAGCGTCAGTAGCAGACTTGCTAACCAATTTAATCCATTTATTTCGACAATGAATGGATTAAATTGGTTAGCAAGTCTGCTACTGACGCTAAGCTGTAGTTTTCGCTTTCGTTTCGCGTACTTCCGTCTTAGTGACCGGTTGTCATGAGAGAGATTGTCCATATTCAAGCTGGTCAGTGTGGAAACCAGATTGGTGCCAAGGTATGTCGAAACACATACATACACAACACCTTATTATTTTCATGTTCTACTGGACTTTGTGCATTCACTAATACCCTTTGTCCATGTCCACCTTTAAATTGTCCAGTTCTGGGAAGTCATCTCAGATGAACATGGAATCGATCCAACGGGGACATATCATGGTGATTCTGATCTGCAGCTGGAACGCATTAATGTCTACTACAACGAGGCATCTGGTGGAAAGTATGTCCCACGGGCTATCCTGGTGGATCTAGAACCTGGGACAATGGACAGTGTCCGTGCTGGACCTTTCGGACAACTGTTCCGTCCGGATAACTTTGTATTTGGTCAGAGTGGCGCTGGGAATAATTGGGCGAAAGGCCATTATACAGAGGGAGCTGAGTTGGTTGACTCGGTGTTGGATGTGGTGAGGAAAGAGTCGGAGTCGTGTGACTGTCTTCAAGGCTTCCAGTTGACTCACTCACTCGGTGGTGGTACTGGTTCTGGAATGGGTACACTGTTGATCTCGAAGATACGCGAAGAGTATCCTGACCGGATAATGAACACGTTTTCAGTTGTTCCTTCGCCGAAGGTAAGTGCTGTTCAGTTTTTGCCTTGAGAGTTGCAGTGTTAGTGTCCATAAATTTGATAATTTAGTTCGAGTTGGTATCACGTATTGAATAGTTTAAGGTGTAATTCCATTATAGGTAGATTTTTTATTTTGATAAAGTCTCATAATCATATCAGTGATTATGAGCAATAAATTGTGCTTGAAACGTCACCAGTAAATAATACTGTGTAAGACTGAGACTTGATCAAAATAAATTTTAGCCATAATGGAATTATA